>FR989877.1:11272500-11910000 GCA_905404145.2 Biston betularia
AGTAATGCATAGAACTTTAAAACAAAACGAAGTGCAGGGCATCGCTGCTTTGGCGCTCATCACTCTGAGACATTCGATGGGTTGTAGAGTTATGACTTTATTAGAAATTGTTAATTGACTATTACTGACTAAAATTAACAATAGAGAAAATTGATCTTAATTCTAAAGACTTAATGTAAAGATTACATATTTATTTTATCTGTGGATGTAGCCAATTAAACTGTTCTACAGGCGCCACAAGATTATTTTATAGCGGTGATATCCCAGTGGTTAGCGTGGTCGGATCGTACGCTGAAGGACATGCGTTCAAACCCCAACAAGCTTGAGCTTCCGGTGAAGGAAAACATCGTGAGGAAACCATAGCATGGTGGTAGGGTGCTTTCTTGTACTCGTCTGGCTAGCTACCATTGTAAAGTTGAAAATCGGTAGACAAGCACCTAACGGTATATTTCAGCAGTCTCACTTGAGACTTAGCTTCATTCCAGGCTAGGTGAGTTTAACATCGTCGACCACACAGATGAGCTGTGGTCAAACACTTAGCTTTTCAACTATATTTTAACTTACTAAAGCCACTGATAGTTGGAAGTTGCACCCACCATGGCTGGCGGTATTACTACTTTGAATAAATGTGTCATTTTAATTCTATTATGTCAGTGGCAAGTATTTCGGGGTTAAAAGCTACTAAAATATGTACAGGCGGCAATATTTCGGTACTAAAGGAAGCTACCTTAGTTTACGGCGTTCTTAACTTTCATATTATACTTAAGCTTGTATTTATTACCAATAACTTTTTACTCTGAGGCACTTTTGTGAGAATTTTTATCCGCACCTAAATCGTGGTTTGAGTAACCACAAAAAGCTTTTCGTTTCTATCTTATTGTATAAAATAGCACGTCGTTTATTATTTTTATCTTCGAAAGTTTTTACCGAGTTTCAAAGATAAATTTCTAACTGCACTTCACTGTTTTTTCAATTTGTCGATTGATTTGGCGATGAAGATTTAAAAGGTATTTTTTTCCGTGAAAATTCACGTGAAAGAAACCTAAGGACATGCTGGTCTCGCTAATGTTATATTTTTGTAATTTTAATGTTAAAATTATATGCGACGCCGTTCGGTGTGTGAACTGACCGCGCTAACATCGCTTCAAAACTTATGTAGGTATAACTTATGGCGACATGTAGTAGAAATGACGAACTTGCCGCAACCGAGTCACTCTGGAAAGTGTGGCACGTCATGACGAGGTTGCTGCCGTGATGACAGACGTCCCGCGCGTGAGCAGGCCCCCAGACCGGCCGACGCGTACAACAAAACCAACAACTAAACTCGACTCGAGGTAACTCGACAGATTTTTTTGTTTTATAACTAATACGCTTACGTTTGACCGCCATCTCACTTGATGTTTAGTGGTGATGCAGTCTAAAATAGAGCATGCGTGCCTAGAAGATACCGATTGACTGTCTACTTGAAGACACCCAAATTATATCCATCGGAACACCCACTCAGGTAGCGCATTCCACTGTCTAGCAGTCCGCACAATGAACGAAGATTGAAATCGTTTTGTTCGAGTTTTTGGAACGTCGACCATGAAACGATGTCGCTTTTTTGAGCTTCTGGCTGTCCGAAAGAAAAAAGGGCATGGGGTAATTAGACCGTGTAGCTCTGAAGCACACTCTCCGAAATGAATCCGATAAAAGACCGATAAACTAGCAACTTTGCGACGATGTTCTAGGCTTTGTATAAAGCGTTCTTATCGCAAAAAAGGTACATACGTGCGATGGTATGACACTGACATGCATGTATATTTTTGAAATAGCGGCATTTATACGTAACCATTCTGATCTGTTTACCACGGCTAAAGTTTAAGTTAATAAATTAAATTAATTTCAATTTTATTTCATTTATGCATAAGTTTCAAAGAGCCATTTTCATAGCTCATAGTTACAGTACTGCTCCGAAGCGGCACTGCAAGCGGATTCGCTCTAAATGTCGACGAACTCTTAAATAAATAAGGGTCGCTGTGACAAACACAAACAAAACAGCAGCAAAGGATCCGCTATAGTCTGTGTACCTTTGCAAGACTAACAAGGGGTTATTGCAGATTTAACTATGCTATGTTCAGGAGTCTCCGATATTTTATGTAAACAAAGAAATTTTAATGTCACGAAAGTGAGTTTTGACGGGAACGCGGAAAGAGTCGTGTCGCGCCGTTGTATTTTTTTCCAAAACAACTGTTTTGTCGAGCATAAAAGTAGTGGTATTTTATTTAAAAAAGTGTCTAATCACAAGCGCGAGTGTGGGAAAATGACATAATGTGGTGAAACATGACTTTTTGTGTTGTTTCCAAAACTCCATCGAAGCTTTATAGTAAAGTTACCACTATTTTACTAAAGCATGACTACACTTGACCAACACTGGACTTTGACTATAACGATAGCTAAAAGGCAAATTATTTAACTTTTGAAACTTGCAAATATAAAACACTTGACACTGGCTCATGCTCAATGCTAGAAATGCGACGCCAAAACAAAAAAAAAATGTCATGAAAAGTCACTTTTCCAAAACATTATTTTCTTGTGAAAAATATTGTTGATTCTATTTCCCCCGACGGACAATAATAACAAGTTAAATAAAACCAAAAAACACAGTCTGTTAGGAAAAACATCGCGAGGAAACCATAGCGTGGTGGTGGGGTGGCTATTTACCACCCTCAAGTTCAAAATCTGCCGCCAAGCACCTTACAGTGCGTTTCAGTTCACAACTCACTTGATCTTAAGTGACTGTGTGGTCGAAGATGGTAAAGCACACCTAGCCTGGAATAGAACTGGCTCTCTAGTGAGGCTGCCGGAACACATCGTTAAGTGCTTGATATTCATCTTAAGGAAATGGAAGCTACCCAACCAAGTATTACCACCATGCTATGGTTTCCTCACGATGTCTTCCTTCACCGGAAGATCGAATTTATTGTTGGGGTTTGAACCCACGCCCTTCGGCATGCGAACCGACCGCACTAACCACTAAGCTATCATCGCTACATAATATTATAAATGTGAAAGTAATGAGCACCAAAGCATCACAGGTTTGGCGCTCATTACTTTGAGACTTTCGATAGTTAGTCTCAACAGCCCTGTAATTTCTCTAGCTGGAATACCCTTCAAACCAGAACACAGTGATCTTTGTAAACTACTGGTGCCTACTTAAACGACCTCCTGCTTCTCCTGCTCCTGTTTGAAACCACAATCTTCGGTGTGCGAACCGACTGCGCTAACCACTGTACTGGCATTGCTGTAAATAATGCCACCATATCCCTTCAAACCCGGAAGCCTGCCGACGGTCAACGCGAAACTAACATATCATGCTCAAACCTAGCGTGACATAAGCGCGAATCTAACACAAAACTACTCGGTACGCAACGCATCGAGCTGTTTCAGTATAAATCAACGTTGTGTAAATTGACGGTCCACCGGGCGAGACACGCAGCTGGCTCGGTTTGAATACGGATGTCGGAAAATAGTGACGTAAACACAGAATTGAGCGTAGAATGTTTACCTTGTTACAGAGAGTTGGTTATCCTAGGACTGGTTTCACTATAGTCGTAGTTTCCGACGAGTAATCTTCCATCAGTAAAACAACAATAGGACTGGTTCATTTATCAAAATAGTGACGTGATAATACATTTTCTACAGGGTTGTGAACTTGGGGTCTACTTGACAGCTTTGATAACAATAATAAATAAATGTTTAGATAAAAATGTTTTTTTGTGTTTGTTAAATTAAATGTTTTTCGTTCTTTTTAATAATCATAATCATATTTATTAATAACGAAGTTTACAGGTCAATTTTCAATAATAAGCAAAAAATAAGAAATGTCAGTAAAAAGTATTAAAGATTATAAAAAATGTCAAATCAATAATTATAATAAATGTCAAAATTCACAAAATTCTTTGTAGCTGTAAAACGTGTGCTCGATAAGCCAGCGTTTGAGTCGTGACTTAAAGCTACCCATAGTGGTGCTTAATAATAATACACGCTCAGCAAGTACCTTGAATAGGCTCACGAGATAACCGCCATGTGGACTCGACGATCATTGTCTCGATAGTCGTCACGGTGAACGGTCTTATAGCGAAGAGTCTCGACTAACATCATAAGAGACTTTCGCTAGACGGTTGAGTCCAGGGTCAAAAAAATAATTACCTTGAACACTCAAAATGAACTTCTGCAAAGTAATACCTTAATCAATCGATTATGCTTTGCTTTAAACCTAGACACACTCTGATAAATGTCCAATATTTATTTATTTCATTCCACAAATAAATCAGTCCTTTCTTTGTGTAAAGAAATCGGTAGCAATACTAAAACCAAATGACAGAATATTAGGGCTGCTTTGATGGGTACTCAGAAAAATAAGAACACTACAAGGTTTATGGGCTATCTCCCCTCCAGAAGGCTATTTCTCGTATAATCCGGCTCATGCTGGTTAGAGCAACAAAATGAGCTTTTTTTTGCTAAAAGGTCCAAACACATTACGGTCCAAACAAAGTTGAATTACATTTTCCACAGATCTCTAAAATATTTCTATGATATTTTAGTTATGTGTAAAAAAGTAATAAAATATGTTAGATTTGATTTTAAATACTTTGTCGTAGTTCATAAATCTATTTTACGACAAGCGAAACCGTAATTGGCTGACTAGCTACCATCCTAAATGAACATCTGCCTCTGTAGTGTGAAGCAATTCAAGGCCGCGCGCGTTGTACTTTGCATTGATTCCTTGAAGAAGGCCGCCGGGTGTAGACGTAACTAGATTTGTACAGTTTAATAAAATTATGTCGGATATAAAGTAAAGTTATAATATATACAGATAATATTGACTGCAAAAAAATACTTTTTCTTTGTTGAGTAAAAAGTGGACTGATGAAGTGCTGAGAATAATGCATTATTGTAATTAAACATTTAAAATAAATGATACGTGCTCTGTATTTCCAACTGACTTTTTTATAGTTACCACCCTGGAAATATCTAAATTAATGATATTAGCTTACAGGATAAAGTGCCGATAAATACGAATAAAGACCTATTAAGTAGAAAAGAAAATGAAGCAAAAACGATGGGGAATTCTCGCTCGAACAGCACTTTGACATAAATAATAATTAATCTACCAAATCGTTTGGCGAAATATTACAGACCACTTAAATGATTATAATTATTGGCTTTGGGCTGTTTAGTAGGCCGTAAACTTGAATCATGATATTGAATGTAATAAGCTAAAATTATCCTAGACTAACATTTTTCACCGTAAAATTGAGCTTTGCATAAAAATTTCGCAATCGAATTTTCATCTTAATTTTTTAATTTAATTCGTATCAGCCCTGTTTTTATAAACTGTCCTACAGCTGGACACGATTTTCTTCTCATTGTGAGAATGGTAAGTGGCCAAGTGCGGGTTGGCAGGCTTCACATAATAATCTTCGAGAACTTTTTTTTATGACCTCTCGGACATGTAAGTGTTCTCACACTGTTTCACTTCACCGTTTGAAGTCAGCGGCAAAACGCACATAACTTTGAAAAGACAGAGGTGCTTTTTTTTTATCGTTGACAGGCCATGTGTTTGACCACAGCTCACCTGATGTTAAGTGAAGGCGTGGTCGAAGATGGTAAAGCACACCTAGCCTGGAATGGAACTGGCACTCAAGTGAGGCTGCCGGAACACACCGTTAGATGTTTGGTGGCAGATTTTCAACTTGAGGGTGGTAGCTAGCCAGCCGAGTACTAGAAAGTACCCTACCACCATGCATGCTTGCTGTGGGATTCGAAACCTGGACCTCCAGATTGGAAGCCAGACGATCTCTCAACAAGGCTGCCATATGTCTGTAACTATATAACTATGTCTAAATAATGCTTCTATACAAAACTTGTAACTTTATTTTGTATTTTATACAAAATAAAGTAACAAGTTTTGTATAGAAGCATTATTACAAGTAAAAAAGTTACAAGTTAAAGTTAGTAAACTGAAAACTATGCTTACATCAGATCTTTAACATTAAGTGCAACCCGTTGCACTTGACTAGACTGTCAAAACAAATCATAATTATACGCCCAAACTCGAGGAGTTTACTAGAAACCACTTAAACACTTTCACTATCCACCTCCTGGTTCTATCGGATCAGCTCTACCACATCAAATCGCAAGTTTGCTCCATCTAAGACAACATCATATGGTGACATAGCAGTCAAACGTAAGACTACAGATCTACAAAATTGACTTCCAAAATTTGATTAAATTGTTACTTTTCAACTTGAGGGTGGTAGCTAGCCAGCCGAGTACTATAAAATACCCTACCACCATGCTATGGTTTCCTCACAATGTATTCCTCCACCGGCAGCTTGAACTCATTGTTGGGGGTTGAACCCACGCCCTCCGGCATGCGAACCTACCGCGCTAACCACTGAGCTATCATCGTCTATCAGCTATGAAGCTAATCAATGCATTTTGAAAAGAGATTTATACATAGAGCAAGAAATCAAAAAGCAGATAGCAGAAAATGGAGACTAAAACCATAAACAAACTAAATAAAAACACAAACTAAGGTAGTAAACAGAATTAACTACCGCTGTTTTTTCAATCGCGCGGATCCAAGATTTGTCGCAAACGGCTGATTTCCCCCGGGCGTCGTACGTTTAGCTGTGTGCGCGCACCTTTATTTTCAATCACTCAATTGGCAGTTTCGTATTTCCATTTCAGTGATTGAGGTTCCCGATGTGGAGAGGTGTGGGGATATTTTTAGGTTTTTGAATTCTTTTTATCTGTTGACAGATTCTTTTTGTTGTTAACAGCTGGGAAATAAGGCGATTTTAAAGCATGTACTAGTAAGTAGTAAATTTACAGCTGTGGTATTCGACCGGTTTTCTTTTTCTTTTCTGGTTGACAGGCTAGGTTTTTGACCACAGCTCACCTGATGTTAAGTGACGCTGTGGTCGAATATGGTAAAGCACACCTAGTCCGGAACGGAGCACTAATAGTTGTTGTTGGTTTTTGGCAACTTTATTACAAATAAAAATATTTATCTGATATATTAGGATGTATTTGTACCCCTTATTTATTTATTTATTTAATCAACTAATTAAAAACGGCTAAAAGCCACTTACATTCAATTAATAGTCAAATTCATTTACATTAAATTAATAGTCAATAACACACACATAGCACATAGCACGCAGAACTGATGGCCAATGGGGCTGCAAAGTTCTGGAGTGGAGACCACGGACCGGCAAGCGCAGCGTAGGACGTCCACCCACAAGGTGGGCAGGCGACCTAGTAAAGACCGCAGGAACGCGCTGGATGCGAGCCGCTTCCAACCGGTCTTTGTGGAAGTCAATGGGGGAGGCCTATGTCCAGCATTGGACGTCCTACGGCTGAAATGATGATGATGATGATGAATAGTCAATTATCAACATATCTGTTTGATCATGAAAACCGTATCCAAATCTATTGCGTGGTTTAGAAAAAGTAAACAGACAGACAAACAAAGTAATTTTGTCCCATACTACTCGTATTTAGACTAAGTAATATTTTTGAAAAAAAATATAGCTCTATTACAAGTGACGTTGTATCTATTTTGGGAAAAGATTTTAAATTTAGGAAAAATTTCTTCGTGTTACCCTTTTCTCAATGTCCATCTTAATAATAGCAAAATAAATAAATGTCGTAGTACATTACATACAGCGCCGTCTGACCCTAAACTAAGCAAAGCTTGTACTACAGAAAGAATACTCAAATACTTTTTTATGTAAATACAAACTTAGAACACCTAGAAACAAAACAAAATGTATTTATATCACAAAATGTTTGTCCTGGGTGGGAATCAAACCCACACCCTACAGCTCTTAAAACAAATATACTATACTGACACAACCAGGGTTGTCAGACTGTCAGGTTGGCTATAATATAAACAGTAATTATAAATTATCAACTAAACAGGTTTTTTTATGGTTGACAGGCTAGGTGTTTGATCCCAGCTCACCTGGTGTGATGTGACGGTGTGGTCGAAGATGGTAAAGCACACCTTGCCTGGAATGGAACTGGCTCTCAAGTGAGGCTGCCGAAACACACCGTTAGATGCTTGGCGGCAGATTTTCAACTTGAGGGGGTGTAGCTAGCCAGTCCAGTTACCACCATGCTATGGTTTCCTCACGATGTTTTTCTTCACTGGCGGCTCAAGCCCATTGTTAAGCTTACTAACAATGCATCCTGACATTTAAAGAATGCATCAAACAAAGTTACAAAATCTACACGTATTGTATCCACGTCATACTAACGCAACGTTTTACTGCATTCACCGAAGCAATACAAAAAAAAATCAAATCAAACCAATTTCGTTCTTCCGTAAACCCACATATTTTTGTCCTACACAGTTTCAAAATTTAGGACACCCGTGTCCGTAATTTACGGTGACCATTCTCACGCATCGTAAGCTTTATTCAACGGGACATGTCCGAAACAAACTCGTACAGATTTCAATACAATTTGCCTACACCCGATACGTGGTCATTGCGGCTGGGTAAACTTTGAACTGTGTAATATTTTAACAATATTGATTTTAGCCAGATTCGCCGTTACACTGTTTCATGCGCTACTAAGTTGATGATACACTGATGCTACAATGTTGGGCTATGACATCAAGGATGCTACAACTTGTTAAACTTATATTTTAATGCATTTTTTTTAACTTTTTTTGTAGCGATGATAGCTCAGTGGTTAGCACGGAAGGTTTGCATGCCGAAGGGCGTGGGTTCAAACCCCAACAATGAGCTTGAGCTGCCGGTGAAGGAAAACATCGTGAGAAAACCATAGCATGGTGGTAGGGTACTTTCTAGTACTCGGCTGGCTAGCTACCACCCTCAAGTTGAAAATCTGCCGCCAAGCATCTAACGGTGTGTTCCGGCAGCCTCACTTGAGAGCCAGTTCCATTCCAGGCTAGGTGTGCTTTACCATCTTCGACCACACCTTCCCTTAACATCAGATGAGCTGTGGTCAAAACAACTAGCCTGTCAACCATAAAAAAAAAAAAAAGAAAAAAAACTTGACTACCAACTCACTTGACAGTACGGCAAGCGACAGTGTAGTTGCTAAATAATTACCAATGTATATGCTCCATCAAGTTATCTCTTATACTTTTGCTATCGTGGTGTTTATTACGGTACTCTACAACTTCAAAGTCACGATGCCTCCAGATCCAGAAAAAAAACAGACCTGAAAATAGACAAAAATTATTGTATTTCTATGTACCTAAACTACACATTATTTAGTGATTTACAAAACTATTATTAAAAAAAAGTCATACAAAACTACTTTATATTCAATTTATACAAGACTAGCGGACTCCTCGCGGTTCCCGTTCCCGTAAGAATACAGGGATAAAAAGTAGCCTATGTCACCCGGAGATAGTGTAGCTTCCCAACGATAAAAGAATTTTTGAAATCGGTCCAGTAGTTTCGGAGCCTATTCAATACAAGCAAACAATCAAATCTTTTCTCTTTATAATAGTATAGATTTTTATAGTTAATTTATCCTAACAGAGACGTAAAAGTACAATTTTTAAAAACAGCTTGCATACACTTCACTGTTTCATATACGTGACGAAAGTAAAGATAAAAATTTAACGCAATGAAAAAAATCATCATCATCATCATCATTTCAGCCATAGGACGTCCACTGCTGGACATAGCCCTCCCCCATTGCCTTCCACAAAGACCGGTTGGAAGCGGCTCGCATCCAGCGCGTTCCTGCGGTCTTTACTAGGTCGTCTGTCCACCTTGTGGGTGGACGTCCTACGCTGCGCTTGCCGGTTCGTGGCCTCCACTCCAGAACTTTGCAGCCCCATAGGCCATCAGTTCTGCGTGCTATGTGCCCTGCCCATTGCCACTTCAACTTGCTGATTCTCTGGGCTATGTCGGTTACTTTAGTTCGTCTACGGATCTCCTCATTTCTGATTCGATCTCGCAGGGAAACTCCGAGCATAGCCCTCTCCATGAAGAGCTCCCTCCCTCTCCTTACCAAGAAGGCACATAGTTAGAGACCACGTTTCAGCGCCAGCGTTTCTTCGGTAATGAAAAAAATAACACATGTAATTTTTTGAAGCAGTTCAAAGTCTTCGTAGTTTGTCAAGGCGGGCGTCCCTCAATCTCACGTGAATCGGCCGCGACAATCCTCATCGTTCTCCCTAAATCCGTATCCGGAACCGAACCGGAGCAGACCGGATCATATAACCCTTGATCAGCACTTTCGTTCCACTGAATCCGTTTATTTCGGTCCGGTGTTTTCTTTATCTCATTGCTTATTTACGGACGGTGAGCCTGTATTTGATTTGGCAGAAAAAAGTTATATTTCTTATTTTTTTAACAAAGGGACTTCATTGAAGTTCTGTGAGTAGTAACAATATATTTTGACCTGATTTTTTTTTATGGTTGGCAGGCTAGGTGTTTGACCACAGCTCACCTGATCTTAAGTGACGGTGTGATCGAAGAGGGTAAACACACCTAGCTTGGAATGGAACTGGCTCTCAAGTGAGGCTGCCGGAACACACGGTTAGGTGCTTGGCGACAGATTTTCAACTTGAGGGTGGTAGCTAGCCAGCCGAGTACTAGAAAGTACCCAACCACAATGCTATGGTTTCCTCACGATGTTTTCCTTCACCGGCAGCTCAAGCTGATTGTTGGGGTTTGAACCCACGCTCATAGGCATACGAATCGACCGCTATCATCGCTACAACATCGAATCGAATATGTTTCTAATTTGCTTCTATATAGTGGAAGGCATTTCAGAATAGTGGAATAGTTAGGTGTACTATAAAGCTTTGCTTAGTTTGGAGTCAGATGGTGCTGTGTGTAAGGTCTTACGTCTTACTATACATATTTATCTATGTAAATATTTCGTTTTATTTAAATACATTATTATGATTAATTTTATATACATACTATATGTTTCATTTTTTTTTTCTTATTAGTGTTACATCTCCCGTCTGTTTCTTATGTTTTCTATCGTATTTTTCTTTCCTTGGTTGCCTGGAAGAGATCGTTGTTAGCGATAAGGCCGCCACTTGTGTCACTAGTTAATAAGGTTTTTTGTTCTCTGTACTCTTTTCTATGTATGATGTGCACAATAAAGTGTTATATCTATCTATCTAAATTACTTGAACTTAACGCGGACTTATTATACTTATAGGTATTTTTTTTGCAATGTAGTTATAATAAAGTAATTTACTTGAACTTTACTTAACGCAGACTTATTAATATCTATAGGTATTAATAAGTCCGCGTCTGCCTACTAACTCGTAAAGGTACTTACCACATTTGACCACGCCGTCACTTAACATCAGGTTATCTGTGATCTAATCAACTTAAAAATACTTAACCTAAAACTAAAATATGTTTTTTTTTATAAAATTGGCTAGCCCTCCTTTCAAATATGTCTCTCGAAGGCCTTGGACATGATATAACAGTTGTAAATTGAAAAAAATAGTTTTCTTTGTTAATTCTAACAAAGAAAACTGAGATCAACAATTAAACATGTCATTAGCGGTACCACGGTAGCGCTCAGAAAGAAACGTCACACTTGGTCACCCATCCGAAGACTACCCGGATTGGCCGTTGCTTAACATCGGTGATCGTTTTAGAACACTTAAGACAAGCTACGCCACAAGCGCTTCTAGCATGTAGGTACTTATGTGCGAAATAAAACCTTACTCCACAAACCGGATAATGTAGCCTTTTTGCAGAAAGGGGTTACATTTGTCCAGCGAGACCGGAACTTCCGGTCGGAAGCGATGATTTCGGCCTATTGTGACGACCTCCCAAACCCCGGCCTTACAGACCAGTCTCTCAGACGGGGGGTCTGGCAGACCGGGGCCTAACAGACCGGCCCGAACGACCGCGCGTAATGACTGTGATAATATTGCGGAGATGTTTGTTTCCTTCCTCGTTAGATGAATTTTATTACGACAGAAATATGGGGTTTGAATGGTTACTTGATGGAAAGATATAGTGACACTAGCTGCAGTGTTTCGTTCTCGTTTTTAAGAATGAAAATTAAGCTATTTTACTGACATAGTATCAAAAATATAAAGACAAACTTTCACATTTATAATAATAGTGTGATAGCGAGATGTGGTTTTTTGTGAATCTCTAAATATTTTTGGAAAATTATATTATTTTAAAAAAACTTCAGTGCAAGACTCTTCAATCTTTGCAGGCACTATTTATCCGATTTTTTTATGGGTATGGTAAGATGATAATATAGAACAGATATACTACACTATATCCTATACACACTATAATACTATACTATACCTAGCCTGGAATGGAACTGGCTCTTAAGGTGGTCATTTTGGTCTTTATTTGCGGTAAATTATAATTACTTGAATAATACAGTAGATTATTATGAGCATAAAATCAAATTTCTGAATGATTTATGAAATTATGATTTTTGAATAACCCTGTAGATTGTGCTAATAATCTACTGTTTTATTCAAGCACAATAAATGCCCGTAGCTGTGATTTCATTGTAAAATTACGGTCCATTTGTCCAAAAATGGAAAAAAATATTTGTATGGAAATCGAACCACCTTAAAGAAAAATATGGAGGGGAAAGACTTTTTTCGTCTATTATCATTTTGAGACTTAGATTCGTTTAGCAAAGATTAAACAGAGGGATAACTGGTATCACTCGTAGCAACTGTAAACAACGCCCCTATTTATCTAACTGATAAGTAGGCCCCCTCATTTATACGACTAATAAACTTTTAAGCAGACAGATGTCGAAAATGTTCCCCGAAGTTTGTTTGACAACAGTGAAACTGGAAAAATGTCTCTTTTAAAGGCCTGAACACACAATCGACACTAACCACTGAGTTAATTTACCTTGGTTCTACCAAACTGGTGGGTATCGAATTGTAATCATCGGCTTTGCTTCCATAAAGAAGGCCACCGGTAGTGGTCGAAACTGTAAAATGGGACCCTATTACTAAGACTTCGCTGTCCATCTGTCACCATGCTGTCTCATGAACTGTGATAGTTAGATAGTTGAAATTTTGATAGATGATGTATTTCTGTTGCCGATATAACAACAAATACTAAAAAACAGAATAAAATAAATATTTAAGAGGGCTCCCATACAACAAACGTGATTTTATTTTTTTGCCGTTTTTATAGATAATGGTACGGAACCCTTCTTGCGTGAGTCCGACTCGCACTTCGCCGGTTTTTGTTATGTCTTTAACCTTTACCTTCGTTTTTTTTAATATAAATATAAACATAAGTAACATTTCATTTTGCATATACGGGATTTCTCTCGTTCCATCAATTCATATACATATATTACAGGTTCGGTCACACCCGGTGAACTTTTTCAAGGAATTAAAAGAAAATACGTAAGACGCGCGGCCTCGTCTTGCTTGGCACGTGAAGACAACGGTTGGTAGTGTTACTTTAGTTTTTATGTTTGCTTCGTGTCTCGCACGTGAAGACAGCAGCTCGCAGTGCGCGCGCGCGTTGTACTCAGCTTTCACTCCATGATGAAGGCCACCGGTGGCTGAAACTAAACAATTAAACTTAGTAAACTCGCATAACTAAAACAATAATGTGTCAAAAACACGTAAGTTTTTCATAGTAACGCATTAGGTACATAATTGATACCAATATCTAAACAATATTAACAGCCCTGTTGGCTCATTGGTAGTATATCTGCCTTGAGAGCTGTAGGGCGTGGGTTCGATTCCCACTCAGGGCAAACATGTTGTGAATAAACAAAAAGTTTGTTCTGTGTCTGGGTGTTCTGTATGTATTATAAGTATGTATTTACAAAAAAAAAGTATTTATGTATTCTATCAGTTATCTGACTTCCATCACACAAGCTTTGCTTAGTTTGGGGCCAGATAGCGCTGTGATAGTCCTACAAAAAAAAAACAAAAAAAAAATAGTTAGTCTGAACTGACCAAAATCAAGAAGCATCTAAAGTTAACTTTACATGCCTCGTTTTTACGTGCTCCTTATTGATCATCACATGTTTCAGACTGTGTAAAAGGTTCTTTAGATACAAACTTAGTAATTTATCTTGGTTGTTTAAACTAAGAGTTCTTTTTGTTTTGTCCCGCGTTTTTAATTAGTTTTGTTGTTGGCCACGGCTCTGCGAGATTTAAAAGTAATAAAATTATTTCGCTCGTGCATTTTAGCGGCGTATTTTATAATTTATAGTAGCTATAGTTGTATATATGTAGCTCACACTTTTCTAAGAGATAATTGGGAGAAAAAATTAATGGTATAGCGAATAAATCGGTTACCTCCCTATGTGTCAAAATGTAACATATGATAAAATCTACAGAAAAATGTGGATAGTTTATAAATTAAGAAAATTGTCACAGCTTGGAATTTTTTTAATGGTTGACAAGATGGGTGTTTGTCCACACCTTACCTTAATTTTTGATGCTTGATGTTAAGTGACGGCATGGTCGAAGATGGTAAAGCACACCTAGCAACTTGAGAGTGGTAGCTAGCCTGCCGAGTACTAGAAAATTACCCTACCGCCATGCTATGTTATGGTTTCTTCACGATGTTTTCCTTTACTAACACCTCAAGCCCTCAAGCTCATTGTTGGGGGTTGAAACGACCGCGCTAACCACTTAGCTATCATCGCTAAACATTATCCTATGCTTACCGTAATATTTGCCTGATCTATTTATTGTCTTGCGGTAGAAATCGGAAATGAATAGTAGGTACCTACCTACTTCCCTACCCAGAATCCTAAAAGCTCTAAATTACATTTTAATTTTCACCAAAACTCCCGACTTATTAAGTATCTAAAGTAGTTAATGCTAGAAATCCTCATTACGGATTCCGGTGGATATCACACGAATGCATAATTTTCTCATTGTCGCCTCCAAAATGGAAGTTTTAAAAAACATTAATTTCACAGATCGTCGCTTTTGCTCTCGCAACGTTATTCTTTGGACCATAGGAGAATATAAAACAGGCGAAAATGTAAAGGGGGTGTTAAGTACAACGTGGGTGTCTTCAAATTCCGAGTAAACAGGTTTTATCTAGGTAAGCGTGCTGCATCTTAGACTACATCCTACTTTACTTACATCAGGCAGGGCGTGGTCAAAGGCAAACGCATTTAGAATTAAAAAGAATCCTACCTGTCTTATACATAAGAATGAATAAATGATTTGACAAAACTTCTATTAAAAAATTGACATCTAGCATACCATGTTATTTAAATAATGACATTTACGATACTTCTGTTACAAAATTTTTAGGACTCAGATTCAGATTTGACTTTTGAATCACGGCATGCCGAATATGCCTGTTTCAAACTTACCAGTTACTCTTATGCCTTATATTTATATGTTAAGATAATATAAAAATGTACAATTAAAAAAACGAATCCATGGCCCTTAGGCCAACTAAACGCACTGCTCCAATGAAACAGTGAGGTTACGGAGTAAACGAAAATATATCATCAATATATACAATCGAGATCGAATCAGGAATGAGGAGATTCGTAGACGAACCAAAGTTACCGACATAGCCCAACGAATTAGCAAGTTGAAGTGGCAGTGGGCAGGGCACATAGCACGTAAAACTGCTATGGGGCCGATGGGGCTGCAAAGTTCTGGAGTGTAGACCACGGACCGGCAAGCGCAGCGTAGGACGTCCACCCACAAGGTGGACAGACGACCTAGTAAAGACCGCAGGAACGCGCTGGATGCGAGCCGCTTCCAACGGGGCTTTATGGAAGTCAATGGGGGAGGCCTATGTCCAGCAGTGGACGTCCTACGGCTGAAATGATGATGATGATGATGATATACATTTTTAGTATTTTTTTTTTGTATTGACATTTTTTATATTTGACAATATTTTTATATTGACATGTTTTTATATCTACATAATTTGTACATATACTCATGTAAGCCTTATTTCAAAGAATTAGAGATTTTTTTTTTGACGACATTCCTTTGTTTTTATATTTACGAAATAGCTTTATTCATTAGAAATAATTTAAAAATGCATCATCGCATGCAAAGTAAACGTTAAATAAAATCAGCATGCCTTTTGACAGCACTTTTCAACAAAACTATTCTAGGAATTGGTCTAACGTTATACAATAATTTGCCTAAATAAGTTCTGGAATTCTTGGGTTCTTCAAAAGGCATGTTAATAGAATCTTAAAAGGTCGGCAACGTATTTGTAGTACCCCTGGTATTGCAGATATCTATAGGCGACGGTGATTGCTTAACATCAGGCAACCCGTCAGCTTGATTGCCACCAGTGGCATAAAAAAAAAAAAAATTTGAAGTGTATAGGTGCATTTACAATAATTATATTAACTTGATTTTGACGAAGGAATATTATACAATTTTTATTTAAATTGAATTAATTACTTGAAATTTTGGACAATATTATGCCATAAAATTACATTAATTTGACTATTTACATTTGTATAGACTTTCTGTATTTAATGATTATTATTATATGCCCAAATGGGTGTAGCATGTTGATAAATAAGGTATGTTTATGCTACACAGGCTGACAATAAAATATTTCGAATTTGAATATGATTTAATTGAATGAAACAAAAACGCAATTGCGTTAAAAAAAATATAAGAAGATTTTTTTCACGTTTGAAAATGGAGCAATATTTTTTTTTTCAAAATGACAGTGTCGCTTAGGAAGATACAACAAAACATTCTGACTGACCAAGATATAAATTAAACAGTTCGTAAATGATTATCCAATATCCACCTTTCTACGTCTTGATACTCGGATCCAAAAATGTGGGACTTTGAAAAAAGTATTAGAATAAGAAGAAACATTGTATAATGCTTAACATTTCCCGACGTTTTACGGCCGCAAACTGGCAAAAAGTTCTTTGCAGCCCCGTTTAATGAGCGCCAACGTTATGTATGCAGGATGAAATTGTGCGAACTCAAATAATGAGGACTTAGGGTAATTATATCTAAAGAAAGAAAAATGTTTTATTTTGTAACAAGCACAAAAACAAACAAACAGAGACAGACAGTTACCAAATAAGAGCTCACCTAAGCATAATACTGGGTGTTTAGTATTAAAAGTATGCATTTACAAAAAAAAAAAGTATTTAAGTATTCTGTCAGCTGTCTGGTTCCCATAGCAAGCAAGCATAAAATCTTCTGTTTAATTCAAGCAATTGTGATTTACCGACCAAAATAAATGCCAGTAGCTGTGATTTCACTGTAAAATTATGCTCCATTTGTCTATAATTGACAAAAATGTATTTGTATGGAAATTGAACCACCTTAAATACGAACCTATTATGAATTGAGAAAAAAAATAAGAAAATCTAATAACGGACATTGTCAAGTGAGACTATTGAAACACACTGTTAGGTGCTTGGCAGTAGATTTTCAACTTGATAGCTAGCAAGCCGAGTACTAGAAAATACCCTACGACCATGCAAAATTTACACAAATTAATACTACTATAAGAAATAATTATTTCACTGTAAAATTATGCTCCATTTGTCCATAAATGGCAAAAATTTATTTGTATGGAAATAGAACCACCTTAATCATAGAATTCGACAAACTTCCTGTGAAAATAAAAAAATATGAAATCGAAACTCTGTGCATATGTGGGAAATTTACCCCATATTTTTTTAAATGTATTTTTTTTATAGAGTCAAGTCCACAGTTTTGGCGTTACACAGCCCGCACTTTGTTCAAGCGGATCCCCTGGCCCGCGGTTTTTACTCCACGTAAAGGGTTAATTACAAAGTTAGATTTCAGAAACAAAAGTGTTATTATTACAGCTCACTCCGCACTCTACGGCGACATTTAAAAGTTCCTGCGGCTTGCATAACCAGGTGAGTGGATGTTACAAAAAGTTTTTACATTTATAATCTGTGCACTACTGGATGGAACTAGAAAAAAATTGGAGGGTAGATATATCCCGGATTATCTACTTCAGAATCGTATTTTTATCGTGAAATGCATTTTAATGCTGTTATGGTTTTTTTTATGGTTGACAGGCTAGGTATTTGACCACAGCTCACCTGATGTTAAGTGAAGGTGTGGTCGAAGATAGTAAAGCACACCTAACCTGGAATGGAACTGGCTCTCGAGCGAGCCTGCCGGAACACATCGTTAGATGCTTGGCGGCAGATTTCTTGGTTGAATCCTGACTAATCCCACTATCCCACTAATAATATAAATGTAAAAATTTGGGTGGATGGATAGATGTTTGTTACTCAATCACGCCCAAACAGCTGAATAGATCTGGATGAAATTTGGCACAGAGATAGATTATAGTCTGGAATAGCACATAGGCTACTTTTTATCCCGGTAAAATGTATGATTCCCATGGGATAGGTTTGTTTCAATTTTTCATAGAGCAGAGGATCGACATTTTTTGCATAGGTAGTGGTAGTTTAGGGGTCAGAAAATGACATAAGCTAATTTTTATCCCGGAAAAATGCTCGGTTTCTATGGGATAGCTTATTTTATTTTTTTCTTTAGTTTTGGCGTCGCATTTTGAGCATTTGCCAGTGTTAAGTATTTTATATTTACAAGTTTCTTAAGTCAAATAAGTTGCTTCGTAACTACAGTTGTAGTCAAAGTCCAGTCCGTATTAGTGAAATCTAGTCATGCTTTAGTAAAGTAGTGGCGACTTTACTATAAAGCTATGATGAAGTTTTGGAAGCAACACGAAAAGTCATGTTTCACCACATTTTATAATTTTCACACACTTGCGTTTGTGATTCAGCACTTTAAGAATAAAACACTACCATATTTATGTTTGAACATTAAAAAAACACACGTTTTAGAAAAAAATACAACTGGGTGACACGACTCTTTCCGCGTTCCCACCAAAAACCCCAAACTCTTTATTGTCTACACGAAAAATAGAAAAAAAAACAGAAAACAAAAGAATCTTCCAAGCTTATGTATAATCTATGCACCCTTCAAATTTAATAAATAATTAAAGTTAAGCAAATGACGCGTCAAAATTTCACGCTCACAAAGACTGATGCAAATAATCATTAACAAATCCCCCAAAACAATATAGCTATAATTGCAACCCGGAAAGACCACAGGGGTGACATCGTAATAACAATCGGTAGAAACGGAATACCATAACATTTTCTTGTGGGATGTAGTTTGTTTGTAGCGAGAAGCCCACGGGAAATTCACGAATAACGACGAAAACTTTTCTTTGATTCTATATTTTTCATAAGTACAGCGAGGATGTGGAAGTCGGGGTTTTTAAATGATTTTATCCTTTTTCAATTAATTTTTAACCGTCGTGGGTTTTTCAAAATTTTTAATTTTTCTTTTTATGTTTGTATTTGTTAGTGTGGACGGGCGGTATAGCGTTGGTGTTATTAGTTTTCTCCTGGCTTGTTGTTTACTATCTTCGACCACACTCTCTTTTAACAACAGGTAAGCTGTGGTCAGATACTTAACTTATCAACTATTAACAAAGTTAAGCTAAAGAATATGTATCAAAAAATTAAGTAGAAACATTTATTAGGTTTGGAAAGGCATGGAACTTTCTGGCAAACACTAAAGGATTTCTTCTCCAAGTTTCATCGCACAAGTTATACCTAAATCTTATAGATGTTATAGGAAAATCTTCCAGTTCACGCATCAGAAAACCAAGTTTAATAAGTTCGTGGAAATACTCGGAGATCAAACGCTAAGTCTTTGATCGTGGTAAGTTATCAATATTGCTTACTCAGTAGACACGTGTCGGGGAATCTATATTCGTGTTTGCCAACTTCACATATTGGAAGTATAGCTTACTTAGGTAGTAGACAAGAAATCATTACTTTTTTTTTATGTTAAACATAATGAGGACATGCAAGGCGCTCTCCTGATGGTAAGAGATAACGCCTGTCCATGACCATTGCAGCGATACACAGCACTTTGAGTAGCAAAACAAAGTCCGGGCATTGCTGCTTTGGTGCTCATCATTACCTTGAGACTTTCGATGGTTAGTCTCAACAGCCCAGTAATTTCGCTAGTTGCAGTACCCTTCAAACCGGAACATAGTAATGTTTACACACTACTGCTTAGCGACAGAATATCTGGTACTGCGGTGATTATCCTATTAGCATATTATTAGCTTATGGGCTATAATGTGCCTTTCTTGGAAAGCTCAAAGTGGCACAACGAGCTATGTGCCATGCCCACTGCCACTTCAACCTGCTGTTTTTTTTTATGAATGACTCTTGCTGTTGGCCGCAGATGGCCTCTACAGCGTCACCGGACTGTGGCGAGCGCAAAGGACGCTGAGCCTAAATGTTAGGGACGACTAGCACAAGGGCACCAAAGTGGTACGGACCTCGCCTTGGGCTGTCGCCAGACCAAGGGGACCTGACTTGCCCTAAGTGGGCACCTACAATAGGTTGTAATCTGAGCAAGTGAGTGAATATCTAATCTACACTAAGCTGACTGATTTTTTTAATGTTTGTCAGGCTAGGTGTTTGACCACAGCTCACCTGACATGGAACTAACTCTCAAGTGAGGCTGCCTGAACACACCATTAGGTGTGTTTTTTTAACTTGAGAGATTTTTAACTTGATTAACTTGACGGACGCGCATGGCGTTACTATTGAATACCTACTACGACATCTGTCATGAAAAGTTAAAAATCAGTACTGAAGTTTATCCTAAAGAAAATATTATATTTTAGCTGCAATAGTATACATTTCTAATCTACTTTATTAAGTAGTCGACGAAAACAGACGTAGAATTATTTCTACCGATATTGGCTGAATTTTAGGAGTTATGTGTTAAGATTTACTTCTTGGAATGTTTTTGTAATATAAATTGGATTAATTATCATCAAAATGATTAATATAGGTGCAAGATTAATTTTAAAGGTACCTATATACTGAACTAGCTTAAAAAACAGAACTAGTTTTTTTAATTGCGTATAAGGCTGCGTTTGACCAAATCAGCAAGCACGCTGACTTACGACGGAGATATGTGGTAGACCTTGAAAAGTTTTGGACTATATTTCTTAGGAAGCCAGGAGGGCGAATACTTGTTTCATTCTTTCTTTTTGAAAAGTTCTATTTGTGGATGTATTATTTACATAATTATAATACTACTATTAGTAGTAACGGATTAGCAAGTTGAAGTGGCAGTGGGCAGGGCACATAGCACGCAGAACTGATGGCCGATGGGGCTGCAAAGTTCTGGAGTGGAGACCACGGACCGGCAAGCGCAGCGTAGGACGTCCACCCACAAGGTGGACAGACGACCTAGTAAAGACCGCAGGAACGCGCTGGATGCGGGCCGCTTCCAACCGGTCTTTATGGAAGTCAATGGGGGAGGCCTATGTCCAGCAGTGGACGTCCTACGGCTGAAATTATGATGATGATGATGATGATGATTAGTAGTAAAGTACGTAAAAAGATCACAAGACAAGAAAATTTCGATTTGACACATAAAAAAACGACGATACCGAATGAAGCATTATTTCAAATGCAACAAGGGAGAATTTCCTCAAATACGGCTAATGGTTGCCATACCCGCTTGTACACTCTCGCCGTAGTTTTATAAAACTGAAAAAACAACAGAGCAAAAAATGTGAATATTGAACATTATGGTTAGATTCCACTTTAACCCCTTCCTCAATGAATATCTAAGAATAATAATCACTAACTAATGCAGTGTTCTTTAAATTTTATTCACTCAGATTTCGAGGTACTGCAGCATAAGTCTTATGCAGATGTAATCTATACAAAAATAAATAATAAATAAATATCGTAGGACATTACACACAGCGCCATCTGACTCCAAACTAAGCAAAGCTTGTACTATGGAAGACAGATAACTGATAGGATACATAAATATACTTTTTTTTGTTGTAAATCCATACTTATAATACATACAGAACACCCAGACACAGAACAAACATATTTTGTTTATATCACAAAATGCTTGTCCTGGGTGGGAATCGAACCCACGCCCTTCAGCTCTAGGAGCAGACGAAGACCAATGAACCAACAGGGCTGTCTAAATATTAAGAGCAAAAATAATAAGAGCATCTTGTAAATTGGAAATTAAAATAAATGAATCTGTTTTTCTTTCTCCATGTTAGTTGTTTTTTATGTCATAAATAACGTGTTATGTTTTTGTCTATTGAATAAAGAAACAGACAAGAAAATAAACTACTTTTACGGACATTTTAGAGCCGATAATGTACTATCGTCATTACAACCAACAAGGGGAGATGGGAGATCCCCTTGCACGTCTATCAAAGAATTCACAAAATTATTTATAACTTGCATCGAGTGCTACGATACAATCTCCTAATGTGCGTCATTTGAGCACACAGTATATGTATTTATAAGCAGTTACGAAGGTTTAGTCAAATTTTATTTAAAGCAAATTTATATGATTGGAATCTACGCAAAGCTTTTTTTCTTTGGCATCGGTGATTTGGGCATTTTTTCAACGTCAAGCATTTTGATATTTGAAAGCAGCATTTTGATATTTTAGTAAATAATACAATTTCAATCGACACAACAAGTTTGCTTGAATAAGGTAATACTAATAAAATATATATAATTATATGAAGTTTCAGGAAACAACATGGAAAGATATATTTTTTTTTTAAATATAATTGTAATGAGCCAAACGAGATGCTCTCCTGATGGTAAGAGATAACGCATGTCCATGACCATTACAGCGATACACAGAACTTTCAGTAGCAAAACAAAGTCCGGGGCATCGCTGCTATGGCACCCATTACTTTGAGACTTTCGATGGTTAGTCCCAACAGCCCAGTAATTTCTCTAGCTGCAGTACCCTTCAAACCGGAACACAGTAATATTTGTACACTACTGCTTGGCGGCAGAATATCTGGTACTGCTCAGCCTTATCCATGTTTATTAATATCGAAAATACACTTAAATCGTAGTTAAGAATTAAATCAACTGTAGTATTGTCTTTAGTACTATATCAAGCGACCTTGGTCACTGTTAACTATAAAGCCTCAGGAATTTACGAGGTTTTTTCACGGGGTGCACAAAATTTTTAAATTTTAAAATTTAAATTTAAATTTTATGTTTTATGGTAATTTATTAAAAGGTTTCCTGAAACGAGACAGGGAGAGGGGGGGATGATAAAATTGACGTGTAATTGAATTTTCGCCTGCGAAATTTTCTTTGAGCTGTCAGTAATTGATATTTTTCAACTCGGCAAAATGTGACAAGAAATTTTTTAACGAATAGCCAAATCTTTTATTTCGAGTTCTTGAATTTTATCGTCGTCATCAAAGTGACAACGAGCATTAAAGGTGAATTGTTGATTTATTTCACTCAAGACGTATTTTATATTACCAGACAAACTACCACGGATTCGTCAGATTATAGAATTTCGTTAAAGATAACGTTAACTACATCAAATCATACTTACATCATCATCATCATCCTACTTACTTTCTATCACATTTTTCTTTTCTTGGTTGCCTGGAAGAGATCGCTGTTAGCGATAAGTCCGTCACTTGTGGCACTATTTTACTCTCTGTATTTTTTTTCTGTTTATAGTATGCACAAAAAAGAGTTTTATATATCTATCATATTCATTAGTTTGCTGTATTTTTATTTATAAATAATTATGTATTTATTTTCGGTTTGACCCGCGTCTACATCTATATCTTTTACACTGTGGGGATGGCTGGCAGAAAATGCTTTGACATTAAGCCCTCCTTTTGTACATATTATTTTGTAAGTGTGCAATAAAGTATTAAATAATAATTCTCTCAAATTAGTAAGCTAGATTCACAGATAATCATGTAAAGCATCACCTCGTTTTTACAGTGAACAAAGATTAAACAATACATAAATCGCTCTCGCTTGTTACAAAAACAAACACTCCGTTTTCAATTACATTAAAACCAGGTCAACTGCACGTAATTCTCGATTACAACCGGTTGCAAAATTAATAGGATTCCGACAATTCCACTGCTCCAGACTCGCAAAAAGGGAGTTTTGGATAAATCTTTGTTTTCGAGGTAGAAAGGTAGCACCGCGTTCCGGCCCGTAAAAAGCCTTGAAGAAGTAGTGACAAATACGGGCCCGTGGTTGCACTGACGTGAAAAATGATCCTTTTTAGATAAGGGGACGGTCCAATTGTTATGTATCCCTGGACCAATTTGTGAAGATCTCTGAACATGACGCTTTAATTTTGTGCCAGAGGTCTGGTGTATTGGACGGGTCACCCGGGGGACGTACCCTATAGATCGACGGTTCTTGTTGAATTGTTTGAAATTTTCTAGTGATGACGGAAACGTACAGAACGTTTCCCCTTAATCTGCAGTCTACGTTACCTATGACAAACTCATTATAATTGTGGAGTTATATCATTAGGTACTATTACATTTAAAAAAAAAACAATGTAACGAATTTAAATCAAATTATTAGCGTAATTTTGCACATGAATATGTATTAATAAATATATACAAATTTGTACAAAATAATGTTGTATGTGTGCGACAGCTAAGTGTATAAAAAAACCGGCCAAGTGCGAGTTGGACTCGCGCACGAAGGATTCCGTACCATTATCTATAAAACGGGGTCTCCCATACATCAAACGTGATTCTTTTGCCTATCGTATAGATAATGGTACGGAACACTTTGTGCACGAGTCCGACTCGCACTTGGACGGGTTTTTTATCTTAAATTCAAAGTTGTGCTCTTAATAAAGTTTATTTAGTATTAAAAGTACAATTATCTTTTTTTTCAACAACTCAAGCTTATAAATAAACCTGCACTTTCAGGACAAAATTCAATTTTAAACGTTTAAAATAAAGCGGATAAATTGTTCAAAAAATCTGCGCCAAGAGACGCTCAATTGAGCCATATTGCTCAAGCGCTCGGCTAATTAAGTGCTTGAGCTAACAATCGCGAGCCGGCTGCGGCCGCGATAGCACGGCTTAGCTCCGCCGCTAAAAGGCGACGCATCACAGCGCATTCACTTCTTCAGAAGAGCAACTTTAATACAAAAAATAATTCTATTGTGACATTTGTTATTAGATTTAAATTCGTTACATTGTTTTTTTTTAATGTAAGAGACGAGCAAGTCGCTCTCCTAATGGTAAGAGATAACACCTGTCATGGACAGGTGTTATATTGCAGCAATACAGAACTTTGTGTAGCGAAACAAAGCCCAGGGCATCGCTGCTTTGACGCTCGTAACTTTGAGACTTTCGATGGTTAGTCAGTCTAGTAATTTCGCTAGTTGCAGTGCCTTTCAAACCGGAACACAGTAATGTTTACACACTACTGCTTGGCGGCAGAATATCTGGTGCTGCTGTGGTACCTACCTAGACGACCTCCTGCTAATGAGATATACAACCAAGTGAAAATTAATTATAAATTGACTTATAAAATATTATTAACAAAGACTATGAGCAATGAATTACGTCAATCATGTACTTTCAGGGCTACTTAGTATAGTTGCCAACGTGTATCCAAATTAATTTTATTTGTATATACGAGTACATCCTTGTTTGCCAGCCCTGTTGGTTCATTGGTAGTATGACTGATCAAAGAGCTGAAAGGCGTGGGTTCGATTCCTACCGAGGAAAAACATTTGTGGTAAAAAACAAAATGTTACAACACATTACAAATCTTTGAAATTCTCTAATTTTCTCTACGATAATGAAAAATGAAAATTAAAAAATGCTTTATATTTAGATCTAAGGGTACAAATAGCGGGAAGTGACTTTGTTTCATACTACGAGTATGTAAAGAATATTTTATGAGTAAAATTGATAATGAATAGAGTATATAAAAAAAACAAAAAATCTTTTTAAAGCTTAAAGATTTTTTTTGAATTAATTTAATTTGAAACTTGTAACCATTAATACATTTTTGTATTTGTATTTATTTGATAAAGAAAAATCTTACAGTAAAAAGTAGTCTACTTCTTAATTTATACTGTAGTTTTAACACTTCAAACAAGGAGAGAAGGCTAGAACTATGTGTTAAACCGTACTCAAAAGCTTGTTAAAATCGGATTAACTATTGCTAGGAAATATATCATCTGAAACGACACTTTAGTACAAGTTTTGTATTTTGTAATGTACCTACTAGTAGCTCGCCCCAGCTTCGCACGGGAAAACAAAACTCGATTAACATTCTAAATATAACCTATGTCATTCAGTGATCATGTAGCATTATAATGATGAAAGAATTATTCAGATCGGTCCAGTAGTTTCGGAGCCTATTCAATACAAAGAAACAAAAACCAAATCTTTCCTCTTTATAATTAGTGTGACTTTTGCTGTGACCGAGTACTTAAAAATAAAATTAGGAAACGTATAGTTTACTCGGATAAGATACTTGGATTATATTTATAGTTTTGTTTATTTTTAAATTGTTTTTCCATCGAGTGGGAGACTGTTTTCATCGAGCTCGTTTCAGTGGTCGTGCATCTACAGACGTGATGAGCTTTGTTTGCTGGAATATTCCTAGCAGCCTGACATTGTACCAGAGGAATCCGGTAAGGTATAGCTCAAGCACAGCAGAACACAACAATACTCTTCCCCGCCTCAAGCCCCGCGCACAAAGCACCTCCAGGACCTCCGATTAGAAGCCAAATGGTGTCCCAACTAAGCTACCGAAACTTTTACTTTAAGATCCGAAACTTACTACTATTTGTCGATTAAATGGTTTAGATACCTACCATAGGATTGCAAAACGTCGTATTGCGTGATATGTTATCTCTTGTTGATTGTCTTTCTCTCTCTCGCTCTCGCTCTCTCTCTCTCTCTCTCTCTCACTTATACACACACACACCCACACACCACATCATTCATTGTGGCCGCGCCGGCAAAGTTGGTGGCTACTATATACTAATAATATTGTCAAAGTATAAAATTGTCTTGTTTAAATTCTTCTTATTTTTTAAGATATCATTTGAATTATTGAAGATTGTCAACTTGCTCTGCGTATTATAAATATCTCATTTTCTTTGTATAAAATGTAATGAAAATTGTTGTAAAATAATATTAACAAACATAAAATTCGCTACAATTTAAGTAAGACAATATTTCATACAATTTTAATAACGTAAAAAAAAGTTCACAAGAAATACGCAAGGTTAATAGAGCAATCAAATCGTTCCACAGTTCAATTCTAGTGCTTTAACTATCGTTTTGTGATGCAGTACGTGACTTTCAAAACTTATGTCGCAGCGGTTTTCCGAAATGCATTTGAAATCTATTTTGGACGTACGTGAACACGATTTTATTGATCAAATCTTCTCTGTAAAGCTACCATAGACATTGAAAACCACAGATCATAGCATATCATTTATATCTAAAGGTGATACGATTTCCATACAAGTATTTTTTTGCCACTTATGGACAAATAGGGCATAATTTTACAGTAAAATCACAGCTACTGGCATTTGTTATGGTATTTATTTACGGTAAATCACAATTGCTTGAATAAAACAGTAGATTAATAGCATAAAATCAAATCTGCTCCAAGAGCTGAAGGGCGTGGGTTCGATTCCCACCCAGGACAAGTATTTTGTGATGTTTAAACAAATGTTTGTACTGTGTCTGGGTGTACTGTATGTATTATAAGTATGTATTTACAAAAAAAATTCCATCTTCCATAGTACAAGCTTTGCTTAGTTTGGGGTCAGATGGCGCTGTGTTTAATGCCCTATGATATTTGATTTGATTTGACATATCAAATATCCAGTTTATCATTCAGACGGTCTCCCTACCAAGCTGCCGTAACTTCATCTTCTACATCAGAATTTCAGACAAAGTATCGATTTGCTGATTATATTATTAGATATCATTACTTATAAAAGATAGAGGATTTAACCGAGCCAGCTTTTAATGACTAATCTGCCTTATCGCTGCTGTTTTTATATTAATTCATGCATAGACAACAATCAGGATGTTTAATGACTAACGTTATAAATATAAATCGGGAGCAATATTTTGCAAAACAGGTTCGGAAACTTCAATTTGAAGTAACCGAAAACAACCTTAACTTTATTGTTAGAAAGAGTGTCCTAAATAGGGTAAGACGTTTTGATTCCACATTTTTCATTCGCACAGCCAGGTTGTGGAACTCTCTGCCGGAGTCTGTGTTCCCTGTTACAATATGGGTGTCTTCAAATCTAGAGTAAATAGGCTTCTTCTAGGTAAGCGTCCTCCTTCTTAGACCACACTACTACTTAACATCATGCAGAGTATGGCCAACGCGAACCTATTCTGAATTTAAAAAAAGAAGTAGAATGTTATCAAATTTAGGAGGGTTGCCCGTATTCTCACGGATAGTTAAGGTGAGTGTTGATGGGTAGCAAAAGTTGCCCTTTTAGCCCACATCGAGGTCGCAAGTCCTAAGCACTGTGCGGGTTTCCGACCCAGCTCCGATGGACTTGACAACCGTATTGTGATACTATAATATCTATACATCTATACATGTAATAAAATCATAAAGTATAGTGAGCTAAACACCGCAACACGCCTTAATAGCTATGCCTTCTGTTTTGACTATCAAAAAGTTACCTATAAGAAATCGCTCTAGGCGATAACGCCGGATAAGGCCACTGTGATACTTGCACTACCTAACAGTAGTGCAAGTATCACAGCGTATTATAGTTATGTTGTTTTTTTTTCATTTTTAAGGTTAATATAATCAATACAATTATATTTTACTCCATTTTGCTCTCCCCTGGTCTACAACTCTACTTAATTTTACTATCTATTATTTTTCAAACTAGGCAAAGACATTTTGAAATTGTGTTGAGCTATGACATGCGGAAATTGTTAGACCAAGCAGTTTTCACGCAGCTTCATATCTGACTAGCTTCGCTTCGCGGTGTTACCCGCTACATGTTTTCGGGATAAATAGTAGCCTATGAGTTAATCCAGGGTCTCAGCTACCTCCATACGAAATTTCATTCAAACCCGTTCAGTAGTTATAGCGTGAAAGAGAAACAAACATTAGTCCATCCATCGAAACTTTCACATTTATAATATTAGTAGGATTATTTTTTACATAATTTATTAATTCAGGCGTTACTTTGCTGAAGTTAATTGTGAGTGTTCGGGTTATTTATTTAGTGTATTTTCGCTCGAAATTATTTTTTATTACAACAGTGATGAGAAAGAACTAATTTGACGACAGTTTTTACAATCTAATCGATTCCTATATTAATGTGTATCACTAGCAAGTATTTTGACTTTTATAGGAAGTTTCTTGTTGTACAAGGTGGCTGCAGCCCTTATTTCTGCTATCGTAATAAGCGTTAAAGGTTTACGGGGATCAAAGCGGTCCAATCATCAATAAAATATTTATTTTCAAACGAAACATCAAATCAGTTCGAACGTTACCTTCGCATTCTTGATTTCCCCAGGGCAATGGGACCGATAGAAAATTTGATTTCATTTTTATACCCGCTGTGTTTTGAGTTAAACAATTCAGGAGAAATTTGATCCGTCAGTTTGACGTTTTATTTATTTTTATCGCATTGAAATATGGATTATATTTCAAATTTTTTGAATACTCGTTGCGCCCTGTGGATGGATTTGGAAGAATCTTCCATATGTGATTTAAATTCGTTAAGCCTAAAATTAGTGTGAGAATTTAACAAGCATACAAAAAAAATATCAAAAATTTGGAAGCTTGAATTAACATGCTAGGTGTTTGACCACAGATCACCTGATGTTAAGTGAAGGTGTGGTCGAAGATGGCAAAGCACACCTATTCTGGAATGAAACTGGCTGTCGAGTGTGGCTGCCGGAACACACCGTTAGGTGCTTGGCGGCAGATTTTCAACTTGAGGGTTGTAGCTAGCCAGCCAAGTACTAAAGTACCCTACCGCCATTCTGTGGTTTCCTCATGATGTTTTTCCTTCACCAAGCAGCTCAAGCTCGTTGTTGGGGTTTGAACCCACGCCCTTCGGCATGCGAACCTTCTGCACTAACCACTGAGTTATCATCGCAACGAATATTATTATTTTATTCATGTTTTCATTGTATTGACATAATATGTTATGATTATGATATTTTTAAATATGAATGGAAAAATGAACTGCAACTTTGGTGTTATTAATAAAAGATTTGAATCTGCATTTTTTAAGTTCGTCAAACTCCCAAATGTTATAATAAAATTTCACACGACAACGCAACGTGATGTGCTTCCAGTTGAAACATTTTTATTTTGAAAATTTCATTACTTGAATTAAGTTTATTCATGAAATAATTTTATTCGTAGCCGAATCCTCTAAAATATTCATCATAAAAGTAAAGCGTTATATCACACCACTTACATGCGTTAACTAAGCTACGTTAGAACATAAATGTTACATATAGTTAGGTTACAGAATTTGTACCCTCACGTTTAAGGTTAATGCCGTCATCAAAATAACAAATCGTGCGAATTTATATGAAACGCCGCGTACCTTGAACCTTATGTCTTCAAATGAAGTAATTTCTAAGAATAATCACATAGAGCAAAGATTATCAGGAAAGGACATTTTATACGCAGATTAACAATTTGTACTAAATTTTATGCAAAAAATAAAACAATTTAACGTAAAAAAAATCATAGTCGTAAAATCCCATATTCCATATTCTTGTTAAGCTCAAAGTAGCACAACGAGCTATGGAGAGGGCTATGCTCGGAGTTTCCCTACGAGATCGAATTAGAAATGAGGAGATCCGTAGACGAACTAAGATAACCGACATAGCCCAGAGAATCAGCAAGTTGAAGTGGCTGTGGGCAGGGCACATAGCACGCAGAACTGATGGCCGATGGGGCTGCAAAGTTCTAGAGTAGAGGTCACGAACCGGCAAGCGTAGCGTAGGACGTCCACCCACAAGGTGGACAGCCGACTTAATAAAGACCGCAGGAATGTGCTGGATGCGAGCCGCTTCCAACCAGTCTTTGTGGAAGTCAATGGGGGAGGCCTATGTCCAGCAGTGGATGTCCTACGGCTGAAATGATGATAATAATAATAATAAAATAAATATCGTAGATACATCGCCATCTGGCCTCAAACTAAGCAGAACTTGTTTGATGGAAGTCAGATAATTGATAGAATACATAAATACTTTTTTTGTTGTAAATACATACTTATAATACATACAGAACAGCCAGACACAGAACAAACATTTGTTATTTTACAAAATTATTGCCGTGAGTGGGAATCGAACCCACGCTCTACAGCTCTCAAGGTAGATATACTTCCAATGACAACGGGGCTGCCGGATGACGACGATGTTGATGATGATGAATATCCCATATAATTAAACGTCAGTGATTCCGCATAAGTAAAACAAAAATGTTATAGTAATTATAACCCGGTTTTGTTTTAGTTTCATCTGACTTTAAAAATGTTTATATTATAACTTCCAACATAACTTTCTTTTTCTAGTTATTTCTTCTGTCGGCTCTAACAATTTATCAGTCTGCCGATGTTGCTCGTGCGAGTCTGCGATTCCAGTTCCTTGTCTGACATCGCTCATTCTTCATATCGTTCGCGACGACAATCATTCTTTCTAAGCCTGTTTTACCCTAAGACATATTTTAGTCCTTATCATCATAGTTCACACAGTCTTGTATTTTTTTTGATTAAGACGTGAATCTACTGGTTTCGCATGACATGGGGCTTGTAGTTGTTCTACTGATTTTTTTTTCTTTTCTTACTTGGTACATCTCCTTAGCCTCATTTGTTATTTAGCTACCAAGCAGTAGTTTCTAACCTTTAACTATGTTCCGATTTCAGAGCTAATTATATTATTGGGACTAATTATCAAACGTCTCAGAGTGATAAGTCAAAACCATTCCAACGTTATCTCTTATCATTAAGAGAGCGATTTGTTTATCGTTTGTACCAAACTATTAAGTATGTATTATTATTGGCACGCACTTATTTGTTTTATTTGACGTATTCCGTCTAAGGCTTCAAATATTTCTTAGGTTGTTGACTTTAGTTTTCTCACCGTTGTTATAATGTTAAGGGTTATATTGTCACTATAACTAATTTGATTTTTGTCTTGTCTAATTTTATAGTTTGTTAGACGTTTTAAGCTTTATTGCTTACCACCCATATATACAAGAAATTTGTTTACTATCTGAGTTAACATGCAAATTACTTGTATAATTTTTACACTGAGGAATCTTTGGGGTCGACCGCCATCTCGTCAAAGTTAGCGAAAATACAAAAACAAATTGAAAGTCACGCAAAAAAATTACTTCTTTCATAATATTAAAATGTTTTATATCCAATGACTCAGTGCCACAAAATATATTTAAGTCCATCACATTCTGTTGGTATCACCTATCTATTCCACAAACATCACGATAACCCAGCTCCTTATACCGATGCAGTAAGGTGCAAACTCTGTCAATATACTGGGATTGACAGATAACGGCTATCAGTCCTATTTTTACTGATAAATTATACCCAGATATTGAAAGCAAACTATTTAAGGCATTGAAATCAAAAGTGATAGTCGTGTGCAAACCAGGTGACTAAAAGGGAAATAAACAATATGGTGAATACAACGTCGTGTAAATATTATACTGAGAGATGTTTAGGGTGGATGTTGAATAACAAAATGATAGTGTTTTTATCACTTCTTTCTTTCTGCCTTTTTGTATCAACGTTAGCAATAGCGGGACAAAGAAATAGATTGTCTAGAGAAGTAGAAGAATTAACAGATGAACTTGCAAATGCAACGAGTACAACTATAGCTCCTGAAAGCAATGGAAATGGAGACGAAGGAAATGGTGACAATGGAACTGGTGACAATGGAACTGGTGATAATGGAACGGGTGATAACGGAACTGGTGATAATGGAACGGGTGATAACGGAACTGGTGATAACGGAACTGGTGACAATGGAACTGGTGACAATGGAACTGGTGACAATGGAACAGGTGACAACGGGCCTGGTGACAATGGAACTGGTGACAACGGGACTGGTGACGCTGGAACTGGTGACGGTGGAACTGGTGACGCTGGAACTGGTGACGCTGGAACTGGTGACGCTGGAACTGGTGATGCTGGAAATGGTGACGCTGGAACTGGTGACGCTGGAGCTGGTGACGCTGAAACTGGTGACGCTGGAACCGGTGACAACGGAAGTACAGGCAACGAAAACGCTGACAACCAAACGCCTGAAAATAGAAATGGGGCCGAAGCAACTAATGTTGAAATTAATTCAGCTGACGACGTTGAACAAATTGATAACACAAACCTTGAAAATACAGCAGAAGGAAACGAGATTACTCCTGAATTTAACAGTCGACTGCTAAACATATTAGGGAGGATTGCGTAATCATTTTAGTATTGTTACGCAACTGTCCCAAAATGCACGCTAAAGAATGTGCAAGTAATTACAATGTTTAGTAATTAAGTATAATTTCTATGTCAAAAAATGTATACATACAGGTTACTCTCATATTTTGTAAAGAACAAACTGTATATTATAAACCATCACTTATAATATAGCTTTATTTTGTATTTAAAATATGTTAAGCATTTATTCTAAGTTTTAAAATTACATTCGTTTTCAATTTATTTTGTCTTGTAAACCTTTTTTAATAGTTGGACGTTTCTAGTCTAAATTGAAATCATCATCAATCTATCGTCGAATAACTCGCGGGTTTCCAATTTTTATTTAACAAAATAATACGAAATGTTCACTTAGACAATCAACATACATAATTTGTGCGAATTTTTGTTAAGATACACTTCTGAAATCGTATTTGCTAAAAATATTATCTCGATTTTTGATGCAGCCGATCTGTTATGCGATCTCATTGATTCGTTGTGCAAATCCACTAGCATATCATCTATAAGCTAACTTGTATCACAAAGTCAAATATTATCATGGCCGTCTATACGCGTTTGATCTGACATGAAGATGCCTAATGTCTATCCGTATCAAATGGCTATAGAAAATTTAAATGCCTATATTTCCAAGTTTTATTCTGCCACACCGTACGATATTTTGAAACTAAATTCTTGTTTCATTAATTAATGATTTTACTACTTCAAGTAAAGATCAGATCTATCATAAATCTTGATAAATACGATTATAAGTACCTACCTACCAGCCACCGATCACAACAGTCTGCATTTAAAGATCATTTTCAGATCAGTTTCATCATGTCATATTATTTTACAATAAGTATACACTTATTGTGAAATAAAAATTGAAAAGTCACGTTAAAAATTCATGAAGTTGACTTCAAATAACATCATACAATTCAGAAATTAAGCTAGTTAGTAGAATTATGTAAATTCTAGTTGTTTTCTGCATATCATGAAAGTCATTATCATTATAATCAGTAACTATTTCAGTTCACTACTGGACAAAGGTCTAAACTAACACGCCAACCAGCCTGCTCTTTACCTTTTTGTTTACATCTACTGCTAGCTGATCTATCTGTATCGTGACTTCATCAAGTCTGGAAGCATCCTTCATTACTTTTAACGATTTGTGATCATTACAGTTATCCGACAACACATCTATCGTAATGTTTCACGAAAATAAGTAAATAAGTATTAATAACACTAACATGTGCAAACGTGCCTTAATTATCTGCTGTTGAATATTGTAGATAAGCTAGAGGTAATAAATCGATAAGTTATCAATGTTGTGTTACTTGTTTCGGCAATCTTTACATTTATTGAAATCTGACTGAGCCCCATCGCTCGACTCACGCAGTGGTGAAAAAACGCGATTAAATTTAAAATTAGCAAAAAATCACGTCTACTTTGCTGCGTGAAAGAAGAACAAAGAAACCAACCAACACTTTCACATTATCTATACTATTCCTTGCTATAATACGAGTATGGTTAAAGATGTTAACACTTGCTTGACAGCCCTGTTGGTTCATTGATAGTATGTCTGCTTCGAGAACTGAAGAGCGTGGATTGGATTCCCACTCAGGACTAACATTTGTGTGACTAACATTGATGTTTGTTCTGTGTCTAAGTGTACTGTATGTATTATAGGTATGATATTTACAAAAAAAAAAGTATCTAAGTATTCTGTCAGCTGTCTGTCTAGATTGTGTTAAATGTCCTCCAATATTTATATTTCTTAAAATCGTGTGACGTTACATAAATCAATATTGAAGGGTATTATTTATCACAGCGTCATCTAGCCCCAAACTTGGCAAAACTTGTACTATGGGAATGATACAGTACAACCATATACATTATAATTATTATGTAGGGTTATCAAAACTATTTAATGTTGCTCGTGGTATGGCATTAGGCGCTTCGACTCTAAATTATTTATTTACACGACGAAGATAAGGAACTTTTTGCCGGAGTATTTTCCTAAAAGTACAATATGGGTGAATTTAAATATAGAGTGAACAAGTTTCTTTCAGCGTACTACATACTAGACCATATCGCTGCTTATCATCAAGCAAACGTGAATGTATTAAGAATGAAAATCAATTGTGAGATTTCACCAATCAGTACACCTGGAATTGTTTATCTGGCCTTCCGATTATATTGATGAAATAATGGGTATTTTTTTATTTGTTATCATGTTTGTGTTCGCCGAATAAGTAATGCTATTTTTTATTATTGGATTTTCGACTTGGATTTTAGATAACATATTTTAAATATTCACTTCCTAGCGGCGGCCTACACAGTCGGTATCTATTGTGTTTTATGCGGAGAGTTTTTTTTTTTTTTTAATGGTTGACATGCTAGGTGTTTGACCACAGCTCACCTGATGTCAAGTGAAGGTGTGGCCGAAGATGGTAAAGCACACCTAGCCTGGAATGCAACTGGCTCTCAAGTGAGGCTGCCGGAACACACCGTTAGATGCTTGGCGGCAGATTTTTCAACTTGAGGGTGGTAGCTAGCCAGCCGAGTACTAAAGTACCCTACCACCATGCTTTGGTTTCCTCACGATGTTTTCCTTCACCGGCAGCTCAAGTTCATTGTTGGGGTTTGAACCCACGCCTTTCGGCATGCGAACCTACCGCGCTAACCACTGAGCTATCATCGCTACAAAGTTTAGTATTATCAATTTGCGACACGGACTGACAAAAACGCTCCATTTTTTTTGGGTTCTGTACCCAAAGAGTAAAACTAAGACTCCACTCTCCGTCAGTCTGTCTGTCTGCCCGTCTGTCACCAGGCGGTGTCTTGTGAACCGTGATAGTTAGACTGTTGAAATTTTCACAGATGATGTATTTCTATTGCCGCTATAACAACAAATATTAAAAAACAGAATAAAAAAGTAACTGAGGGGGTTCCAATACAACAAACGTGATTTTTTGCCGTTTTTCTAGATAATAATTGTACGGAACCCTAGTAGCGCCGTCGTATCGCAAGTTGGAGAGGTCGGTATTCATTCTGGGGCCCATGGTTTACAACCGCGTACATGTTTCAGAAGCAAGTTAAGATCTTGGCTTTAAGAGACTTTGTTTTATGACATTGACGATTATTATAAAGTGATTATTAAATTACTAGTAAGTACCTAAACTGTTTTAAACGCTAACTGAGTGTCATCTCTACGAACAGTAGTACAGTTAAAGATAAACAAGAAAATGACAACAGAAGGCCTCATATACCTAAATTAGTATATTAGTATAATCATCACTGGAAAACATTTCATATAATTTGGTTAAAAGTTGAAGCGACCCCTGTTTATCCACTTTTATTTAGTCTGAGAGAGCCATCATCGGCGACACGTAGCCCTCTAGCGGGAAGCCATCGAATTAGAATATAAATTGAACTCTTTATATAAACATTTATAATTTGCATTTAAGGCTCCGCTCATTTTATATCACGATGAAAATTCTTATTCAGTGATGTCTTAAATATTTTAAAAGTAAGTGATACTTTAATTTTATAGTAAATAATTAATATCTATTAGGGCTTAAAATGTATATTAATTGAATACTAGATAATATTTATATACATAATCTTAAGGAACGGCTAACTCAAATCCCACTAATATTATAAATGTGAAAGTTTGGATGGATGGATGGATGTTTGTTATTCTTTCACGCAAAAACTACAGAACGGATTTGGATGAAACTTGGTATGGAGGTAGCTGAGACTCTGAATTAAAACATAAGCTACTTTTTATCCGGAAAACATGTTGCGGGTAACACCGCGAGGCGCAGCTAGTAATTCACATAATTTGCCATTATACTTATCATAAAATTATCAAAAAATGTATTATCTGTTTTTGTTTACGTGTTTTGATTAATTCATTTAGGAAGTAAAGTAAAGAAAAAAACGTTTATTTTATGGTTGATGGAATAGGTAGTTGACCACAACTCAAGGGTCGTTTGGTGCATTTACCAAAAGAATTTCAAAACCGTAAAAAATCCATTTTTCTTCATTCGTAAAAAAGTGCATTTTTGTTTTTACTAGAATTATTTTAACGACAAAGTTGTTGCTTCAAGAAATGTAAGACGCGGGTTCGATTCCCACCAGAACAAACAATTATGTGACGATAAATGTTTGTTCGATGTCGAAGTGTTCTGTATGTATTTACAAAAAAAAAATGTAAGTAGTTGTATTGTAAATGTATGTAGCTATTTGGTTCCCATAGTACAAGCTTTGCTTTGAAGCTAGATGGCGCTGAGTGAAATGTTCTACGATAGTTATTATTATTTTAACAACAATTCATATAGTACCATCAAAATTTGTCATTATGGGAACCAGTAAATTATGAAAAATGTTTCTTTTTCTCTAAATAAAAAAAATCTGTAGAAGTTCATTTTAGTTTTTTTGCCGTATTTTTACATTATTACGAAAACTATTTATTTTAAATATCCAACGTACAGCAGCAGCTATTAACACGAGTAATTAATATATTAATAACCCAAAAATATCTGAGCTCAAGACAAAAGTAATCATATCTTATCAAAATGAAGTCACCAAAATTTAAAAATAAACGTAGATACTTAAATAAGCAATATCCTGCAACGCTTATCTTTGCATCGGCCCCTTAACAGCCACCGGTGGCAACAAGCGACGTTCAGCTAATACGTTATAAATATGCATAGTCATAAGTAGCTCCCGACCTATCGAACGTTTACGACGTGACCAACTTCAGAAGACCTCACATCTTCCATACAAACATGATTTAGACACCTGAAATGCTATAGTGAAAAGGAAAGAAGAGGTCGTTAAATACTGGCCATCCAATATTACTCGCGAACGGATTCCGATACACATTATACGATATTTCAATACAGTATTTATATTTCCTTTGGGTGTCGCACTAAATCCGCATAGAAGATGGGTCATGATTGTTTTTGAGGACGTTTTTATTTCCATTCGAGTTTATAAGAAAGATGAATAATGTATTCTGTGATGGATATTCATGGGTTTTTTGTCGAATTTTTGAACTCAGTTTTACGTGTTTGTAATAATTTCGTAGCGATGATAGCTCAGTGGTTAGTGCGGTAGGTTCGCATGCCGAAGGGCGTGGGTTCAAACCCCAACAATGAGCTTGAGCTGCCGGTGAAGGAAAACATCGTGAGGAAACCATAGCATGGTGGTAGGGTACTTTCTAGTACTCGGCTGGCTAGCTACCACCCTCAAGTTGAAAATCTGCCGCCAAGCATCTAACAGTGTGTTCCGGCAGCCTCACTTGAGAGCCAGTTCCATTCCAGGCTAGGTGTGCTTTACCATCTTCGACCACACCTTCACTTAACATCAGGTGAGCTGTGGTCAAAACAATGAGCCTGTCAACACTAAAAAAAAAAAATAATAATAATATGTTCAGGTTTGAAGGGTTAAAAGTTGAAATCTGAGCAAGTGAGTGAGTATCTAATCTACACTAAGCTGATTGATCTTCAGACAGATCTGGAGAGACCGCGACCTCGCCGGCGAGGTCGACGTATGATGGTGTGAATGGAATGAGTGCATTTAGGGAATGTTTTTATTGTAAAGTACGCAAGGGAAGAGGTCGAGCTCTACTACACCGTGTACAAAGTACCAGGCATGTAGCTTGTGATAAATAAATAATAAATAAATAAATAAAACAATTAAATGTAAATACTGGAATGTTGAGTTTGTGCGTGTTCCGTTCGGCAAAAAGGAGACAAAACCAGTTTGATTCAGTTTTTATCATCATTGCATTTCAATAACAGGAAATCATAATCTGTCCGTGGGAACGATACATGTGTACTGTTTGTTGTTTTTAACCGACTCAAAAAAGGAGGAGGTTCTCAAATCGACTATGGTTTTTAATATTTTTTTTTTATTTTATTATTATTTTTTATTTTATTATGCTCGGACGAAATTGTATTTAATTTAATTGTATTGTATTGCTTGACATTTTATCATTGACATTTTTGTTTTATTTTATTTTTGCTTTTGATTTGACTAATCACTGACTGTAGTTATTATTATATTTTTTTTGTAATGTTTAATTTTAAGTTTTGCATGCCGCAAGGCAGAATATGGCGCTCGTTATCTTTTTTTAAAATATCTATTGTACCCATATACGCAATAAATGAATTATAAATTATGAATTATGAATTTTTTTTATGTTTTTTACGCGGTAATTCTATCGTTTATGAATCGATTTTGATAATTTCTTGGTAGATCATACTTCACATGTGGTGGTGTTTTATCGAAATCGATTTAAGAAAAATCAACAAAAATCAAAAAAAAATTATACATCGATGATATTTTTGTTTATTCCGAAACCTCGCTGTTTTATTGGAACAGTGCGGCCTAAGGGTCATGCAGTCTTTTTTTTTAAATTGTAAATTTTGTATTAATTTGACATTACTTTTGTTTGAATTTAAGTATTAGTTTTTTTTTAATTTAAGCTTTACAGACCCCGGGACCCGTGACCTTTGTGAACTTAACACATTCTTTTTTGCTTTGAACATACTTACTAGCTTACTTAGGTAGGTACCACGGCGATACCAGATATTTGATCGCCAAGCAATAGTGTGTACTGCAGCTAGCAAAATTACAGGGCTGTTGAAACTAACCATCGAAAGGCTCAAATTAATGTGCGCCAAAGCAGCATGGCCTAGACTTTATTTTGCTACTCAAAGTTCTGTGTATTGCTACAATGGTCACGGATATGCGTTATCTCTTACCACCGGGAGAATGTATTGTTCGTCTCATATAAAAAAAAAGCTTAAACTATACGCAATATGTATTACTCAAGGCGCTATAATTATGTACATAAGTGATAATGATATGCAGCGATAAGGCCGCCACAGCATTGTATTATTATTTTTTTATTTCTGGTATTTATTCTCAATAAAAATTGCGTCTATCTATACCTACTTATATAGACGGTTCGAACGCATTTGTTTTTGCAATCGATTTTCATGTCACTCAGAAGTTTATCAAGAAGAAAATAAGTAAATTTTTAGATTTTCTGAAATTTAGATCTGATCTAGTTTTTATAAACTATCTCACTGCTGGGAGCACCTTTTCTCACTATCAGTAGGTACTGTAAGAGCATAGTACACCACGCTGGCCAAGTGCGGGTAGGCAGAAATCACACATCTTCCAAAATTTTTTTTTAATAATTCCCTAAAATGTTAGTTACATAGCTTTGAAAATACAGAGGTGCATGCCGCGAGATTCGAACCCATGATCTTCATATTAGAAGCTAGACTGACTGAAACTAGACTGCTCAAACATCACATATTTCAGTCGAAAAATCCCAATTCTGCTTTACGAAGCCTAAAAAAAGATTTATCTATTTTTATAATTTTACTTTACAATTTATAATACCTCGAAAATACATTTTTCAATGTCATGTTTGATTGAATTTTTATCGAATCTTTTATTCTAATTTAAGTTTCTAGATTGACAACATACTTGAATACATAAATGAATTTTAATAATTGCGGTTGGTTTATTTGAAAAATCCATTTTAGTTCATAAAACTGCTAAAATTCAAAGAACTGTCCCAAAGTAAACGGTAGGCGTCATCTGTAGAAAGTCATGTGAATCGGTATCTTCTAGTAAAGCGTGCTCCATCTTAGACCACATCATCACTCACAACAATTTGTGGATAGCGACCTACACAAGTGTCAGTGATTAGTCGCACAAAATCGTACGACGTCGTAAATCGTGATAATTAGCATGGTATCTTATTCTTCCAATTTATTACTTATTTCACTTATTTTTTAATTAAGTGTATGTTTGACAGCTCTGTTAACTCATTGGTAGCATTTTTGCTTCGGGAGCTGCAGAGCGTGAGTTTGATTCCCATCCAGGATAAACATTTTGTGGTATAAATAAACTGACTCCCAAAGCCTATTTGTCGACAACTGTTCACTAATTATTAAAATATCTACTCACGTACAAGTATTTTTGTAATTAAATATCTTTGATTTAGGGCCTGTTAGGACAAGGGATGGCTTAGGCAGTAATTGCTTTATATTACGTCATGGCAACATTGTAAAGGGCGGCAAAACACACGCGTGGCCATGGCTCCAATGTAAGTTGTTTTGACATATAATAGCGTAAAGTTGGATAGTTAGCGCGCCTAGGTGTTAGCGTGGATCAAGTTTTAAGAGATTAGCGGACATTTTATTTTATTGGTCGTTTAATTTATTCAATTCTTTATTGCACACTTACTAAAATATGTACAAAAAGCATTTTCTACCAGCCATTCCCACAGTAAATAAAGCTCTAGGCGCGCATCAAAATATACAAAAAACACTGTAACGGGGTTTTCAAAATTTATAATTTGCGCATAAATATTAAATAAATAAATAAATATCGCAGGACATTACACACAGCGCCATCTGACCCCAAACTAAGCAAAGCTTGTACTATGGGAATCAGATAACTGATAAAATACTTAAATACTTTTTTTTCGTAAATACATATTATGCAGGTACATTAGATAAGTATTTGCAAGTTTTGGTTAAGCACAAACAAATGTTTACTACAGCGTTCCCTGGTGATTTGTCATGGTAACATCTATCTAAGATAATGCACTAATCAAACCTGAACCCATAACTGTAAACTGCATCAAAATCGAACTAGTAGTTTTGAAGAAAATGGAAACATGGATTTGCACAAATAACATTTCATGCAGCGCCCCCTGGTGAGTTGTCTTCGTAACACCTATCTTAGAACATGCATCAATCAAACTCAAACCCATAACTGAAAGCTGCATCAAAATCGGTCTAGTAGTTTTGGAGAAAAATGGCAACTTAGATTTGCACGTCGTTGGGTAAATATGCAAACTACCAGTTTAGGAGACAATGCAAAATTGTATAATTGTGCATAGACAAAAAAAAAACAATGAAAATTACCCCGATTGCGCTTGTTACTTGAACCACCTCACATTCTGGAACGACCCCACCTGGCCAGCCCGTAGACATAACACTCCAAGCACTTACCCTGGCCTTGTTCTAATGACCAAAGTTTTCAGTGTTGCCAACTTAATACACAAAATTACCCCAACATACGTACAATGTTAATGGCGGATGGAAGCATATCGGTTGTATATTATTAGCTTTTGTTAGTTGTTTGTGGCTGTAGTGTGATTAAAGTTTGTTATTTTGTTTACAGGAAAACAATGTGAGTGTTGGTTTCAGTATGCCTAATAGTTACTTGCTTACTTGGTGGTAGATCTCCTAGCAAGAGATTACCTAGATAGGTACCACCGCATTGCCAGATAATCTTCCGCCAAGCAGTAGTGTGTAAATATTATTGAGTTGCGGTTTGAAGGGAACTGCATCTACTAAAATTACAGGGCTGTCGAGACTAACTACCGAAAGTCTCAAAGTAATGAGCACCAAAGCAGTGATGACCTGGACTTTGTTTTGCTAGTCAAAGTTCTGTGAATCGCTGCAAAGGTCATGTACATGTGTTATCTCATACCATCACGAGAGCGTCTTGTTCGTCCCACTACTTTTTACATTAAAAAAATCACCACTATCCAACTTTTGTTTTTTTGCTGTCTCTACATATTTGGTTCTATCTTTTTTGTCGGTGTGTAGGTGTGGAAACACTTACTGACATCAATGAATGGTATTATTAATCCAAGTTGTCACGTCACCAGTATGGGCCGCCTTACACGTTCAATCATGATCACGATCCGCGATTCGCGATCATGATTTCAAAATTTCTAGATATTATGCGATCCGGAGCATCAGTCCGTCAATCCGCTTCGTACACGATCAGTCTGGATCGCGATCATTGATCGCGGATCGCGGATCGCGGATCGCGCGCTACGTGTACGGGCTGCCTATGAGTCGTTAGTAAAAAGATTTTAACAGATAGGCATTTTACTAATAATAAAAATGTGGTGGATTGGTATAATTATAGGTAATCATGCCATAATGCCACATCATATACACTAAATAAATAATTATGTTAAAATATTAATCTGTAAATGTATTGTTTGTAAAAATATTAATCTTTAAATGTATTGTTTGTAATGAAATTAATGTTTGTTGTTAAATAAAGATTTATTATTATTAAAAAAAAAATTACAATCAAGAGATTAAATTTGAAAATCTGCCGCCAAACACCTAACAGTTTGTTCAGGTAGTCTCAGTTGAGAACCAGTTCTATTCCAGGCTACGTGTACTTCACCATCTTAGGTTCCTGTGGGATTATCAAAACCCGATCTATAGGACGTATCCACTTAAAATTTAGTCTTACGGAACATTATTCCGGAATAAATGGTATCCTTTATATTAATCTTAACAATTAATTGACCTACATGGCCAATTAATTGTTTAGATTATGAATGATTGTAGCTATTGACTTAGTATTAACAAAAATTTTGACTATTATTGTTTTTGACTTAATTGTAATGCATGCCGTCTTCGCCTATAATTGCTGTGACACTTATAACTATATGCTACATTTGTAATTTAATTTTTAATATATTGGTGTACACTGTGTTGGCGGACTTTATTAATGAATAAATGAATAAATTATGTAGCGCAAATGTCATTTATCTATACTATTATAAAGAGGAATGATTTGATTGTTTGTATTGAATAGGCTCCGATACTACTGGACCGATTTCAAAAATTCTTTCACCGTTAGGAAGCTACACTTGGTGGCGTAGGCTACTTTTATCCCTGTATTCTCACGGGAACAGGAACTACGCGGGTGAAACCGTGATGCGTCTTCATAGTGGCCTCGAGGCGTTTCATAAAATGAGATCACTTGCCTATAATCGAGAAAATTTGGCACTTTAAAATTAACACTCGAAACAACACAAGTTTTTTAAAGGTCATGTTCATGTCGTTACGTCTAGGTAGATACCACCGGTAGATTTTTGATCACCAAGCAAAATGTCAATGAAATAATATGTCAAATATATAATAATTATGGCAATGTGATTAAACGTCAATAAAAACAGAAACACATTAATTTTTATTGATATTAATCATATTGACATAATTATAATTATGTTCTAGTAGTTAATCTGTTCCTGAATAGCGATGATAGCTCAGTGGTTAGCGCAGTAGGTTCGCATGCCGGAGGGCGTGGGTTCAAACCCTAACAATGAGCTTGAGCTGCCGGTGAAGGAAAACATCGTGAGGAAACCATAGCATGGTGGTAGGGTACTTTCTAGTAGTACTCGGCTGGCTAGCTACCACCCTCAAATTGAAAATCTGCCGCCAAGCATCTAACGGTGTGTTCCGGCAGCCCCTCACTTGAGAGCCAGTTCCATTCCAGGCTAGGTGTGCCTTACCATCTTTGACCACACCTTCACTTAACAACAGGTGAGCTGAGGTCAAACGCCTAGCCTGTCAACCATAAAAAAAAAAAAAAATGTGTATAGGACCTAATGTTCTGATAATTACCTCTACCACTTGTATCAGCTGTTTTATAATTCTGACGGTCGTGCCATCGACAATTCAGAATATTCATTTTGCGTGGTCGTATAATAAGCGTTTCTTTATAGTGAAATGTCGAAAGGTTAATGTTTTTATCAGTACTACAGCTAAGAAAAGATTAATTTATTTTATGACTTGAATTTCGCTCTTGGACACTACTGATGATGTCGTTTGTTTGCGGTGTCATCAAAGGATTTAATTGCATTTATTATTGTAAATAGTTACTGTTATGAGATCAACCGTGAAATTATAATTATAAATAAATATGAAAGGGTGTTCCATCTCACTGGAGCTACTATGCCAGCGGTCTAGAGCTTCGCTCCGGTACTTCAAGGAGCTTGGTTGACTCGGCTGGCAGGGGAAAATGCACAATACTCCCCAAGCGGGATGTCAGCGCAGGGCTCATCGCCCTCACTTTGAATAAGAATAAGAATGAAAGGGTGTTTATCCAACTCCAAACTAAACTAGCTGTGTTCCGGTTTGAAGAGTACTGCATCAAGCGACATTGCAGTGCTGTTGAGACTAACCATCGAAAGTCTCAAAGTAAAGAGCTTCAAAGCAGCGACGCCTTGGACTTTGTTTTGCTATCAAAGTTCCTTGGTAGTACCCAACTGGTAGTCTAGTTCCTTCGTAGCTTATTGGTAGTATATCTGCCTTGAGAGCTGTAGGGCGTGGGTTCAATTCCCACTCAGGGCAAACATTTTGTGAATAAACAAATGTTTGTTCTGTGTCTTGGTGTTCTGCATGTATTATAGTTTACAAAAAAAAATGTATGTATGTATTCTATCAGTTATCTTTCTTCCATCACACAAGCTCTGCTTAGTTTGGGGTCAGATAGCGCTGTGTGTATAGTCCTACGATATTTGTTTATTTATTTATTATCATGGAAAAGCGTTATGTTTTACCATCTAATAACGCTTTATTCGCCGCATTACATTTACAACAAAAACACCAAAAGGATAAATTCAGATAAAGCTAAAATATAAATATATCGGCACCGTCTTATGTTTCATTTCATCTTATGGATGCCTGGAAGACATCGGCTTTAGTGATAAAACCGCCAATTGTGGCACTAGCTCTTAAAATTCTCGTTTGTGTTATACTTTTATTTTGCTCTGGTTTTAAGAGTTCTGGCATACACTACCAAGAATTTTTGTCTATGTAAAACTGTTTAAAAATTCATTCAATTCATTCAATTCAATTCATATCATGTTCATATCATTTCATTCAATTCATAACCGAAACTTATGTTTCAGTAATATTTGGAGGTATTTCTAAGTATTTTAAATTTATTTAGGCATTTCAAAATTCAATTTTACGATGAAAACTGACGTGGTTGTGACACATTTTAATCGGAGTTTCTGATAAAATTAAACTAGAGTAATCCCGCAAAAGGAAAACAAATATAGAATTTAATTGTTTTGTTGTTTACACTTCAAATCTTTTTTATGTCTCATATCTACTGTGTTCTTTGTACAAAGTTCTATGTAATGAACGTGCAAGCGTTTCTTCATCGCTTGCAAAGAAATCCAAACACTTTCAGAAAACGGAACACCGGAAAAACATAACACATTCGTATTTCTATTCATGCAAAAGGCGCAAGGCTTAAACGTTTGAACGGTAACCTTTTCATGCGACCAACGAGACGCTCGTAGCGTCTACGGCGTAGCTGTACGGGTAATGGCTACGACGCTACGAGTGACAGTGTGCTACGGGCGGTCGCTCGGGACGGACGCTCCTTGCCCCGCGAGATTTCTGAACCCCACGAATTGTTGCGATGTATTAAGATATCAAACAAATATGAAATTAAACTGATTTTTTCGTTCGTGTAAAATAAACTCTATCGTGAACAATAGTGACTAAATAAAATAGATTTTAGTTTGAACAAAAGTAAAGTGAAGGTCTTTGTTTCGATGTAGCACTCGAGTGTAACAATAGGTTGTGTTTGGTCTCTTAATATTTGTATTCATGTCAAACACGTTTCGACGCTACTTTGTTATTTATTTATAAATGTTTCTGATAACACTGTTATGTACATGACATGTGATAACTAAAGAAGGGTTACGTATTTTAAATAATTGAATGTGATTTTCTAAAACACCCACTCACTGTCTTTGTCTCGATATATTAGCGACAAAAATGGATTATTATTCGTGTTAAGTTGTTTTTATAAACTTTCTTAACCGTTTTTTTACCACTCATTCATGATTCGTGCGTTACCTTTGTTTCCTTTAAAATCTCAATTAGACTTTAATACGTCGATGTTGGGTATAAATTCGCCCCTGAAATATTGTGGCCCATATTCACATCTACAATGTCCAGTATATGTTCATTAGTGTGGTGAATTCACGTAAGCTGTACTATTTTTTTTATTTCTGTACATTATAATGTGTCACTTTCTCTACGATATTTTTTTTTATTAAACAGGCAGTGTCGTACTAACAAAGTATTTTTTTTCCATAAATGAAATCATATATTTTATTGCTACATATTTTATGTACTGTAGATGCATGTAGGTTTTTAATAACATAATAACTTTGGTGTAAGTTATATAAATAACTTTGAAGTTTCGGCAGACTAGTTGCTAAATCGTGTGGTTTCTAATCTGGAAGTCCTGGGTTCAAACGTTCTACGGCTAACACCTCTGTTTTTCTAAGTTATGTGCGTTTTGCCGCTGATTTCAAACGGTAAAGGGGATCATGGGGGAAACCTACATGTCAGAGAATTCTTAATAAAAACTCGAGGATGAGTGAAGTCTACCAACTCATACTTGGCCAGTGTAGTGGGCATTGCCATTCTCATAATGACAAGGGGGATAATTTATAAAAACAGAGCTAATTTGAAATACATATTACTTAGTTACTGTATCGAAAAACTGTAGATTGCAAAACGTCGAATGGAGACTGGATCTCAAATAAAGTTTCCGTAACACAACGTTAGATGCTTGGGGCAAATTTTCAACTTGAGTGATACATACAAAATACTTTACTACCATACTACGGGTTTCTCACAATGTTTTTTTTTTTAATGTAAAAAGTAATGAGACGAACGAGACGCTCTCCTGATGGTAAGAGATAACGCCTGTCCATGACCATCGCAGCGATACACAGAACTTTAAGTAACAAAACAAAGTTCAGGGCATCACTGCTTTGGCGCTCATTACTTTGAGACTTTTGATAGAGTTAGTCTCAACAGCCCAGTAATTTCGCTAGCTGCAGTACCCTTCAATCCGGAACACAGTAATGCTTACACACTACTGCTTAGCGGCAGAATAACTGGTACTGCGGTGGTACCTACCTAGACGACCTCCTGCTAAGGAGATTACTGCCAAGTTTTCTGTTATTGGCAGCTAAAAGTCCATTGTTGGCATTTGAATCCACACCTCTTGGAGTACGATCTGACCGCGCTTACTACTAAGCTATTATTGCTACCTAACGTTGCTCTTCAATCAATATGATTAAGACAAAGCTTGATGTCAAATGTTTATTTAGATAAAACCGGTTTACTCTGGATTTATACCCCTGTTCTACCTAACGGGTAACTCAAATGTCATTAGAATTCCGGATTCACATCCTCTTCTACTTATAAAAAGTATTTATGTCCGTATAATCCCTTTTTGTTTTGTTTGTAAGAGAATTCTCGAATGTTATTAAACCGGATACTTTGACAATACAGTCGATCAGACCCCTATCAAGGAGTAAACACACGAAGCAAAGTTACGCGAGTGAATTAATGTAGAGATGATAGCTCAGTGGTTAGCGCGGTTGATTCGCATATCGAAGCGCGTGGGTTCAAACCCAACAATAAGCTTGAGTTGCTGGTGAAGAGAAAACGTCGTGAGAAAACCATAGCATGGTGGTTGGGTATTTTCTAGTACTCGGCTGGTTAACTACCACCCTCAAGTTGAAAATCCGCCGCCAAGCACCTAACGGTTTGTTCCAGCAGCATCACTTGATAGTCAGTTCCATTCCAGGCTAGGTGTACTTTACTATTTTCGAGCACATAGTCACTTAACATCAGGTGAGCTGTGGTCAAACACCTAGCTTGACAACCATAAAAACACACTAGTATACGAAGGGATGATAATATAAACTGGCGTAAGTTTTATTTCTGATTTTTAGTTTGAATTTTAGTAGGTTACATTTTTAATTTTTCGAAACAAAAATCCGTATAATTGTATGTATGTAAACTTTACAATTAGAGTTCCAACGTGTAATTTCATTTTTGTCTCATACAAATAAAATATACCTAGTCTCTAATTTTCATAGCAATAGATTGTTATTTATTTACGAAAAATAAGTGAGTTAGTAGTTTCAGAACTCGTTTTTATATTTCTTGATTTTATGGACGATACTTTGTCTATTAGAACACTATCATCTTTATTAAATTTTTAATACATGCCATTCTTTTGAATCTATTTACATTTTTTTTAACGCATGGAGCAAAGAGCACAAGGGTACTTACTAATCGAAAATAAAAAATGTATCTTTTTATCTTTAATGTACAGTTCAAGAGAATCGAACAGTTACAAACTTTCCTTGGTGAAAACTCAACTCTATCCCTATTTAAGATTCTCTACTTTTGCTGCTTCAGCAATTACCATCCCTACCATCACTGTTGGGAATAAATAATGGTATTAAAATTACCATTGTAGAGTGAGTGATCGGTATTGCCCCACACAATTTCTTCTCTATACAAGCTTGGGATTTACTTCTAATTTAATTTATAAATTATGTATTAATTTAGGGTTTTCGATTAAAACATAATTATGTTTACCATTGAGAACTTAAGCCCACGTAAAATACTATAAATTATACTATATTTTTTATTTATTTGTCTCGACATTTCCGCCACATTAGCCGTGCTCATAAGTTGATTTAGCGAGTAGTCAGTCAGCTCATGACCATGGCCAAAATGTTGACGTAAATAAATAAGTCTAATTGATAGTATTTGTTTGATTCAGACCCGGTGATAAACATAATTCAATAATAATTTATGTACTTAGTTTATTTCATAAAAAATAAATGAAACTAACAAGGGTTAGTTCCAAAGACTTTCTAAAAGGAGTAGTGAAGTGACTAGTGATGTGGTTTGAGCTCGAAGCGTGAGGAAGGATGAGGTTCGAAAGGAGCTGCTTTTGGAGTCTGCTTCAGGCGCTCGCTCTGCTGCCTACCATGGCTTTCAAAGGTAAGATGTTTTTTTAAAATAAATTCGTATAAGCTAAATGGGTAAAACTCTAATTTTCATGAAGAATATTGAATCGGTGTTAGAGTATTACATGACTAATGAGACTCACCATCGAATAAAAAAAATCAATAAAATTATTATTTTAATTTAAAATCATTTTATTCTTTCGATTATTTTTCATCACAAAATGTTGTTGCTGGACTTTGGTTTATTTGACATTAACATTGGACTTTGTTTTGTTACTCAAAATTTTGAGAATCGCTGACAACAATGAGCTTGACCTGATGAAGAGAAATATTATGAGGAAGCCAAAGCAACAGCATCAAGAACAGCGAACGAAATAACAATAGGAGGTATAGCATGGTGACAGGGAACTTTCTAGACTTCGACTAGCTAGCTAGTTAGCAAGTTGCAAAAATCTTCTGTAAATCTACTAACGTTGTGTTTCGGCAGCCTGACTTGCCAGTTTCATTCAAGAATAGGTGTGTTTACCGTTTTCAACTACTGCCAATTAAAATCAGATGAGCTGTGGTCACAGTAAACATACAGAGTACCGAGACCTTCAGTTACCACATATTTAAACGAGAACAAAATAATCTGGCAGCCCTGTTGGTTCATTGGTAGTATGTCTGCTCCAAGAGCTGAACGGCGTGGGTTCGATTTCCACCCAGGATAAACATTTTGTGGTATACACAAATGTTTGTTCTGTATCTGGGTGTATTAATTTTAAGTATGTATTTACTAAAAAAAAGTATTTAGGTATTCTATCAGTTATTTGACTTCCATACAAGCTTTGCTTAGTTTAGGGTCAGATAACTTTGTGTGTAATGTTCTAAGGTATTTATTTAATTATGTTATTTCGAAATTTGTTAATATTTAGCAAACTCGACCAAAGATTCCAAAAGACGCTAAATAAAGTATTATTTCTTAGCGCTTTATATTTAAATTGCTTGATATAAAATGCGAGACTGCGCCAAAATACTGGACCAAGTTTAACTTAACTTATTCATTAAGCTTCGGACCGCGCAGTTAAAATTCACATCTTATTAACTTAGCAACCGCTCTTTAACTTACTTATAACTTAGTAAAGCTGAATTAGTGGAAGTAATCCTTAACGCCGTAACAGATAAGGGTAAGAACACACTATAATGTGGGTCACCATGCGATTATTTTGAAGGTATTCATAAATGTATAGATTGGTAAATTTTGTATCAGTGCAAAGACTAAGTTATAGCTGCCGTTAATTTCTATTGTTATTTTTATAGGTATGTGGTGGTACCGTCTGAAGTTTGTTAAAACTACAATTAGTAATGTCTAAAGTTATTGAAACGCGTGGGTTGTAAGCTAAGCTATCCCATTTATAATGGTTGCGCCAAACCGCGTCTAAAAATTCAGCATTAAGATTATGTTCGTTTTTATTGTTAAATATGTTTAGTATTTTTTTATGTGATAGTAATGAGATGAACGAGTTGCTCTCCTGATGGTTAGAGATAACGCCTTCTCATGACCATTGCAGCGATATACAGAACTTTGAGTAACAAAACAAAGTCCAGGGCATCGCTGGTTTGGCGGTCATTACTTTGATACTTTCGATGGTTAGTCTCAACAACTCTGTGATTTTACTAGCTGCAAACACAGTAATCTTTACACACAACTGCTTGATGGTTGAATATCTGGTACTGGGGTGGTACCTACCTAGACGAACTCCTGCTAAAAAGATCTACCATCAAGTAAAAGTACATATTTCTCAAATGTATAGGAGTAATCTGTACGCTTTCCACATACGATTTCTTTTAACACTTACTAAGCATATAGAGAAGCAAAAAAATGTGGCTAATTGTATAATTATTATGACATATCAGGAGCAAGCGCGGTTGGACCACATATCAGAGAGCGTGGATTCAAATCCCAAGAGCTTGAGCTACCTACTGGCGATAGGTATTTTCTTCGACTATAGTGTCATTAAATATTAGGAGAGCTGAGTGGTCGAACACAGACAGCTTTACAGCCTTGAAAAAAGATTTAAAGTCTCACTCAGCCCAAAATTAAAAGTACTTCGCCACCCACGTGTATAAATAGGTAAAATTTAACAAAATAAATTAATGTTGTTTTTTGCAAAGCGCCATCTAGCCCCAAACTAAGCAAAACTTTGAAATTGGGACTACTATGGGAACAAGATAGATGATTGAGTACTTTTGTAAATTCTTCCCATAGTATATAATACATAGTACATATATATAATACATAGTATTATGTATTTTGAACATATTTACACAAATGTTTGCCCAAGATGAAAATTGAACCCACGCTCCATAGTTCTCGGAATCAGAGCACACCATATAAGTTAACAGGGCAGGGTGCTATGCTACTAAAATTCAAAATTAGTTTGAATAACATCGATCTGTTAATAGTGGACAAGCTTAACGCTTACCATCAATCAATTAACTCGTGTGCTCACTCGTAAGATTAAAAATATTTTGTCATATCGCGTCACGGTAAATCAAGTCTTTGTGTGATCGGACCTTTATGCCGTAACGAATTACAGTCATGAATTTCAGAGTTGTGTAAAAAAGTTTTAGATGGGGTAGCCTTCGTTTATCTTTGCATAATTATCTGGATAAGCCAATGTTCAATTTGTGAAATGGGTTCCGGTAAAAAAAATGACAGGTATTATGCAGAAATATATACTACTAGCAGCTCCCCCCGGCTTTGCACGGAAAAACAAAACTCGACTAACAATTAAACCTATGTTACTCCGTGATAATGTAGCATTCTAATGATGAAAGAATTATTCTGATCGTTTATTTCTGATATAGTAGTTTCGGAGCCTATTCAACACAAACAAACGAAAACTCAAACCTTACCTCTTTATAATAGTGTAGATAGCGTAGCACTCTGTCCTCCATTGAGACGTTATTGTAACAACTGTAATAGTTAGACATAATATGTCTAACTTATATGATATTGCGGACTTATTTAAAGCTGTCAATTTGCTCTATAAAACATCACTTTATTCTATTGTCGATAGTTTTTGCTGGGCATGCTAAGTAAGGATTTTTTCAAATTTTTCACAGCTTGGGTTATAATTATTGAATTTTCCATCATCATCATCATCATCATCATTTCAGCCGTAGGACGTCCACTGCTGGACATAGGCCTCCCCCATTGACTTCCATAAAGGTCGGTTGGAAGCGGCTCGCGTCCAGCGCGTTTCTGCGGTCTTTACTAGGTCGTCTGTCCACCTTGTGGGTGGACGTCCTACGCTGCGCTTGCCGGTCCGTGGTCTCCACTCCAGAACTTTGCAGCCCCATCGGCCATCAGTTCTGCGTGTTATGTGCCCTGCCCACTGCCACTTCAACTTGCTTATCCGTTGGGCTATGTCGGTAACTTTGGTTCATCTACGGATCTCCTCATTCCTGATTCGATCTCGTAGGGAAACTCCGAGCAAAGCCCTCTCTATAGCGCGTTGTGCTACTTTGAGCTTACCAAAAATTTTCCATACGGATCCTTAATTGTTGTTTAAATTAAATATAACCCATGCCCATCACGGATAATGTAGCATTCTAATAATGAAAGAATTATTACGATCGGTCGAGTAGTTTCGGAGTCTATTTAATACAAACAAAAAATCAAATTTTATTCTTTATTTTTCTTTACGTAGATTAAGTACATGTTCATTTATTTACAGAAACATTGTTGTCAGACACAAAACGGATTGCTCTGTTAAACAAAAATTATAATATCTATCCCAATCGCATAATTTAAGGCGGATATGCAAACAAATTTATACATAAATATATTTATGTTTCAGCTGGTAGGGACCAAAGCTGATTTGTAAACGTAACACCGGAACACACAAATTTGCAATTCACCTGTTCACCTTTATGTCGGGCCGCTTATTTGAAATAGCACGGGTCGTGTTAGCCGTGTTTTGTTTGTATTTTTGAGCTTTTGGTACAAGTTATCTGTGAAAGAGCATTAATATATTTTTCATCCCCCATCTCAGAATGAGTATTTTTGCTCTTCGATATCTGAGCGCAAAAGTCATTTTTATCCGCTAGGGGATAAAGTACATTTTAAATTTAGAACATCGTGTGCACTAAGTTTGTGAATTCAAAACATCATTAAACCTATTTACTTCTACCTCCATGGTGCCGAATTTATCATACAACTTTTTTTAATTTGTTAAAAACTCAGACTCGGAACCTCCTTGGCGTACGTTTTTTTAATTTGCTTTGCGCACGCAATTTTCTTTTCACGTCATATTGTTAATGTAGTAGTTAATACTTAAACTGAAATAAAAGTGTCTTGTGATTGTAAAATATTTTTTTGCATTTAGTAATTTCTTCGCTGAGGTGGGATGAAAAGTTACGTGTTGCACTCGAGTGCAAAGATTTTTCACCTCGTGCTCTTTTGATTCCCTCGCTAACGCTCAGGATTCTATTTTTTTGAATTTCAGAATTAATCAAAATTGAGAACGCGGTTGAAAAGAAACTTTGCACTCTCGTATAACAAATAACTATTTCTCAAACATGCATGGATATTTTAGCATTATTTTGACAAACTTCTTCGAGATAAATCGAAATTGCTGTACTGGCCAAATACATGCAAGCAGCGGCCGGCAAAAGTTGTATGAAAATTCATATCTGTCTTGGCTTAGCGGCCAAATAAATTACATATCTGTCGTGTAATTTAAAAATGGAACGATCTTTTACTTCGAAACATGGCAACCAAGGAGGTAACTTATCAAAGGTTTTATTAAAGGCTTGCAAATCTTCTAGCATACAGGGCTGGTTTATTTATCCTACCTAGGTACTACTTAGTTTTAATTTCCGCACATTATTTGAGGAAAGTACTAAACAATCCTTGGCCACAACTAGGCATTGATGGACTTAGGTATGTGTGCCTTGGCTTCGCCTCGGCCCACATTTGCACGTTCGTCCATCAATGCCTCTTTTGCTGGCCGCTACAGTAATGTACTATTTTAAGATTTGTTCCTGTACAAATTTGAGATTCTTTACAAATTTAATAGTAACGCTCTCTTGATGGTAAGAGATGACGCATGACCATTGCAACGATACACAGAACTCTTAATGAGAGGAAGCTTTTAAGGTAGTTTACCCATGGAGTGACGCGATGTAATCAACATCTTAATCATCCAGCAAATCTAATCTTAATCATCCAGCAAATCTAAATGCAGATAGATAGATAGATAGATAGATATAGCTCTTTATTGTGCACATCATATATAGTAAAGAGTACAGAGAACAAAAAACCTTATTAACTAGTGCCACAAGTGGCGGCCTTATCGCCAAAAAATTTAATTTAAAAAAAATATTATTTTTAATTATTTTTTTAAATTTTATTGGTTAATGTAGTGATAGATCAATGTTTAGTGGTCGTATTACATATCAGAGGGTGCGGGTTCAGATCCCGACAATGAGTTTAAGCTGCCGGCGAAGGAAACATCTTGAGGAAACCATAGTGTGGTAGTGTAGAAGTCTCTAGTACTTCTCTGTCTTCCACCTTCAAATTGAAAATCTACCAAATACCTAACCGTTTGTCCCAATAGCTTTTACTTTTTTTATGGTTGACAGGCAAGGTGTTTGACCACAGCTCACCTGTTAAGTGACGGTGTCGAACCAGTTCCCAATTCAGGTTAGGTGTGTTTACCATATTTAACGAAACTGTCTTGAATCCACAATCCATGGCATGCAGTCCGACCGCGCTACTGAGCAATCATCGCTACAAAATGTATACCTAAATCGCTTATTTTCCGAGAGCGCAAGCAATTTGGTACAAAATGCATTACCTAGCGTTTGCTATAATGCTTAGGCATCATACCACAGTTTCGACGTCGCCTCGAAAATCTAATTTGGTCGGCAAATATACTCAGTGCTTCGGGGAATGACATCGTTTTACTGATCTTTCGACTCTTATTTAGTTTAGTGCGGTTTAAGATTAACTCTATTAGAGAATCCCGGTATTTTTATAAGCACAGCGATATATGTTGAAACCGCTCATATTGACAGAGTGAAGGAAAACAGACTCAGTTCTGTCGCCATCTTCGCTTGACAAAAGTTGACTCGCTCGCTCGCTGACTATCCTATGCTACTAATATTAGTAGCATAGGATATTAAATGCGAAAATTGTGAGTGTGTTTGTTACTCTTTCACGCAAAAACTACAGAACCGATTTAGATGACATTCAGTACGGAAGTAGTTGAGATCCTGGATTAACACATAGGCTACATTTTATTCCAAAAAGAAAGAAAGAAAGAAAGAAAATAATTTTATTTTGCAACAATACAAAAAAAAACAAAAATAACAACAAATAGAGACAAACAGTTACAAAATAGGGGCTCACCTCAGCATAATACTGGTCACACTAATTAGTATGACCAGCGCTGGTCTAAAAACATGTAACACCGCGGGGTGCAGCTAGTATTATAAATGTGAAAGTTTGGATAGATGGATGACTGGATGAATGGATGTATATTTGTTACTTTTGTTACAGAAAACTTTACTAATTTGGATGAAATTTGGTATGGAGGCAGCTGAGATCTTGGATTAACACATAGGCTGACATGTAGCGGGTAACACCGCGGGGCGCAGCTAGTGTGCTATAAAAGCCCGCCGTCGTCCCAGGAGGTCGTCTAGATAGGTACCACCGCGGTACCAAATATTCTGCCGCCAAGCAGTAGTTTGAAGGGCACTGCATAATAGGCTTTGTTAGACATACATACATCCGCCCGAAAAAAATTACCCTCCTTCGGCAATCGGCTAAAACCCCCAGCCTCCTTTACTCAACATCTCATTTAAATTTGACGAACAGTCCGCGTACGGCTTTACATACCTACCTCGCTACTACATAATACATTTTCCGGCACAACGGTCCGACGAAATAAATGGCGTGACCAAACTCCAAGTATGGTCGAATGAGGCGTTGACGCACCGGGAAATGGAGAAGTTGAAATGTTAAAAATCACGGGGAAATTTTGTGAATGAAACAAAGCGTAAGGAACCAAATGTTGCTGGAAAATTTGCGGGTTTTGTTATAATTGAAGGCTTGGTTGACTTGGCACAGTTTTAAATGGTTAACGTTGCGGAAATAACGAGCTATAATTAGATAGATAAAACTATTTATTGTGCACACCATAAACAGAAAACAAAAGAACCTTGTGAACTAGTGCCACAAGTGGCGGTCTTGTCGCTAACAGTGGTCTCTTCGAGGCAACCAAGAAAAGAAAAACACGATAGATAACATAAAAAACAGACGGGAGTCAAGCTGATTTTTGGGGTTAGAACCCATGCCCTTCGGCGTGTGAACCCTCCGCGCTAGCCACTAAGCTGTCATCACTACAAAATTGATAACGCCTTCCCATAACCATTGCTATGTAACCCAGAACTTATTGAGCTGTATGTATTTTACTTAGTGGTAGATTTCCTTAGCAGGAGATCGTCTAGGTAGGTACCACCGCAGTACCAGTTATTCTGCCGCTAAGCAGTAGTGTGTAGACTGTGTTCCGGTTTGAAGAGTACTGCAGCTAGCGAAATTACTGGGCTGTTGAGGCTAACCATCGAAAGTCTCAAAGTAATGAGCGCCAAAGCAGCGATGCCCTGGACTTTGTAGAGCGTCTCGTTCGTCTCATTACTTTTTACATTAAAAAAAAAAATCTAAGACAAGCATGCCAATGCGATCCATGGTATCTCTCAAAATATATTTCTGCTTCTACTCTTGCCCTTGCTGTCTGCATCCGTGGCTTCCAGTTTTATAAAAAAATCATACATTTTTAATAGATTTTCGTGCTTACGTACTTTTTTACTGCCATTGATGGCGAAGTCCAGCTCAGGTACCTGCAATAAACTTATTTCTGCACACTGCGAAAATATTCCGTTTCAGAGCTGCCAGAAATGAAATTACGACCGTATATTTTCGTAATAACTTTTTGACGGTGCATTCTCAGTTTTTTATTTCGCCACGCAAGCACTCGGTATGATAATTACTGTACAGATGGAAAATGGCAGCAGTGTTATATCTTCAGATATCCTCTGTACACAGTTCTATAATTTTATTAATCAATTATATCAGGCAGAGCGTGGTCAAACGCAACCCTATTTGACATAAAAAAATCTTTAGTTTTTTCACATAAAAAATGACATATGTGTTAATACAGGGTCTCAGCTACCTCTATACCAAATTTCATCTAAATCCGTTGAGTAGTTTTTGCGTGAAAGAGTAACAAACATTCATCCCTCCAACCAAACTTTCACATTTATGATCTCACAACACACATGTATACACGCATACACACACACTCACACACACACTCGCACACCTCATGCACATATATACTTTACAGCATTCCTTTTTAATTTATTAGCATCAAATAATATAGTCAAAATAGTACAAGTTATCTTTTAAATTATTTATTTATTTATTATAAAATATTATGATGTTTGTTTAAATTCTGGTAAATATTTTATTTTTTGTTTTTCACAAATTTCTAATCCAACCCTTTTGAAGATTAGAGCTTAGGAACTGTTTGGAAGGTCGCCGTCGTGGGCACCGCCGACTTGGCGTTTTTGTGTGAACTACATTAGCATTTGGTGACAGGTGCGAACGGCACCGTCTCCCTATCGACCCATATGCGCCATTTTTTGACATTTTCGTCCCATTTTGTCGGTATTTTTCGTATTTTTATGAATACTTGTTTTATCGCTGTTTTGAAGGCTCTTTTTATTGTGCGCTTGTAGTTAGAGAAGCTTTTTATTCGGGCAATATCAGTAAAATAATTCTTGTTGGTCTAAATTAAGTTAAAAATTTAAAGGCACGCTTTAGTATGACTTTCAAGTGCGTGGGTTTTGCGATCTACGTTGGGGTTAGGATAGTAATTTAATTTAGAGCTAGGTAAACTAGCGTAGCACTTATGTAATTAGCAAGTTTCGTTTTAGCATATAGGTATGTTATGCTAACCTAGGTTGAAGGTCAGTCTCCGAGGTGGATCACGCACAGCGTGATGCACAGCTGTGTCTGGCGTTCTGACACATCGTCATCGTTGTGGGGTAAGCTCGGGCTCCCGCGACGACTAGCGCTGGCGGAAGAGTAGGAAAGCGTGCTTGCAGCCTCGACTCAAAGTGCCGAGTTGGAACATTCCAGGGTTTTTAGTTGGTTGGTCGCAAGGACGGAAAATCCTACATAAACTCCCTGCCTTTCATATATATCCGTCCAGCCGTTTGGTGTGAAAAAGTAAAAAATATATGGATGGTGTAATGTTTTTTGTGTATGATTACAGTAAACAGAAATAAATAGTTTCATACATTTACTTGGTGGTAGAACTCCTTAGTAGGAGGTCGTCTAGGTAGGTACCACCGCAGTACCAGTTATTCTGCCGCTAAGCAGTAGTGTGTAAACATTACTGTGTTCCGGTTCGAAGGGTACTGCAGCTAGCGAAATTACTGGGCTGTTAAAACTAACCATCGAATGTCTCAAAGTAATGAGCGCCAAAGCAGTGATGCCCTGGACTTTGTTTTGTTACTCAAAGTTCTGTGTATTGCTGTAATGGTCATGGAGAGGGGTTATCTCTTACCATCAGGAGAGCGTCTCGTTCGACTCATTACTTCATACATAAAAAAAAAAAAAAAAAAATTTGGATCATCATTTTTGTAGCCATGATAGCTCAGTGGTTAGCGCAGTTGGTTCACTTGTCAAAGGAGGTAAGATCAAACCACGCGATGAACTTGAGCTGCCGGTGAAAGAAAACATCGTGAGGAAACCATAGCATGGTGGTAGGGTACTTTCTAGTACTCGGCGGGCTAGCTACCACCCTCAAGTTGAAAATCTGCCGCTAAGCATCTAACGATGTGTTCCGGCAGCCTCACTTGAGAGCCAGTTGCATTCCAGGCTAGGTGTGCTTTACCATCTTTGACCACATCGTCTCTTAACATCAGGTAAGCTGTGGTCAAACACATAGGCAACCATAAAATAAAAATTCGTTGAACTTTAGAATTAAAAAATTAGATAGGTAGGTAGTTAATATTATCCTCAAAACCATTATCTGCAATTAAATTAAGCATACCACATGTTCACGATTCAAGTGAAGAATTATTAAATATAGCTGCCGACTATTTTTGTGTCTTAAAATAACTCGTAGCAAAGCCGTATAAAAACGGATCACAACAATCTTCAAGGCTAAAGAAAAACTTTGTCACGGTAAGAACGTGAATTAATTATGATCGCGTAACCAAAACTAAAGAAGTCATAGGAAAATATAACTTTTTAGGTTTCCGTTGCAAACTAAGAAACTAGGATAGTTTTGCTACAGCCTTATTTTATGTAGACAATAGACTAGTTTACTTGGTGGTAGAACTCCTTAGCAGGAGGTCGTCTAGGTAGGTACCACCGCAGTACCAGTTATTCTGCCGCTAAGCAGTAGTGTGTAAACATTACTGTGTTCCGGTTCGAAGGGTACTGCAGCTAACGAAATTACTGGGCTGTTAAGACTAACCATCGAAAGTCTCAAAGTAATGAGCGCCAAAGCAGTGATGCCCTGGACTTTGTTTTGTTATTCAAAGTTCTGTGTCTCGCTGCAATGGACAGGCGTTATCTCTTACCAACAAGAGAGCGTCTCGTTCGTCTCATTACTGCTTACATTAAAAAAAAAAATAAAAAAAAATAGACAACACTTTATTTGGAACATAAAACACATTTCAACATTTTTTTTTTTTTTATGTGACAAATAATGAGACGAACGAGACCCTCTCCTGATGGTAAGAGATAACGCCTGTCCATGACCATTACAGCGTTACACAGAACTTTGAGTAACAAAACAAAGTCCAGGGCATCGCTGCTTTGGTGCTCATTACTTTGAGACTTTCGATGGTTAGTCTCAACAGCCCAGTAATTTCGCTAGCTGCAGTACCCTTCAAACCGGAACACAGTAATGTTTACACACTACTGCTTGGCGGCAGAATATCTGGTACTGCGGTGGTACCTACCTAGATGACCTCCTGCTAAGGAGATCTACCACCAAGTAAACATAATTAACAATACATACATACAAAAAAATAAACATAAAACAAAGATAAATAACGTAACAGTAATAGTAACGAGACGAACGAGACGCTATCCTGGTGGTAAGAGATGACGCTTCATCATCATCATCAGCCATTTGCTATCCACTGCTGAACGTAGACCTCTCCTAATGCACACCGCTGAGCTTGGTCGACAACTTTTTAACCGATTCAAGTTTTCAATTCGACTGTATGTTTTTTTCGTATGTAACGCGATCATTCCACTAATTATGAATCGATTTTGATGATTCATTTTTTGCTTGGTAGATCATACTTCAGAAGTGGTTATTGTTTATATTAATTATAGCTAATTAAGTAAGATTAGGTTTTTAATTAATAAGTTGTCAAATTAACTAAATTTAAGTCCTCATCGCTGTTGTAACTGGAACGACTGTTAAGCGGAAATAAATTAAATATATATAATGTGTTATTTATATCTATCCTTGGATATTATTATGGTGAATATAAAAACAATAACCGAAATTGAGTTGCTCTAAAAATAGTGGAGTTTTATTTTAGTACACAAACTAGCTTTAATACTATTACAAAACATTCTTTAACATTATTAATTAATCACAATTTTCACCTTAAAAGAGAAACAACATTTAAAGCTATATGTTTCACCAATTCTTATAAATCGTTAATATTTAAATTACCATATAATTCTCATCTGTTTAAACTGACATAATCTCTGTATTTACCGTGCTGTCAATGTGACAGACCGCTCTACAGAATCCAACAAGTTCACAGATAAATTATTATACTTTGAAGTTATTACGCGGCAAATTCAAACTGTACAAACTAGTGTCACGCACTTTGTTTACATAATATATACCTTAAATATTTAAAAAAATGTGTTAAGCTAACAAAAGTCACGGATCACGGTGTATGTCGAGATGAAATAAAAAAAAAACATTAAAAAAAAACAAATCCCTTAGCGCAATAAAGCCCAACCGTATCACATGGTATGTACTCTTTGTTTCCTAGTAGGTACTTGAAAGCTCTAGAACTATGACTGTATTACAAAATTGAATTCCAGCAATTACTCGCACGCAAGACTCTCTGCCTCTAGAGTAAACGTATTTATAGAGCTTGCTTTTCCTCATAGTAGAAGAATAACAGAGAAATAAGTGCCACCATATTCCGCACCCAGAAAATGACCAGGCGATATGCCAACTTCCACCTAAGCTAAATAGTGTTGCAAAGGTAATAAGACGAGTTTTGATTGATTAACTCTTTATTGCACACACTAAAAATAATACAATACAGAAGAAATAAACTTAATTATTAGGAAGAAGTAGACTTGAAAGTTATCGATGGTTCGATGTCTCTAAGAAACGCCAATGCAACAATACCCTGGGAATGGTTTTGTTTCAATAAATAAATAAATAAATATCGTAGGACATTACACACAGCGCCATCTGACCCCAAACTAAGCAAAGCTTGTACTATCGAAGTCAGATAACACAATATTAATAACATTTTACACTGGCAATACCCCGAGTATTGCAGGTGTTCATAGACGGCGGTGACCACTTACCATCAAGTGGCCCGTTGCTCGTTTGAAACATTTTGCACATAAAAAAAATTGAAGTTTTATGTTTTGCTGCAATGATCATTGACATGCGTTTTCTCTTACCATCAGGATTAGGATCAGCGGTTAGTTTGTGTAATTACTTTCACAAAAATAAATCTAAGCTATTAATACATAGGAGTACTAAAGATTATGTTTGTATGGACACTAGCGACTCCGCTACATACAGCGGATTTCTATAGCAACATGCATTGTAATGGCCAATCAGCGACGAGATAGCTGCATCGCGCAAGCGAAATTCGCCGGCGCATTATACCAGTACCGGTATTATAAATGGAAAAGTTTGTATGTATATTTCTTACTTTGTCACGTTAACTACTTAAGGTGATTCGATTTTCATACAAACATTTTTTCCATTTATGGACAAATAGAGCATAATACTGGCATTTAGTTTGGTCTTTATTTGCGGTAAATCACAATTGCTTGAATAAAGCAGTAGCTGTGATTTCACTGTAAAATTATGCTCCGTCTGTACATAAACGGGGAAAAATTGTTTGTATGGAAATCACCTTAACGGTTATAATTAAAATTCGGAATGTAAATAACTGAAACATTTTGTTACAAATTAATCCGGTCGGCACGCGGGTCGCAGCTAATAATAATAATTAGTTATGGAAATTCATATATTGACAGACCTGTTGGCTCACTGTACTACCGCTGCTACTTTTTTATATCTGCTTTAAGAACTACGTGGGTGTAGAAGAAGTGCGTGGGTTCGATTCCCACCCAAGAAAAACATTATAGTATAAAAAAGGCTTGTTCTGTGTATTTGTTCTATGTATGTATTTATAACAAAAAGTATTGAAGTATTCTCAAATTCAAATTCAAATTATTTATTTGGCACAATTCATAGTTACATAAAAATGAACCCATTGGCTCCGATCTAGTAATAGTACTGTGTTTCGGGAACCAATGGCTTCTCCCGATATTTTTATACAGAAGGCCAAATGCAGACAAAAAAAACTAAACAATTAAAAATTAAAGTAAACAAACAAAAATTTAACCTGCATTTATATATAAATATATATTTGTGTGTGTGTGTTTGTGTTTTTTTTTCTTTTCATTCTATCAGTTATCTTACGCCTACGTTGGTAGTTTAAGCGCTATGTATCCTAAGAGATGTACTTTTCGGCGTCAATTACAAAATAACGTTAAAGAAACTCTTTCTTTAACGTTATTTTGTAATTTGCTTCTGTGAATTTTCTACTCGCTGACGGGGTTCTACGTTGCAACATGGAAATGATACTAGAGACCGGTCTGTATTCCTAGCAAATAGGTTAATGGAAATCTACGTCTAACTTGATAGTGTCTAAACATTCACGACTCAAGTTTCTAGCTTAATTACTTGAATATTGTCCAATCAAGCTAGGTGTCCGGTCGGTTGTATGGTCTTAATTTGACATAGAATTGAAAGCGTAGTTGCAGTTGTCACACCATGTGTGAATGCATAACAAACTACCTAATGTAATATTGAGAAGTGAAACTGCCGCGTTTTGTTTTGCAAATACCGAAAATTAAAATATAGGTACTGTACACATTTAAAAAACTATTCTGGTAACTCTTTTTAATTAAAAATAAATAAACGTATATTTATTCTCTTTTTTTACTTTTTTTTACAATTTTGTCAAATTAAATTTTTAAGTATATTATGTCAAATAGACAATACACTTTATTTGAGACAGAAAAAGTATAAAAAAATGTATTAAATTAAGTAATAAATAATTTAATTAATTCATTAAATTAATTAGGTCTAGATATTAAGTAAGATTAGGTTTTCAATTAATAAGTTGTTGTCAAATTAGTTAAATTTAAGTCCTCATCACTGTTGTAACTGGAACGACTATTCAGCGAAAATAAACTAAATATATACCTTGAATATTCAAGATGAACTTCCGCAAAGTAACGCCTGAATCGATCATCCTTTTTAAATTATTTTTCTTTACGATATTCAAAAATCCTCGTCTTGAAAATGCTTTGTCATTAATTGTTCTATTATTCCAGATAGATAAATGATGTTTATGTCCAGGGTTGTTGAGACTAACCTTCGAATCTACACTAACCTATCTATGCTATTATAAAGTGAAAAGATTTGATTGATTGTTTGTTTGTACTGAATAGGCTCCAAAACTACTGGACCGATTTCAAAAATTATTTCACCGTTGGGAAGCTACACTATCCCCGGGTGACATAGGCTACTTTTTATCCCTGTATTCCTACGGGAACGGGAACTAAACCGCGAGGCGTCCTCTAGTAATATATGAAATGAAAATTACTAATAATTATATGTTTAAAAAATATATACCTACAAATAAGAGATTAATAGAAACAGCATCAACATAATTGTCACTTCTTCTGTTTTAACACTTGACAAAAATACTAAATTAATTAGTGCTGTTGTTTATTTGCAGATTCCCAGATGACAACGAAGAAATTCTTAGAAGAGCCTGAATTCGAGCGACCCATCGGCAATCACACGTTTTTCTTAGGAAGAGAAGCAATACTTGGCTGCGCTGTTACCAACCTCGCTAAGCATAAAGTAAGTATGTTTTCTACCCATACTTTGCAGTGATTAACTTGCTCCTTTAAAATTCTCCAGTTTTTTTATAATAAGCAAAAAAAGAATCATCAAAGTCGATTCATAATTAATGAAACGATCGTGACCACCTTCGGGTTTTCCGCCGAGTTTCAATCTACAAAGCTTCATACGAAGGGTGAATACTGAATAAGGTCCTTAAAGGTAGGCAACGCACTGGCAATACCCCGGGTATTGCAGGTGTCCATAGGCGGCGGTGACCACTTACCATCATGTGGCCCGTCGCTCATTTGTCACTTTTTTCACATAAAAAATCGAAAAAAAACCAGATAGTCGAATTGGGAACCTCCTCTTTTTTCGAATTGAGTTAAAAATAAAGTAGAATACAATAATTAAAATAAATCAATAAAATTTACATAGAATTTTAATTAAATAAAATTTAAAAAAAAGTCAGACTAAGTAAAATTTTATTTTTTCTTTGTTGCTAAATCGAAAGGAATAAAAGCAGCGATGACTTTATTCTGCTACTCAAAGTTCTGTGTAACGGTCATGGACAGACGATATATGTCTTACCATCAGTACAGCAGCGTCTCGTTCGTTCATTACTTTTACATAAAAAAAAACACTTTGTCTCCGGCGTTATCACTGGAACATGTCTCCTGCAGCAATGCCGCAGCAATTTCTAATTTAACTTTGATAAAAGTAGAGACACTGTGTTTTGTAATCAGATCGGCGGAGGCATCCGTCTGTGGTCGCTTGTGAATGATACAATCATATTGACAGCCCCGTTGGCGCATTGGTAGTATATCTGCCTTGAGAGCTGTAGGGCGTGGGTTCGATTCCCACTCAGGGCAAATATTTTGTGACTAAACAGCAATTTCTAATTTAACTTTGATAAAAGTAGAGACACTGTGTTTTGTAATCAGATCGCCGGAGGTATCCGTCTGTGGTCGCTTGTGAATGATATAATCATATTGACAGCCCCGTTGGCGCATTGGTAGTATATCTGCCTTGAGAGCTGTAGGGCGTGGGTTCGATTCCCACTCAGGGCAAATATTTTGTGACTAAACAAATGTTTGTTTCTGTGTCTGGGTGTTCTGTATGTACTATAAGTATGTATTTAAAAAAAATAGTATTTATGTAATCTATCAGTTATCTGACTTCCATCACACAAGCTCTGCTTAGTTTGGGGCCAGATGGCGCTGTGTGTATAGTCCTATGATATTTATTTATTTATTTGAAGTGCATTTCTCCTATCACGATCCCTATCATTATGGAGAGTTATCTAATCCTTTACCTACATACATTTTAGTCGTCCGAAACTTATAAACAAACTTGCCACTCGCTGGAGTGATACGCCTACTGGAGCCGGACCTTTGGGCCTTACAAACAAGTTTCCAACTTTAACACTTTACTTGATATATGGTTCCACCACAGCTTTTGCAAACCTGTGGATCTAGTGGGCTGTTTAGATATTTGTAGACACGGCCCGCATCGGGTTTTGTTAGCCCCTGCTCGCCTAAAACCTTTGTGTGCTTGTACACAAAGTAATTATACCAACCGTTTTTATGTAACGACTGAATTTAAATTAATATAAATGCCATATAAAATTAAATAGTAACTGATTAAACAGTAAGAATGCCTTGATTATACGATTTTTATTAACAAATTAGCTGCGCTTTGCGGTGTTACCCGCTATTCCCACGTGAATACTGCATTTTTCGGGATCAAAAGTATGTTTTAATATATGGTGTCAGCTACCTCCATACCAAATTTCATCGAAATTGGTCCAGCCGTTTGAGCGTAAAGAAGTAACAAACTTATAAACACACTTACATACTTTCGCCTTTATAACATTAGTGTGATGTGATATAACAAAAAAAGTTTCGTCAATAAATAAATGGTTAATTCATGACACTTTTTATAAAAAAGAAAGATTTGATTGTTTGTTTGTTTAAAATGAATAGGCTCCGAAACTACTGGACTGTTTTAAAAATTCTTTCACCGTTGGGAAGCTACGCTATCCACGGGTGACATAGGCTACTTTTAGTCCCTGTATTATATACGGGAATGGGAACTACGCGTATAAAAAATCAGTGATAATAAATATTTTAAGGATCACGTTACGTAACGATTTAATAATAAAATTACTGCCAACTATTGGAATTTTTTGAAGTTACCAAAACTTAGAACTCAAAACAACAAGCGACCTACAAATTAAAAGTCTTGGTCGCTCTGTTCTACTTTACCTAGGCGTCCTAACTTGCTCTGGCATGATATCATTAAATTTATTATCGTCAATTTACTTACCGTTGAATTTTTTCCGTTAGAAGCTTGCAAAGTAACTTTGCCGGTTATACGGTACTTTGTCTGACGTGACGGAAATATATGATGAGAAAGAAACGCAAGTTTTACGCGAGGAATATTTTATGGAACATGTAAATAGAGGTTATAGGAATGTTCATAACTACGTGAATAGACATTATCAACTCTAGTAACTGAATTTAGGTATTGCTTAATATTATTTATTTTTTATTAATCATCGTTTAAAAAGTCGTGGCTGCATATTTGGAAGCGCATACTGATTTTCCATTTTTTTAGGTGATTTTTTTATGCTTGACAAAATAAAAGCTCAAAACACGCAAGTCTGCCATGACAATTATTTTGAACATAAATTTATGTTATCGATTAACAAAATATAATATCTTAAATTAACTCTATTTTTGTATAAAAAACTTAATCTAAAAGTCCGTCCGAGAAAGGATTCTGGCCACATTCAGTCAGCATTCTGGCCACATATCCGCCCGAGAAAGAATATGTGGCCAGAATGCTGGCAGCATTGCCACGCTGGATGGTAATGCTAAGCTTAATAAAATATATATTTATTTCCTTGTTATGTTAAATATAAAATGTCAATGTAATAAAAAAGACAAAAATATCGTAATTACTTTTTTTTTATGGTTAACAGGCTGGGTGTTTGACTACTGCTCACCTGATGTTGAGTGACGGTGTGGTCGAAGATGGTGAACACCTAGCTTGGAATGGAACTGGTTCTCAAATGAGGCTGCCCGAACACACCGTTAGATGCTTGACAGCAGATTTTCAACTTGAGTGTGGTAGCTAGCCAGCCGAGTACTAGAAAGTACCCTGCCACCATGCTATTGTTTCCTGCCGATGATGTCTTATTTTATTTATTATTCCTTCACCGGCAGCTCAAGCTCATTGTTGGGGTTTGAACCCAAGCCCTTCGGCATGCGAACCTACCACGCTAATCACTGAGCTATCATCACTAAAAAAAATATTACATTTTCCATTTATAGTTAAATGTTTTTTTGTTAGATAATACAATACGTTTCTTAAATTATGTAGGCAAGTTTATCGCAGAGCGAATTTTTAGATTTTTTTTAAAAGTTATTATTCATTATTTATAGTAATAAATAAATAATAATAAATATCGAAGGAATATACACACAGCGCCATCTGGCCCCAAACTAAGCAGAGCTTGTGTGACGGAAGTCAGATAACTGATAGAATAAACAAATACTTTTTTTTTGTAAATACATACTTATAATACATACAGAACAAACATTTGTTTATTCATAAAATGTTTGCCCTGAGTGGAAATCGAACCCACGCCCTACAGCTCTCAAGGCAGATATACTACCGACGAGCCAACGGGTCTGTCAAATAATATAAAGCAAAGCAAAGATGCAGTGCAATTGCCTAAAAAACTTGCCTGAATTTAAGTGGAAACGCGTTCTACGATGGAACACGCTTTCCTAGAATACATCAATTTACTCGCGACTTGAAGGCATCCAGATTGTATCTATCGGGGAACACCCACTCGGGCAGCAAATTACACTGCTTATCAGTTCGTATGATGAAAATGTAATCGAAATATTTAGTTCAAGCTTTTGGAACATCAACCATGAAACGGTATCGCTTTATAGAGCTCCTAGTTGTCCAATAGCTTTGTTCTAAAAGTGCTACAGCATACCGTCACTTGATCAAATGTGATGTTTAGTGAAGATATGGCAGGTAAACGAACCTAACTTGGAATTGGGTCTAGTTTTCAAGTGAGGCTGAGAGATTCTACCGTTGAACGCTTGGCGGTATATTTTCAACTTGAGGGTTGTAGGTAAAAAAACCAACTCCGTGACCGTTAGGCCAACTAAACTCACTGCACCGATGAAACAGCGAGGTTTCGGAGTAAACTAAAATATCATCGATGTATACAGTGTTTAGATTTTTGTTGATTTTTTAAAAACCGCTCTATTGGTTTCTATATAATTTATATGACCTCTGAAGTATGGCCTACCAATCAAAAAAAGAATCATCAAAATCGATTCATAATTGGCAGAATGATCGCCTAAGATACATAAAAAATAAACATACAGTCGAATTGAGAACCTTCTCCTTTTTTCAGTCGGTTAAAAATTATCCTACTACCACGCTATTTTCTTACGATGCGTTCCTACATAGTAAAGTTTTAGGTAACTACTGATTTTAGGTCTGTTTTATAAATGACGATTATTAAAAAGTACAGCAAAAAAAAAAACAAAAATCGGGCTGGTTCCAGCAATAGACTAAAGTGGGCTGCTGATGATGATGATGACGCAGAAGACGTACAGTATTATTTAGTAGTCCTTACCACAGCATGTGCAAACAGGGGTGCAAACCGCAGGGTTGGCGCGGCGCCTAGTGCATAACAATGCGCAAAAATCAAGGTTTGCCACCCCTGTGTTACACCGCTATGTGAATTTTAATACTGGCATGTGGAAACTACAAAATGAAGCCCACCTCTGTATAGTTTGGGAGCTAACGGTATAATTTTGTTATTAAGCAAAATCCAACCAGGCGAAAATAATGTAAATTTTATTTAAAGTTTAAGAGCTATTATAGTTAAAAAAATACTACATTTTCCATTTAACTGTTTTTTTGTTGGACAAAGTATACACCGACATTTACTCCTAATTACACTCACTAATTTTAAATTCATAATTATGAAAAGCAGGTGAAAGAACAAGGCAAAGCTTGGGGTTTAAACGTGAATATATCTTTAAGTTTGCTTCCATAATGATAGGCAATCCAGAAAACTGTTGATAACAAAAACGGGCTAACAAATACAAATATTTTATTGATAACACCAATATTACAAGTCGAATTTCGTAGAATGATTTAAAATAAATGTATCTTTCAAATAAGTTATGAAACACTGACAACATGTCAATGAATAATAACAAAAGTCAAATAAAGTACATAATTATAAATAATTATGTAGATATAAAACATGTCAATATAAAAATATTGTCAAATATAATATATGCATATCTACCATCCACATTTAAAATTTAATTACACTACTTAATAGCTAAAGGAGCAAAGAATGTGTACGTTGTGTCAGGACTTGAATGAATGAAAATGTACACATGTTCATGGCCGTGTCCGCGGACATAGCTGCAGCAATTTTTTTTTGTAATTATTTATGCCGTGATAAGAACTACCAGTAGCTTCCGCAGCTTCGAGAACAGAATACTGTATTCTGCTGCAACGCAACAATTCTTTTGTTTTTTCTTTAGCACCACGATTTTCTTTCTCGGATTTACTCTGTACACATTTTCGTTTCATTGTTTACAATAAAATCTAATTCGTCTCTGATTAAAGTCTTTGAGAAAGACGACGAACGGACCTTTGTTTCATTCTTTGTTGTTACACCGGCCATTGTGATTTAAATGAATACGAAAATATCTGTAGGTGAAATCAAGGAACGCAATAGGAATTTTTAATCGCTTGACCCATTTCGTTTCAAAGTTTTAATTTTTTCTCGTCGCCCCAATTAAGATTCAGATAAATATCGGAATGGAAAGCGTACCGAATCCGGTGATTTACAATTAAAATGATATTTGAACAATGTACCGCGTTTTGATATTTCAAACTTTGTTTAAATTTGCTTTTCTAAGTAGGTACGTTATCTGTCAGGTAGCAGGTTAGATTGTGTGTGCTGTTAGATTTTAAGTAGTATTCTGACTGTTAATGCTTGATATTTTTAATAATCGGTATTTTTAACTATATATTAGTTATTATAGTATATATTCGTGATTATAGTATATATTAGTGATTATAGTATTTATTAGTTATTATTGTTGTGATGTGTATAGTGTTAGTGATCTAAAAAAATAAATAAATAACTAGTAACTAGTAGTAAAGTATAAAAGTTTGTTTGTGTGTTTTTGTGGAATTTGGAATGCAGATAGCTTCATCATCATCATGAGCCTATGAAAGTCCACGGCTGGATAAGGCTCTCCGACTCAACTCAGCCCGATCTTTGGCTTTTAGTTTCCATCCACTGCCAGCTGTCTTACGTATATCGTTAATCTATCTAGGCTAAAGGCGCTAGCGTTTAGCTTACATATTATTGTGATACCTAATTATTAATTTATGAGAGGCTTATATACGAGACAAGCTAGCGCTGCCTCGTAGTTCAAGACATATATTTTTAGTTTAAACATAGCCCCAAACTACGGGAATTAGATACTTTGTTTTGTTTTTATTTAAAAAATAATGAGACGAACGAGACGCTCTCCTGATGGTAAGAGATAACACCCGTCCATGACCATTGCAGCAATACACATACCTAACTTTAAGTAACAAAACAAAGTCCGGACATCATTGCTTTGGTGCTCATTACTTTGAGACCTTTGGTTAGTCTCAACAGCCCAGTAATTTCGCTACCTGCAGTACCCTTCAAACCGTAACACAGTAATATTTACACACTACTGCTTAGCGGCAGAATAACTACTACTACTACTACTACTACTACTACTACTACTACTACTACTACTACTACTACTACCACCACCACCACCACCACTACTACTACTACTACTACTACCACCACCACCACCACTACTACTACTACTACTACTACTACTACTACTACTACTACTACTACAGCCACCACCACTACTACTACTACTACAGCCACCACCACTACTACTACTACTACTACTACTACTACTACTACAACCACCACCACCACTACTACTACTACTACTATCGACAACTTTTATCCTTTTTTTAACCCCCGACGACGACGACGGGGTGTTATAAGTTTGACGTGTCTGTGTGTGTGTCTGTGTGTGTGTCTGTGTGTGTGTCTGTCTGTGGCATTGTACCTCCCGAACGTATGACCTGATTTTGATTTTGTTTGAAAGGAGAATTAGTCGGGAGAGTTCTTAGCTATGTTTTAAGAAAATCGGTCCAAGATGGCCGCCGTCACAAAATGGCGGATTACATATTTTTTCACAACTCACTCAACATGGGTATTAAATGAAAGGACTTGACTAGTAGAATACTATACACCTGTCGGAGTTTTCTAATGTTATATTTTGTTGACATATATTTAAAACATACAGAACATCCAGACACAGAACAAACATTCATGCTCGTCACATATTTGTCTTGGGTGGGAATCGAACCCACACTCAACTGCTATTGAAGCTGATACACTTCGATATTATATTCTTTAAAGTTAAATGTAGTAAGATTTACCTGTATTACTTATAGAGTCCAACTTTCAACTACTATTCTTGCAGTCTAGCGTAGTACCGCCCAGGGACCGTTGACGTATTGCTCCCTGACTAGAAAGCAGAATTTGTTGTTTTCAAAAGTAGGGTATAGAATAGAATAGGGTATAGAAGGGTATAGGGTATAGGGTTTGAAGTAGGATATAGTATAGTGTATAATATCCCAGGTCATATATAAATATGACTTAAGAAGTCCTATCTTAAAGATGAGACTAATATTTTCTGACTGAAAAAAGCCACCAAAATCACGTTGCCAGAATAACGCAAGTGATGCCAACGAATTCTGAAATAGTTTTAAACATTCACCACTAGGTATATTATGTAAAACGTACAAAAACAATGTGTAATCATTACTGTGTTCCGGTTTGAAGGGTACTGCAGCTAGCGAAATTACTGGGCTGTTGAGACTAACCATCGAAAGTCTCCAAAGTAATGAGCGCCAAAGCAGCGATGCCCTGGACTTTGTTTTGTTACTCAGAGTTCTGTGTATCGCTGCAATGGTCATGGACAGTCGTTATCTCTTACCATCAGGAGAGCGTCTCGTTCGTCTCATTATTTTTTAATGAGTTTTAAAACACTGATTACAATGCATGGAATAAAAAAATGCATAATATTTGGTTATAATTTTGAGGAGTAAGCTATAAGTGATACCAACGAATTTTCAAAGTTTTGCGCCACAAAATAGCATTTCTACTTTCCTTAGTTTCTTTATTTTCAACTGTGTTTTCTAGTGCTTGTTTCACATATAAAAATATCACGTAAACTGGAAGTTTGTTTTATTTATTGAAAACTATTCTAGTTTCCTTTTTAGGTAAAAACGTGCACGCGATGCTGTATCCACTCACGTTTTAGTGAAGTTTTTAGAAAGCTTTTTCACATTTTAGAATTTCAAAAGTTTCCACATTGCAAAAAATTCAGAAAAATAAAAATGGAATTGATAAATTCAAATACTTGATCAGACTGAAAAAGTCTCCCGAGTTATAATTTATTAATTAAAAACTTAATTTTACTTAATATCTAGAACTAATTTGACATAAACTTTACAATTATAATTTAACAAAAATCTAATTTAAATAACCAACACGTCCAGAGGATGCCTCGTGTAGAGGCGAAACACGTGTTGGTAAGTGGTTCCTGCAGAGAGAAGAGGATATTAAGACTTGTGGTTAATTGACTTGATTAATTAAGGTTTTACAGCGCTGCGAAACGAATACTATATTTCAGTATTCATAATACATAAATACATAATACACATAAATATTTAATGATTCGCCATAATTTTCAATCATCTTTTCACTTTAATCTTTTTAAGTATAGATAATACAATTTTGTTTTATCTCAAGACATTTAAAACCTTGCCGCAGCGATATTCAAACCTATTCAAACCTAGAAAAGTTTTTATAAATTCGAGTGGCCCTTGCGATACAAGTTCTCACTTAGTGGAGGGTACACAAGTAATGCTACAGAATCTGGTATGCTAATTATAAGGTTTAATTAATTTACGTTAATGTAATTCGTATTATTGCAAATTTATTTCATTAATTAAAATTTAAAAAGTTTATAATGAAAATGATTTCTTAAACATCACGCTATAAAAAAGGTCTATTTTTTTTTTGTAAATTCATCAGAGAAAAGTTATAACGACCGATAGATACCCAATTTTTCATTGATTTTCGTTTATAACTTTATTATTTTCAAAAAAAAGGTTTACAATATTGATTAACCTATTTGGTTTGATTTGTTTCACCAGGTTGGCTGGTTAAGAGCAGAAGATCAGACAGTCCTCACCATGCATGAGAGGACCGTCTTGGGCGCCAGGTACTCCGTGAACCTGGACGCTCCGAGGACTTGGCAGCTCAGGATTAGGCCGCTGCGAGCTGAGGACAGGGGCTGCTACATGTGTCAAATCAACACACAACCAAGCATGAAGTTCCAAATCGGATGCATTGATGTCTACGGTGAGTTTGCTGTTTAACCTAATCACTTTGGTTATTTTTAACCCTCTACGCAAAAACGACGGGGTGTTATAAGTAAAGTTGACGTGTCTGTTTGTGTGTCTACCTATGGCTCTCGAATGGATGAACCGATTTTGATTTTGTTTTTTTTTGTTTGAAAGGTGTTTGATGAAAATCGGTCCAATATGGCCGCCGCCACAAAATAGCGGATTAATAATAATAATAAACTTTTTTTATAATACATACACACACAGACACAGAACAATAATTTATCATCACATAAATGTTTGTCCTGTTGGAAATGGAACCCACGCAACTTGGAGCAGATATTGTATTATATGAGCTAACAGGAAAGTTATAACATTATGGGCTATTTTTTATTAAAAGTAAGATATAAAATATGTTTGTAGGTACGTAAACTCCGGGATTTAATTACGTAACAAAATTAATAAACAAAGTAAATAATTCAATTATTTCATTAGGTAGGAATATAATCATGTACGCAAATAATATTAAAGACAATCTACTATACAAAAAAATGTTTTTTTAAAGCATATAGGGATAGAGTAGGTATAAGTCGATCAACATAAAAATAGAGCAAAATCCGTTGTGTCACTTTTGACAGGCTGTTTAATTATAAATCGCTTTTGCTAAAACCGATTCGCATGCCAAACTGATAAAATTATCACATCAAGGGCCTTTGACATTCGACGACTCTCCGAAACGCGATTTGAATTTAAGAGTGGCTGAATTATGTTTAAATTTTGCAAATTTCTTCTTTGTCGCGGTCAGTTCATATTCATTTTAAATAAATTTACTATATTACTGTTTTACTAACTTAAATGTAATTTTGTATCGTAACTGAAACCTTACGAAAAAATATGGTCGTAACGAATTTACGTAGTGCCGATATCAAAAACTGTAATTTTCTGTATTACCCAAGCTGAAACATTGTATGTCCTTTTATTATTATTATTTAGCCCATTATGCCCCACTGCTGGCCAAAGGCCTCTCTCCCCCCCTTCCACACCTCTCTGTTTTGTGCTGTTGTGGTCCACTCCTTATTGTGGGCATCGAGCTCATCTTTCCACCGCCTTCTAGGCCGGCCTGGTGGCCGTTTAACCTCCGGGACCCAGTCGGTGGTGGTTTTCGCCCATAGCTCCGCTGGCATTCGGCAGACGTGTCCTTTTATTGCCTCACTTTTTTGTTTTGTAAAAATTTTGGAAACGTCTTTGGCCAACTTACATTAGGGTAATCGATCTAAATTTCGACAAACATACATAATAGATAAGTAGGTTTTGACAACAAATTATCGATGATTATCATATCATACTATATGTATAAAGTTAAATTATTCTATATACACGTATATTTCCCACCCAGGACAAGCATTTTGTGATATAAACAAATGTTTGTTCTGTGTCCCAGTTTGTATTAAAAGTATGTAACTATTTACTTCAAAAACTATTTAAGTATTTTATCAGTTATCTGACTTCCATAGTACAAGCTTTGCTTAGTTTGGGGTCAGATGGCGCTGTGTGTAATGTCCTATGATATTTATTTATTTATATAATAACTAATCCCTGTTTCCCTTGGTCACGCCATAACTTGAGAACGACTTTACCGATTTCATACGCCTTTTTTTTTAGGTTTTCTAATACTTTGTTGAAGTACGGAAAAAAAATTGCCTAGAAAATTGGAAAAGTCCACTTGAACGAAGTTGCGGGTAACAGCTAGTGACACATAATAATCATTTGTTATAAATAATAAATTCATGATGTTGAACTGGAAAACCTAGAACTTTATAATGGTAAATGAAGATCTGTCGAGTTTGAGCATAACCACATCCAGCACTCACAATTAAAGGGATTTTGAGACTAGCCATCGTTTACTTAGCAATTGTTTTACTTGGATGTAGAAATTTCTTAGCAGGAGGTCGTCTAGGTAGGTACCACCGCAGTACCACCTACAGCTAGATAAGTTACAGGGCTGTAAATTGTTGAGATTAACAATCAAAAATCTTAAAGTCATTAGCGCCAAAACAGCGACACACTGCACTATGACAAAATGACTGCTACGATGGTTTCTGACCTTTATTTTTCACCTCACTTATTTTCATAATAAAAAATCACTCTAAAAAGGTTTTTCCTACATGGCACACATAACCTAAGTATTCTAAGTCTAAACTATCACAGTCGATCGATCAGTCACCTCCTTACCTGCCCCAGAAACTGACATGGAAATAAAAAGGCGAGGTGATTTTGCACTGCAGCGTTTTATAAGTTAGTAAGTCTCGTGTCGAAGTGGCATGAGAGATACTTAATACTCTACCTCATAATGAGGTCGAAGGTAAATGATGTGCTGGATGAAGAAGTTTTTATTATTTATATTTGAGGACAGTAAATTTCATTCAGCGCCATCTAGCCTCAAACTAAGCTAAGCTTGTACTATGGGAGCCAGATAACTGACAGAATACTTATGTATTTTTTTTAAATTACATACTTATAATATACTAGCGCACGCCTTGCGTAGTTCCCGTTTCCGTGGGAATACAAGGATAAAAAGTATGTCACCCGGGGATAGTGTAGCTTCCCAAAGGTGAAATAATTTTTAAAATCGGTTATATAAACAAACAATCAAATATTTTCTCTTTATAATAGTATAAATACAGAACACCTAGACACAGATTTCTTGGTGGTAGATTTCCTTAGCAGGAGGTCGTCTAGGTAGGTACCACCGCAGTACCAGATATTCTGCCTCCAAGCAGTAGTGTGTAAACATTACTGTGTTCCGGTGTGAAGGGTATTGCTAGCTAGCTAGCGAAATTACTGGGCTGTTGAGACTAACTACAGAAAATCTCAAAGTAATGAGCGCCAAAGCAGCGATGCCCCGGACATTGTTTTATTACTCAAAGTTCTGTGTATCGCTGCAATGGTCATGGACAGGCGTTATCTCTTACCATCAGAAAAGCGTCTCGTCGTCTCATTATTTTTCACATTAAAAAAAAACAGAACAAATATTTATCGTTGCATATTTGTTTGTCCTGGTGGGAATAGAACCCACACCCTACAGCTCTTTAAAAAGTTATTCTACCAAAAGAGCTAACAGAGCCAATTCAAAATTAACACTCTAGGACTGGTCACTCTCTACGCAAGTCTATACAAACATACTTTACAAACTTTGCCAGTCAGTGACCTTTTCAGCGCATTACAAAATCAACTTTCAAGAGTCCACCTTCAGTCAACAATAGCCTCTGCGGTCTGAAGCCACACCTATCACTTTAATCGAGTGACCTATATCCGGACCGTCTAATCTATTCTTAGCCGGATTAGATTCACGCGGCTGTCTTCTGTAAGGGTTTTTAAATATTCAAGTGCTGCAGCTAACAGAGTAGTTTAGCTTCGAGAAATAGATAAAGAAATGTACATACAATAGGTTAGCGGAAAAATGTACTGATCTACATACCTTCTTGGATTGGTGAGTGTAGTTTGAATCGAAGAATAAATTCAAACTTGTAAAAGTATAATTTTCAAATATTTACATTCTACCAATGACAGACAGACAGAAAAATTACACCGCACTAAACTGCACAAGTTAGTGAAGATGCAAAGATAGATAGATAGATAGATAGATAGATATAACTCTTTATTGTGCACATCATTATACAGTAAATAGTACAGAGAACAAAAAACCTTATTATCTAGTGACACAAATGGCGGCCTTATCGCTAACAGCGATCTCTTCCAGGCAACCAAGAAAAGAAAAATACGATAGAAAGCTTAAGAAACAGACGGGAGATGTAACACTAATAAGAAATAAGAATAAAATAAAAATTAAACATAATATAGTAAATATATAAAAAATAATCATTTGATTAAAACGAAATATCTACATATATAAACATGTATACACTCATAATACATATACAATATACAATATATATAGGCTATAATATACACATACATATACATATATACATTAAGATAAAATCAAAAGTAAAATAAAAACCAACATCAGCAGCGACGTACATGCACACAAGTAATCCGACTTACAGCAATGACGACTCAGCATTGTGACAAGTAATGCGACTTTACTCTGTCTTTAAAAATGTTTAAAGACTGTGACTGTCTGATAGAGACAGGCAAAGCATTCCATAACCTAATGGCCTTTACAGTAAAGGCACCACTATAAAAAGAAGTTGAGTGTTTAGGTGTATAAAGATAAAGGGATGTAGACTGTCTTAAAGAACGAGGCTGAGAAGATTCATGAAAAAAGCACGTGTTCTTTACGTGCCCTCGTTTCAACTTGTCATGCAGTACTTGGGAAGGTGCCCTTAAGGAAAAACTTAGACCAGAGTCTGTGATAAAAGCTATGCTTTCCTCGGAAGCAGCATGGCAGGCGACATGCACTTTCGCGACGGAAGTCCTCCAGGAACTCCGTCGCTTAGAAAGAAAGAGGGCTCAAATGAAAGATTGCCTTTCATAGTGAACCTTGACGTTGAAAGTCATATGAAGGAAAAGCAGTTGCTAGAGCCTCCCTCCGCGAAGTAATGCCTAACGGCGGTTCCACGGAGGAAAAAGAGGTTGATGCCAGAGGAGGTTTTTGGTTGGTATGAATGCTATCAATAATCGAGTCCGACATGCCCAGGCAGGGTCTGATAATACGTAAAAGTATTTTCCGAACCACTGAAAAAAAAAACACACACACACACTCACATATAATTTGTCTCTTTTTCCTTTTTTTCTATGTTAAAAGTAAACTATATCTCGAGATATTTAAAACCGATGTTTAGAAAAGTTTTTATAAATTTTGGTGGCCCCTGCGACTCATGTTTCCACTTAGTGCAGGATACACAAGTAATGCTACAGAATCTTGTATGTTAATTACGTATTATGGCAATAACCACATTTATTTATTTATTAATTTTAGAATTATTGATTGATTAACTTTTATAATCCACACCAATGATTATATACCTAGATGAAAAGTAACAAATATAAAAGTAACAATTAATCTACTGGAAAACTTGACAGCAAATTGTTCTTCGTTAAAGTTTATTTATTTATTTAATTTCACACCATCCTTACAGGGTTTCCTAATGCGAGGGTGCTAGTCAACATACAATTATCATAAAAATTAAAAATGTCAAAAAATTATTAATATAAATGTCATAAAATTAAATTCGAATGTCAAACATTAAAAAAAACAAATTGTTTTGATTATCTAGATATTATGTTAGGCAAGCTAGGTGTTTGACTGCTCGCCTGATAGGTACCTATACTACTACCAATGTTAATCAACGTAGCACACAAGTATATGAAATAAATTTATTTTTTACATTCATTTGTTTTCTAGTTATATAAATAAATAGGTCTATACATTCTGTGCAAATAAATATACTTAATAAAATCCCATAAGTTCGAAACATAAATTAAATTGAATTTTAGAAATGATCGTTTTCAATGAGATTTATCAAACTTACCGGGATTCTATAATCCACTCGCAGGCGCCGAGTTTAGCAATTTTGTACTAGACATTTGCATGTGCCGGCAAGATTTCTTTTTCAATTTGGAAGTTGTTCTCTACTTTATTGGAAACCGGGTGACATTTGGGACGACAACGGAGGAGAGTTAGTGCCGCTTCTAATGCAAACTAACCTCTACTGGAATACTGGGTGGTGTTTGCGACTAGGAGATCAGCTTCCATACATAAAATGCTAGATTTTGTTCGGATGTGGTAGCCTCACTTGAGAGCCAGTTCCATTCCAGGCTAGGTGTGCTTTACCATCTTCGACCACACCTTCACTTAACATCAGGTGAGCTGTGGTCAAACAACTAGCCTGTCAACAATAAAAAAAAAATGGACTTATAATAAAAATACAGAACACCCAGAAACAGAACAAACATTTGTTTATTCACAAAATGTTTGCCCTGAATGAGAATCGAACCCACGCCCTACAGTTTTCAATAGTCTACAGATATACTACCAATGAGCCAACAGGGCTGTCAGTCATAAGTACAGAAACCCTGAAAACATTACGCGCCTTTTTAGAGCAGTCGTGTAATAAGAGATAACATTAAGATTATTGATATACAATCTAAATTTTAAAACAGACATCCAGGAGTAGGTACGTATACCACATCGAATAAGATGAGGGTACAAGCGAAATACTCACATATTGCGTTTTAAAAATAAACTCTTGCGGAGTCTTCCTCAAGGCAATCGCGGGAAAGGAATAAAAATCTAACATTAAACATTTCCAGAGAACTTGGAAATAAATAAAGTTTGCGTAACTTTGCCCGGTAACCGAAGTTTGTAGACAAAAAGACGCGGGCAATTTTATTTACCACAAAAAGATGAAATTTTATTTTGTTCCTTCTAATGATGTATCTGTTTGTTGTTAGATACCTCATTGTTATTACAATCTAGCCTAGTTGAGATTTAATTTAATAAGTAATTTTAATTTAAAATGCGTCCATCGACACTTTTCTTATATCCGTGTTGTCGAGAATTTTAATGAAGATACCATTTTAGAAACCACGTGAACATAAAGCATTTCCGCGTCCACTTATACCACATCGAATAAGATGTATAAGATGAGGGTACAAGCTAAATACTCACATATTGCGTTTTAAAAATAAACTCTTGCGGAGTCTTCCTCAAGGCAATCGCGGGAAAGGAATAAAAATCTAACATTAAACATTTCCAGAGAACTTGGAAATAAATAAAGTTTGCGTAACTTTGCCCGGTAACCGAAGTTTGTAGACAAAAAGACGCGGGCAATTTTATTTACCACAAAAAGATGAAATTTTATTTTGTTCCTTCTAATGATGTATCTGTTTGTTGTTAGATACCTCATTGTTATTACAATCTAGCCTAGTTGAGATTTAATTTAATAAGTAATTTTAATTTAAAATGCGTCCATCGACACTTTTCTTATATCCGTGTTGTCGAGAATTTTAATGAAGATACCATTTTAGAAACCACGTGAACATAAAGCATTTCCGCGTCCACTTAGAATAAGCCAGTGAAATTAAATGATTTTGAATTTTTTTAAGTAATTTCTAAATAACTCATTTGCTCGGGCCTTGAATCAAAGTCAATAAAAACCCTGAACACTTAACTGTGTGTCCCGACAGTCTCACTTGGTAGCCAGTTCCATTCCCGGCTACGTGTGTTTACTATCTTCGACAACACTTATAACGTTAATTAATATAATTATAGTGTGCTATAGTCAAGTCACATAGCAACCGAAACAATGAATTTATTGCAAACCAAATTTCCCGATCGCATAATTTCACGAAATTCAGCTGTTAGGTGACCAGCTCGATCATGTGATTTAACACCGTTGGATTATTTTTTATGGAGCTACGTTAAAGACAGTGCCTATACGGAGTAAATCGGATCGATTGCAGTCTTAAAAGTCTAAAATTCGAGAAGTGATTAACGAAATATATGGTGGGTATATTTAGACAACAATAGACCACACTTTATTTGGGACATAAAACATATTTCAACATAATTAACAATACATACATACAAAAAACTAAACATAAATTAAAGAAAAAACTGATATTAATTTGTCAAAAAGTGATTAAAAACTTTGATGAAAGGATCACCATCTGTAACCGTGGTCGTGGTGGATATTTATCAAATATATTTTTTATTTATAATTGACAAACCTTACTTTTTTTAATACACAAAAAATTTGAATCATTGTCTTTTAGATTTATTATTTCATTTTCTTGTTGAAGAATCAAATTTAATCATCATTTAAAATCAAAGTTCTCATTGAAAACCCCTTTGTTATTTTATTGAATTGTAAACAAAACGTACCACAGATCCCAGACTACAGGGACAGATGGTAACTTCTGTGTATAGAAACATAATAGTGAGAAAAGTTTAAGATTGGTTCGCTTTATGCTCGCAATATGGTGAAAATCGAAGTCTATTCAGGTTCGAGGAGGCTTTAAAGGGAAATGCTCGATTTATAAGAGATACACGTATACATGTAAATTTTATTTTATAATAGAACGTAACTAGCTCCGCTTATCTGTGACAAGCGGCAGTCATGCTGAGATAGAATAGAATAGAATAGAATATTATTATATACCAAAGTTACATTTATTTATTTATTTATTTATTAAGGTACGCCAACAGCACACATATTGTTCAATTTACAAACACATTGCGTAAAGTTATGTTCCGATACATGCGCCAGTTATAGGCATACACAGCTTGATGAACATATCGCTTGTTTATGGAAATAAACCTACTATTAAAGAGATTCTAAACATTTTTGTTTTAACATTATGACTAAACAAGTTATGACAAACTAAGTGTAGTAAATAAAGGAACAAGAAATCCCGGTATCTATATCCTCAGCACATTTTTTTATTTACTTGCGCCTCTGAAACTAGCTTCTTAAATTCTCCTAAGGAGCCAGCGAAAACATCCACACAATTTATATTATAACAAAAATTATAACATAAGTTCTGTGTGTTGATACAATGGTCATGGATATGCGTGATCTCTTACCATCATTAGAGCGTATCGTTCGTTTCATTACTTTTCCATTAAAAAAAAGTCTTAACAAAAGATAAAGAAATGTAGAGTTTTTTTTCCAAAACTAGTGTTTTGTCGATTGTTTATACATAAAAATGGTGGTATTTATTCATAAAAAGCCGAATCATAAGCGCGAGTGTGGGAAAATGATATAATGTGGTGAACCATGAGTTTTCGTGTTGCTTTCAAAACACCATCGAAGCTTATAGTAAAGTCGTCACTACTTTAATAAAGCACTGGACTGGACTAGACTGACACGGGCTGGACTTTGACTATAGATAACTATAGCTAAGAGGCAACTTATTTAACTTAAAAATATAAAACACTTGATACTGCCACTGGCAAATGCTCAAAATGCGGCGCCAAAACCAATGAAAAAAAAGAAATGTACAAAAAAACCTAGTCTCAATAGCCCAGTAATTTTCGTAGCTCCCGGAAAACCGAAACACAGCAATGTTTACACAACACTGCTTGGCGGCAGAATATCTAACCATTAAACAATATTCACCATGGCTAACAATTTTTATGAATGTATTTATCTGATGCATCATCATCATCATCCTATAGAATTTCACTGCTAGACATAGGCCTCTCGCAAGACACGCCACTCAGCCTGATTTACTTTTTTACTTTGAAATATTCGATGACATTATAGAAACAAAAATCTACTTTTCAAAGAAAAAAATATCAAAATGTGCTTTTATACAAAACAAGCAAGCCTAAACGAAGATGTCAACAGCACAAAATGCTCCAAATGCCTACAGCAAACGTGTTAATGCGTCACAAATTGCTTTTTCCTCCATTCCTCGCTGATGTGACTTCCTTAGAGCAGAGCCCTTTGATCTAAGGGATAAATTTTCTTTGAACGGTGTCAAGTAATGACTCTTTTCCCTATTTATCCCAGCTTACTTTACTTTGTAAAAAGTGTACTTTCACACTTTCTGTAAAATAACTTTCTTGTACCTTCTGGTATATTTTAAAAAACATCTAAATAATGTTATACGATTAATAATAATCCGTGATCCTTGACACGGCGCGCATTGAGAGGAGGTTCCTCACTCTGCAGCCCTAACCACCGGCAGCTTGAGCCTTGCCCCGCTGCCGGCAGCACCCTAGTTTTTAAGTTTTTTATATTATATATGTTTTGTATACATTCATACTATCTATCTAGCCGCCGTCGTCGGAAACCTCACCCACATATACCTAATTGATTTATGGAAATCGCGCACTGTATGATCCACACGTTCCTGTTTGCTATACACTTGCAAATTTTGGAGTCATCTTCCTTCCTCCGTAATCCCGCCGAGTAACAACATTGGGTTCTTTGAAAGTCGTACTATTTATAATTTATTTATTTAATACATTTTACACTATTCTCATCCTATTCTTCCCTAAAGCGACGGTGTAAGGTCAACGTATTTTAAAAATTAAAATTAAATTGTCACATGTTAAATATAATTACAATTAAAATCATGAATCATAATAATTAATTTACAATTAAAATAAAAAACAACTCCATGACCCTTAGGCCAACTATACGCACTGCTCCAGTGAAACAGCGAGTTTTCAGAGTAAAGGAAAATATTATAATTGATGTATACAATTTTTAGTTTTTTGTTGTTTTTTCAAAAACCACTGGATCGATTTCAATAAAATTTAAATGGAATCACATTAGATTCTAAAATATGATCTACCCAGCAAAAAAATAAAATCATTAAAATTGATTCATAATTGGCGGAATAATCGCGTATCTTCCTTTTTTGAATCCGTTAAAAACAATTAAGTACAATTCGATAAATCATTCAATAAACAATAAATTTATTAATTCAATAATGCAAGTCATTAACCAACTTATGTATCATTTATTAAACAAAAGAAAAATATCTTAAATTAAAACTATTTACAAATTTATACAAAAAAAACTTAATCTAAAAGTCTGTCAGAGGAGGGATATGTGGCCAGAACGCTGGCAACACTGCCACGCTGGATGGAAGTGCTAAGGTTTTGACCGGAGTTTTGGCGGGAACGCGGGAAGAGTCGTGTCGCTCCGTTGTATTTTTTTCCAAAACTAGTGTTTTGTCGAGTGTTTATGCATAAAAATGGTGGTGTTTTATTCATAAAGTGCCGAATTACAAGCGCGAGTGTGGGAAAATGATATAATGTGGTGAAACATGAGTTTTCGTGTTGCTTCCAAAACTCCATCGAAGCTTTGTAGTAAAGTTGCCACTACTTTACTAAAGCATGACTGGAATTAACTGACACGAACTGGACTTGACAAAGACGACTTTGACTAAAAGTAGCTACGATGGCACTTATTTAACTTGAAAATATATAATTACTTGACACTGGCAAATGCTAAAACGCGACGCCAAAACCAAAGAAAAAAAAAAAAAAAAAAGGTTTTGACCAAAGTAGAGGCCAGCATTCTGGTCACCTGAAGCCTCTTCTAAACGTTTGAATAATAAAAAAATATCTTACATTACGGCATGCGTCATTATTCCACTTATTTGTAGTGTATTGCAAATATGTAGATCTATATGCGACGGTGATTGCTTACCATCAGACAACTCGTCTGCTTGATTGTCACCTATGGCATATAAAAAACTAAACACGTTCATTAGCAGGTACATTCTCAGTATACTGTAACTTGCACACACCGTTAATTAGCATGCTATACACTGCTTAATTTTACTGGAATTTGTATCGCGGCTCTTGATGAATTGAGCTATTTACTTTGACAATAAAGGTATGTTTAATGAATTTGCTTTTTAGATTAAATTATTTGCGAGTTATTTGAGCGGGTTGGGTTCATTACTTATTTGATATTCTGTGATAATACTGTTGATTGAACGTTGTGTTTACTAAAATTAAAAACATTAGTTATGAATTGCCCCTTCGCAGTGAAACTTGCTACTATATTTAGATCTTCTTCAAAGTCTAGGCCTTTTTAAGTTTATCAGGCTAGGTATTTTACCATAGCAACCTAATGTTAGCGAGTGGGTAACATCATAATTATGATATGGGTGAGAATTGAACCTACGCCTTAGTAGGGCAGTCAAAACACACAGCGCTTATTTATAGCGCTACAAGATTACCTTATCTTTCGCAGCCATTTCAATCTTATTTCATATTTTTTTATTTATGTAAAAGTATTGAGACAACCAGATGCTCTCTTGGTGGTCAAAGATAACGCCTGTCCATGACTAATGTATACTTGTATAGCGATACACAAAGTTCTGTGTATCGCTATACCTACACAGAACTTTGAGTAGCACAACAAAGTCCAGGGCATCGCTGCTTTGGCGCTCATTACTTTGAGACATAAGATTGTTAGTCTCAACAGTGATTTCACTAGCTGCAGTAAGTACCCTTTGAAGCGGAACAGTAAAGAACATCTGGTACTGCAGTCGTACCTACCTAGACGACCTTTTAATGTTTGACAAGCTAGGCATTTGACCACAGCTCATTTGATGTTAAGTGACGGTGTGGTCGAAGGTGGTAAAGCACACCTAGCCTGAAATATAACTGGCTCTCAATCGAGGCTGCCGGAACACACCGTTCGGTGCTTGGCGGCAGATTTTCAACTTGAGGGTGGTAGCTAGCCAGCCAAGTACAAGAAAATAGCCTACCATCGGCAGCTCAAGCTCATTTTTGGGGTTTGAACCCACGCCCTTCGGCGTGCGAATCGACCGTGCTATCATCGCTACGAAAAAAACGACCTCCTAAGAAGATTTGCCACCAAGTAAATAATAGAATTTGAGCTTACTGCTTGCGAAGTGTTCAACGCGATAAACAGTAATCTCTAGATAAGTTTAATCGTAAAAAAAAAATGTTTTAAAACTATGAAGTTTTGAAAGCGAACTCAGTGTAAAGCAGATGCCGATATTTTTCCGTCAATTCACTGAAACCCCCGCCGCGAAATATTCCAAGTTTCACAATTTACTTTTATTCTTGCCAGCTTTGCATGACTGGGGAAGAACCGTCCCGATACCTTCCTCAATTCCAAACTTGTTCGATATTGGGGCGACTTTGTAATCTTTTTGATTAGTTTTACCTTTTTGCTCAGTTTTGAGTTATGACGTTATTTTGAAGGAGGTCTTGGCCGCTTAATAGACAACGCGACTACACTATTCTTAAAAAAGAAATGTTTTTCTAGAATGTTTGTAGCAGTTTTATAAACATAACAGTTTTCTGCTGAGATGAGTCCCTATTTTGTAATTGTTTGTTGTTATTTTTGTGTGTTCTGTGTTACAAAATAAAAAAACCGTTTTCTTTCTTTCTTCTTTCTTTGCATAAGTATTAGCTGAACTTGTTAATCGTCAACTATTTTACAAAATGATATAATATTCATCCCACTAATATCATAAATTTATGTGAAAGTTTGGATGGATGGATGGATGTTTATTATTCTTTTACGCAAAAACTACGGAACGGATTTGGTTGACATTTTTGTGGAGGTAGCTGAGACCCTGGATTAATTTTTAATCTACTTTACATCATGAGTACCTCAACAATGAGCTTGAGCTGCTGGTGAAGGAAACCATAGCATGATGGTAGGGTACTTTCTAGTATTCGGCTGGCTAGCTACCACCCTCAAGTTGAAAATCTGCCGCCAAGCGTCTAACGGTGTGTTCCGGCAGCCTCACATGTGAGTCAGTTCCATTCCAGGCTTGGTGTACTTTACCATTTTCGACCACACCGTCCCTCACATCAGGTGAGAGCTGTGGTCAAACATCTAGCCTGTTAATTTTCTTGTACAAATGTCTATTATATAATTGAATGTAACTGGCTTTTTAAATTATTTACGAAAAAATTAAATAAATAAAACTTCTTCAATACATTTTCTAAACCACATGTATTTAGTATAACCATCGAGCAGAGCAATTGATTAAAGAAAAGAAAAATAAACACACGAAACATTTTCTACAATCTTCTATGTAATTTTTTGTATTCAATTTTAATTTACAGTGGCAAATAATATAAAACTACAATTTCTAGAGGAAACAAAAAAAGGCATAACCAAATAACATTTTTCAGACTTACACATAATATTTGTGTAACGAACCTCGTTTATACACTTTCCTTGTTCTCCTCTATCCTTTTTGTGCTCACGTTTCCCATATTTCCCGGGAGCGACACATCTTGGCGACCGCCAATCAAACCTGACAGGGATCTATCAACGTTTGATCAATGATCCGACCCTGGGCTTTACTGTTTTATTTATTTTAGGGTTCCGAAATTCAGATGAAAATTGAACTATTGATAAGGTGTCATGAAAGCAAAATAGATGTGCGTGACCAATGATTTACAAGTACTAAGCAAAATATACCGGCAAGCGCAGCGTAGGACGTCCACCCACAAGGTCGACAGACGACGACGTCACGAGAATTGTGTCTTCGGGATAGAGTGCGGTTTTAACAGAATATTCTGTAACTATTAACAAAACATTAAAATGAAATTTACTTAGAATAGTTTATTTTACCACTTAGAGAGTAAAAATGTACAGCATAGTACAAAAACCAGATATTCTGCCGCCAAGCAGTAGTGTATAAACATTACTGTAATCTGGTTTGAAGGGCAGCTAGCGATATTACAGGGCTGTTGAAACTAACCATCGAAAGTCTCAAAGTACTGAGCGTCAAAGCAGCAATGTCATATACTATGTTTTGCTACTCAACGTACTGTCGCTACAATGGTCATGGTCAGGCGATATTTCTTCCCATCAGAAGATCGTCCCGATCGTATCATTACTTTAACACAATAAAAAAAACTTTTCAAAGTATTTTGAGAGGCAAATATACAAAATTACACCGTTATAATGTTAGTAGAAGTAGAATATATTTTTAATGTCCAGCAAAACATACAAAAATTGCACAAAACACACCACGCACATTTTGTCAGATTTGTTTTAAATAATATAATAATTTTAGATATAAACAAATTTTTTATACAACACGTCTTTATACATAACAACTACCTTACTATAAAATAAAGACGCCGCCTAATAAATATAAAATATAACAATTGTTCAGAACCTTTTGTAGTAAAACAATTCACTCTTGCCAATTTTGTTTCACATCGCTCGAGAGAACATTTGTCGATCAATCATGACGGATTTAACTGTACAGAGGAAGGAATTAAGTCTTTATTGACACTTTGATGGGGTTTTCGAGCTCTACAATATTCTAAAAAGTTTGTTTTCAGATTGCTTTCCAAACCCGATTAAGTGTTAAAAGGGAAGCTCAATGACAGTTTCATTGGCTTTATATTTGGAGATGAATTGTTTATTTATTTTCATTGAATGCTAATTTTATGTAAAAGTTTGTCATTTGTCCCTGCTGCTAACTTGACACGTGATAAAAGATTTTTTAACTTTTTAAGTCGTTTTTATTTATTGAGCAATAAATAAAAGTAAAAATATTTTTGTAGGAGATTTCACACAACGAAACTTTTATAGAACCATTTAGCACCAAACTATGCAAAGCTTGTAGGTACTATGGGAATCAGATAGCTTATGTAATACATAAATATAAATACTTTTTTTTTGTAAATACATACTTATAATACACTAGCAGCTCGCCCCGGCTTCGCACATATAAGTATAGCCTATGTCACTCAGTGATAATGTAGCATTCTAATGATGAAAGAATTATTCAGATCGGTCTAGTAGTTTCGGAGCCTATTCAATACAAACAAACAAAAACACAAATCACAAATGTTCGTTACGCAAATGTTAGTCCTGAGAGGGAATCAAACCCCACACCCTTCAACTCTTATAGCAGAATTTCACCAAATGAGCTAACAGACATTGTTTCACTGTATGTATCATAAGTATGTATTTACAAAAAAGAAAGAAAGTATTTGAGTATTCTATCAGTTATCTGACATCCATAGTACAAGCTTTACTTAGTTTGGGGTCAGATGGCGCTGTGTGTCCTACGATATTTATATTTATTTATTTAACCCTGTCGATTACAAAAAAAAAAAACCAATTTACCTTAACAATTTTAATTAACCCCATAAATCAATTCTCCCAAATCAAACGAACGTGAAAATACGAAACACGACGTCGAATGCAAATGGAGAAAAGGTACGTTGAACGAAAACGGTTAGAAGTAAAGAAATAAAGGAAAAGTTTAGTTATTTTAGCGGAGGGGCTATAAATCACAACAATATTGTGAAAATTTACTTTTTCACTTTTTTCGGTTCTCGCAGGCGTTCGGCTGTGGCTTTCGTACAAAAAGTTTTCGCGTTAAAAATTGGCAGCCCCTTTGCGGCGAGTCATGGTTTTCATTTTGCTGTTCATTTTTATTGTTCAACACTTTATGGGCTTGTGAGATGTGAGGAGAATGTCGTTGTTCTGATTTCGATAAATTAAGCAAACTAGGTCTGTTTTTAAAGGTCGTCTAGGTAGGCACTACCGCAGTATTAGGTACTGCCTCCAAGCAGTAATGTGAAAACATGACTATGTTCTGATTGAGACTAACCATCGAAGTTCTGAAAGTAGTAAACGCCAACGCAGCGATGCCCTAGACTTTGTTTTGCTACTCAAAGTTCTGGGTACGGCTGTAATGGTCATGGACAGACGTTATCACTTACCATCAGGAGAACACTTCAGCCGTCTGATTACTAATTCATAAAAAATACATTGTCTAAAATATCTAATAACTTTTGTTTTGGGAATGTTAACAAAAAAATATGTGCATTCACAAAAAAATATGAACGTTATTTCTCACAGTGCCATCTAGTCCCAAACTAAAGAAAGCTTGTGTTATAGGAATCAGATAACTGCTAATAATACTTTTTTGAAACTACTCTGTGAAGGACCTTCGCGCTACTTTTTGCCTGGCTGTCCAAAATAACTCTAAATGGCTACAAAAGCCATTTAGGGCAGAACATAATATTGGCTGGGATTCTTTTTAAAGTAAAAAGTAATGATACAAACGAGACGCTCTCCTGATGGTAAGAGATAACGCTTGTCCACGACCATTGCAGTGATAGACAGAACTTTAAGTAGCAAAACAAAGTCCAGGGCATCGCTGCTTTGACGCTCATTACTTTGAGACTTTCGATGGTTAGTCTCAACAGCCCTGTAATTTCGCTAGCTGCAGTACCCTTCAAACCGGAACACAGTAATGTTTACACACTACTGCTTAGTGGCAGAATAACTGGTACTTCGATGGTACCTACCTAGACGACCTCCTGCTAAAGAGATCTACCAACAAGTAAATATACCAAGCATAAATTATGATATCCAGGGCATGCCTTTTGAACAGTGAGTAGTAAATTGAAAATTATAGAATAGAATACAACTTTACTTTACACCAACACTCGACATAATATAATTATAATAAAAAAAACTAGCTAAAGAAAAAAATAACAAAACAACATCAAGACTAATTATTATTTGTGGTTACTTGTGCAACAATGGCATTATGACCTAGTGCGAATGTTTTGTTATCTTCTTATTCTATGTCGAATTCGTTTAACCGAATGAATTATTCAAGTAGTTTACAACTAAAACGGAATGTGGAACCAAATTCGATAGCATAATAGCACATAACATAATTTTTTTTGCCAACAGTACCACCCGACATAATCAGTGACGACACGTCAAGCGACGTCTCCGTCCAAGAGCTGGAGAATGCCACCCTGACCTGTAAGGCGACAGGGCATCCACCTCCAAAGATTACGTGGAGGAGGGAAGACCACGAACCCATACTGCTGAAGAAACCACTTTCAAGGGATTTTGATAAAGGTGAATGACATGCATAATTTTATTCTTGTTCAAACTTTTTGTCTTTGTTTCTCATTTGTATAGCAACGGAACCGGAAACAACCGACAGCCAACAGCCTAGAAACGGAACAAACAGCCGACTTTCTTCTTTCCTGAAGATGTATTCGGGATTTTTTTAAGGTTATAGTGGATAGGTATCTTTATCTTCGACGCGTTAGAATGATGATGGGAAGTGGTGATGTTCACGATTTTCTTATACAGATCTCATAGTGAAGATTTTATTTTTAAGTAATATTATCATCATCATCATTTCAGCCGTAGGACGTCCACTGCTGGACATAGGCCTCCCCTATTGACTTCCATAACTTCCGTTTGGAAGCGGCTCACATCCAGCGCGTTTCTGCGGTCTTTATTAGGTCATCTGTCCACCTGCGCTTGCTAGTCCGTGGTTTCCACTCCAAAACTTTGCAGCCCCATCGACCATCCGTTCTGCATGCTATGTGATCTGCCCACTGCCACTTCAACTTGCTAATCCGTTGGGCTAGGTAAATTTGATTTGTCTACGGACCTCCTCATTTCTGATTCGATCTCGTAGGGTAACTCCAAGCCTAGCCCTATCCATACCTCGTTCTGCTACTTTGAGCTTTCCAAGAAAGCACATAGTCGGAGACCACGTTTCACCGCCATAAGTCATCACTGGTAGCACACACTGGTCGAAGATTTTCGACTTGAGGCAAGACTTAAGTAACGTAAGCATTAAAATTTGTGCTAGCATAGTAGACTACGTTTATCTGATTTGCAAATCATCTTTCTTCAGTGCTGTGTTGCCTTAAAATGTACGTCAATTGCACTCCCGCTACCGAAGTACCGGAGCGGGTAATGGGACATGCCTCGGGCCACCAATTTTCTTGCGCACCTGAGACCGAATCTTGAACAGAGTCCTGAGATTAAACTGAAGTAAGCTAGCGTAAACCGGTTATTGAGAAGGTAAAAGAGGTTTTTTATTATCTTCAGAACGGCGCCATTTTGAAAATGAAGAAGTGCAAAATTCCAGTTCAGAAATAATGCTCACTTGTGTTATTTCTTTTAATTTTATAAAAATTATAAACTAATGAATATACAGTATGACTGGTGAGACACCTACGATACTCGAGGACGTGATATTAGGCGGTCACATAGGAAGAAAAAATATATTAACTGACTACGAGGTAAACTTAACCGAAAGTTATGTAATTAATCACATAACGCATGGACACTATGCGGACGCATGAGCTGGACGTTGTGAGGATGCTTGCGCCGACGACGGAAGGACAAAAAAAATGTCAATTAACTTGAAACAGGCAAACGCAAAAACTGCTATGCCAAAAACAAATAAAAAATTACAACCCGTGCAATTGTTATCTGTGGCATATTTACCATAAAAAAATATTTACAATGTACTGAGAACCTGAACATAAACACTAACTACATGAATATGTAAGTACACCACTTAACGTATCCTTACCTCTTTGTTACCCTTATCTACCTTTCCTTTGCCATAATTTTAGGACGGTAATGAACAGAGTTGCCACCTGTGAAATACTGGTACATTCTTGAGTTTAATGAGGGCTGTAGCTCAGTTAGGTATGCGATGGACTGAAAGATATCTTACTTTGAAAGCATGAAGGTTGTTGACTATATTTTCGTTCACAGTTTTCGGATGCGTGACCGTGACTGACATTCTATTCCAAACGTTAACGTTAGTCGGATGACACTTGAAATTGTAGGTTTCGGTTGTTTGGCATGTGAAAGGCATTTTGACTCTGACACTAGAGCTGCCGACTCAGCCTATTTACTGTAGAGAGCTTGATCTTATACTCATACCAATTATATTTACCATCAATACAATAACTTGTTTAATTGTTGATAAATCATGTTCCAATTAATATCAAAAATACCATCAAAATGTTATTTACATGGCAATATAATAATATATCAAATTGTCTACGGCTGAAGGATTAGTATCCATGGCCAAAAATAAACAAAAAAAAAATGGTATTTGAGTTTCGGCAGAAACGCATAAAGAGCCGCACCATTGTATTTTTTTTCAAAACGTTTTTTGAGTGTTAATTTTTTTAAATAGTGATATTTTATTTGTGAAGTGCCGAATTGCAAGAGCAAGTGTTATAATGTGGTAAAATATGGCTTTTAGTGTTTCTTCCGAAACTACATTGAAGCTTATAGGAAAGTCACCACTACTTTACTATGACATGAATGGACTCAACTGCCACGGACTGGACTTCAACTGGAATTAAAAATGGAATTAGACATAAATTTCGAAAAGCGAGGTACATACATATAATAAACATTAGACATTAAGGACTCCGTACCCATTTGCCGATGAATTATTTAAAAAAAAATCAATTGACCGCATCCGATGTTTAAGGAACGCTTTTTTTATCATGAGTTTGTCATTGTGTGTGTTCTTTCGGCTCAGGTGCTTAAAAAAGGTGTCAATTTTTTATTGTTGACTGGCTAGGTATTTGACTACAACTCATCTGATGTTAAGCAACGGTGTGGTCGAAGATGGTTAACACACCTAGCCTCAAATAGGACTGGCTCTCAAGTGAAGCTGTCGGATACGATATTGTATTATGTCGTTAGACGCTTGGTGGCTGATTCACAAACTAAATTTGAGTGTAGCCAATCAACCGTGTAATAGAAAGTATCACTATGCGATGATTTCCCCCAGATTTTTTCCTTCACATTAAGCTCTTTTTTGGGATTTAAACATACATCCTTCGACATATATTTTGTAGCGATGATAGCTCAGTGGTTAGCGCGGTAGGTTCGCATGCCGAAGGGCGTGGGTTCAAACCCCAACAATGAGCTTGAGCTGCCGGTGAAGGAAAACATCGTGAGGAAACCATAGCATGGTGGTAGGGTACTTTCTAGTACTCGGCTGGCTAGCTACCACCCTCTAGTTGAAAATCTGCCGCCAAGCATCTAACAGTGTGTTCCGGCAGCCTCACTTGAGAGCCAGTTCCATTCCAGGCTAGGTGTGCTTTACCACCTTCGACCACACCTTCACTTAACATCAGGTGAGCTGTGGTCAAACAACTAGCCTGTCAACCATAAAAAAAAAAAAAAAATATAAGTCGACTGCGTAAACCACTGAGCAATCATCGCTACAAAAAATGTACAAACATCTCTCTGGGTCAGCAACGAATCGACAACATCCCCAATGTTGTAGGTTGTCCATAGATGACGGATGCCATCACATTATACTCTGTTAATATCACAGTCGCGTTAAAAACTGATGTAGTTAAAAAATTGACAAAGATCACGGAGCCCGGCGCCTGTGAAAAGTAAATAATAAAAAAAATCATGGCCTCAGATTGTGACTCCTCGCCACACGTTAAGACAGCCCCATCAAGCCCACAACAAATGATCCGGATTTGCTCTCGGCGGCTGATTTATTACCCAAAGGTTCAGCATCCTGAAGGCACTCGAAATAATTACCTACGCTCTGGGACATTAGGATAGTCCCGGTTATAATTGGGACGGCGACATTGAGAGATGGCGCTCAAGATATCAGGGATCAAGTGGCCGTGAAATAACCCTTGTTGTGGCCAAGATTATTTTACTCGAGAAATCACGAGTACACTTCGATTTTTGTGTACTTATCCTTCCATCTACAGCAGTGCTCCGCAAACTTTTTGTGTTCAATGTACATCTAGCAGAATATCTGGTACTGCAATAGTATCTGCTTATCCGATCTTCTGCTAAGGAGATCTACGACCAAGTTAACAGGTTACAGCACTGAATCTGAGTTTAAGTTTTAAACTCAGATTCAGTAGTCATATTATAGTGTTGTAATTGATTGATTCAGGCGTTACTTTGCGAAAGTTCATTTTGAATATTCAAGGTATATATTTTTATTTCCACTTAACAGTCGTTTCAGTCACAACACTGATGAGGACTTCTACATGCCTTAATATCCTCTTCTCGCTGCAGTAACCACTTGCCGATACGTGTTAGAGCGCTTGATCATGCGCTCAAAGAGTCAACACGTTCTGAGGATGCCTCGTGTAGAGGCGAAACACGTGTCGGCAAGTAATTACTGCAGCGAGAAGAAGATATAAAGACTTGTAAAAGTCCTCATCACTGTTGTGACTGAAAAGACTGTTAAGCGGAAATAAACTAAATATATACCTTGATTATTAGTATTTTTACCGGCTCGATATTAATAGCATATTCAATCATAATTATTACAGTTTTTGAAAAAAATCGAAACATTATTTTTAGCCTTCAAGTCGGAATGTAACCAATTTAGATATGCGTGACCTAGTAGCGATTATACTGGATGAAATTGTAGTCTATTATGAAAAAAACATTAAATTCCAATCCAATTAATAGGCACGACCTGTCCAGTATACAATGGCATCCCCTATTGTCATTATGGCGGAGTTTTGCTTTGAAATCTTTAACGCAACACTAATTCATAAATGTCTATACAAACTGGTCGTGTTTGTGGTTTTGAATAGCTTTTAAATTTGTTCTGATTTACAATGATTTAATAGTATTTCATTACTGAAGAAAGAAATAACACTCATTTTCAATGGAACTAGCACATCTTAAGCACATTAAAGAAACTAAGTATAATTGGTCCTTAGTACGCTGTTTTAGAAATTAAATTGATGTTATGTTTAAGATTTTTCTGAGTTTTTTTGCAGCTGGTATAATTATATTAACAATCCGAAGACAAAGCGTCTTTCTCTCATACTTAATTATGAGCTGGAGCATTTAACTTGATATGTACACGATAAAATTTTGCAAATGGTATTTGAAAATGGTACGGGGGAATTTCTTTATCGTCTCGAAAAAATTAGGGCGTTTTAAGTACATGAAATATAACATAATGGGACAATAATATGATTAATTTTTTTGAAAATTTTCGTTTAAGATTCAGGTGCGCCCCGCGGAGTTTTTCACTAGTCCAGGAAGTCAGCTATCTCCATACCAAATTTCATAAAATTTGGTCCAGCCGTTCGAGCGTGAAGATGTCACAAACATACTTACACAATCACAAAGTTTCGCCTTTATAATATTACTGCAATTTGTAGGATACATTTTGTGTACCATTTAATTTTGTGTTTTTGTTGACAGTGGAAAGCTATGTGGGCAGTTCTCTTCCCCTATGGAGGGTCGACAGGCGGCAGATGGGTGCGTTTCTTTGCATAGCATCCAACGACGTCCCACCCGCGGTCAGCAAACGGATCATACTATTAGTTAACTGTAAGTCTTGTATTCTTATACGTAAAAAGGATGCTGTTCACTACATTACATTTAACAACTTTTGTTCTCCTTCTGTTAATAATTCGTATTTTTCCCCATACAATATTAAAAAAGTAGATTTGTCCGGTCTAAGCAATATTAACTTTTAGCAAAAAGCGCGCGCGCAGTCTGTGACGTCACAGACTGCGCGCGCGCTTTTTGCAACAAACGCGATGACGTTATACAAGGGCAAAGAAAGAGGTTGCGGGGCGTGGGGGGAGGGCGGCTACTCGCTACTACTGCGATGAATGAAGCGCCTGCGCAATAGAAAACTAAAAAGTTTTAGAGAGTACCTCAAAAAGTTTAATTTTTTTTGGGTTAAAAAAGGGAATTGGAATCAGGAATTTAAAAGTTATGGTGGAATAAAAATACTCGCATACGTACACGAACCCTGAAAACATTGTTTTTGTGCACTCATCTAAATAAATTAATTTAAAAAAAACACGTATATTTTTCTAGAGTATTTCCGCTTAAAAGTTGTTTTGGTTACAACTGTGATGAGAATTTAATTTATAACATTATCTAAGACAATCTAAAATGCTAAGGAATATTTCGGATATACATATATTTAAAACTCTGGTCAAGTTAGACCAATAGGTATTTAAATTAAATCCTCGTCACGTTGCAACCACAAACACTTTTAAGCGAAAATATTATACTTAAAATATATACCCTGAACACTGTTCGAACTTCCGCAAAGTAATGCCTAAATCAATCAATTACTGTTTACAATGTTATTGCTACATCTAATACAAAATATATATAATATTCAGTCTAGGTAGAAATTTCTAGACTTGGGTAGCTATTATCAAGAGCCATATTGAGTTTATAGACACGTATCTAGAATGAATCAAAGCCAGAGAAAATACATTTTCTATGAGAAATCTAGAACGAGCGTAGAATTCCAAATTAGTCGTAAACTAAAAAGATGCTTCCATTTTAGTCTGTGTTACTTCCTCTAGAACCCAGAAAGGCCTAGCATTTCAAATTAGACCCTAAACAAAACTAAATAAACGCTAAATTTCTTACTATCTTGATCTTTTCGGGTCATCCCAAGGGAATTACACACATTCACGAGAAATTGTTAACTCCTCGGAGATAAAAGTAACAAGCTAATAGAAATGGTAAATTTAAAAGAAAATCAAATTGAAGTCATTAGATTACATTACTGTGACTTTATATTTTACAAGAATTCACACAAATACAAAATTGGAGTCATTAAATAAACATTGTAGTGGCTTAAATAACATTTCTGTGACTCTCGTTTGTAAGGATACTTAAAAGAAAAACCAAATTGCAGTCATCAGATAACATTGCTGTGACTTTAATTTTATTACGAATTCACACAAATACAAAATTGGAGTCATTAAATGAACATTGCTGTGGCTTTAATGACATTTCTGTGACTCTAGCTTGTATTGCATTTTTGACTGTATATTTTTTATGTGTATTTTTTATTTTTTATAACCTTTTTGACTTTTATAAACAAAATTATTTTGACATTTGATCAGAAAAATTCTTTACATTAGATTGTATAATTGTTTATTATTTAATTGTGATATAGATGTAATTGATTGTTATTGTCGTTTTTATCTCAATAAATAAATATAATAAAAATTTTTTGTGGAAGTTTAAGTTAAGTTAAGTTAGTCTAAGTTTCTGTTTACGTCACTGATATTTATTTTTTACATTTTAGTTTTAATTGAAGACTTCACTAGCATTTTTCGCGAACAGCCATGCTAGGGTATGTTTCTAAAGCTTAAAGAGCGTATTTCCGATATAATCAGTCTCCGAGTGGATAGCGAAGGTATTCTCGCGAGATTATCTCCAAGGCCCACCCTCTTCTATTATCCAATATTAAGGTTGAGTGCTGGTGTTTCAATAACTAAGTTCTTTTGCTGGTCACTTATGTGATACGCCAGGGAATTTTTCTATACTTCGATTGTTTTTGTGTAACTTTTGACTTTATCAAAAAATATTTTTATCAAACTTAATAATAGATATGTAAAAAAGCTCCCAATTTCTTATCGTTTTATTTTTTTTAGAAAAAAAAAATGCCTAAGTTTATCAATAATATATGTTATGAATAATATATATACAGAGAGATACAAACTTTAAGTGTAGAAGCTGAAAGGTAATCATTGAACTCTTCAGTAAAAATAACTTTTAGTTTGGGCATACACTTGGAACTGCTCTATATCCAATATAAAGTTTTCATTGTATACATACTTTGTAAAATTAATATTGTACAAAGAAATTTAAAAAAAAGTAGGAATATGAATATATAAACAAATGTTTGTTCTGTCTAGTTGTTATGTATAAATTATAAGAAAGTATTTACAAAAAAAAGTATTTAAGTATTCTATCAATCATGTAGCGATGATAGCTCAGTGGTTAGCGCGGTAGGTTCGCATGCCGAAGGGCGTGGGTTCAAACCCCAACATTGAGCTTGAGCTGCTGGTGAAGGAAAACATCGTGAGGAAACCATAGCATGGTGGTAGGGTACTTTAGTACTCGGCTGGCTAGCTACCACCCTCAAGTTGAAAAATCTGCCGCCAAGCATCTAACGGTGTGTTCCGGCAGCCTCACTTGACCAACTGCTCTTTAGTTCAGCTAATGAGCACTATGTCAACTTGCTTTTGTTATTTTTTTTAATGCCATGTTAATTGCTCCAACAGTTGCTCCAACAGTAAAAGTGCCAAATCAGCTGCTGGGCGCACCGCTGGGCACTGACGTCAAACTAAAGTGTTACGTCGAGGCGTACCCTAACACTATCAACTACTGGATCAAGAATCGGGGAGAAATGCTACTTGACGGGTAAGAAGCTTGAGAGGACTTTTTCATTTCTTTTTTTTTTATGTGAAAAATAGTAAATAAATAAATTGCTTTGATGCTTATTACTTTGAGACTTTCGATGGTTAGTCTCATCAGCTCAGTAATATCGCTAGCTGCAGTACCTACCTTTCAAACCGGAACACAGTAATGTTTACACACTACTGCTTAGCGGCAGAATGTCTGGTACTGCGGTGGTTTGCCAGCCCTGTTCATTGGTAGTGTGTCTGCTTCAAGAGCTGAAGGGTGTGGGTTCGATTCCCACTCAGGACTAACATTTGTGTGACTAACATCGATGTTTGTTCTGTGTCTGGGTGTAGTGTATGTATTATAAGTATGTATAAATTTACATAAAAAAGTATTTAAGTATTCTATCAGTTATCTGTCTTCCATAGCACAAGCTCTGCTTAGCTTGGGGTCAGATGGCGCTGTGTGTAATGTTCTTATGATATTTATTTTATTTATTATATAATTAACAATGAGGCTCTAAATAACAAATTGTTGTTAAAATCTAATTAGGTACCTATTGAAATTAAAATACCCAGCGTTGGTTTTCCACGAACTAAAACTACCAAGAATCCAATAAACATTCCTTAAATTGAACTTGACTCAAAACAACGTGTAGGATCAAGACAATAAGACAATGATTTGCAATAAAGATATTGGCCTGAACTCGCTTCAGCTATAAAACGTAAACAAGTACTGTTTGTTCGTCCCGTCCTTTGTCTTGTATCGCTTTCTTGGAAATGTTTACCCTACCCTACTTTTCTGGGGTACCATGGTAACTAATTTTGTGAGTTTATTTTGTTACTGAAGTCAATATTGTATAGTAATGTAACAACAAATTTGTAAATTTATCTACTTTGTTTGCGCGTGAGTTTTGGTACAAACGTGAAATAATTAAAACGTCACACACTCGACAGCCCCGTTGGCTCAATGCTAGTATATCTGCCTTGAGAGCTGTAGGGCGTGGGTTCGATTCCCACTCAGGGCAAACATTATGTGAATAAACAAATGTTTGTTCTGTGTCTAGAACACCCAGACTCACAAAATTAGTTAACATGGTACCCCAGAAAAGTAGGGTAGGGTAAACATTTCCAAGAAAGCGATACAAGACAAAGGACGCATTATAAGTATGTATTTACAAAAAAAAAGTATTTATGTATTCTATCAGTTATCTGACTTCCATCACACAAGCTCTGCTTAGTTTGGGGTCAAATGGCGCTGTATATAGTATCCTACGATATTGCTTTTTTTTATCCCCATTACAATTGCGTACTACTATTAGTAGTGAAATTTTTCTCCTCCGTAGCTAGGATTAAGCAATGGTGAAAATAGTATTACCGTGACGCTATTCTGTCGCAAAGACTGTCATAAGAAATTTCATTTCAATATAATATATTTATCTACATGTATGTCTCTCGACGACTCTAAATTTTGGCTCGTATACAGAGTCTAAGGCTCAAATGAGCAAAAAAAACCATACTACTATAAAAGTTTTTGCCGATAAATAAAAACCTTTTACTTTACCCACTTTTACTTTATACACTAATAATAAAAAGCAAAATTAAAAATTTTGTAAATACCCGCGACGAGTTTGTCACCGTAACACCTATTTAAAAACATGCACCAATTTAAACCCATCACTGAAAACTACATCAAAATCGAACTAGTAGTTTTGAAGAACAATGGCAACATGGATTTGCACAAACAAATGTTTACTGCAGCTCCCCCTGGCGAGTTGTCATCGTAACATTTATCTAAGAAAATACACCAATCAAACCGAAACCCATAACGGCAAACTTCATAAAAATCGGACTTGTAGAAACATGGCAACATGGATTTGCACAAAAATGTTTACTACAGCGCCCCCTCGTGAGTTGTCACCATAACACCTACCTGAGAACACGCACCAATCTAACCCGAACCCATAACTGAAAACTGCATCAAAATCGGGCAAGTAGTTTTGGAGAAAAATGGCAACATGTATTTGCACAAACAAACGTCCTCTCACCCCAAACGCATACACCGTCTCCGTTCCGTCGTGGGTAAAAAACTTGGCATCCTGTCTAGGGTGAGGCGATTCACACCAGAACAGTTGCTTAGTCTGTATAAAGCACAAGTAAGGTCATGTATGGAGTACTGCTCTCACCTACGGGACGGCTCTGGCAATTATCAGCTTGAGGCTCTGGAGTCAATAAAGAAGCGCGCTAGGAAGCTAATTAGGCGACAACACTCTGGCCAAGTCTCAGTTACAAAGCCTTGAGCACCGACGCGAAGTCGCTTGTTTATCTGTCTCCTATCGGATACATTTCGGAGAGTGTACCTTGGAACTGCATAATTTGGTTCCGCCAGCCCCTTTTCATTACTGGACGGCTAGGCAGACAAGGCCTAAGTGCCATCCATACATGATGCACATTACGCACGTACGGACTAAACTTTTTTTTTTGTTGTAGCCCCAAGTACACAATACGAGAAGAGAAGACCTCATACAAGGTGTCGATGTGGCTCACAATCCGACAGTTTTCCAAGAGCGACATCGGTACCTACAACTGCGTTAGCACCAACTCGCTGGGCAAGAGCGAAGGAACCCTACGACTTTATGGTAAGATAGAAATAGAAACTATTTTTAAAACTGTACAGTTGCCCTGCCCTGTTGGTTCATTGGTAGTATGTCTGATTCGAGAGCTGAAGGGCGTGGGTTCGATTCCCACTCAGGACTAACATTTAATTTTGTGTGACTGACATCGATGTTTGTTCTGTCTCCCGGACACAGTCTGTGTACTATATCTATCTATACTATTATAAAGAGGAAAGATTTGATTGTTTGTTTGTATTGAATAGGCTCTTAAACTACTGGACCAATTTTAAAAATTCTTTCACCGTTGGGTAGCTACACTATCTCCGGGTGACATAAGCTACTTTTTATCCCTGTATTTCCACGGGAACGGTAATTACGCGGGTGAAACCGCGAGGTGTCCGCTAGTGTATTACAAGTATGTATTTACAAAAAAAAGTAGTTAATTATTCTGTCAGCTGTCTGGTTCTCATAGTACAAGCTTTGTTTAGTTTTGGCGCTGTCTGAAAATGTCCTTCAATATTTAATTATTTATTTATTTGAAAACTAATAATGTATTTTGTTACAGAAATAAAACTCAATTCGTACTCTGAAGATTTCAGCAATCAAATCAGCGTAGCTGGAGGTACGAAATGTTTTGTCCATTGATATTATATTTTGCTTTCGATTTCTATAAATGTTAAGTTTGTACTATATTCGAGAAAAGTTGTTAAGAGGATTCTTAAGGAAAACTGTCTACAAAATGTAAATAATTAATAAATCACTGTCTAGTATTAATTTTATTAACCAAATAAACCGGGTCGGATTTCTGTTTCCATAAGGTGTTCTATTTTTTGTAAGGACTGCCATGTAAGTTTTTTCATGATGTTTTCTTTCATCGTTTGAAGTCAGCGGCAATACGCAGTTAACTTAGATAGTTGTGTGCCGCGGTGATTGAACTCAGAACAGAACTTATCGTGAAAAAACATACACGGCAGTCCTTACAAAAAATAGAACGCCTTATAAAAACAGAAATCCGACCCGGATTCTTTTGGTAAATAAAATTAATATTAGACAGTGATTTATTAATAATTATTATTTACATTTTAGACAGTTTTCCTTCAGAATACTCTTAATAACTTTTCTTAAATATAGTACAAATATAGTACTTCCAGATTTGAAACCAAACGTTTCCCAATTAGACTAACGAAAGTTTTACTGACAAAAAATATCTTAAAATTGATATAGCTCTTTATATTATACCAAATTATACTAGCCAGTTTGTGTTGAGATTTAGATGTATTTATTTTTCGTTGTTGCTTGCGTTTGACCGCCATCAATAAAACATAATTATATTAGATGTTAAGAAGATTTGATTACTCCAATGGTTTTGATGAGTTACCATTGAATAAATTTAATGATGGATTGGAATGTTTAACACTAGAACTTCCTGATTAAATAGCAAATAATAGACCCGTTGAGTTTGGACTAGCAGTTAACAAAAGCATTTTTAAAGTCTCGTTCGTTTCATTACCTTATAATATTAAAAAAACCAAGTACAGGAAAGTTTTCAGTAGAACGTATATTATAACGAACTAACCAACGATAGTCTCAAAGTAATGAGCGCCATAGCAATGATGCCCTGGACTTTGCTTTGTTACTCAAAGTTCTGTGTATCGCTGCAATGGTCTTGGACAGGCGTTATCTATTACCATTAGGAGAGCGTCTCGTTCGTATCATCATTATCATCATTGCAGCCGTATGACGTCCACTGCTGGACATAGGCCTCCCCCATTGACTTGAAGGAAAACATCGTGAGGAAATCATAGCATGGTGGTAGGGTACTTACTAGTACTCGACTGGCTAGCTACCACCCTCAAGTTGAAAATCTGCCGCCAAGCATCTAACGGTGTGTTCCGGCAGCCTCACTTGAGAGCCAGTTCCATTCCAGGCTAAGTGTGCTTTACCATCTTCGACCACGCCTTCACTTAACATCAAGTAAGCTGTGGTCAAACACCTAGCTTGTGAACCATAAAAAAAAAACTTCCATAAAGACCGGTTGGAAGCGGCTCGCATCCAGCGCGTTCCTGCGGTCTTTACTAGGTCGTCTGCCCACCTTGTGGGTGGACAGACGGATGGACGTCCTACGCTGCGCTGCTTCGTATCATTACTTTTTAAATAAATTAAAAAAAATCAGTCAATCTTGTAATTTCACTAGTAATAATACAATTCGTGTGTTGAGGTCACAGTTTGAAACGAATAATTTAAACTTTCTTTCCATACAGGTCTCACGGAAGCGGCAAAAGGAAACTCTTCAAACATAAGCCATATGAAAAGGACAGTACTCTATTTATTAGTTGTTTGTTATATAACATGTTTACTCATCGTTTCGTAGTCGTTGTATTTAAAACTGTAAATAAAAAGTTGTTAGGGTTACTTTTTGTCTGATGTTACTCGTTTATATTTCACATTGTAATTTCATTTTATATTTCAAATTCACTAGATTAAAACAGACTCATTGGTAGTATGTCTGCCTTAAGAGCTGTGGAGCGTGGGTTCGATTCCCACTCAGGGCAAACATTTTGTGAATAAACAAATGTTTGTTCTGTGTCTGGGTGTTCTGTATGTATTATAAGTATGTATTTACAAAAAAAAAGTATTCTATCAGTTATCTGACTTCCATCACACAAGCTCTGCTTAGTTTGGGGCTAGATGGCGCTGTGTGTAATGTCCTACGATATTTATTTATTAATTTATTTATAAAAAATCAAGTAGCAATTTGTTATATGTAGTGGTGATTAAACACCCGAACAAACAATTATTTTTTTAAACTATTTTCATTTTACTTATATGAGATTCACGTTTAATTATATGGGATACTCCGGCTATAGTTTGAGCCATATCCGGTGACTAATCCACGTGAGTTTCCATAGTGAAACTATTCTAGTTCTGATTTCTGATTCTATAGTATCTAAAAGTTTTTTGGGACTAAGTGCTGTGTTAAATCGTTCTACAATGTTTATTAGATCTATGTTGGGCCACTAACTCTTCTGATGAACGGTGCAGCCGAGCTTGGAGTACGTTGACCTAGAAGACATCTACTGACGCTTATCTTAAAAACGCCCAAATTGTTGTTCACGGGAAGCTAAGAAGCCGGCAATTAGTTTCATTCATTAGCCGTGCGCTTTAAAAAAGTAGAGCCAAACCATTGCGTACATACACTGCGAAGGTCCACAAGGAACTGGTAGTAGTGTGCTGTTCTCCTACTTTTCCTGTAGTCAAACGTAAACAATCATACATATTTTTAGCTTAATGTTATGACATAAAATAATTTAAAGAAAAATGTCCCAAGTACATTTCTATTTTATTTTAATAAAGAGATAAATTGTAATATTTTTATGACAGTTAAAACCGTTTGACATTAGCGAGTTGCATCAGGCTAAAAGTTGAAAATTGCTATAGTGAAGGCAGAAACGTAATTCAATTACATTGTTTCAATTCCTGTAAATAATAAAATTTAAGTTAATAATAACGTTGTAAAAAGGTAAAAATATACAAGACAACGATAATAATAAAATAAGGTCTCGCCCTAACTGAGGAGTGCATTACGTTACATCGCGTCACGTCTATTACGTTTTACAAACTTTACTAACCCACAAAGAAAAAAAAAAATTGATCTAAGATCTACCTCATCAAAAGGATGTGACTGATTACAGCTTATTTTTGCGATGCAACGCAATGTATCACTCAGGAGTAGTATTACGGTTGCTGTCAAAGTTCAATTTCACAAGATCACGAACAATCTTAACACATTTTTTATTAACAACTGGGAGCTCCGCGTATCAAAAATTCAACAGTCTAAAAAATTTACACCAAATAATATTATTTGAATAATTTAGAACCTTAGAGTTAAAATGGTAGAACCTTATTATTTTTAAGTTGTAAAATTATTGATGACACTATTTCATTTCATACTGACAAATACTAATAACGACCTAAAAATATCTTAAAATTAATTCTACATACACTATTTACAAAATTATAAAGATAATTTAATCATAAAGTCTATCAGAGAAGGAAAATGTGGCCAGAATGCTGGCAGCATTGCCACGCTGGATGACAATGCTAAACTTTTGACTAAAGTAGATGCCAGCATTCTGGTCACCTGAAGCTTCCTGAAACGTTTGACCAGGTTCCTATTGGCATACATTGTGAGCGGCCGGAGTTGATAGAAATGAATGAGGTCGTATAGGACCGAAAAGAATGACAAACAGGAATATATAGGCCATTCTGTAGTGTGTATAAGTGTGGAGCTGATTGGATAGATAAATAGAATTAATCGCAACATGCTGTGAGCAGTTTTTTCATTAAATAGCAAGCAGTGGAGCTCCTGATGTTAAAGTTATAACCACCTATGGGCAAATACAGTATCATTACTCTATTAATAAAAACATTTCATTTTTACGGGACCTATAGATTCAATGATACTACACTTTAATCAAAGCCAAAAAGCCGACATGCTATGAAAATAATATAAAAATAAGTACAATTGGAGTCAAGATAAAAGATGTGATGGTTGATGAAGATGAAAGAAGTTACATTAAAAGAAATAAAAATATAACTTAATTGAGAAATGCAGGAACAGTATGTAGAACTAAAAAATGGCAGGGCACAGAACATTTGCTAAGAGAGAGACACGAGATTTGGGTCAAAATAGTAACAGTGTGGTAACCAATATAGTAGAAGCAAGAGACGGCAAACAAAACGTTGGGAAGATGATATAAAAGAAGTAGCTGGTCCAGAGTGAGGCCTTTGTCAAAAGACAACACCGATCACCGATACATAATAATTAGATTTCAATTAATTTAGGCACACCAACAAAAACAACCACAACAAACAATATAAACAACAGCAATAAACAATAGATAAAACAACAACAACACACACACACACACAAAAACAAACAACTACGTTTTTATGAACAACATGTTTAGCTAATTTGTAAACAGCAATAAAGCCTTATTATTATTATATAGATTCAATGCGACTGAATATTGACAGCATTCGTAATTAAGACTCAGGGCGAAGTAAGTAATTGTATTAGATCGTGTAACCAAAATTTCGCTTAGAGACTCCGCCAAATTGAAGTATTGTTTACATAATGAACTTTAAGCTGATCCCTCGATTATAAGACTGTTTACAACAAATAAACGTATGAAATAACGTGTATGTATTTTATTTTAAATGTTTACTTTTAATTTTTAGGGTTTGATTTTTTGAAAGACTAAACTAAATGCTGTACATTAAGGTGGTTCGATTTCCATACAAACAAATTTTTTCCATTTATGGACAAATGGAGCATAATTTTACAGTGAAATCACAGCTACTGGCATTTATTTCGGTATTTTTTTGCGGTAAATCACAATTGCTTGAATAAAACAGTAAATTATTAGCATAGTCAACTGTTTTATTCAAATATCATAAATTCATAAATCATTCATGAATTTGATTTTATGCTAATAATCTAATGTTTTATTAAAGTAATTGTGATTTACCGCAAATAAAGACCAAAATTAATGCCAGTAGCTGTGATTTCACTGTAAAATTTTACTACATTTGTCCATAAATGGCAAAAACACTATTTGTATGGAAATCGAACCACCTTATGTAACTTCTTCCTATAGCTGTAGAAAATAAATCTGACGATGATAATTATGCATCGGAGTGACAAGATGAGCATGCTTTTCACCAGATGGTAAGCGTCACAATTGCTAATAATCGTTAACTGTTCATCAAAATACTAAGCTTCAATACGAATCCTTCAAATCCTGAGCTTTTTAATACCTAGTCATCTCATAAAACTTCAATACAAAACTCATATATACTTTTTTTGTGTAAAAGTAATTAGACGAACAAGACGCTCTCCTGATGATAAGAGATAACGCCTGTCCATGACCATTGCAACGATACACAGAACTTTGGGTATCATAACAAAGTCAAGGGCATCGCTGCTTTGGCGCTCATTACTTGATTTTTGGAAAATATCGACCTATGCACAAAAAAAAACTTTTTTCATTATTGTTTTTTTTCAAAATAGGTTCGCGTTTGACTACACTCTGCCTGATGTTAAGCGTGGTAAGTAGTGTGGTCTAAGATGGAGCACGCTTACCTAGAAGAAACCACTCACTCTAGATTTAAAGACGCCGATATTGTACCTAACAGGTATTGTATTTGATTTGATTTTTTTTTGTATTTGACAGGCTAGGTTTATTTGTATTTGTTTAACCGCAGGTCACTGATAGTGACGGTATGATAATAAATGATAAACTCACCAAGCCTGGAATGGAACTGACACTCAAGCAAGGCAACTGAAACCTACTGTTAGGTGCTTGGCGGCAGGTTTTCAGCTTAAAGATAGTAGCTAGCAAGCCGAGTACTAGTAAGTACGCTACCACCGTGCTATGGTTTCCTCACGACGTTGTCATTCACAGGCAGCTCGAGCTCTTTGTTGGGATTTGAACCTACGCCTTTTAACGTGTGAACTGACAGCGCTAACAACTGAGCTATCATCATCATCATTATATCATCATTTCAGCCGTAGGACGTCCACTGCTGGACATAGGCCTCCCCCATTGACTTCCATATAGACCGGTTGGTAGCGGCACCCATCCAGCGCGTTCCTGTGGTCTTTACTAGGTTCTCTGTTCTTGTGGGTGGACGTCCTACGCTATCATCGCTATTAAATTATATCTCATTTAAATATGCTAGCGAAATCATAAATATTGTTGTAACCTTTGTTAATAATATAGCTTACATTATTAGCCATGAATAAATTCTATAAATTAACTTAGGCTTGGAAAACAAACTTGTACTAAACGGCACATCACAATCTAACCTAATTGTAATACCTAGTCTAGTATACTTAAGAACATTGTATCATGACGAACTATAGTTGATCTATATATAACTATCTATACTATTTATAAAGAGGAAAGATTTGATTGTTTGTTTGTATTGAATAGGCTCCGAAACTACTGGACCATTTTCAAAAATTCTTTCACCGTTGGGAAGCTACGCTATCCCCGGGTGATAAAAGCTACTTTTTATCTCTGTATTCTCACAGGAACGGGAACTACGCGGGTGAAACCGTCAGGCGTCCGCTAGTCTATCTATACTATTGTAAAGAGGAAAGATTTGATTGTTTGTTTGTATGTTTGTATTTAATAGGCTCCAAAATTACTGGACCGATTTCAAAAATTCTTTCACCGTTGGGAAGCTACGATCTCCCCGGGCAACTTAGGCTACTTTTTATTCCTGTATTCCCACGGGAACGGGAACTACGCGGGTGAAACCGTCAGGCGTCCGCTAGTCTATCTATACTATTGTAAAGAGGAAAGATTTGATTGTTTGTTTGTATGTTTGTATTTAATAGGCTCCGAAATTACTGGACCGATTTCAAAAATTCTTTCACCGTTGGGAAGCTACGCATTCCCCGGGTGACTTAGGCTACTATTTATCTCTGTATTCTCACAGGAACGGGAACTACGCGGATGAAACCGCGCGGCGTCCGCTTGTGTGAAAATATTGTTTATGCTTTCGTTAAAAATAGTTACGGCTGCATACGTAATATTTCGTTCAGTGACGTAGTTAAAAATTTAATATCGTATGACTAGCAAGCACAAATGCAGTGGAGTTTTATATTTTCGCACGAAATATTCAAATACCTTCACAATTTCGCAAACGTGACCGCATTAAAAGGCGACGAGGGGGGAATTCCGTCGTAGTCATTCAATTTTATAGTCCACTAGGAATTATGGTGGACGGAATTTTCTTGTACAATGACATTAAGCATTTTCAGTTGGTTATGATTTAGTCGTAAAAAAAGTATTGTTGGTATGCACGAATTTATTTTTTTGATGAAGTGACGATATACGTAGACAGCTGGCAGTGGCTGGAAGCAAAAAGAGGAAGATTGTGCTGAGTGGCATGTTTTGGAGAGGCCTATAACACATATTATTTATTAACGTTGAGTATTGCCATACAACGCGGCAATGGGGCCAGCAGTTTTTTTTATTTTAAATGTTACATTTGTCTTAGTTACTTTACTTATTTATACCTAGTAGATAGATAAATAAAATGTCTTTATTATTTATTGTTAAAGTGAATTTATTTATTAACCGACTACATACAGAAAGCCCAGTGCCATAAAAGCAAAAAAAAGCAAATAAAACAGTTTGTAGCGAGTAAAAGCAACATGCAACATGGGGCCATTCCTGGATTCTACTCAACCGCGTAGCGCTGCAACCGAAAAAGGAAGCTACTGCAATTTATTTCATGAAATATTCAGTTGTATTGTTTTGTTTTGTTGAAGCACTGTGATTTGTTTTACTGCTCTATATATTTGAGGTCAAATAAATTTTCTCTATGAAGCATCTGATTTTTTTTCACAGTTGTGACCATATTACTATTTCTTTATAACAATGATAAAATTGCCATCTTTCAGCTATCTCATAATAAGTTATTATTGGGTACATTTTACATGAACTTAAAATATAAAATAAAAATCAAAATTAAAAATTATGAAAAAACCTACAATAGTTAAAAAATAATTGTCACCTGAAAACTGCATCAAAATCGGACAAGTAGTTTTGGAGAAAAACGGCAACATGGATTTTTACAAAAAATGTTTGCTGCAGCGCCCCCTGGTGAGTTGTCACCGTAACACCTATCTAAGAACATGCACCAATCAAACCCGAACCCATAACTGAAAACTGCATCAAAATCGGACTAGTAGTTTTGGAGAAAAATGGCAACTGTATTTGCACAAACAAACAAAATCCTCTCACCCCAAACGCATATACCGTCTCCGTTTCGTCGTGGGTAACAATAAAAGCCATTCATAATACATGCACGTTTTTTGTCGTACTGAACAAAATGGCTAACTTTTGTTGAACAAACATAGGTACACTATAAATCGTCCCTACAAGTCACTAACAACGTACGACCCACAAAAACGTGAATTTCGTGATAACTTCTTTATTTCTTAATATTTTTACAACAAATTCTGATCATATTCGTGCAGTTCTTGGTCAAAAACTATGTTAGTGAGAGAGCGGTATGAGTGCGATGTGCAAATGCCAAAGGGTAAATGTGCGTGTGTGAGTTATTGTGCCACGCTATAAAACAATTTATTTGTTACAAATATGCCTACGTTTGACCGCTATCTTGCCTAATGTTAAGCGAAAATGCAGTCTTGGATGGAGCAGGCTCCCCTAGAAGAAACCGATTCGATTTATAAGTATCCAATTTGTAGAAAATTTTAAATGCAGATAGTGTGTATACCGCATTAACACAAAAACTACTTTTTACCATGGAAAACGCATGTGAAACTACAAGGTGCGACTAGTTTAATTATTAACATCCTCATAGAATTAGATTTCATATTTACTTCGCTTCAAGCAGCCTACTGACATATCACAAACGAAACATTTCGCCTCTTCATAAATGCGAATAGAGACACATTTTGCCCCGGTACGAATTCGACTGAAGTAGCATTTCATTCCAGTACAAACGCATACAGAGACAGTATCGAGTGCTACGTTATTAACGTAAATCAAGCGAGCGGCATCGATTTGGACTCGGCCCCACGGGCAATGAATGAAATATTACAGGTGCCTATTACAACTTATAGGGATGTGTTGTAGTTATAAAGGCCCGCACAGACGAGGCACATTCTTCGTAATGATTTCTTGTCTGCACACGTTTATACGTGTGGGTCAAGTCTAATGCAAGTTTTGTAGCGAAGATCGCTCAGTGGTTAGCGCGGTAGGTACACACGCCAAAAGGTCTTGGTTCTTACCCCTACAATGAGCTTGAGCTGTCAGTGATTATCGTGAGTAAACCATAGTATCATCATCATCATCCACAGACTTCTTTATCCCACTGCTGGGTATAGGCCTCTCTCTTGTCATGCCATCTGCCTCGGTCCTGTGCCAATCTGGTCCAAGTTTGACCCGCGACGGTGACAATATCGTCGACCCATCTTGCGGCTGGATGACCAACGCTCCTTTAGTGGTGGGACTTAATGGTAAAAGCAACGACGCCGTGGACTTTGTTTTCCTACTCAAATTATTGCCGCAATGGTCATGGGCATGCGTTATCTCTTACCATCAGGAGAGCGTATCGCTCTCATCTTATCTCATTACTTTCATATACAATTTTGTGAATAAACACAATCATGTTTGTTCTGTGTCTGGGTGTTCTGTACGTATTATAAGTATGTATTTACAAAAAAAAGTATTTATGTATTCTATCAGTTATCTGACTTCCATCACACAAGCTTTGCTTAGTTTGGGGTCAGATGGCGCTGTGTGTATAGTCCCACGATATTTATTTATTTATTTATTATATAAAAAATTGGCATTTACCTTTTATTTTCTGTTTTAGATTTTATTGAATTAATTTTTACTTTTACCCACTACACGTTCTGTTTTGAATGTACTGCAGTAGAAATTCCAAGATTCAGGAAAGTTTGAAAAAAAGAGAAAATGCTTAGAAATGCTTTCAAAAGCCTTTCCAAGCCTTTCCAAGCCATTCTTTATTTTTCTTTTGATCACCTTTTCTTCTTTTCCGGTCCTCTCAGAAATACATCACTCTTAATTTCGTGAAGAAAGTGCCAATATTTTTCCAGACATTTTTCCTAAAACCGTAACCGATGTCACAGTCTAAACATAGATCAAACTCGTGTCGTCTTCATCAATCTTGCGTTGTAGAATGACAGATGGTGCTCTTAGTATTGAAAATGGCGCGTTATGAAGCTTTCAGACTGCGCTTCCTTATTTTTTTATAGTGTTTTATACTGCCCGATGCATGCATCGACAAATTAATATTCGATAATCATAATAAACAAGTCCAAAAATGGGGGTTTTGGCGGGAACGCGGAAAGAGTCGTGTCGCCCTGTTATATTTTTTTTAACTAGTGTTGCCCGAGTGGGTGTTTCCCACTCGACAAAACACTAGTTTTAGAAAAAAAATATAACGGGGCGACACGACTCTTTCCGCGTTCCTGCCAAAACTCCGCACTCGTTTATTTAAAATTTAGCTTAATCGAAATTTTTCAATTATAGCGTAGTCTGAATGCTACTTTCTGCTATATTTCAACAGTAAATACGGAAAGCTTGGAATTATAGATTAAATTATATTTTGATCACGAGTGGACTGTTTAGCGGTTTTTGGTTAATCATTTGCCAGATTTTGTGGTTTCCGTATACAATAAGTATGATGATATTATATTTATCTATACCGCAATTTTTTTTTTTTATGCTTGACAGGCTAGCTGTTTGACCACAGCTCACCTGATGTTAAGTGACGGCGTGGTGGAAGATGGTAAAGCACACCTAGCCTGGAATGGAACTGGCTCTCAAGTGAGGCTGCCGGAACACACCGTTAGATGCTTGGCGGCAGATTTCCAACTTGAGGGTGGTAGCTACCCAGCCGAGTACCTACTAGAAAGTACCCTACCACCATGCTATGGTTTCCTCACGATGTTTTTCTTCACCGGCAGCTCAAGCTCATTGTTGGGGTTTGAACCCACGCCCTTCGGCATGCGAACCTACCGCGCTAACCACTGAGCTAATGTTTTTTGAGTAGAAGTTTTGAATGATTTTTACAGAAAGTTAAGTAGAAGAGCAGAACGTGGGTTCAATTCCTACTAAATAAATCATTTATGTGACTATAAATGTTTGTTTTGTGTGTAAATGTATAATAAGTTTTATTGTATGTAATGCGCATTTACAAAAAAAAAGTATTTAAGCATTCTTTCAATTATTTCGTTTCCGTAGTACAAGATTTGCTTAGTTTTTTAAGCTAAGAGTAGCTTTGATAAGCTAGGTGTTTGACTACAGTTCACCTGATGTTAAGTGACGATGTGGTTGAAAATGGTAAAGTGAGGCTATCGGAACAAACCGTTAGTTGCTCGGCGGCAGATTTTCATTTTAAAGGTTGTAGCTAGCCAGCCGAGTACTAAAAAATACCCTACCACAATGCTATGGTTTCCTCACAATGTTTTCCTTCACAAAGCAGTTCAAGCTCATTATTTGCGTGTGAACTGACCGCGCTAACCACTGAGCTACCTTCGCTATAAACGGCTTTAGTTTGGCGCTATAAAGCGCTGTGAGAAATGCCCTACAGTATTTATTTTACCAATAAATGCGGGGAAAAACGCAGAGCTGGTTACACATACTTTTAAATCTTATGTTTTGAGAGCTATATTTTGCGGGTAAATTTTCGAAAACAAACCCCTGGTACTAAACTTTCCAGCTAAGCTTACTTTCCGTTTAATGTAGCAAGCATATTGCAAGGAAAGTGCATTTTGTCACATGGTTGCTTTTTAAAGGATTTGTCTCATGTCTTAGCTTTTGGTGCGAACAATAGAAACAAAGAGGTAGTTATAGTCAATTTAGTGATTAGGTTTCAACCACGTTTTTCGGTACAAAAGTAATATTTAAGTCTGTCACCAAGCACTAACTTCTGCATCTGTCAAACATATAAAAAAATTACAAATAGGAATGATTAACACGGTATACCATACCAGCTGTCAACTAGTAGTTTTGGAGAAAAATGGCAACATGGATTTGCACAAACAAACACCCCAAACGCATATACCGTCTCCGTTCCGTCGTGGGTAAAAAGATAAAATTATTACTTTATTACCTTCTGTATGTCTTTACTACCTATAGTATGTCTGCTCCAAGATCTGAAGGGCGTGGGTTCGATTCCCACAGGATAAACATTTTGTGGTATAAACTAATGTTGGTTCTGTGTCTGGGTGTGCTGTATTTATTATCAGTATGTATTTACCAAAAAAAGTATTTAAGTATTCTATCAGTTATCTGACTTCCATAGCACAAGCTTTGCTTAGTTTGGGGTCAGATGGCGCTGTGTGTAATGTCCTACGGTATTTTTTTGACACACAGTACACAAAAAAAATAACAGCAAACAGCAGTAGTGTGCTGCCAATTTCACAGCCGCGCTGGTTTTCTGCACTTATTAGTTCATTGTTAGGTTATCTGGGAGAAATCGCTCTAGGCGATGAGGCCGCCGTTGTACATTATATATGTGTTAGTCTATGTTGTATTTGTTTTTTTTATCATCTTTTTCCTTTATCTCATTTTCAAGTTTTGTATGTCATAATGGATGTTAGTATTTATAATATGTTTGGTGAACAATAAATTTTGTATTCTATTATATTTTATACGAGTAGTTATTACTTGTACCATACAGTAAGACGTCACAGCCAAGCGTTGACTTAAACAATAACCCACTCTAGTTCCAGCGAAGAAATAGGTAATATCTACCTAATAGCATTATCTAGCCAGTGTGTAGATTGGCCTCGTTTTAGAAATCGTGGCACTCATGAGGAATTTTAATTAAGAGATTAAGCTTTGCGTTCTTACTGGTAAATAATGGAAAATTGGTATAAATGTCTTACGGAACATTATTCCAGAGTAAAAGGTAAAAGTAATGAGTGCCAAAGCAACGATGCCCTGCCCCCGTACTCTGAGCTACTTATAGCGATACCTGTTAGACACTCAAGAAGTGGCTACGCGACCATAAATCGTATGTCTGCGCAGTAGCGTTCGCAATAGCGTAGCTTTTTCGTGCGCCTAACAGATATCGAAATAAGAAGCTCAGGGTACAGGGGCTGGACTTTGTTTCGTCACTCAAAGTTCTGTGTATCGCTGCAATGGTCATGGACAGGCGTTATCTCTTACCATCAGGAGAGCGTCTCGTTCGTATCATTACATTGTAACAAAAAAAAAAACTCTTTTGTAATATTTACACATGTTCTCTCTTAACCCAATGAACACATGTTTTTCTTAACTAGACGCGGACGAAGTCGCAGGCTCTAGCTAGTCTAAAACATAAATTATATCGCTTTAATGTGGTAAGATTTTCATACAAATATTTTTTTGCCATTTATAGACAAATGGAGCATAATTTTACAGTGAAATCACAGCTACTGGCATTCATTTTGGTCTTTATTTGTGGTAAATCACAATTGCTCGAATAAAACAGATTATTAGCAGAAAATCTAATTTATGAATGACTTATGAATTTATGATGTTTTAATAAAACAGTTGATTATGCTAATAATTTATTGTTTTATGTAAGCATTTGTGATTTACCGCAAATAAAGACCAAAATAAATGTCAGTAGATGTAATTTCACTGTAAAGTTATGCTCCATTTGTCCATAAATGGGAAAAAAATATTTGTATGGAAATCGAACCACCTTAAATACGGTTATCCGCTTCGGGTATATGAGCTGAAAGGAAAGTCCAAGATAATAATAACCCTGTAAAACAAGAGGATATTCTTAATTTACAAATCAAGGAAGCTAGAAAATTCATCACAATAAAGCAAACAGATCGTAATACAACCACTTAGTACAAATAAGTCTGGCATAATTTAATATTCTCTCAGTTTAATGCATTTATTATAATTACGCTAGTAAAACACGAACTCTGTGTAGAATGTTCCTGAACATTTTGAACATTAATTTTGCTTGCGACAAGAAATTGTAGCTGTCATGATATTATTATAAATCTTGAAGACGTTCTTCCTCTGAGAGCGAGATATCTCGCAGTTTTTACTCTAGAATATTTTACAAAGAACGTACTTGTGGTAAAAGTTGTGACAGTTCGGAGAAAGGAATCATTTTTTCTGGGGAATTATTCAAACGATCAACTAATAGGTGCTTAATATATGAGTATTCCACGTTATTTTTCTTCTTAGCTTTAACAAAATACGTTAAAAGAGAGGGTATACGCGAAGCTATAAAATTTCATGCAAATTATTAGCTACATGTTTTCGGGATAGCCTATGTCCAGGGTCTTAGCTACTTCCATACCAAATTTCATCCCAATCCATTCAGTAGTTTTTGCGTGAAAGAGTAAGAGTAAGTCCAAACTTTCACATTTATAATATTAGTGGGATGTTAGTGGGGTTTAAACAAAAACCTCTCTCTCGTAACTTAATAAATTTGTTTTGTGTAAAAGTCATGAGACGAACGGGACGCTCTCCTGATGGTAAGAGATAACGCCTGTCCAGTACCATTGCAGCGATACACATAGCTTTGAGTAATAAAACAAGTCTAGATTTGTAAAGAACTCTTTATTGTTCACATCAAAGACACACACTACTGTACCTACCAAGTAACGGCCATATTTTTGCTAAATGCGATAGGCAAGAAGTTTGACCAATATCGTTGGACATTACAGACAGCGTCATCTGCCCCAAACTAAGCAAAGCTTGCACTATGGAAGTCAGATAACTGATAGAATACTTAGATAAATAATTGATCGATTCAGGCGTTACTTTGTGGAAGTTCATTTTGAACCTGTTAAACGGAAATAAACTAAATATATACCTTTAATATTACTTTAAATACTTTTTTTCAAGTGACGGTGCAGTCGAAGATGGTGCACTAGTGAAGTGTGCTTATCTTCGACTTCGCTTAGTTAAGGGTCAGATGGTGCTTATGTCCGATGATATTTTATTTATTTGTTATAATCTAGATTATGGGACGGGTTAATTTCATTTTCATGAATCGAAAGATTTTTATCACTGAGGTAGGTACTAGACGGGCCAAACACCTCGTTCTTCTTATTACTTGTTACCATAAATAAATTAAAAAGAAAACTTTGTTGCCGTAACAATCCCCTTATAAATAAGTCTACTTGCATTCTGTTTGAAAGGCAAGTGATTCGCTTAGTGCGGAATAAGGTATTTCCATTAGTGTATAATGTAATGAGATAGCGTTTGTTTTGCACATTTTGGAGCCGCTGGTTGCATGTGAATGGTAGCGAGTAGTTCAGGAGCTACCAGTCTGCAATTCATGAACATAAAAATATAATACCCACTAATAATATAATAATTTCGAACTTTATCGGGACCTGGCCAAACGTTTAAAGGAGACTTCTGGTGACCAGAATGCTGGTATCTACTTTGGTCAAAAGCTAAGCATTGCCATCTAGCATGGCAATGCTGCCAGCATTCTGGCCACATATTCCTTCTCTAACGGATTTTTAGATTAAGTTTTTTGTATACATTTTGTAAATAGTATTAATTTAAGATTGTTTAAATATTTTGTTTAAATAAAACATATCCTGTGTATTATATTTTTATTTTTTGCCCAGTGGATTATATTTTTATGTAACAGGGATATATTATAACACAAGAAGTCGGCTAAGTCAAGTCACCAAGTCATTTTTGTAGCAATAGTTATCGCTGACTAGCTGCGCCCCGTGGTGTTACCCGCTACATGTTTTGGAAATAAAAAGTAGTATATGTATTAATCCAGGGTGTCAGGTACCTCAATATCAAATTTCATCAAAATCCATTCAGTAGTTTTTGCGTTAAAGAGTAACAAACATACAGCCATACGCACAAACTTTCGCATTTATTGTACTAGCTGCGCTTTGCGATGTTAACCGCTACATATTTTCCGGAATAAAAAGTGGCCTATGTGTTAATCCAGGGCGTCAGCTACCTCCATATCAAATTTCATCAAAATCCATTGAGTAGTTTTGAAAGAATAATGCTTTCTCTACAATGAGTTTGAGTTGCTGGTGAAGGAAAACATCGTGAGGAAAAAAGCTAGCATGGCAGGCTAGTTATCATTTCCAAGTTGATAATCTGGCGCCAAGTAGCTAACGGTGTGTTTCGCCAGTTCCCAAAACATCCAAAAAAAGCTTAGAAACAATTATATAAAATAAGTAAATATCGTAGGTATATGTATATATCGTAGTATCATACACACAGCGCCATCTGGCCCCAAACTAAGCAGAGCTTGTGTGATGGAAGTCAGATACCTGATAGAATAAATAAATACTTTTTTTTTGTAAATACATACTTATAATACATACAGAACATCCAGACACAGAACAAACATTTGTTTATTCACAAAACGTTTGCCCTGCGTGGGAATCGAATCCACGCCCTACAGCGCTCAAGGCAGATATACTACCAATGAGCCTACGGGGCTGTGAAATAAGAAACACACACGCACACACACACACATATTTTAACATATAAACTCTCTTTAATCAATCCCTCATTTCTGCATCTATCAACTCCGATCCGAAGTAGCCTAAATTTCAACGCCGGGGCGTCCACAGCACGTTGGATCTTCGCAGTAATAAAAAGAAAGACCAACTAGTAACGCCGTCGCATCGGCTCGTCAAGTCGGAGAGGTCGGTATACATTCTGGGGCCCGCGGTCTACAACCGCGTACCCGCTTCCATTCGGGATCCACCGCGCCATCGCGTGCTTCAGAAGCAAACTTAGATCTTGGCTTCAAGAGACCTTGTTCTATGACTTTGACGATTATTTAAAATTAAGAGATTATTAAATTACTAGCAAGTTATTATATGTTTGTTTTTATGGACATTTAACTATATTGACATAATTGATATAATTGACATAATTATTTTATATGTGACATAAATAACTTCATTGACATTTTTATTTTCATTATTTGACATGTTATGATTTTGATATTTTTAAATATGAATGGAAAAATGACCTGTAACTTTGGTGTTATTAATAAATGATTTGTATTTGTATTAGTATTTGTAGCCCTCACGACCTGGGACCCTACAACCAAGCTATGGTTTCCTCACGATGTTTTCCTCAAGCTCATTGTTGTAGTAAGAAACCTTACGGATTGCGCACCTGGCTCCCCGCCTACTACTAATGGAGTCACATGTTTATTTCTTTGTCTCCAGCGCCACGTTGCCTCGCATGGTTACCGGTTACTGCCGCCATCGATCATGCCTCGTTGCATTATCGGATTGGCTGAATAATGGACTAGGAAAATGTAACTACTGACTTTTTGTGCAAAATAAAAGCTTGTTACGTAGTCTGTTTGGCGAACACGTCAATTTTAGTGCATGTCATCGCACCGGCGAGGTACCGAACTGGCTACCGAAGAAATAAAGAGACAAGACACGTCCAGGTTGTCGCGACATATAACCTAGCCTGACATTTATAAAGTCAAGGTAACAATCTACACTGATATTATAAAGGGGAAAGATTTGTTTTTTTTTGTATTGAAAAGGCTGCGAAACTACTGGACCGATCTGAATAATTCTTTCATCGTTAGAATGCTACATTATCACTGAGTAACATAAACTATATTATTAATCGAGTTAAATTAGGGATCTCTACGAAAACTAATAATGTACCTCAAGTGACTACTAATGTAAATAAGTGTAGATTTATTCAACATTACTTGTATAATAAATATTGTAAATGATGTGTTCTAGAGTGGACACCGCATTGGCAAACGTAGCGTAGGACGCCCTGAGACTCTATGGAGTGACGATATACGTAAGACAGCTGGCGGTGCATGGAAGCGAAAAGCCGAAGATCAGGCCGAATGGCACACATATTTTGTTCCATTAAACAAAAAAAATAAAACATTTAATTTTTATTAAATAAACCAAACATTGACAAAAAAATTTAATTGGAATATATTAAATAAAACAATTGATATAAACGGAAGTAAAGTGAATTGACAACTACTACGGAAAGCTACGCAGGGCTACGAAGATATCTATTTTAAAAATAATCACGATTCGAAAAATACGAAAATGAGTAAACATTTCAAAATACATCAAACTCATCAACTTCGACTGTTTTAATTTAAAAAAAAAAAAACTAAATAGAACGTGGTCGTCGTGAATGCGCTGCAAATGAACTCCGTGAAAAACAGAATTTGTGAAAAAGCTATACACTCAACAGATACTGTTATTTAACAGTACTTGTGTTACTTACTATCGTTATATAGTTTCAATTTTATTAAGCTATTGCATAGCTTCTATCGCGGGCCTTGAGCGTGGAGACCGAATCCAGAAATTCCGTAACGAAAATAACCTAACACCCCCCACTCCCACCGGCACAGCGGTGATACTTTTTAGTTTTGCCATCTATCGATGAATAGCAGAACTTTTAAAGACTTTTTTGAAATATCACGCTTGTCTCTTTAGTTCAGCAACTCGCCTCTAGGTGGCATTGGTTGTAATGCTATGCAATAGCTTTACCGCGGCAGTCCCCGAGTGCCACACGTCTTTTTTTATTTATAAAAAGAAGTTAATTAATATCATGCTAAGTGTCAACGTTTCGGCTCCGTAGCTAATGATGCAATGATTGAAGTCTTTTGTCTTGAGACTTAACTTGACTTTTATTTTTTTAAAGTTTGTTAACTGACTTTCTGTCTATGTGTACTGTCAATGTGTGTTCGTGTTCCATAATACTATGGCACGCACTCACACAAAGTGCGCATTTGTTATAAAATTGTATCATCGAATTACTTAATTGGATGTGAAAGCGCATCCTTTTTGCATGTTGCTATTTGCAAATCGACTTTGTGGTATTTTCATCATTTCGTTGTGCCGAATAAAAAATATTCCGTGCTACGATATTCTATTTAAAATATTATTTTTTGACTTACGCTTTGGAGCTTAAATTCAATTTATTGCATATATTATATTACAAAGAAGTATTTATAAATTAATTAAAACAAAAAAAAAATACCAAAAATGTCCAGTGAATGATATAAAATGTCAAATTAATACTATAATGTCAAAATATTAAACAATGTCAAATGTATAATAAAAAAAAATGTCAAGAAGTACTTACCAAATTAATTTTTAGTTTATTTTAAGACGCAGAGTAAGCGCAGTAGTTTATATATAAAAAAGTATCAATTTAGGTTTTCGTTAGCAGATGACGTATTTTGGTAATCCTGTGTTACAGCTGCCACGATTCAACCTTTTTTTTATGGTTGACAGGTTAGGTGTTTGACCACAGCTCACTTGATGTTAAGTGACGGTGTGGTCGAAGATGGTAAACACACCTAGCCTGGAATGGAACTGGCTTTCAAGTGAGGCTGCCGTAACACACCGTTAGATGCCAGGTGGCAGATTTTCAACTTGAGGGTGGTAGCTAACATCCTCTCACCCCAAACGCATATACCGTCTCCGTTCCGTCGTGGGTCAAAACAAAAATAAACCTACTCGTATAATTTGTACTTATAGAGTTTCCAAAAATCCATCATACGATCCCGCTCTAAGCGAAGTTATTCCCATATTCCCCATAAACTTTGTGTTTATGTTTTACGATAATGATCACTAAAATTTGCCTTTACGATTATTGAGATTGAATCGTGGTTAGCATTGAAGCTTCGTGCTTTGAATAGAGATGTTGAAAATATGAATTGAACATATTCTCTATAGGTTTGCGAATTAAGCGCGAATTGTGGTGAACTGTAGGCAAAATTTCCTGAAACGTTTTGAATAAAAAAATTCCAATCAAAATCTCGTTTCATAATCAGGGATTGAAAAAAATAACTAATACAACGTGACATAAAAAAATAATTTCTAAAATGAAACTCTTCGTTTCTCTTCTCTCTTCTTTTTACAATTTTTCTTTCTTTTATCAATTCATTTGAGCAACTTTGAATAGGTACAAAGTAGTAAAAAAATTGTAGATACAAACAACGTGACGCAAAAAATAGCGAAAATTTCTTGCTCCTACAATTCTTGTTTATTTCAAACAATAAATAAACATGACATAGGGGCCTTGAGTAACCGTTGTTTATGTAAAAACAAGTATAAATTGAAAATTTAAAAAACTCCAGACACGTATTCTACTACTACTTGGAGGGAGTTGTGAAAAAATATGTAATCCGCCATTTTGTGACGGCAGCCATCTTATACCGATTTTCATTAAACATAGCTGAGAACATTAATTGGGAGTGTTCTTAGCTGTTTGATGACTTAGCTAACAAAATCAAAATCGGTTTTTCCGTTCGGGAGCTACGATGCCACGGACACACGCACACGCACACAGACACGTCAAACTTATAAAACACCGTCGTTTTTACGTCGGGGGTTAAAAAAATATTAAAAAAAACATGTTATTAGTAGACGGTTTCAAAACATTAGTTTTAAATTCGATTGGGTGTTCCTCGATGAATACACCTTCAAGTCGCGAGTGAATCGGTTTCTTCTAGGCAAGCGTGCTCCACCGTAGACCGCGTTTTGGCTTAACATCAGGCGGGATGGCGGTCAAACGTAAGCCTATCTAATAAAAAAAAATATAAAAAAAAGCCTTTTATTTCCTACATCGTGTTTTTTTTAAAATTACTTAACTAATTTACAAATTTAATTAATAGCTTTTATTTATATTTATTGTTTTACTTATTAGCTAATAATAATAATAACGATTTAGTGTGTTATTTGATATGGGTAGGAACCCCATATTGGGTGAAGGCATCCTCCAAACATGCCCATTTGTATTTGTCCTGTGCGGTCTGTTTCCATAAAAAAAATTATAATTATGTTTAGAAATAGTTATAAAAAAACGCTCACAACGTTTTAGTAGAACGCTGTAGGACTATACCTACATTTGATATAGCTCTGTAGACGGTGTCTGAGTGTTAATATCCGGGATGAGTGCGACTGTATCCGCTGCCTAGGAAAATATACACGGTTGAATTTTATACATGCTTATTTATTTATGAGTTACACGTTTTCTAAAACATGTTCATTGATTCACAATTCACGTATTTCGATAGTCACTGTCGATATAATACCTTTTTTAGGGTTCCGTACCCAAAGGGTAAAACGAGATCCTATTACTAAGACTCCGCTATCCGTCCGTCTGCTTGTCTGTCCGGCTGTCAGCAGGCTGTTATCTCATGAACCGTGATAGATGGACAGTTAAAATTTACACAGATGATGTATTTCTGTTGCTATAACAAAAAATACTAAAAAAACGAGTGTGTTCGATTCCTACTCAGGACAAACAAATGTGTGTTCTCTGTCTGTGAGTGTTATTATAAGTACTATGTACCTATTTCATAAAAAAAAAGTATTTAAGTATTCTATTAGTTATCGGCCTTCCACAGTAGGTACAAGCTTTGCTTAGTTTGGGGTCAGATAGCGCTGTGTGTAATGCCCTACGATATTTGTTTATTCATTTTCTCTGAACATGTACATTACTCTGCACCTACAAGTAGGTATTTCTTCCATCCTTTTAAAACATTACTCAAGTTTATTATCCGCTTTCTTGCCGACTCAATGGCGGCCTCCCTTGAAGGCACATTCTTCCATTCCTCTATTTACCTTATTGATGGTTTGTCGTCGATGAAAGATCAAACGATCTCGTCGAGTTTTTAGACGGAAGTGATCAAAGGAAAGAAACATTAGCTTAACGACGGGTGACATTGGAGAAATGGCTCCGTCGAAGATGATGGGTTGACTCATAAAACTGCAAAGCTCTCTTACCATTGGATGGAATCTCGTTCAGCACGGTTTTAGTTACGTCCAAATTTTTTAGTTGCGACCTGAAACAGCTACAATTTAACTGTAGTGAAAAAAGTGGATACATCATTTCAAATTCGTCTCATTTTGGCGGTGAGACAATTTTTTTTTCCTATGCGTGTTAGAAGGCAAAGTTTTGACATTAATTCGATGATGTAATAGCGATGATAGGTCAGTGTTGATGTTGTTGCTTCATGGTTGATGTTCCAAAAGCTCGAACTAAGCGGTTTGATTCCACCTTTTTCATGCGTACCGCTAGACATTCGAATCTGCTGCCCGAGTGGGTGTCCCCCAATGAACATAGTCTGGGTACCTTCAAGTCGCGAGTGAATTGGTTTCTTCTAGGCGAGCGTGCTCCACCGTAGACCGCATCTTCGCTTAACATCAGGCGGAATGGCGGTCAAACGCAAGCCTATCTACTATAAAAAAAAAAAAAAGTGTTGCACGAAATTAGTTAAGTGCATTTTTTTTTGACAAAGTTCTCCAGTAGTAATAGCAATACGGAATGAAGCATGCGGAGGCGGAGGACCTTATGAATCAACCAGGATACTCATCCATACATCAAGCGCTCTAAAGCACCACTTAATCCACTTCATCTTAGCCACAGTGTACTGCAGTAGTGCAAGTCGGTAGAAAAAAAATCCACTTTGCGGAAGTTCATTTTGAATATTTCAGGATATTTCGCCAAGTGCTGTCTGAACTTTTTACATATTGTAGGTTATTGTAGGTTTTTAGACAAATCGTCCTTCGAGCTTAGTCTCTATACGACATACCTTTTTTTTAATGACTGACAGGCTAGAGGTTTGACCACAGCTTACCTAATGTTAAGTGAATGTATGGTCGAAAATGGTAAAGCACACCTAGCCTGGAATGGAACTACTAGCTATGCCTTCTAGAAAATTTATTTTTTGTGTTGTTTTACAATTTTTTGCTTAATTTAGTTTATATACAGCTCATTTTTTCAATCTTATTTTACGAAATGTTGCAGTTGAAATACATACACGAGTCATATTTAAGATTATGTTATAAATGTGATAAAATGTAACCAATCAGAATTTAAACAAACATGTAGATGGGTATTAAATATTTTAAATAGAGAAGATAGTAATATATACATATCATCATCATCATCATCATCATTTCGGCCGTAGGACGTCCATATATACATATAGTAAGTGTATAAAAATAATCATATAATAATGTATTTAAATAAAACGAAATATTTACATAGTATAAATATGTATACACTCGTATATAGTACCTACCTACCTACCTACACCTACCTACCTACCTACCTACCTACCTACCTACCTACCTACCTACCTACCTACCTACCTACCTACCTACCTACCTACCTACCTACCTACCTACCTACCTGGTATACCTACTGTTTGTGTGATATACTATGTCTCTGTCGCTCCAGTATACGTATAAGAGATATGACGTCATTCGTCACAGCTTTGCTGCTATGATCCCGCGTATGACGATCTCAAGGCGTGCCATTCGGTAATTTTATATGCCACTGTCTGGTGATTTTTATTACGCACTGTGTTAGAGTTTTCTGTACGAGTACACTCGAATTTAACTACTTAATGACTCGAGTGCTTACCTGAGTAAATGTTTAATGAGGTATTAAGACAAGATAGTGTTTCTCATAAATTTGGTTTATATTATTTTTTCTCTTATTTTGAGTTTTCAGTTACAAATGGATTAGTTTACTTTTAGAGTTACCATTTCACATGTTTTTAGAGTTCCTTACCCAAAGGGTAAAACGGGACCCTATTAGTAAAATAAGTAAAGTAAATACCGTAGGACATTACACACGGCGCCAACTGACCCCAAACTAAGCAAAGCCTGTACTATGGAAGTCAAATAACTGATAGAATATTTAAATACTTTTTTTGTAAATACATATGATTACTACGACTCCGCTGTTCGTCTGTCTGTCTGTCTGTCTATGCGTCTGTCATCAGGCTGTATCTCTTGAACCATGATAATTACACAGTTGCAATTTTCACAGATGATGTATTTCTGTTGCTGCTATAACAACAAATACTAAAAAACAGAATAAAATAAATATTCAACGGGGCTCCCATACAAAATTTTTTTTTTTTTTTTTGAATGACTAATGCTGTTGGCTGCAGATGGCCTCTGCAGCGTCACCGGACTGTAACTGGCGTCGCGCGGCGCGCGCGCCGTATATTTACATGGGCGCGCCTTTGCCGAAATATTGAAGTGTGGAATTTGTACTCTCTTCGGTATGGTCCACAAGAGGACGTAGCTATGATATTAAATACGACAAATCACTCATAAATAAATCAGCTAGTTACTTGAGTATATTCTTTTATTTAAACCAGTAGTCTAAGCAGTGGGGTCTTACTGCACTCTATATAACTGAAACTACTGTTAAGCGGAAATTAACTAAACATATACCTTGAACACTCAAACGTAAATCTATTTTATGTATTAAAAAAAGAGAGCATAAATCTTTTCACAACTATTCACTATTCAAATTTCTTGCAAGTTCTTCTTAAAATATAAATTAATTAAGAGTTTTTGATAAGGTTTTTTCTATAGCAACTGCTAAGTGTGAAATCCTTAAAATGGTGAACTTTGCACTGAAGTTTTTAATGAGGGAAGTTACGGAAGACTCCTCAGAGTGTTACGATGTACATACTTACATCCCAAACTTAGTTCAAAACGAGATAAACGGCTAATGAGGCTCGAGAGATGTGTATGTGTTTAGAAGCTCTTGAAAATGCAATATTCATGAGCTTATGCAAATGAGACGGATCTTACAGAAAACTTATTAAGTGCAGTACGTTTTGCATCGAAAAACGATTGAATATTGAAATACAAATTCAATGCTAACGTACCGGTGGTTTTTTTTTAAAGTAAAAATTAATGAGACGAACGAGACGCTCTCCTGATGGTAAGAGATAACGCCTGTCCATGACCATTGCAGCGATACACAGAACTTTGAGTACCATAACAAAGTCCAGGGCATCACTGTTTTGGCGCTCATTACTTTGAGACTTTCGATGGTTAGTCTCAACAGCCCAGTAATTTCGCTAGCTGCAGTACCCTTCAAACCGGATCACAGTAATGTTTACACACTACTGCTTAGCGGCAGAATAACTGGTACTGCGGTGGTACCTTCCTACCTAGATGACTTCCTGCTAAGGAGATCTACCACCAAGTAGATCTCCTTAGTAGATTTAATGTAATCTTTATTTCATTTCATTTCATTTATTTTCAAAAAACTACAATTATCATTACAGGTTTTTATCCTAATGCAATATTGTTAGTAAAGAGTAAATTATATTTTTGTTATGCACATGTCAAAGTCAATTATTGTTAATGCCAATTATATAATCCATTATGTCAAATAAAATAATGATAATTCTTAATTAATTCAATTCATAGTCAGCTAAATAATTATAATACATGGTCAACTATAGGTAACATAAATCATACAATACTCATATAATAACACATTTTTCAAGGTCGGAAACTGAGCATACAAATATATATATTTTTTTAATACGCATAAGTCCGCGTTTGACCACCAACTCGCTTGATGGTAAGCGACGATGTGGTCGAAGATGAAGTACGCAGACCTAAAAGATCCTACCACAGACCTATTCCTCTATATCTATTTTATCTGCAACTCGATTTAGTGTTTGTAAAGTCCTGACTAATGGCGACTTTAGTCCTCGCGCGCGGCACCGCGAACAGTCGCGGCCGGCGGCGGCGCGTCGCGTACCCGTTATTGTGTTATAGCAATTATATAACTCTTTTTCTTTTACTTATTTACTTTTAATTGTATTGGATACTCCAACTATAATTTCGGTCACAACCCGTGATCTTCATAATGGAATCAATTTATTGCGAAGTCCAAACAAAATTATTTTTTTTAATTCTATCAGACCTATTAAATGTTTATCAGATATACTCTGATAATGTGTAACGATGACAATTAATTCCGTAATCAATAATATCATTCGTCGATTAAATTTAATCGTAAATTCATTTCATTACCGACAGCTTTCATTCATAGCTCACTTACGCATACATACTCCAAAACACTATCAGAACTAGCAACGATGATAAATTACTTCGAGAATTTACGGGTTTAAACATTAATTATTTCCTTTGATACGGCTCCGTAATACGGTATGACGTATAGCCGCGTTTTATCTCTGTTTCGGAGTTCGGATACACTTGACGTATGATTTGTATCTGTAGCCATTATAGTACAGTTTAGTTATTTGTGTTTCGGGATATGTTAGAGTAACTTTGATAGTGGTAATCTTAAAAGTAAAGTCGATTTCACGCTGACCGTCAGCGCTGATCGTTGAATGTACATCTTTATTATGGAACCGCGCTTATGCACATGCTTGATAGTTAAACTACACTACGCTAGTGTCACGTTGGTCAACGTGCGCAACCCAATGCTGACGCGTTAGCATTGGGTTGATTTTAAGGGCACGTTGACGGACATCGATCGACGCCGCTGTATAATTACAAATACACAATATTACTAAATAAACGTTCATAATATATGTAAATTAAAAAATATATATATACAAATATAATTAGATGTCACTTAAAACTATTTTAAAACAAAAAAAAAAAAAAAACTAAATAAACTATTAATTTTAAATACCACTTTTGTTGACTAGAATTGACCTGGCGGGTATTTGGGAGGTGTCTATGTTCAACAGGGAACTATGGTTGCCTGGAAGAGATCGCTTTAAGTGATAATGCCGTCAGTTGTAACACTATTTTAAGCTGTTTCTATTATCAATATTTTATGTTATATAGTGTGAATAATAAAGTTATCTTATCTTATGATAGGTTGATGATGATAATGACCCCGTTTTATGCTCGCATTGACAACTCAGAGCTGATTCTCACGCGTGTTTGTTGTCAGTGATCGTTTCTGTGTCACGATGATCAACCAGCTATAGACGCACAGTCGGCGTTGCGCGCTCCGACAGTCAGCGTCATGTGCACCGATAGTCGGTGTTACGCACGCTGACAGTCAGCGTGACAATATATAGTCAGCCTATGGATAATCAGTTCGAGAAATGTTCCCAGTCCTCCTATTATATCATAAGTGGCGCCATATATCAACATTCATTTATTTATTGAGTCTTGCTAAGCAATGATCGAAGAAAAAAGTAATGCAAAGATATTTATTTAATTTTTAGTCAGTAAAAAACTCTTCAAATCAAAATCTAGCCATAGGTTATAACACCTGAGTCATTGTACCAGAAACAAATGCAAGCCTTATATCTGTGCATTAAACATGAACTATACATAAGTAGGTATATAGATTAACAGATACGCATTTTGCAGCCAAAATGGCGATATACGGCACCAGATTAATATTTGAATACATTTGCATATCAACGTGTACATAATTACCGTAACACTGGTTACCGGATGAAATTTAAATCGTGTTCAGTAGCTTTATTTAGCCAATATTCTGCTATGGGCAAGGATGACGGAATCATTGTTGTCTATTTACAGAAATGTTACTTGATATGTATACTAATTTTTACTTGGTAGTATATCTCCTTAGCAGGAGGTCGTATAGGTGGGTATCACAGCAGTACAAATAAATAAATATCACAGGACATTAACACAGCGCCATTTGACCCCAAACTACGCAAAGCTTGTGCTATGGAAGAAAGATAATTGATAGAATACTTGAATAGTTTTTTTTTTTTTGTAAATACATACTTATAATACACCCAGACACCAAACAAACATTTGTTTATATCACAAAATGCTTGTCCTGGGTGGGAATCGAACCCACGCCCTTCAGCTCTGGGAGCAGACATACTACCAATGAACCAACAGGGCTGTCGAAATAAAAATATTTTATTGATTGAACCTGTATGTTACAGGTCAAATTTCGTAAAATCATTTTAAATATATTATGTATCATTAAAACCACTGATTACATGTCAATGAATAAAAACAAAATGTCAAAAAAAGTACATAATATTATGTAGAAATAAAAACATGTCAACATAAAAAAATATTGTCAATATAAAACAATATTGTCATTATAATAAAAAGCCAGCGCCAGCAGCCAAACTCCAGCGCGGTTATGCTGCCAGCCTCATGGGTTCCTTTGCACCAGGTTTAGTCAGGGGCGAGGTATTTTTGACTGATTGTTTATTTTAATTTTGATTTTATTTTATACATTGATAGGCTGCCAAATTGATAGGAGGACTGCGGCTTTTGTCTCTCTTTACTGGGGAAGCTGACGTGGTGACGTTTAATTATATCAGAAACTCAAACTATAGTTTCGGCATGCCTAGAAGAAAGCCATTAGATGTGTCCAATGGATTTCTTCCAGGCAAATAAATATTCTTTTCCTTCTTTCTGCTTAAACACCGAACTTGTGGCTGAAACTATAGTGAGCTAGCTGCACCCATATGTGTTAATCCAGGGTTTCAGCTACCTCCATTCCAAATCCGTTCAGTAGTTATGGCGTAAAAGAGTAACAAACATTCATCCATACTCACAAATTTTCGCATTTATAATATTAGCAGGAAGTAGGATAAGTAAAACGACAATTCGATGCTCTATCATTAAACACCAATATTTTTTAAAATAAACACGCGAAAAAACAAGTTGTGCTAAATTATGATGACATAATACAAACGGTACAACCAAGTCGCGTCTTGTCTAGAGATAGAACGAGGCACCTACATCTGAACAGAATCTGGCCAGAGTTGGAACAGTGCCCAGGATCGTGTTTACTGCACTTTATGAGCAAGCTGCCGCAACCCCATGTTTCCATTGGACACGAACATCAGAGCGTCAGATGTTAGATACACACACATACATGCAGTGAGAGACTCCTACTTTATTTATAATTATAAATTTCTTTTAGTATACAAATCTTATTCCACAAATATGTAGATGCGCTCAACCAACTTTGTGAACTTGGGTCACCAAAAGACTAATTTGGGGCCCGATGTATAACAAACAAATCATAAACAGAAAATTATATATTATATATAATATATGATATTCAAAGTATATATTTAGTTTTTTTTCTTTTTTTTTAGTTTATTACCGCTTAACAGTCGTTTCAGTTACAACAGTGATGAGGACTTAAATTTAACTAATTTGACAATAATTTATCAATTAAAAACTTAAGTTTTTAATTGATAAATCTAGAACTAGATTAATCTAGAACTAATTTCACATAAACTTTAAGTAAAAGTTTTTTTTGTGTTTGTTATTTATTTTTGTATGTATTGTTTGACTGCCTTGTTGTCTAATTGGTAGTATGTCTAACATTTGTGTGACTAACATCGATGTTCGCTCTGTATCTGGGTGTTCTGTATGTTTTATAAGTATGTATTTACAAAAAAAAGTATTGAAGTATTCTGTCAGCCGTCTGGTTCCCATAGTACTTTGCTTAGTTTGGGGCTAGATGGCGCTGTATTAAAGGTCCTCCACTATTTATTTATTAGTAATTGAGTTGAAATACGTTTTATGTTACAAATAAGTATAATTGATTGATTCAGGCGTTACTTTGCGGAAGTTCATTTTGAATATTCATATTAAAAAAACTTAAAAAAAAAACACACACACACTACTTCAATAAAAACAAAATATATGTATATTTTGGAAGTTTATTTTTATTAAGTAAGATTAAGGATAATTAATAAATTATTGTTAAATTAGTTAAATTGAAGTCCTCATCACAGTTCAAATCAAAATGTAATGTAATTTGCTAAGTCTTAGAACAGGTGTCAAAATGTTGGTACATAAATAAAGCGTCGCTTAATCCATACTTAACCTAGAATTAAATGTGTACTAATTAGATACAATAGTTACTATTAGAATGTCAAATTGGACAAAAAAGTCAAGTTAATATTAATTAAGTACCTATATCATGAGGTCTATTACAAAATGTCAATCAGTGCAATTTATTTGAATGTTATTACTTACTATATATTTTTTGCCTTATCATCAATAAATTATTTTATAGATGTTTTATTAATAATTATTTTATATATGTTGTTGTGATCGAAACGACTTTTAAGCGGAAATAAACTAAATATATACCTTGAATATTCAAAATAAACTATAGTTTATTGTCTGTTTTCAAGTTTCGTGATTTTTTTTTTTACACACAGCGCCATCTGGCCCCAAACTAAGCAGAGCTTGTGTGATGGAAGTCAGATAACTGATAGAATACATAAATACTTTTTTTTTTGTAAACACATACAGGACACCCAGACACAGAACAAACATTTGTTTATTCACAAAATGTTTGCCCTGAGTGGGAATCGAACCCACGCCCTACAGCTCTCAAGGCCAATGAGCCAACAGGGCTGTCAAATGAAACCGCATTAGTGAAGTTGTGCAATGGCAAAGAGCTATACGTCTGCGAATCACCACCGTGACTCCGCTCCTAGAGACACGGCACTTGGTTCGCTAATGTATGGACTGTTTTGGCACGAGAACTCACTTTGGGGTGGGGTTCGCAAAAGGCAGTTTTACACTCACGGAAAAGGGTAGAACAATTTTTAAATACATGTTTTAACCCCCTTTATGGTATCGTGGGATCTACAGCACAACGGACAGCACAGTAATTTGGGTATATAAATTCAACTTTTGAACCTATTTTGATGAAATAGAAAGTACATCCATTTTTTTCATATCGGTTCATAAATAAGTAACATGAAAAAAAAATTTGATTGTGTTCTCACGATTCAAGAAAACTTGAGATTATCAGTTATTTTTAATCAACTCAAAAAAGGAGGAGGTTCTCAATTCGACTGTGTTTTTTTTCTTTTTTATGTTTCTTACGCGATTATTCTGGCAATTATTTATGAATCGATTTTGATGATTATTTTTTGCTTGGTACGTACTTCAGAGGTAGTTTCGAAATCGATCGTAGTTAAATAATCAACAAATCATAGAATTGATGTGTACATCGATGATATTTTCGTTTACTAAGAAACCTCGCTGTTTTATTGGAGCAGTGCGTTTTTTTTTTAATTGTAAATTTATATATTATCTAGTTGATGGATGGATGTGAGTATCTATGATACAAGATAACCATAAAAAATACGTATTTATCTCGTGAAAGATAAGTAGGAAGATTTTTGACTGATATATCTGAAAATAGCAAATAGAAACGAAGCTAATCTTTTCAGAGTCCAGGGAGATCGAGCTCACGCCACGATAACTGGTCCTGATAAATGATAAGAGCCTAACGGGTACTAGTCACGCCATCACTGCGGTCAGGGATAGCCATTTCTTGAATTCTGTAAGAAAGGAACGTTTGATAAGGCTGCTAATGTACTAGGATTTATCGAGAACTAGCGACGACCGTGGTGTTACCCGCTACATGTTTTCCGGACAAAAAGTAGCCTATGTGTTAATCCAGGGTCTCAGCTACCTCCATACCAAAATTCATCCAAATCCGTTGAGTAGTTTTTGCGTGAAAGTGTTACAAACATAAATTAATAAATAAGTATTGTAGGTCATTACACACAGCGACATCTGACCCCAAACTAAGGGAAGCTTGTGCTATGGGAGTCAGATAACTGATAGAATACAGAACATAACATAGAACATCCATCCATTCATCCAAACTTTCACATTTATAATACTAGCTGCGCCCCGAGGTGTTTACCCGCTACATGTTTTCGGGATTAAAAGTACACATACAGGTAATTTGAAAATTCGAATATCAGAAAGCCAAAATCAGATCGAGTTGCTTTAGCCTAGATGTGAATAGACTATTATAAGGTTACTAAAATTAAGCTCAATACTGTGAGTATTCAATTGGTGGGGTATACAATATATACAGTATACACCTAATCCAATTCCGAAATGAAAATATTAAAACTGGCCCAAGTTCAGATCTAACATTTTGCTACACTAGCCAAAATTAAACAAAGCTTCATAATTATGAATGCCAATCTACTTAACAATTAGCCAAAGGGAATAAAACCATTGTTACATTTCTTACCTTGGCTGGGTTCGCGATTTAATTAAAATTAAACTTTGTGTAATTTTCGGGATATTATTTGAGTTGTGCGCTAATTTTACGTGTGTAAGTTATGAGGGTGTTTTCGGAACGTGTTTAATTTTAATGCTGTGTAAATTATACTCGGATATGTGGGCTAATGTTATATTAACTTCGACCACAACTCGCTGGTAGGAAAGATGTTGGGTATGATAATGGTTTAATATTATAGCTCTAGTAATAAGCAGTTTTACTTTTTTTTTTAATGGAAAAAGTGATGATACGAACGAGACGCTCTGCTGATGGTAAGAGATAACGCCTGTCTATGCCATTGCAGCGATACACAGAACTTTAGTAACAAAGTCCAGGGCATCGCTACTTTGGCGCTCATTACTTTGAGACTTTCGATGGTTAGTCTTAACAGCTCAGTAATTTCGCTAGCTGCAGTACCCTTCAAACCGGAAAACAGTAATGTTTACACACTACTGCTTGGCGGCAGAATAACTGGTACTGCTGTGGTACCTACCTAGATGACCTCCTGCTAAGGAGATCTACCACCAACTAAGTAAACTGGAGGCATTTGCGCGGAGAATTTCTCGGGAGCATTTATTTTTTTTATTTTTCATGAAATTATTACCTACAAGCACCGTTTGGAATAATGCTTAAATAGTAAAAAAATTTAGAGAATTCACATAAAATAATTATGTTCACAATCAAGTAAAGGTATGGATATGCTCTTAACAGATTTTGATTGATTCATGCGTTACTTTATACCTTTATTACAGCCTAATATAGACCTTGAACACTCAAAATGATTTCATTGAGAGATTTATGAGTTCATTTTTTTACATATAACTTACCCACTAATCAGTTCTTAACTAATACAACTAATCTGTATTAAAGAGCACACTTACATAAAGCGAGGATACTAAAATACTGCTTCTATTTTCTGTCTGTCATGCAAGTTAAGCCTGGATTTGACACTAGCTTTGTGGCTTCCAGCTCGAAACCTAGACCCAAATAGCGACTGGCTTGTGTTAGAATAACTAAGTAGGTAAATTTAAGCCGCCATCTACGAGTATTTACTAGAGAATAGTGACGAACGTGTCGGAAATTAGAACTATTTTTTATTGCAATGAAAAAAGTTACAATGTTATGTCGAAATTGAACTCTCAGAATCATTTATACACACGAAAATTTATTTGCACCTTTGATTATAAAAGTATAATATAATTATTGACTCTTCGAGCGCTTGGTCGAGACTGTGAAAAACAACTAAATATATACCTTGAATATTCAAAATGAACTTCCGCATAGCAACGCCTGAATCAATAAATTAAAATGTATGTCATATAATTATACATATTTTATTTTTGTGATACTTTAATTATTTTTATAAATAACTTAAGACTTATTATTAATTTTACAAAACTATATTAAAAAAGTCAATAAAATAATGAATAATTAATAATTAAATTGTGACTACATTGAGCGTGTGCCACAGAAAAGTTACAATAAACGATACTAACATCTATTCAAGTTGAAATATTACCCGATAGCGGAGAAGTAAAAAAAATGAAGGTCTGATTGACCTGTATGTTTGTATGTATCTATTCAAATTAAAATTATTTTATTGACATAAAAACGTTATAAGTACATTTACAATTATGTCACAAAACAAAAGCAAAAAATATACATACAAAACAATCACATTAAAAAGAAAATTATTACCTACAGAAAGTCAGGATTCAAAAAACGCTTGCTCAGAAACGAATCCATAAATTCGATATGTGTGCGGAGTTGTGTTGTGTTTACTTGCCGCGTCACGCACACAGATGCAATTATAGAGTTGCCAGTGATAATGTATTTCCACAAAAAATTGTGATTCGTGTAAATTCGTGATTTTTTGCATGAATAACGACGATATGAATGACAGACATAACCACGTGTTCAAGTCGCGAAAGCTTAAAAATTACATTAGAATTATGATTCCGCCGGCTAAAAAACCGTGTAAACAACTGGTCAAGTTCATGGTCGGTTATTGGAAATGTACCCCTCCAACCCATCATTTAAAATAAACATCCCACACATGCAAACGATCTACGAATGAAGGCATAAACAATAAATTTGCAAGTTTATTACACACATTTTGTTTTAAATCCATAGCTCACACGAAGCGGCGAAAAAAGTATTGCAATGTTCAGGTAATTCTGATGATTCATGGGCTATTACATCGCGTTATTGGAGTTGGGAAAAGGTAAGAAGGACTTTGACAGGGACCGAATAAGGTTGCTCAGGGGTGGGGGAAAGGGGCAATAGCACACGTTCATGACTGAATCTAACTACACTAATTGACAGCCCCGTTGGCTCATTGGTAGTATATCTGCGTTGAGACCTTTTTTTTTAAATGTAAAAATAGTGAGACGAACTATACGCTCTCCTGATGGTAACAGATGACGCATGTCCATGACCATTACAGCGATATGCAGAACTTTGGGTGTTTGGGTGACGAAACAAAGTCCGGGGCATCGCTGCTTTGGCACCCACTACTTTGAGACTTTTGATGGTTAGTCTCAACAGCCCAGTAATTGCAGCTGTAGGGCGTGGGTTCGATTCCCACCCAGGACAAACTTTGTGGTACAAACAAATGTTTGTTCTGTGTCTGAGTGTTATGTATTTATAAAAAAATAAAGTACTTAAAGTATTCTATCAGTTATCTGACTTCCATAGTACAAGCTTTGCTTAGTTTGGGGTCAGATGGTGTTGTGTGTAATATCCTACGATTTTTATTAATTAAAGGCTAAAAAATTGCATACGTAAGATAGATGGCAGTAGCTAGAAGCGAGAGACATAAGTCTAGCAATAGATTATGATAGTCCGATTACATTATGATGATAAAAAGATTAAGATTCCCCTAATTTTTGTATCCAATTTACCTTGGGCATAAATCTTCAAATCCACTAATGGTATCTAGGTAAATAAGCCCCTCAAAGTCCCTGAATCCGTCCTCAAGCCCACCTCAAAGGGCAAAGGACGAAAGGGATATAAAGTTGTTGCCGCGTACATTTCAACAGCTATTAAGAGAATTTTTACTTTAGGTTTTGTTTATCAAATAATGGAGATAAATTTTGATGAGACCCTTACCGCTTTAATTTCGCCATTTCATTATTTTTCGGGCTGAATATTGTTCTTGAACATTTAATAAAATCATATTTTAGATGTATAATCATACTAATGAAATAAATAGTTATCATTACGAATGTTTGTAACTTCTTACTAGCAAAGCTTGTACTATGAAAACCAGATAACTGAAAGAATACGTTTGTCTTACACGTTTTTTATTTTGTAAATACATTCTTATTATAATACACAGATTATTAGCGATGATAGCTCAGTGGTTAGCACGGTAGGTTCGCATGCCGAAGGGCGTGGGTTCAAACCCCAACAATGAGCTTGACCTGCCGGTGAAGTAAAACATCGTGAGGAAACCATATCATGGTGGTAGAGTACTTTCTAGTACTCGGCTGGCTAGCTACCACCCTCAAGTTGAAAATCTGCCGCCTTTAAGCATTTAACGGCGTGTTCCGGCAGCCTCACTTGAGAGCCAGTTCCATTCCAGGCTAGGTGTGCTTTACCAACTTCAACCACACCTTCACATAACATCAGGTGAGCTGTAGTCAAAAACCTAGCCAGTCAAATGTTAAAAAAACACAGTACAAAAATTTAACGTCACATAAATGTTTGTCTTGGCAGGAATCGAACCCACACCGTATAACTCTTGCAGCAGATATTACATTATTACTGCATTATTTGCTGTCATTACATTAAGACTTTAGATTAGACTTTTGGTTAGATTGCCTGTTCTTTTTTTTACCTGTAATTTTGTAAGTCATTAAATCGAAACCATTTACTTGTAGATAGGTACATAGATAAACATACACACAAACAGACACGGTACACTAAAACACTACATTCAAAACACACTTTAAATGGCGATGCTTTGTTTTTGACATAAATAAACACCCGCGTTCCGGTCACCAGACAAATGTCACTGTAGGTATTTTGAGGAATTTTGTGTTCAAATATTAATAACAAGGAAGCAGTTTGAAACCAAAACAAGAAAGTACATCTAAGACACATCTACGGTAAAGGCTGAACCGGAAATGGGATGTCAAGACGGGATCCCGCAATGATTGAAGACAGGCTTGGATTGGCGGCTTACTAATATATTCATTGCTTATATCGACGCAGGATGTTGGAACTAACAAATAAAATGGATTGTATTTGAACGCTATTTGAGTGTCGCCTGATGTATGAGCAATGTGTACATAATATTAATCTGTAAAGAAACGATGTTATATCATGCCGATGTTATTTTACGTTGTAGTGACTAGCTCAGTGGTTAACGCGGTCGGTTCACACGCTGAAACACTGAACGCTTCAAACCCGAACAATAAGCTTGAGCTGCCGGTGAAAGAAAACATCGTGATGAAACCATAAAATGTTGAATATCAAACTTAAAAAACATGTATAAAACGTTCTGATGGTAAAAGACAACACCCATACGTCATGACCATTGCAGCAGTACTCTAAGCTTTGAATAACAAAAGAAAGTCCAGGGTATCGCTCCTGTGACGCTGATTACTTTGAGATTGATGTTTAGTCTCAATAGTGTGTACCTAGTATCCTCCAAACGGAAAAACAGCAATGTTTATAGGTATTCTGCTTAGCAGTAGAATACTAAAAAAATCAATCGCTAATTAAAATGTTCAAAGGCTTCTTCATTAGTGATATTTTTGCTGTGTGTGAGTTTTTGCAGGATTTGTCTAACTTGCAGATACACACACACACACAAACAGACCCGGTACACTCAAAACACACTTTGAAATTAAATGGCGATCCTATGTTTTTGACATAAATAAACACCAGCGTTCCGGTCACTTGATAAAGGTCACTATTGTATCATAACAAGACATTTTGTGTTCAAATCTTTATAACAAGGAAACAGTTTGAAACCAAAACAAGAAAGTAAAAGATACATCTACGGTAAAGGCTGAACCGGAAATTTCACGTCCTATTCTGAAGTATCGAAAGCAATGCATTGTTACGCAGAAAACAAATGTTGGTGGTTATAATTTTACAATTCCGAGTTGCATTAAATGGTTGTGTGCAGAAATGCTTACGATTAGACATGCAGAGCTCATAGTTTCGACGACAAAAAAATTCAAGCGAAACAAAAACAATAACGTTTTAACGCTTTTAATTTTTATACTGAATAAGCTTTAGTTTGATCACACAATCAGGTAGTGATAGAATTAACCAGCGCAGTGCAGTAGCAATACACAATTTTAGGATTACAAAAAAAAAACGTTACTTAAAAAATAATTTAAATCCTGTGCCAGATTCCAAAAATAATTGTATAGATTCACTAATTTGTGAAACGCACAACGTGAATTGCCATTTCCATTCAATTCCGGTATTGTAGTGTTCCGGGAGCCGCCGGAACTTATGGCGTGGGGTTCGTGCTCCGAGGATTGCGGAGAATCGAGTGCGCCATTCCATCAGTTTTAATATCGTCCGAAGGGCTAGTGCAGCTCGCGAGAAATTCGTAGCAATATATGAGAAATTTGACAAAGGTCTTCTTGGTCGTAAATTTGAAATTTTATTCAAATATTTGCTTATGACTTACGTATTACGAGTTTTTCCTTAAGTCCTATGATAGCCTCTCAGTGTTTTTTTTAAATGGTTGACAGGCTAGGTATTTGACCACAGCTCATCTGATGTTAAGTGACGGTGTGGTCGAAGACGGTAAAGCACACCAAGCCTGGAATGGAACTGGCACTCCAGTGAGGCTGCCGGAACACACCGTTAGATGCTTGGCGGCAGATTTTCAACTCGAGAGTGGTAGCTAGCCAGCCGAGTACCCTACCATCATGCAAATAATGTTAAGACACAAGACGATATGTAACTATATACTAGCTTCATTCATAAAAATTAACATATTAATGTTATTAATTTAATTACTAAATTAATTGTAAGATTTTTTTTACAAGTGACTTGCCTGTAACATGTATTGTTATTAATGGCCAATAAATATTACTGATTTATTGATGTACTTATGGGCGCCTCGCGGTTTCACCCGCATAGTTCCCGTTCTCGTGGCAATACAGAGATAAAAGTAAAGCCTATGTCACCCGGAGATAGTGTAGCTTCCGAACGGTGAAAGAATTTTTAAAATCGGTCCAGTAGTTTCGCAGTCTATTCATTACAAACAAACAATCAATAAAATCTTTCATCTTTATAATTGTATAGATATTATATAGACTGTAGAATGATGTAATTTTAATTTATCCAGATTTAAGTATGGTACTGATAATGACACTAATTATTTATTTATTAACCATTTAAAAACATCTTCAGATAAGTTTTCATAATACCTCAAAGTTTAATATTCAACACAAAAGTACCGTTGACTAAGTAGGTGCAAACTTTCGTGGAAGGATATTAAAGTATTAAAAATCTTCCGAGTTATTATGACGTCGCTAGAGACGGAGTCGGCGAAGAAAGTTAGTATCATTAGTAGATTAGTATTGAAGATTTTAAATTAAATGTACACGTGAAAAAAAGCAAATCAAACAGTGAACCGTCGAGAAAAAAATATAACATATATTCTTTTTAATACAATAACTTTATTTTGTCAATGAAAATAGGTTTAACAGTTATTTAGAGCGCTTTAGTTTCCACTTGACTAGCAATATAATATTTCAAATTGTGAAAAAGAAAACTAAATTTCAAAACAAAATAGAATAGCTAGCTAACCGAGTACCAGAAAATACTCATTGTCAGGAAGTCAACCCACGCTTTTTGCCGTCTGAACCAACCGCGCTGACCACCGAGCTATCACCAAATTTTAATATTCCAAGCTATGTGTGTTTACTATCTTCGACCACACAATCACTTAACTTCAGATGAGCTGTGTGTATTCAGCAGATTTGAAACTTTAAAAAGAATTCCGTTCTATTTGATGGAAAAAATCGATCCTTTTTTTATATAAAAAGTAATGAGACGAACGAGACGCTCTAACGCCTGTCTATGATTATTGCAGCGATACACAGAACTTTGAGTAACAAAACAAAGTCCAAGGCATCGCTGCTTTGACGCTCATTATTTTGAGACTTTCGATGGCTTGTCTCAACAGCCCAGTAATTTCGCTGCAGTACCCTTAAAACTGGAACACAGTAATGTCAACACGGGAGAACTACTGGTACTGCGGTGGTACCTACCTAGACTAGCTCCTGCTAAGGAGATCTACCACCAAGCGATGATCTACTTCGTGTGATTTCGTTCACTGTAACGTCGTCTACTGCGATTGAAACTTATTTCATTACATGCGACTTATGCTCAACTTGGCCGTGAGACTACTATTTCTATGAACTGAATAAAATATAGCTTCTACGAACCTACGTGTCTAAAATCATGTACGAGCAGCGCTGTTAGTCACGGTCTTTTTGGAAGTTAATACCGCGTCCATTTACTTTACTCTTTTAACTAGAAGTTTTTCTTTCTTTGGTTTTGGCGTCTCATTTTGAGCATTTGCCAGTGTCAAGTGTTTTATATTTTCAAGTTTCATAAGTTAAATAAGCTGCCTCGTAGCTAAAGTTATCGTCAAAGTCCAGTCTTAGTCAATTACAGTCCGTGTCAGTCAAGTCCAGACATGCTTAAGTAAAGTTGTGGTGACTTAACTATAAAGCTTCGATGGAGTTTAGGAAGCAACACGGAAAGTCATGTTCCACCACATTATATCACTTTACCATGCTCGCGCTTGTGATTCGGCACTTTATGAATAAAACACCACCATTTTTATGCATAAAAACACTCGACAAAACACTAGTTTTGAAAAAAAAATACAATCTAGCGACACGACAATTTCCGCGTTTCCGCCAAAACTCTTTTTTTTTTGTAGTTTAATATTTTTGGCCAGGCAATAATTATTATAATGAGTGTTTGCCTATCATATAACATAATCCTTTACATGCCAATAATGACATGGAAATTAAAATTTGCCAAGATACAATATCTCGCTATCTCAGCACGTAAATTCCAAATTGTACGTTCTATTCTGTCCAGTAAACAGTATGGATTACTTTATAGTCACTATTTTTTAGTTGATACGTTTTACTTGGTGGTAGATTTCCTTAGCAGGAAGTCGTCTTGGTAGGTACCACCGCAGTACCAGATAGATATTCTGCCGCCAAGCAGTAGTGTGTAAACATTACTGTGTTCCGGCTTTCAAGTTGAACATCTTGAACGTTGGTTACCTTTAATCGATACCTAAAGTAGCCAGACTCGATTTCAGTACGCATAAAGTTTTACATCGGCGATAAGATAACTAAAATATTGATGAATTTTAAGTCTGTTTTTAAGTAAGACCTAGTGGTTAACAAGCAGAGACTGAATGGTAAGTGGTCGTTTCGCATTTATTGTTGAACATTATTAAATTTTCCGAGGTTCGGCAGCCTAGTTGTGAGACCGTCTGGCCTTCAATCCGAAGGTCTTGGGTTCGAATCTCACGGTAGGCACCTGTCTTTTCTAAGTTATGTGCGTATTGCCGATGACTTTAAACGGTGAAGGAAAACATCTTTGGGAAACCTACATGTTTGAGAGTAGTTAAGATAAAAACACTCGAAAATGTGTGAAATCTGGTAACTCATACTTGGCCAGCGTGGTGGACTTACTTGCCTTATCTTTCTTACAATGAGAAGAGACCCACGCCCAGCAAAGGGCCAGCTTATAAAATCCAGATAGATTCGGATACAATTTTCCATACTGTTCACTGTACCAGCCTCCCGTTTATCCCCTGCCCCTGCAAGAGGGTAGTATCTCCCCCCTTTTGAAAAGGTGTAAAATTTTTACGCGCAGTAAAATGGATACCTGCGCTTAGATTCCGCATTGTTTTATTGGATCCTATTTTAAATGATATAAAATAAGATTTATTTATCACAAACTTTTGTGATCATTTCATGTGATTGTTTTAATATTATTTGTAACATTAATGTTTTATTAGAAATATTATACTTAATTACGCTTTTTATTACAATAATGAATGAAAAAAACAAAAGATAAAAAAAAAAACACATTGTGATAAAAACGTTTTGTTGTGCGTTTCAAATTTCACCATTATGATATGGATGCTGCAGCAAAAATTTGTTTATTAATGGATATACATATATATAGATTTTATATAAATTTATGTTAAAATTATTATGTATACAAGAGCATGGAACTAAAGACACTAGACTTCGCGACACAGGTTTTCCTGGTGTGAAGTGTAGGGTACTTACTCAACTACCTAATTGTTATACTTTATATACCAAGATAAGTTTTTTAATGTGCCATAGGTATTAAGAGTCATAATTATGTAATAACATTGAATAAATAAATAGATATAACCAAGGTATAATTACATAGTATTACGTACTATATATATCCGTCACACTTTCCAAGAACTCAAATTAGGGCTGGCGCAGCATAAAACGCTGGCCTTTATTTTGCCCAGCGTTTGTGTATTGCCATACATCGCGGCAATGGGGCCAGCGTTTTGGGAACTATTTCCATTGATCGTGGCCTTTTAGATTAGTTATTATTTTAAATGTTGCTAGTTTTCTTTACTTTAATTATGTATACATTGACGTGACTCAAAAAGCTGCCACGCTAAAGTGGGACTGGGCTGGGTGTCACCACCACCGACTGGGTCCCGGAGGTTAAACGGCCACCAGGCCGGCCTAGAAGATGGTGGAAAGATGAGCTCGATGCTCACGACAAGGAGTGGACCTCAATACCACCAAACAGAGAGGCGTGGAAGGGAGGGAGAGAGGCCTTTAAATAAATAAAAATATTAAAAAATTATTATTCAATTATTACTTAGGAAAGATATTACCAACATCTATGATATTTTTATAGTGCCTAGCAAATAATATTTGACCCAACGAGTATTGTGATGACGATATCTCCGCAGGCAAACATTTTACCATTATTAAAATCGGATCAACGAAACGAGATGTCAATATTTAACGAGAATACTCAATATCAACGGATCCGCTTACTGAAAGACAAGTTTTTGTAGAGATGTAATTATATCCGGCTAGTATAGTAACTGTTTGTGTCGGAGGTATGTATGAAAGCTTTTTTTTTTATAGTTGACAGGCTAGGTGTTTGACCACAGCTCACCTGATGTTAAGTGAAGGTGTGGTCGAAGATGGCAAAGCACACCTAGCCTGGAACGGAACTGGCTCTCAAGTGAGGCGGCCGGAACACACCGTTAGGTGCTTGGCGGCAGATTTTCTACTTGAGGGTGGTAGCTAGCCAGCCGAGTACTAAAGTACCATACCACCATGCTATGGTTTTCTCACGATGTTTTCCTTCACCGGCAGCTCAAGCTCATTGTTGGGGTTTGAACCCACGCCCTTCAGCATACGAACCGACCGCGCTAACCACTGAGCTATTATCGCTACATAGTATAGCTTTAGAAGCGGTGGACCGACGTGCTATGAAGCTTTTTGGTGATAGCGATCAACAAAAATTGCCTAGTCTTGAACCCTGCCGCAGAGAAGCATGTCTGGCCATTTTACGGATACATTTCTAGGAGTGTGCGCAAGAGCTGACCTTATTTTGCCCTTTCCGTTCCACCACACGACAAGCAGAAGGATGAAACACTATCATCTGTTCCTCATGATCGTTTCCAGTATTCGTACCTACGCAACACAAAATTCTTGATGGGTACATCCCATGAAAGGAACTTCTTGTCGGCTTTTTTGTTTCCTATGCAATAGTTGTCGCAGCGCACGCGAAGTAAGATTTTTTCGGTACTGGTCCCTTATTGATCTTTAAATAAAACATAGCTTATGTGCATCACGGATAACGTAGCATTCTAGTGATAAAAGAATTATTCAGATCGATCCAGTAGTTTCGAAGCCTATTCAGTACAAACAAACAAAGAAGAAATCAATTCGTTATTCTTTATTAGTAGTGTAAATAAGAACAGAAACAAAATCAAATGGTGTTCGTTGGTAAGCGCATAACTTGAGGACGGTTCGTAATCTTTCGTATGAGGTGCATATATCACGTATAAGTATACGAGGACAAAAGCCAACTCTAACGCACCGGAAATAAAGTATTCAGCTTGTATAAATGTAGTACATTATTAATGTATGGTGTTAAAATACATTTGCCGATAAATAAACAATTGGCTATCGGCTAAACTAAATGCAGTCGCATCACTACGTTTTTTATACCACTCAATGTAATGAAAACGCTACTCCAATTGTCAAGGGAAGATTATATTTCAACTCTACATTATGCAGGAAAATGTATTGACAACGAAATAAATGTATTTTGGAAGTCGTCTTTAAATTCTGACTTATTAGTATTGGGTTACGTCTAGGTCTCAATAAATATATATTTTTACTGAGAACAATAAAATAGATGAAGAATTGTATAGTGAGGAAACCATAGCATGGTAGTAGGGTATTTTCTAGTAATCGGCTAGCTAGCTAGCTACTATCTTCAAGTTGTAAATCTGCCGCCAAGCACCTAATGTGGTTGTTGGTGTGTTCTGGCAACCTCACTAAAGAGCCAGTTCCATTACAGGATAGTGCTGCTTTACAATATTCAACCAATGTTTATTACTGAGCTGTTGAGACTAACCATCGAAAGTCTCAAAGTAATGAGCGCCAAAGCAGTGATGCCCTGGACTTTGTTTTGTTACTCAGAGTTCTGTGTATCGCTCAGTAGGAGATCGTCCATCAGGAGAGCGTCTCGCGCGTCTCATTAAAAAAAAACAAACAGTAACTTAGTTTATAAATAAATATTGTAACTGCTTGAACAAAAACAATATATTTTTAGGGTTCCGTACCCAAAGGGTAAAATGGAACCCTATTACTAGACTCAGCGGTCCGCCCGTCTGTCCGTCTGTCACCAGGCTGTGTATCATGAACCTTAATAGTTAGACAGTTGCAATTTTCACAGATGATGTATTTCTGTTGCCACTATAACAATATATAATAAAAAACAGAATAAAATAAAGGGGCTCCCATACAACAAACGTGATTTTTTTGCCGTTTTTATAGATAATGGTACAAAACCCTTTGTGCGCGAGTCCGACTCGCACTTGGCCAGTTTCTTATTTTAAAGAGTGGATGCTGTAACGTCAATCGACAATAAAGTATTACAGCTCAGTTTGCTCATTGGTAGTATATCTGCCTTAAGAGCTGTAGGCCGTGGGTGCGATTCCCACTCAGGACAAACATTTTGTAAATAAAGAAATGTTTGTTCTGTGTCTGGGTGTTCTGTATGTATTATAAGTATGTATTTACAAAAAAAAAGTATTAATGTATTCTTATCAGTCATCTGACTTCCATCACACAAGCTCTGCTTAGTTTGGGGCCAGATGGCGCTGTGTGTATAGTCCTACGATATTTATTTTATTTAGTACGGTATTACCTTACCACAAAAATATTTAATTTGTAGATATTCCATTCCTTCTACTAGAAATATAAATCTTCAATTCCGGGAAACTGGAGCCAAAAATTACTTTATAATTCTAGAGTTTGAAACAAAGTAACTTATTTATTATACCCCAACTTCAATAAACAGCACTCGGAATGACCAAAATTCCGTCTTAGCGATTAAAGTGAAACTTTCTCTGTGAAATTTATAGCAAGGACGCTCAGTTATTTTTCAATTTGGAAGATATCTCAGAGTCGCTCTAACTGTAGTTTAAACGGCGATAAGCGAGGAACGAGAAACTTTCTTATTGGTACAAAAAAAAAAGATATTTTGTTTCGTACAAAAAGTGTTTTAAAAAGCAATCTAACTTGTTCAAAGCGCTAATTTTTAGGATGGTCAGGTCAAATAGATGTTATTAGTGGATGGTTTAAGGATTTTTAAGTGGTTTTTTTTTCTGTGAACGTTGCCCCTTTCTTTCCTGTTACACGCGGCTTAGTTCGCGTGGAATTTAACAAAAAGTTAGTTCAGTTTGCAGTATAAAAAGTATCTCATATATTATTCCAGGCCATAAATTTTGCATTGTGAAGGTCTGATTTGCGCTCATTACTATAAAAATCGATGATGCATACTAATATTATGTCTTCAAACTAAGAGTGAACACTGAACAGGTTCCGGCTAGGTAAGCGTGCTTCTCTGAGGGATCGTATCCGAAACGAAGTAATTCGCCAGAGAACTAAAGTCGTAGAGAGCTCAGACGTGTTCCGGAGTGGGACCGCGAATCGGCAAACGTAGCGTAGGACGCCCTGAGACTCGATGGAGTGACGATATACGTAGGACAGCTGGCGGTGGATGGAAGCGAAAAGTCGAAGAACGGGCTGAGTGGCGTGTATTGGCCTATGTCCAGCAGTGGACTTCGATAGGCTGATGATGACTTTCCATCATGCAGGATGTGGTCAAACGCAAACAAATTAAGTTAAATACACAGTAAGTCTACACAAAACCAAAGCTACGCTCATTTTACCGATATTTTCTCTAAAATATTTTCGTAGAACGTTGAATTTTTACGATAATATTTCATAGCCCACATGCAGGTGCGACGCCCCAAATATCTCTGTTTTGGACGAAATCCGAACAAAAACGTAGAGAAATTCAAATAAGCTACGGCCAAAATAACAGGAATATTATTTTTCGTGAACCTTCGAGAATACGCTGTTACATGTACTGTTTGTGATATCAGCACAGAATACAAGAAACACCAAAGGTACAATTCCGAAAACAGATTGTTAACTGATCAAAGTAATATCTGAACCGCCCAGTTCCACTTTTCATTTTATTTTATGGTTGACAGGCTAGGTGTTTGACCACAGCTCACCTGATGTTAAGTAAATAATAATAATAATAATAATAATAAAATCATTTATTTCGGATTTCGGTCCATAATTATTTACAATATCTCATTAAAACAAATTAAATTAAATTAAACATATAAATATACAAGCATGTCAGTGATAAAAAAAAAAAAAAATAATAATAATAGTAAATCAATGTCAAATACAATACAAATTAAAATAATAAGAACAAACAAAAAAAAAAACATTTTAACGCAGTCTATATTTTGGTTTGGATCCAGAGTGATCAACATGCAGCCTGTTCCAGTGCTGCATTATTGGGCACTCCAGATCCATCCTCGAGGCGAACAGCTGGAGGTAGCCGTTGGAACCGCCCCTCACGCGGCGCATCAGGGACGCAACTCGTTTGCGCACTATCGCTGCGAATCCGTCAACATGCGCATCCGCAAACATCCCTGAAGCACTACAAAAGGGGGGCAGTTTCAACAGCGCCCTGAAGGCATTATTATATTGGACGCGCAAGGCATTGTATGCTTTTTTCGTGTGCTGGATCCAGAGGCTGCAAGTGTACAATGATTGGCAAAATGCTCTAAACAATGTAACTTTGACTTCAGCGGTACACCGTGCAAACCTACGCGCCAGCATATTAGCCCGAACAGACAATGCCCTGCGCTCCCTTTCTATGTCTACGTCGTCCGCAAGCGTCTCAGTGACCCAGTGACCCAGATACTTAAACTGAGAAACTCTTTTAAGAGCACTGCCATTCAGTATTACTGGAGGAACGGGGTCATAAGTTTTTGTTCCTGCCCTAAACACCAACAGCTCGCTTTTGGTGGCATTGTATCTGAGCCCATGAGCCCCCGCGTAACACTCACATATCAAGATTAGCTTCCTAAGGGCACTGATCGATGGGCTCAGCAGCACCATGTCGTCTGCATAACTGATATTATTGATAAAAACTCCATCAATAGAGCAGCCGACACCTGCGCTGCTGAGCTCACGAATCAGTCGGTCTGTGTAAAGGTTGAAGAGTGTCGGCGAAGTTAGCCCGCCTTGCCTCACACCACACCCCAACCTGTACTCATCCGATAGTGACCCCGACCACCTCACAACATTGCTCTGATTACCATACCAATATTTCAGAAGGCTTATGCACTCGGAAGGAACGTCCGTATCACATTCCAGTTTCTGCCACAGCCTGTCATATGCCACCAAGTCAAAAGCCTTAGATAAATCTAAGAAGCAGGCATAAACAGGTGTACTTCTGTCAGTGTAGTACCTGACAGTATGCTTAAGATTCAGTATGGCCAATTCGGTTGACAAGCCAGGACGAAAACCAAACTGCGCGTCATGAAGCTTTATACCTTTTCTTAACTGAATATTAATAATACCGTCCAGCACCTTAGCAATGACTGTGGCGAGTGATATGGGTCTGTAGTTACTCAATTTGGACGCATCTCCTGTTTTGTTCTTTACTATAGGAACAACAATCGTTTTCATCATGGCTTCAGGTAAGTAAGCATGGCTCAAGCAGAAAGTAAACAACATGGCGAGTACCCTCGGTAAATGAACACCCCCGTGCTGCAAGTGCTCAATGCTGAGCGCATCATGGCCCGGGGATTTACCTCGTTTCATGTCCTTCACTAGCTGAGCAATCTGTTTCGCAGTGATTCGCACCGCCGATTTCACCAGACAAGTATTTCCCTCCCCCTTCTCCGTATTCTCTGGTTCTAGCGTTGAGTGCACCCTGAAATGGTCCCTGAATAAGTTGGCTATCTGGTCGGTGTCACTAATTCCCTCTACACTAACGGGGACACTCGGCTTCGGATTCAACTTATTGGTTTCCTTCCAAAATTCGCTGAAATTGTTTGTGGAGTGTTGTGTAGCTAAAATGTCCATTTTTATCTGGGTTTCATTATTTCTACACCATTTGAGTCGATTTTTGAAGAACTTTCGCGACTCTCGCATTAGCTGAAATACCTGACCGGACGTCGGTTTGCCCTGGACTACCCAATCATGAAACCGAAGCCGAGCCTCCTTATGCGCCTCCTTACAATGTTTATTCCAGCCTGTCACTTGCCTTTTCTTTTTATGTCTACTTTTACAAGTTTTAGAACCCTCCGAAGCAGCATTTCGGAGTACACTTACTATATCATCATATAATCTATCAATTATTTGTCTATGCTCTAAATTATTACACATTTCATCCGCACATTGTCGAAACTCGCAAGGAAATTCAATATCGCGCAGCTTACTTGTACAAATTTGCGAATACTTATCTATCTGCTCCCTATCTCTTTGGCCCCAGATAGCGCTGTCCGGCTTCGAGCCTCTCATGTGTCGAACTTTTGGAACCATGATATTAAGGTCGCACACCAATTCGATAGCGAAATGATCGGAACATGATACCTCGTATCTTATATTAGCGCCCAGTATACATTCTGTTGCGACTTCAGTTGTGATGATATGGTCCAACCAAGATGTAGTTCCGTAAGCATTACTCAGGAATGTATATGCACCCGAATTAAGACCTAAGCATTCTATATCAGCACATGTCCATTTTTGCTCTACACAAAATTTCAAAAGCTCGATGCCAAACAACGTACCTGGTTGAGCGTTAAAATCGCCTAGTATATACACTGCATCTATACTACACGTTTCTATAATAGCATTAATTTCACTAAGGCAGTTTACAAAAGTTTCAAAATTTTCAGGCTTATCTGTAGGCATATATACCGACATCACCAACAATTCACGCTTATCGAGCAAGACTTTAACAGCTACAATACGTTCACTATCGCAGTCGACAATTGAAACCGAAGGAAATAAACTTTTACGCCAAAGAAGGGCCACACCGCCATACGGCCTACCCTTCAGTATTCCTGATGAAGTGTCAACTGCAGATTTGCCGTTGTAAGCGAAATCTTGATCTATTCCTCCTAGGTACGGAATGTCATCCGGAAGTAACCATGTCTCTTGGAGAGCTACGAAGTCTGCAGTCTGACATAATGTCCTGACGTACTCGACGGAGCTTTTAACTGAATAACAGTTAAAGCTCACAAACTTAGTTTGGTTTATTCTGTCTGCTCTGTGATCCATTATGCTTATTTTTAAATTCAACAAATTTTCTAACCGCAATACCCTCGGGCCATAATCCATCTTCCAAAAATAGCGAGAGCTTCGCACTAGGAACCAACATTTTGTATGAGTTGTACTGTCTCTGTACCTTTGGTTTAATCTTCTGCAGTGAGATCTGAACTTGTGTTTTACCTAAAATGTAGTCAACAATGTCTCTCTCTGACGTACTTCGGTCGACATTGTTGATAAACAAAGGTACTTGTATAGCCGCAGCTTTAAACTTTTCGCTGCCTGTGTTCCGCGCTTTACCTTCCAGTGTACTGAAGCGATTTTTTAATCTCCTTTGTTGAACCAACACCCATTGCTCCTTAGGTTTCTCAACCTTCCGTTGTTCTTCCGTATTTATTCCACTTATGACGGTTTTACTAACAGCGGCTGCCGGCGTGGAGGTCGCTTGATGTCGCATAATATGTGGAACCATACCTGTATTACATACGTCTCGGAACAAAGGCGCAGGTGCAGAAGACGGCGTACTTTTGTTTAAATCCGCACGCCCTGAGTGATCATTTACGCGCTCCATCACCTGTTGAGCACACATCGAGGGAATCACAGACGCATGCACGGGGAAATCCGCCGCAGCGATACTCAAACCTGCACTCGTGTACGAAACCGCGGTACTGGCCTCCGCGCGCTCAACCGCCCGTTGATTGCATGAGGCGGGAGTCGCAGGGGCATGCGCGGGCGCAGGCACGGGGGATCCCACCACCGTTACAAGCGTAGCTCTCGGCGATGACGCGCTCTGCTCTGTCCTATTATTATTTGTGATATTTTGCTCAGTGTCCGAAATAGGAGGTAGGCCGGCCGGTCCGCTGTCCATAAAATAACTATTGGATAATATCCCTGCGCCTCTCTTTCTGTTTATATAATAATCAAAGTTATTATTCGCCAAAGATGTATTTCGTAAAGGTGTGGTCGAAGATTGTAAAGTAAATCTAGCCTGGAAAGGAACTGGCACTCAAGTGAGGCTCCTGGAACACGCCGTTAGATTCTTGGCGGCAGATTTTCTCTTGAGGGTAGTAGATAGCCAGCCGAGTACTAAAAAGTACCGTACCACCATGCCATGATTTTCTGACGATGTTTTCCTTCACCGTCAGCTCAAGCTATTTGTTGGGGTTTGAACCAACGCCATTTTTAAACACAAATATCATACTAACGATATGTAGGTAATTAAATAACTGCTTTGATTTAATTAACGCGCCTTGTTCATTTTAATTTTTTCCTTATATTTTGTTTACTAATCTCGTAATGTTAATTTATTTATATCGTTTTCGTATTTAACTGTAATACTGTGAACATAAATTTTTTAGTCCAACCTTGATGTCCAATCTTTGATGATAATAAAGGTATTTTAACTTAAACCTAATATTATTCAAAAAGCTTATGTATACTATTATAAAGAGGAAAGATTTGATTGTTTGTTTGTATTGAATAGGCTCCAAAACTACTGGACCGATTTCGAACATTCTTTCACCGTTGAGAAGTATCCTCGGGTGACATAAGCTTTTTTATCCCTATCCCTGAATTCTCACGGGAACGAGAACTACGCCGATGAAACAGCGAGGCGTCCGCTAGTACATATTATATAAATATAATTATAATTAAACACCATAATTTTGAGATAATCTTATAGTATTGCATGTTCGTACTGAACGTAAGTTGTTGCTCTAAATAAAGCTTAAGACCTTAATGTAACTCAGCATAGCAACAAATTATACTTTGACTTTGACTTTGAAATATTAGCAAGCTGAAGAGGCAGTTGGCTGGTCATATCTGTCACAGAATTGATATCCGTTGGTGTAGACGTGTCCTAGAATGGAGATAAAAACGAGATAAACATAAGTTGCTTGTTCTACGACAAAAAACAAATGTGGATAGTGGCAATATATAATGAGTGGCTACCACTATAATCCTATTAACATTGTAAATGTGAAAGTTTTGATGGATGTTTGTTATTTTTTCACGCAAAAACTACTCAACGGATTTGGATGAAATTTGGTATGAAGGTAGGTAGCTAAGACCCTGGATTAATATATGTGGTTGAAAACCCTAGCTTGTCAACAGTGAAAAAATATTTGCAGAAGTTTGTTGTAAGTCGTGTATCTCTAGTCTCATTTATCCGCAATATCGGTATATTATTTGTTTGTCCTAAGTGTTGACATTGCTTTCATATCCGGCTGTTTATACAGCACTGTTGACAATAATTTTGTAATAAAATGTGTTGTGTATAAAATAGTTACAAGCTGTTTCTTGTATTGCAAAAAAAATATCATGTTTTAAAAAAGGATCATTTACGCCCATTCAATTAATTAATCACTTGGTAAAAATTTATATATCCGTTTATATTTATGTACTACATTAAAGTAAATCATTTATTTATCAATATTAGTAGCATGTGTATATTTTATTTAATTTATTTGTATATTATGTAATCGATTCTGTTTGTGTATTTTTGATGCACTCTTTTTTTTTTATGTGAAAAATAATGAGACGAACAAGACGCTCTCCTACTGGTAAGAGATAACGCCAGTCCATGACCATTGCAGCGATACACAGAACTTTGAGTATTAAAACAAAGTCCAGGGCATCGCTGCTTAGGCGCTCATTACTTTGAGACTTTCGATGGTTAGTCAGATAGAAGTTGAAGATGGTTAGTTCCATTCCAGGCTAGATGTGCTTTACCATCTTCGACCACACCTTCACTTAACATCAGGTGAGCTGTGGTCAAACACCTAGCCTATCAACCATAAAAAAAAAAGTCTCAACAGCCCAGTAATTTCGCTAGCTGCAGTACCCTTCAAACCGGAACACAGTAATGTTACCCATTAGAACAATCCAGAACCCATTTCTGCTGTCGTATGGTTGACTGACAGTTTTAGCATTAAGTCCTCCTTGTACATCATTATTATTTAGTTAAATATAAGATAAGAGAAAAATAAATAAATTTCGTAGGACATTACACACAGCGCCATCTGACCCCAAACTAAGCAAAGCGCTTGTACGATGGAAGTCAGATAACTGATAGGTAAAACATTTTTGTAAATACATACTTATAATACGTACAGAACACCCAGAAATGGAACAAGCATTTTGTCATAAAATGTTTGTCCTGGTTGGACATCGAACCCACGCCCTTCTACTCTTAAGGCAGATATACTACCAATAAGCCTACAGGGCTGTTAGTTATTATATAAAATGTATTTAAGTATTCTATCAGTTTTCTTACTTCCATAGTACCTACAAGTTGCAAATACAAAAGGCATAGTAAGCCGGCTATTTGTGTCTTTCTTTCTCGATAAATGTTTAAATAAATTTTTCTTAAAAAAAATACCTAAATCGCAATGAAAATTGTATCAAAATATATAGCATATTTTAAAAGAAGTCAGCGAATAAACAAACACACGTTGTTTTATACTATTCATAAATGCTCTCATCTAAAAACAAACTCATAATAAATTTTGAAAGAAGCCGCGATCTCATAAACCTCCTCTTTATTATACAAGATCATACCGACCTAACATCTTACAACATACTGACAAAGCAGTAAAAACAAAGGGTAACCCTTACGAAACTCCTTGACGTAACTTCCTTTCGTCACTCGCCGGTCCCATCCGGTGTATCGTAACTTCCAAGGGTCTACATTCTTCCAAAAAAAAAAAACAAAAGGAAAAGTCGCCTTAATAGGACCCGTTTATTCCCCGTTAAGGGTCAGACCACACCTGGAGTAAATTGAATTCTATGAATAAATTTCCCCCTTGCAGCTTTTGTGTTCAAAATATAAGCGCAGAGACGTTTCCGATTTTCGTAATACAAAAATTTTAATAGATTTTTTAGTGTTTTGTAGCGATGACAGCTCAGCGGTCGGTTCGCATGCCGAAGGGTTCAAACCCCAACAATGAACTTGAGTTGTCGGTGAAGGAAAACATCGTGAGGATACCATAGCACGGTGGTAGGGTACTTTCTAGTACAAGGCTGGCTAACTATCAAGTTGAAGTAGAAAATCTGCCGCCAAGCATCTATCGGTGTGTTCCGGCTGCCTCACTTTAGACCCAGTTCCTTTCCAGGCTAGATATGCTTTTTCATCTTCGACCACACCTTCACTTAACATCAGGTGAACTGTGGACAAGCACCTAGCCTGTCAACCATAAAAAAAAAGTCTTTTACAATAAATAGGCTAGCATTTGACCGCCATGTTACCTGATGTTAATAATTGAAGATAAATTTTATAAATTCTCTCACGTCTTGAAAACACACAGTTTGTATCCATCGGGGAACACCTACTCGGGCCGTGCATTCCACTGTTTAGCACTTTAACTAAATATTGTAACAAAAGGATACAATTATTTTAAAAACCACAGACTTAAAACTACATAAACTTAATAAAAAAACCCAAGAATATCATCGTCAGGGGCTGCCATCACAATTTTAAATTTCATCGTAAATAGAAATTAGTATCATCATCAATCTCCCTTGCAGGTAAAAGAGTTTTTATGTAAGCCATACTATAAATTAAAGGGCTACACTAAAGACAGGAACGCATAAAATTATTGTGAAGCTCTGAACGAGTAAATCTAGAAAGATTGTAAGTCGCAAAAAGCCTTCAACAGTGATAACAAAGTTACAATCGTATGTAAATAAAATACTATAGAATATCGCTCACCGCTTCACTTCTCTCCCTTGTACCACTCACTCCCTTGCAGGTCGCGCGGCCACATTTCATCGGAAACAAGAACTTATTGCTGCTTGCCCGTAAATAACTTAATGTTATTAGATTACAAATCAAACACGAGTTCCGTGGTACCTTACGGCCCACGAGATGGTGATCCGTTAATTTTTGTGCCTTATTAAGTTAAGATTTTTTTATTTTTAGATTCAGCATTGTTATAAGACGTAAGGGAATAAATTACCAAGACCTTCTTTTATTTCTTTTATTTTTAGGGTTCCGTACCCAAATGGTAAAATGGGACCCTATTACTAAGACTCCGCTGTCCGTCTGTCACCGGAATGTGTCTCATGAACCGTGACAGTTAGACAGTTGAAATTTTCACAGATGATGTATTTCTGTTGCCGCTATAACAACAAATACTAAAAAATATAAATATTATTTAAATAGATGACTAGCAGACGCCTCGCGTTGTATTATTCACAAAAAATTATTATTATTAAAAAGGAAAACAGTAAAGTATTTAAGGCGCCAAGGAAGTTAACAACTTTAACATCAAGTTCAACATTAACATGTGATTTCCAACAAAAAAAACATCAATTCTGCAAAATATTCTTGAGTATAAATGATACTTTTGTACAGTATAACAGTCTTTTTTGCATATACTTACTATCAACGTTCAGCGTGAACCCGTATTGTAACATCAAGGTGGGAAAGGATAACATGGTAACAATACCCTTTCCTAAATGCGTATACGTTAATTTGTATAAACAATGCCTTCAAGTTTCTCCCTTCGCATAACCACTTAATCACCAACTCTTGTTCGAGAGCCATCACCACATTTGCCCTTTCGTTGCTTTCTAAGACATCCATTAATCTCCCATAAGGGTTATTGAACTTTCGATCTATCATGAAGTGATATAGAAGACTGTTACATATTCTGTGGGAAGTTGTGGCCATGTTATATAGCTATAATTTTGTACAGTATGACTGGTGAGACACCTACGATACTCGAGGACGTGATATTTGGCGGTCACATAGGAAGAAAAAATATTAAAAATAAATCTTAACTGACTACGAGGTTTAATTTATGTAAAGATTATGTAATTAATTACGCCGAAAGTTATATAATTAATTACGCAACGCATGGACACCGCGCGGACGCATGAGCTAAATGTTGTGAGGACGCTGGCGTGACGGGTGGACAAGCATGTACTTGTTGCGAGATCAAAACATCGTTATCGGGAGTGTATCCGTGCTTCATTGATTTATAGGGAAATTGGGGCCAAAAGTTAAGTACCTAATTTTATTACATAATTATAACGAGAATCGAGTACCAATATATCCCAATAATACCAATAGTCTCCTGCAGTGTCGTAGGTGTCTCACCAGTCATGTTGTATATCTATGCAGAGGTATTGATGTCTATATGTCCTTAAACTTGTTTCTATAGTGCGAGGCAATTCAGAAAACCGATGGTAACAACTTCGGAAGATATGGTTTGATGTTACAGATACATAATAAATGTCACCTTCATTTTTAGAATTCCTTACCCGAAGGGTAAAACGGGACTTTATTACAAAGACTCCGCTGTCCGTCTGTCACCAGGCTGTATCTCATGAACTATGATAGTTAGACAGTCGAAATTTTCACAGATGATGTATATCTGTTGCCACTATAATATGTTTATGTTTATTCATTCATAATTATTAAAATTACATTACAACAACAAATACTAAACGACAGAATGAAATAAATATATAAGGGTGACCATACAACAAACGTGATTTTTTCCGTTGTTATAGACAATGGTACGGAACCCTTCGTGCGCGAGTCCGACTCGCGCTTGACTACTTTTTTTAACACGAAAATGTCTAGTTTGTACATGGTATATGTACCTATATTTCCGCTTAACAGTCGTTTCAGTTACAACAGTGATGAGGATTTAAATTTAACTAATTTGACAACAATTTCAAAAACTTATCCGAAATATCTAAAACTAAAATTTGACGAATATAATCTATTTTCGACCACTAACTCGCATGATGGTAAGCGATGATAAGTACATCTACACTAATTATAAAGAGTAAAGATTTGATTTTTTTCTTTGTTTGTTTGTATTGAATAGGCTCCGACACTACTAGACCGATCTGAACAATTCTTTCATCATTAGAATGCTACATTATCACTGTGTGACATAGGCTATTTTTATATTGTTAGTCGAGTTTTGTTTTCCCGTGCGAAGCCGGGGCGAGCTGCTAGTACATAAAGTTACAGAGCTGGCCATACGGTTAAGCTTCACACAAATATAAAAGTCATTGAATATTTTTGTCCAGTTTTGCATAGTAAAATAGTCACTGGTTACCTGGAGGTGTGGCGCGTAAATCCTGTAAATATGTAAGTAACCGAGCTCCAAAAGAATTTATGTTTCTAATATCTTTAATTCACCAACTTAGTGCATAATTTACAAAAACCAATATCGCCAGGGTTCCACCAGTTAAGTGAAACAACTTTATAGTTGGACATAACACCCAGTTCCTAAAGAAACTCGAGCATACTTCCAAGAATATAAATGCTTCAACTCAAGACTTACTCACAAGCTGCGATTTCATATTTTTTTTGTGTCTTCTTCTTTCTTTATGATTAACAAACTAGGTGTTTGACCGCACCTCACATGTTACGGTGACAGTGGACACAAACACCGTTAGATGCTTGGCGGCTGATTTTCAACTTGTGAGAGTGAGGTAGCTAGCAAGCAGAGTACAAGAAATTACTATTCCACCGTACTATGGTTTCCTTACGTCGCTTTCCTTCGCCGACAGCTCAAGCTCATTGTTGGGGTCTTAACCCACGCCTACCGGCGTATGAACCGCTCGCGCTAACCTCTGAGTACCATCGCTACAATGAATATTAATTAAAAATATTACGTTTAATTATAAATTTGTCGCTAAGTAATCTTTAAGCAACGTTAATTGATTAAATATGTAAACAGGACTGTGACTAAGTCTTATTTAACTTGATTTTTATAAAATACTTGTAAGACTTACAAGTATTTTATAAAAATGTAAGTATCGAAACAATTGACACTAGCAAATGCACAAAGAGATCGCTTTTAGCGATAAAAAAAAATAATTAAATTAAATAAAAAAAAATTAAAAAAAAATTAAATAATAAAAAAAATTAAAAAGTAAAAAGTAAGTAAGTAGTTAAGTTTAATTTTTTTAATTATTTTCTTTCTTTCTTTCTTTCTTTCGATAAGGTCGCCAGTTGTTACACCCATTAATTAAGTTTGTTTCTTCTGTATTATATTATTTTTAGTGTGTACAATAAAGAGTTAATCAATCAATCAATCAATCAATATGCGACACCAAAAGCTAAGAAGAAGAAGTCTGAAATCGTGTCGCGTTCTGTGGGTGAAAACCTTTAGTGAGTTCTGCTCTCAACTGCTTCGCTACGTTTTGTATAATACCACCATTCGTTTATACTGAGGTGGGTAATTTATAAGCGACCTCTTATTTACAGAAAGTGTTACTGTTTGTGGATTTTTATGGCCGATGCAAGGTTTTGGATATCTTTATTCCGTCCGATTTATTTTAACATCTCATGCAGAGGCACTTGAAATGGTAGTGGATTTTAATGAGAACGAAAGAAAATAGCTTTTTTATTTTGTAATACTACAGAACATACAAAAACAACAAACAGAGGCAAACAGTTACAAAATAGGGGCTCACCTCAGCATAATACTGGTCATACTAAGTGGTATGACCAGCGCTGGTCTCTCTGTGAGCCCGCAAACAAAATAAACATAACAAAATTACTAACAACAAAAACAAACTAATTAAATTACGGGAGCACTTGTTTAAGTGTTTTTTAAACACTAAAAATAAAACTAGATGTTGCCGATTTGGAGGCTTTAATATTAATGACTTAAAACTAGTACTACATACATGAAGACTATGCTACGCCGATGGTCCAGTCGCCGGAACTGTCTACTCAGCAGTATGCTGAGTCAGACATTTAAAAAAATAGACATTAATACATACATATTTACGAGCAAATGCCGCCAGTTTTATGAGTACGTTTGCGGCGGGCTCGACCGGTAGACCGAGTTTTTAATTAATTAATTTGTTTTTTTTTTTACTTGTATTGACATAATATGTATTTTATTTGGTACGGATACTTGACATATTTGTTAGTTTTTTTAAGACCAACTTATAATCAAATTAAAATTTTATATTAAAAAAATATACAGAACATTAAATATTTATTAATATACATTGATCGAGAATTGAAGGGCCCGGTACGTAACTAACTTCTCCCAAAATATCAACCTACAAATGACAAAACAAAAACAACAGGCTCACGTTTGACCACCATCGCGCCTGTTACCAAAAGAAAAGATATGATCCAGGATGTAACACACTTGTCTACGGGAAGCCGATCCAAGAAACCAGCATATAGAGCGGTGAGTCCTGCATTGACAAACCACTTGGAGTTTACGTTTTGTTATTTTTTTTATGATGAAGGCTTGCGTTTGACCGCCTTCTCACCTGATGTTAGCTGAAGATGCGATCAACGATGGAGCACGCTTGCCTAGAAGATACCAATCCACTCTCGGCTAAAAGACACCTATTTTTTCGAGGTCGCTAGGCCCCTACAAAAGCGAGGCCCCGGGCGGTTGCCCCGCTTGCCACTCCCTAAGGCTCTTCCGCCTTTCAGCTCTTGCAGCAGACATTCTACCAATGAACCAACAGGGCTGTCAAAATATCGCGAAGCCAATATTTTCGCTATTGAAAAATGTACCTTGTCGATTTGTATAAATAAGACAAAAGAAGAACTGACTTCGACAAGATAACCTCATTACCTCCAAGTAAATGCTTCCAAACTACGTCAAGAAGCACATCATGGCACAACTCCTCGGTATCGATCGCCAAACTCCTAAGTCAATCATCAAGTTTGATTTTGGTAAGTTCGCGAGTTAGCAAGAAATAGTCTTGCGAGTTGTTTAACTTTGGCAAAACGTTAATTTGTCTTGAATTGGCTAGGTTTAGAGTTATAATTGAGTAATTAATTTATTTCGCAATATTGGAAGCTGTTCAGGATTAATTAACTTTGTTGGGATACCTGCGTGGTTTTCAGCAACATGTGTATTTTTAAAACAACAAAATATTTAAATACATACACACGCATTCGAATTTTTTACATTCAGTCGTCATCGAGACATCTTCGCACACAAAATACTATGAAATTAGTTTCATTTATTTATCTCGACGTTTTGAAGCCTGCTTATGACCACGGCTACTGCAACATTGCAACATGGCTAAAACGTCGATGTAAACAAACAAAACTTATTCAATACAATTTTGTGCGCAATTTAATCCTGGCGATGAATATAACTGAACGGTTAGTTGACCATATTGTGTTATATTATTTTTGTCATTGATTACCAGAATACGGGTCGTGACGTCATCTCAACGGAAGACCAGCGCTGGTTGTGTAGTGGGGGCATTATGACTTTTTTTTATGGTTGACAGGCTAGGTTTTATTTGACCACGGCTCACGTGATGGTAAGTGATGGTGTGGTCAAATATGGTAAAGCACACCTAGCCACAACCACACTGGAAGGTGCTTGGCGGCAGATTTTCAACTTGAGTGAGGTAGCTAGCAAGCAGAGTACAAGAAAGTACTATTCCACCGTACTATGGTTTCCTTACTTTGCTTTCCTTCACCGGCAGCTCAAGCTCATTGTTGGGGATTGAACCCACGCCCTTCGGCATGCGAACCTACCGCGCTAACCACTGAGCTATCATCGCTACAAATATCATATTTTTTTACAAATAGATGGTGATCAAATTAATTTAAGCATATTACAAAAAAACGGATATTGCTTGTGTACTAAATAAATCTTTTTGGCGTGTGTGATTACAAAACATCTAGTAACCGTGTCTGATGAAGTAGCGGACAGCCAAAACTATCATTAGCCAGCTATGCAAACGAGCGTTCCGACAGCTTTAGGAAACCACAAGAAATCCCACACCCGTAAAGGTAACATCGCACTAAAATTTGAGCTGCCGGTGAAGGAAAAACATCGTGAGGAAACCATAGCTTGGTGGTAGGGTACTTTCTAGAACTCGGCTGGCTGGCTACCACTCTCAAGTTGAAAATCTGCCGCCAAGCATCTAACAGTGTGTTCCGGCAGCCTCACTTAAGAGCCAGTTCTATTCTAGGCTAGGTGTGCTTTACCATCTTCAACCACGCCGTCACTTAACATCAGGTGAGCTGACAAGACCTAGCCTGTCAAGAATTTAAAAAAAAAGTGTGTTTTGAGTTCTGAATTTTCTTACGACAGACAATCACTACACAAATTCGTATGTAGATCTCGCTTTATAGACGTCGTTTGAATACTGTTTAATATTTCACATCCTGTATAGTGAGGTTTTACCTTAAACCCTAGTTATTCCCATAATTTGGCAACTTGTGCCAGTCACAAGGAGTCGCGAAACGTCGGCAAGATTAATGCCTTGTGCCTAATTAGAAAACTTTGGAACGCCATTTAATGACCGGCGAAAATACGGAAGTAGTGACAGGTTAAGCTTTTTCTTGCTAGGTGTTGTGGTAAGGTAGTGTCATTGTAGATTTACATTTTTGTATTACTAGCTGTGCCCCGCGGTGTTACCCGCTACATGTTTTCGGGATAAAAAGTAGTCTATGTGTTAATCCAGAGTCTCAGCTATCTTCATACCAAATTTCATCCAAATTCGATGAGTAGTTTTTGCGTGCAAGAGCAACAAACATCCATCCATCCCAACTTTCACATTTATAATATTAGCTGCACCCCGCGGTGTTATCCGCTACTAGGTATATGTTGACGGGATAAAAAGTTGCCTAATTTTTTTTTTTTATTTCTGATGGCCCCTGTGAGGTACAAGTAATGCTACATAATCTTGCTTGTTAATTATAAGGTTGAATGTAATTCGTATTATGGTAACAAATAAAATGTATTTAGGTATTATTTATCTATCTATTTATAAAGAGGAAAGATTTCATTGTTTATTTGTAATTAATTGACTCCGAAACTACTGGACCGATTTCAAAAATGCTTTCACCGTTGGGAAGCTTATGTCACCCGGGGATAGTGTACACTATCCCCGGGTGACATAGGCTACTTTTTATCCCTTTATTCCCACGGGAAAGGAAACTACGCGCGTGAAACGTCGAGGCGTCCGCTAGTTTAAAATCAACGTAATTTCACTGAGACAATGAAAAAAATGAAAACATTCCATTCTATTACTTATAATTTGTTTTATAAAGCATTTTTAAGCTCTCTCATTTTAATTAAAAACGAGAATACAAAATCCAAAACCTTTGTAACATCTGTTGTGTATTGTTCTTCAAAAAGCCTGCCCTTGTCAAGTCAAATTATTTTTTTCACTTATTCTCGCCTATTGTGATGCTTTTGTTACTTTTTCTAACTGCTTATGCTTGTGACAGATGTAATAAAAGAATGGTTATACATATATAAAACTAGCAGCTCGCCCCGGCATCGCACGGAAAACCCATCCTCTTATTCTTATTCGGAATGGGGGCGATGAGTCCTGCACTGACGTCCCGCTTGGGGTGTATTGTGCATTTCCCCCTACCAGCGTCTACCCGAGCCAACCCAGCTCCTTGAAGTACCGGAGCGAGGCCCTGGGGCGCTGGCAAAGTAGCTCCTAAAATATTGTGTAATAAGCTTACAGTGAAATATTTAACACCAACAAAAACGGTGTAATCGTTTTGAATAATCATCGTCTAAGTATAAAACAAAACGTTATTTAATTAATTTGATTTCAACATGTCACGAATATTCAATTCAGTTTTGTTAGTTTGTCTTTATTTGACAAATATTAATCCTGCTAGAATACTTGGAGTGTATCCTATGCCATCCATTAGTCACCAAGTAGTGTTCAGAGCTCTTACATTGGAGTTAGTAAAAAGGGGACATGAAGTGGTTACTATCACACCAGATCCAGTTTACAAAAATAAAGAGACTCCAAAGAATCTGACTGAAATTGACGTAAGCGATTCATATAAACTAATGTTCAGTTTGATAACCGCAGAAGATTTTGCACCTGAAATGAAACGTGTGATAATGAATCCTCTTGCATTAAATGCGTTCCAAATCAATAATTTTTTCGAATTCATATATAACGTTACTGAAGTTACTAATTTAATACATAACAAAGATAATAAGTTTGATTTAATTATAGCAGAAACATATTTTTTTTCTCCATTAATATTCAGTGAAATATTCGATGCCCCAGTAGTTTTATTTTCTTCTTTTGCTGGGACTGCTTCTCAATATGAAACAGTTGGTGCTGTGGCTAGACATCCCTTGCTGTACACCCATATCTTTAGAAACGATTTCAATACCGGTATCTTAAGTAGAGTTTATCAACTATACCAGGAGTATATATTTTGGCGATTTGACCAAGAGAACGAAATATTAGATAATGAGTTTTTGAAATCTCGCTTTGGACCTGACACGCCGACTGTTGCTGAACTGAAGAAGCGTGTGGTGTTGTTGTTGGCTAATTCTCATCAAATTTTCGATGCAAATAATGTAACCTTATTTCCCTCCAGAAAGAACTTTTTTTAAATATTGATACAGTAAACTTTGGTTTTAAACCATCATATATAATTTTTTACATTTCTAACTTCAAATTTGGTAATCAAGTTTCATACAAACTTTAAACCCTCACTTTAACCCCTTAGAGGATGAATTTTCAAAAATCTTTTCTTAGTGCTCACTTAGAATAGAATATAAGTCACTTAACTTACATGGTATAAATAAGTAAAGTAACTAAGACAAATGTAACATTTAAAATAATAACTAATCTAAAAGGCCCAAAGGGAATAGTTCCCAAAACACTGGCCCCATTGCCGCGTTGTATGGCAATACTCAAACGCTGAGCAAAATAAAAGCCAGCGTTTTATTCACGTGTGGCGTCGACCAGACGAGATGACAAGTCTTAACTTATCTTAGAATAAAAAGATAGATAGTTTAACTTAAACATTATAAAAATAAAAAAATTGGTATATCAGGGCATCCAAACATAAAACTATTCGTAATGCAAGGTGGTCTGCAGTCTACAGATGAAGCAATCGACGCTGACGTACCGCTCGTAGGGATTCCGATGCTAGGAGATCAGTGGAACAATGTGAATAAGTACGTGGAACTTGGGATCGGAGTGGCGGTGGACTCCTATACCATGGTAGCTGATGATTTGGTGAAGGCGGTGAACATGGTGACCAAGAACCCAAGGTACCTAGAAAAATGCGCAGATCATCAAAATCAAGTACATTCATTCAATTTTTCTAGCGATGATAGCTCAGTGGTTAGTGCGGTAGGTTCGCATGCCGAAGGGCGTGAGTTCAAACCCCAACAATGAGCTTGAGCTTCCGGTGAAGGAAAACATCGTGAGGAAACCATAGCATGGTGGTAGGGTACTTTCTAGTACTCGGCTGGCTAGCTATCACCCTCAAGTTGAAAATCTGCCGCCAAGCACCTAACGGTGTGTTCCGGCAGCCTCACTTGAGAGCCAGTTCCATTCCAGGCTAGGTATGCTTTACCATCTTCGACCACACCTTCACTTAACATCAGGTGAGCTGAGGTCAAAACACCTAGCCTGTCATCCATAAAACAAAACAAAACAATTAAGGTGGTTCGATTTCCATACAAATAAATTTTTACCATTTGTGAACAAATGGAGCATAGTTTTACAGTAAATTTAAAACTACTGGCATTCATTTTGGTCTTTATTTCACAATTGCTCCAATAAAACAGTAGATTACTATTAGCATAAATCTACTGTTTTATTCAAAAATCATTAATTTACAAATCATTCATTAATTTGATTTTGTGTTAATAATCTACTGTTTCATTCAAGCAATTGTAATTTACCTCAAATAAAGACCAAAATAAATGCCAGTAGCTGTAATTTCACTGTAAAATTATGCTCCATTTATCCATAAATGGCAAAAATTAGTTTGTATGGAAATCGAACCACCTTAAGCCAATGCTTCATTCATATTCTTTTTTTTTTTTCTTTTTTCTCCTCTCTTGCGCACACACATGCTAATGCCAAACCAACTTTTTGAAGTTTACATAGGTAAGGCGTCGTATAGCAATGTGTGCTTTCAAACAATAAGACGGTAACACTCTGAAGTGGGAGCCTTGTTGTAAACCAGTGTGGACACAAACACCAACCGTGGGCTTCACAAGCCTCCCACCAAGGTGACCACCGTCGAAGCTTGTTTACAACATTCTGGCCCACGGTTACGTGAAAATTATGAATGGAAAACACGTCAACATTCGACTACATACATACAACAAGCTAACAAAAACGTGTTTATAAACACTTGCGTAATTCCCGTTCCCGTAGGAATACAGGGATAAAAAGTAACCTATGTCACCCGGGGATAGTGTAGCTTCCCAACGGTGAAAGAATTTTTGAAATCGGCCCAGTAGTTTCGGAGCCTATTCAATACAAACAAACAATCAAATCTTTCCTCTTTATAATAGTATAAATAGATAGATATACAAAGATTTCGTCCTAAAAATTTACCGGATCATATTGTTACAGTTACAAAGAAAATATAAAGAAGTTAAAAGCTGTTATGCAAGATCAACCTGAGAAGCCAATTGTTCGCGCAGTGTGGTGGATCGAGCATGTACTGAGGCATAGAGGTTCGAGACACCTTCTCGGAGCCGCCGCGCAGACGTCCTGGAGTGAATACCTCATGCTAGAACTCTTGATACCTTTAGCAATAATCTTAGCTGTCGTCGCATCAATTATTATAGCAGCTATTATTTATTATGTTAGACTAGTTCTAGGTGTAGGAAGAAAAGCCAAAGTAAAGAGGCAATAATATTGTTTTTTTTTTGACTGAAAACGTAGCTAGAACTATTCTTATTTATAATGATTGTGGCCGGCAGTCGGCGGTACAAAAGTTTTGTGAGATCGTAGATTCGTTAATGCGCACGTGGAGTTTATCATGAAAACACGGTTGGTGAGTTAACCAGCGTTTCATTATTCAAGAGTTCACAATCACTTAGTCGTAATGGGAGAAGTTACAAGTCAAATATCGCCGGGGCTCTATACGTTCTGGCCGAACGACGCGTGTGTCCAGCGGCCAACGAGTCCTGAGGGCGTTCGAGCTCCGCCCGGCTAGTTGCCTAGGCGTCAAGATCACACCCTCCACTCCCCTCCTCTCCCCTGAGGACAGTGTTCCATAGGAGACTAACCTCGGAAAAAAGGTCCGCCTCAAGTCTGTTCCTTACCTCCAAGGAGGAAGAAGAACTCACATGCATTCGTGTGCGCAGAGGTCGTCTCCTGACGCTGTCGCGTAGGGCCTATGTCCTATCACTAACCGTTACCCTGGGTTGCCGTGCTACACAATCTTTTTAATTAGGTACTTTTGAACATGTTTTTTTACATACTTTTTTTCTGCCTTCTTTTATCTTACATAACGTATGATGGTTGGTTAATAACGTATGTGGTACATTCCGTTCTTATCCTTTTTCCTTACTGATGCCTCTATCTGATCTCTAATGAAACGAATTCTAACACACACATGACGTTGGAGTATCTGTTAAACAATATCGTTTACTGAACTCTCACACAAAACGTATCGAATTCGACACGCTTTTTAAACAAAATTCCGCGCAAAAGCTCTTGTGTAAAAAAAATGAAATGTTAAAAGCTTTTAGCTGCGTAAAAACTACATAACGACGTTGGTTAGTTTGTAGGTAAATATTGACGTTTTTGTATGCGCATAGTTATTAAAAATTGTTGTAGTTTATAGATTTCTGTACCATTCTATAGTTTCTACCGAAACATGTTTTATTTCATTCAGTTCTGAATCTAGAACAGCACATGGCATGATTTTATAAATATACAATAATATACATAATTTAAGATATATACTTTTATTATTATTATTTAACCTGCAATGTATGTTAAGCAGTTAAGCAGTTAAGGTTTAGGTCAAATCTTTTTTTTTAAGTAGGTATTTAAAAAAAAAAAATTTTTTAACTTAAAAAGTAATGAGACGAACGAGACGCTCTCCTGATGGTAAGAAATAACGCCTTGTTTATGACCATTGCAGAACTTTGAGTGACGAAACAAAGTCCAGGCATCGCTGCGTTGGCGCTCATTACTTTGAGACTATCGGTGGTTAGTCTCAATAGCCCAGTAATTTCGCTAGCTGCAGTAGCCTTCAAACCGAAACACAGTAATGTTTACACGCTACTGCTTAACGACAGAATAACTGGTACTGCGGTGGTACCTACCTAGACGACCTCCTGCTCAGGAGATCTACCACCAAGCAAAAGTATTTAAGTATTCTATCAGTTATCTGACTTCCATAGTACAAGCTTTGATTAGTTTGGGTTCAGATGGCGCTGTGTGTAATGCCCTACGATATTAAAAAAAAAATCGTAACTTATTTTTAGGGTTCCGTACCCAAAGGGTAAAAAGGGACTCTATTACTAAGACTCCGCTGTTCGTCCATCTGTCACTAGGCTGTATCTCATAAACTGTAATAGTTAGACAGTTGAAATTCACAGATGATGTATTTCTGTTGCCGCTATAACAAAAATACTAAAAAACAGAATAATATAAGTATTTAAGGGGCCTCCCATACAAACATTATTTCTTTGCCGTTTTAATAGATGACTAGCAGACGCCTCGCGGTTTCACCCACGTAGCTCCCGTTCCCGTAGGAATACAGGGATAAAAAGTAGTCTATGCTACCCGGGGATAGTGAAGCTTCCCAACGGTAAAAGAATTTTTAAAATCAGTTTTTTTTTTTATGTTTGACAGGCTAGGTGTTTGACCACAGCTCACCTGATGTTAAGTGAAGGCGTGGTCAAAGATGGTAAAGCACACCTAGCCTGGAATGGAACTGGCTCTCAAGTGAGGCTGCCAGAACACACCGTTAGATGCTTAGCGGCAGATTTTTAACTTGAGGGTGGTAGCTAGCCAGTCGAGTACTAGAAAGTAGCAGTAATCAGTCCAATAGTTTCGGAGCCTATTCAATACAAACAATCAAATCTTTCCTTTTTATAATAGTATAGATAGATAGATGGTACGGAACCCTTCGTGCGCGAGTCCGACTCGCACTTGGCCGGTTTTTATATTAAATGTACCCAATTTTTGTGTTGCCATAAATACAAATAAATCTGTTTTTCGACAAATACTACGAGCGTGTGATCCAAACGATAAAGGAAACCATGAACGGGATTGATTCCGTTTCTAAACTTTAAAGTATTGAGTGCAAGAGCTTTAAAAGTTTTGTGTGCTTTTTCTGGTAGGTTTCCTACATTCGTTTTCTCTGAGTGTTCTTTTTTTTCTTTTTTTTTTTTTAATGGTTGACAAGCTAGGTGTTTTGACCACAGCTCACCTGATGTTAAGTGAAGGTGTGGTCGAAGATGGTAAAGCACACCTAGCCTGGAATGGAACTGGCTCTCAAGTGAGGTTGCCGGAACACACCGTTAGATGCTTGGCGGCAGATTTTCAACTTGAGAGTGGTAGCTAGCCAGCCGAGTACTAGAAAGAACCCTACCACCATGCTATGGTTTCCTCACGATGTTTTCCTTCACCGGCAGCTCAAGCTCATTGTTGGGGCTTGAACCCACGCCCTTCGACATGCGAACCTACCACCCTAACCACTGAGCTATCATCGCTACATAAAGTTCTAAAGTTTTATTTCACGCTCTGTTTCCATTTATACGACTTTATGTGTTTACGTTTGGGAACAAATCCTTTCATTTTGCTTGATTAAAGTTTTTAAATTAGTTGGTATTTTGAGCTCAATTATCACGACGAAAGGAATAGAATAGTTTATTGACGTTATGATTACTGTTACATTGGGCAAGTCGTTAACAAGGATCTACCTGTTCTTCTTATGGTGCCTCTTTGACAGGTTTAGCAATCAGCTCCGCGAGTAACTCTTGTCCATGCCAAGGCCTTGTCTGTCCATTTTCTGATAACCATAATTGTCATTGACAATATCTGAATAACGACAATGTTCAGATACTTTTCTTTTTATTGTAGAAACATTTATTGAGATAAAAACTACTATTGCAAAAATTATACTATTTACAAAATGTAGGTATACAAAAAACTTAGTCTAAAAATCCGTCAGAGGAGGGATATGTGGCCAGAATGCTGACAACATTACCACGCTGGATGGTAATGCTTAGCTTTTGACCAAAGTAATGTTCAGATTATATTTCTAATTTCTGTAAAATATTACCAAAGGTTTTTTTGAAATGAATACCTTGATGTGGTCATTAAAATTCAGTAACAATAATATTTACAAAAATGAAAAATATTAATGTATTTTTTTCATTCTTAACTAGCGACCCGTCCCGGCTTCGCGTGGGTCCATTTTATGTAAGCAATTTGATGCCATTTAATTACATGATATTTTCTGTTGATTCTCCAAACATTTTCTTCTTTATATACCTTGCATTAACAATAACCAACACAACGAACAAGAAATCAGCCAAATAGGATGAGACGTTCTCAAATGATAAGTCATACATATAAATAAATATCCTAGGTCATTTCACAAAACGCCATCTAGCCTCAAAATAAGCAAAGCTTGTATCATGGAAACTAGATAACTGTTAGAATACTTCCATTGTTTTTTTGTAAATACATACATAACACCAAACAAAGAACAAACATTTTTATCGTTGCATAAATGTTTGTCCTGGGTGGGAACCGTACCCATACCCTACAGCTCTCGAAACTAAATCAACCGATTTTTATTTACACAAATATTTAGAAAATATCTACAACTCTCACTGCTACTTCATAATTTTACTATAACTTTTAAATTCACCTTTAAGGCAGTTATTAAGTAAATCACATCCCATAATAAAGTCGCAAGTTGCACACCAACTTGATCTAAGACCATTATCGTGAAGCAACTATTGTTAGTAGTTTGCAGTACAAGGAACAGACGTGCTGTGTCTGAAAAAGCAATTTAAACTGTTCCCAGCCTGGATGTTTGGGACAAGATAGAGAAAATAAGCGATAAGCTGTTAGACTACATAACGATATGTCATTGAAATCTTAGCGCCTACTTTGCTATATTCGTAATTTTAGTAATCAATAAAATAATGTGCGGCTATCAATGGGAATAGTTCCCAAGACGCCGTCAGACGACGCCCGGCCCTATTGCCGCGGTGTATGTCAATACTCAAACGTTGGGCAAAATGAATGCCAGCGTTTTGTTCACGTGTGGTGTCGACCAGACGAGATGACAAGTCTTTAAATATTTTTTTTGCACCCGATCCTCATGGTCTCATAAATTAATTTATATTGACTATTTTAACTAATTTATATTTATATACTTAGTATAAAAATAATAATAATTTAATGTATTTTATATATCTATAAAGCATAAATATTTACAAAAATATCTGAATATTTTTCACTTGAGACCGCTTTTGCCTTGTACCACACATTCAAGTCAGAAATACAGTGTGACACAAAGAAAGTGAACTTACGCTGAGTTTACCTTATAAATCTTGCGAACTCTGGAGAATAAAACAACTTACTATTCTGTTTGATTTACTTTTCTGTGATTACATCTACACTTTCGAAGGAAATTTGCAGCTAGTCTATCCCGATACAAATATTTTAAGCTTTAACTATAGATTTATGACCTTTATTTTGTCAAATGTTGAAGAAAATGACTCTTAGCCATTTTGCTAATTGTTGCTTAAGTTTTCTGTAATTTTCACTCAATATTGCTCGCACGCAGTGATCTGACATCACAAAGAATCTTGTGTTTCTGATATATTAATAAAGTGGTGAAACATGATTTTTCGTGTTGCTTCCGAAACTCCATCGAAGCTTATAGTATTTAGTCCAAGACTCAAGCTTCAAGGCAACTTATTTAACTTATTTAACTCTTAAACATTTTTTAATTAAAATGTATTACAGTATTGCTGATTTTTTTAGTGGCAAATCCTCTTTGCGCAAATTATCTTCGAAATCTAAAAATAATTTATTGGCTAATTTTATTTGAGATGTTTTAATATCATTCACTTTTTATTTGACATTTCATTTCACATCTTATTGTTATTTTAATTATTTAATGTTATATTGACATTTATATTTTTTTGACATGTATTATTATTATGACATTTTAAATTTAATATTTTGTTTGACATGAATAAGTGTACAATGTTGTACCTATAATTTAATAAAAATGAATTGAATTGAATTGAAACATAAAAATATAGAACACTTGACACTGGCAAATGCTCAGAATGCGATGCCAAAATCAAAGAAAACGAAGAACTATATAGACAATAATTAAGGGAAAAATATGCGTAGAGCCTATATTTTCCTGCCACCTTTCCGTGGTTTCCCTCATGAAATTGTGACAGCCCATAAAAGCACTCGAAGATTCCTTCAAGACGTGTCAAAACAACTATCGAGACACGTTTGGGACACTCAATTGATAGAATTAGAGCATTCTGCCCAACCTTTTCTTGGTTCGTTCCAGACGATTCGTTTTATTCCATTCACTAACACTACTTACAAGTTTTTACAAGTTCCGAGCGTTTTCACTAGTTTTCGACTTCGAAAGGGTGAGTTCTATGAGTCTCTATTTGGGCTAATGTTACACCGTAAGATTGTTTTAATAATATATTAGTTAAAATATATATTTCTGTCATAAGCGGAAATCAAACCCCTTGTCGAAATAATAAATACTACCAAATAAGCTAACAGGCCATTTCAAATTATAAACTTACTCGTATAAAACAACAATCGTACATTAAATCTGACACTAGGGTTCGCCACTTATCCTAAACAAACTTGGTTGACCGCCGTTATATGACACATATATAATTATATATGTACTGTGTTTTTTTGTTGTATACTTTATCTCTTTTTCATGTTTCATATTTATATGTTATAATGTATGTATGTTTGTATTGTTATGATAAATTTGTATTCTATTCCATTCGATTCCATTCGATTCCATTCGATTCCATTCGATTCCATTCGATTCCATTCGATTCCATTCGATTCCATTCGATTCCATTCGATTCCATTCGATTCCATTCGATTCCATTCGATTCCATTCGATTCCATTCGATTCCATTCGATTCCATTCGATTCCATTCGATTCCATTCGATTCCATTCGATTCCATTCGATTCGATTCGATTCGATTCGATTCCATTCGATTCCATTCGATTCTATTCGATTCCATTCGATTCCATTCGATTCCATTCGATTCTATTCGATTCCATTCGATTCCATTCGATTCCATTCGATTCCATTCGATTCCATTCGATTCCATTCGATTCCATTCGATTCCATTCGATTCCATTCCATTCCATTATATTATATTCTTTTCTTAGTTAGACTCAACATTACATTTCGGTGTAATAGCAATTCTCAAGATAAGTCAACTGAAACCATGCCTGTCCGTTCTTTTCCATCAGTTATTCCTTCCTTTCGGAAGTTTAATATAGTTTGCAACTGTTCGATAAATTCAAAGGGAAATATATTATGTTACTTTGAATAGACTTTGTAGTAACTTATGCCCGAAGATTACCTGAATACTTCTAGTAGCAACTCTAATAGCCACCAGTCGTTGCATGTTTTTTTATACCTATTTAGTGTTCAAATTACGTGTGAACAATATGTATAAAACGAAGATTTTGAAATGCTCCGCCCGCTCCTGGGCTCGTAGCTGCCACTGATGACGAAGGCTGGCATTAGCGAATGTTTATTACGTAGTCAACCGTGTCAGTTTGTCTGTCTGTCTGTTTGGTAATCGTGATTTACTGCAAATCAAGACCAAAACAAATGCTAAATGCTGTGATTTTACTATAAAATTATGCTCCATTTGTCCATAAATGGAAAAAAAATATTTATATGGAAATCGAACACATCGACAACACACACAGGGCAAACATTTTGTGAATAACAAACATACGTTTATTCTGTGTCTGGGTGTTCTGTATGTATTTACAAAAAAAAAAGCGACAACGTTTTATGGTCGACGTTCAAAAACTGAAACGAAACGATTTGATTCCACGTTCATTGTGCGGAACGTTGGATAGTGGAATGGGCTGCTTAATAAGTGGAATGGGTGTTCCCCGATAGATACAACCTGGGTATCTTCAAGTATCAATATTTTCTAGGCAAGCTTACCCCGTCTTAGACCGCGTTGTTACTTAACAACAAATGGTGAACAAACAACTATCGTTTATTTCAATAAAAGTTTTATAGTTAACGACAAACGTTTCCGACAGATTGTGTGAAAGATATGAGTAGAAACTTAAATAAAGAGCCAAGAAAAGGTTACCTAACTTTTCACTTAACACTAAGTATATAACAAAGGTCATCTGATGATGACTTGGAATGGAACTCTCAAGTGAGGCTGCCGGATCACACCTTCTGGTAGCTAGCCCGCCAGCTGTTTTTTGTGCATTGTTTAATTCTGATGTGCACGATTTAGTGTTTCTATTTATCTACAGCTAATTCTGTTATCAGACATACACAAAAATTTGAAAATGATCTGTGACTTTCCTTGTGCCCTTATGACTTTCCCACCCATAAAGCCACTCTTAATGATTCGGCTATTTTTCCTAACAAACAAAGGAAACTCGAAAAGGGAGGAAAAATAGGATACGATTGGAAACAATTACGTAGAGGCAACTTGCGCGTGATAAGGAACTGGGGTGGGTTTTGTCAAGCGAAAAAAAGAAAAGGAATTTTAAGCTTTTCGTTCGCACGAACAGGTATTTTTGTAACAAATCGCATTGCAATTTGGGACGCTTGTTTTTGTAAGTAGTCGTAGATTTTACTTACATTTATTTAAAAAAAAAATGTTTGGATCGTATCAAGGTTTATTCCATTAATGCGCCGATTGAATTTTTAATGTTTAGACATCAACTCACCTGATAGTCCGTTGGTTCATTGGTAGTATAATCTATCTTGAGAGCTGTAGGGCGTGGGTTCGATTCCCACTCAGGGCAAACATTTTGTGAATAAACAAATGTTTGTGTCTGGGTGTTCTGTATGTATTATAAGTATGTATTTACAAAAAAAAAGTATTTATGTACTCTATCAGTTATCTGACTTCCATCACACAAGCTCTGCTTAGTTTGGGGCCAGATGGCGCTGTGTGTATAGTCCTACGATATTTCTTTATTTATTTATAGTAACATAAATATTCTAAGCTATCAAAACATTATGTACATAAACATTATTTCAGTTGTTAATGACATAAAAATTAAAACATGTCTATGTTTTGATATAAATCAACACTTACTTTAGTAGCACAATATCTTAATTGTACAGTTGCATTTTGTGTATAGGTATATACACAAAATGCAACTGTACAATTAAGAAAAAAAGTGTAACTTATCATACGCGAAAAGCCGAAGATCGGGCTGAGTGGCGTGTCTTAGGAGAGGCCTATGTCCAGCAGTGTACTACAAAAGGCTGATGATGAGACTTGAGACTTTCGATCGTTAGTCTCAACATCCCAGTAATTTCGCTAGCTGCATGAAGTGTCACAAAATAATAATTAGAAAATAAATTAAAATATAAACATGTGTTTTCTTACATTTTTTAACCATTATAATAGGACCATTAGCTGTAAAAGGTCTAAAAATACTTTATTTTGTTGTCACATAGTAAGTTAAAAAAGATTTCACTTGGACACCCACACAGTTCAGGAGGACGACTTTGTCAACACAAAGGCAAAGATAACAATCATAGGGACAAGAATGGGCATATAGTGCAAGCCAAGATAAAATGCAAACGTTGTACAAAAATAGGTATATTGTTTTATCCAATATACTATTTTTTTAAATTAAATAAATAAAATAAATAAATATCGTAGGACTATACACACAGCGCCATCTGGGTATTTTTTTTGTAAAAAACACCCACCCAGACACAGAACAAACAATAGTTTATTCACAAAATGTTTGCCCTGAGTGGGAATTGAACCCATGCCCTGCAGCTCTCAAGGCAGATATACTACCAATGAGCCAACGGGGCTGTATTATCGTGTAGTTTTGACTTTTGAACGATGACATTGTGTAACAGACTAATATATAAACAATAATACATACCCATACATGTCTTGTATTATTGTTGTCATATAATGTTTATCCTAGGTGAGAATCATACCCACGCCATGTCATGTCTCTAGTATTTTTTTCGTTACATTTTACCAAAAAAAAACAATGTCAGACTGTTTCGTATACACGACCGTGTGTATGTGTGTGTACACGTGTACATTTTTTAATACTAAAAACCCTTTACTTTTTAGTCTTCTTACGAAGTAAGAAGACTAAAAAGGACAAAACCTTTTGAGTTAGTGTATTAAGTTATGTCAGTGCAGTGAGTACTACATATTATAGAACACATGAACAAAGTATCTTTCCCTTAATAGAGACAGTAAGAAAAGTGTCGATGGACGCATTCTTTGTTTATACTCTACTTAGCAATTTAAGTTATATTAAAATTACTTATTAGTCTCAACTGAGCTAGATTGTAATAACAATGAGGTATCTAACAACAAACAGATACATCATTAAAAGGAAAAAAAAAACCCTTTAGATTTTTATATTTTGAGTCTTCTCTCAGCATAAAAAAATACTTCCTTTGGTGTAATTTAATTTTGGCTGTAGATGATAGATATTATGTAACTACAACATCAAATTAGCAAATTAAAAGACATAAATAAGTTACAATATAATTGACACTGATTTGACTAAAAATGATCTCTCTGTTACCAATGTAATTTGTTTTGTATAGGAAACCCATATTTATTTTATTTTTTTTATTCAAAATAGGTTCGCGTTTGACCACACTCTGCCTGATGTTAAACAGTAGTGTGGTCTAAGATGGAGCACGCTTACCTAGAAGAAACCTATTTAATCTAGATTTGAAGACGCCAATATTGTACCTAACATGGAACACAGACTCCGGCAGAGAGTTCCACAACCTCGCTGTGCGAATGAAAAATGTGGAATCAAAACGCTTTGTGCGTACATGGGGAACATCCACCATGTACGAATGACGTTTTGGTCGCGTTTGTCTGGCCGTCCGGTAATAGAATAATATTACTACCAGACTTCGGAAATATACCTTGTTGTATGTAAATACTGGCTGCGCTCCGCGGTAATACCTGCCACATATTTTCGGGATAAAAAGTAGCCTACGTATTAATCCAGAGTCTCAGCTACCACTAAATTGCATCCAAATCCGTTCTGTAGTTTTTGCGTGAAAGAGTAACAAACATCCATCCGAACTTTCACATTTTTAATATTAGTGGGATATTCTGTTTGAAAATAAGGTTGTAAAAGTTATTCGTAATATTTCAAAAAGCAATCTACAGTACAGTATCTACGGACCGGCAAGCGCAGCGTAGGACGTCCACCCACAAGGTGGACAGACGACCTAGTAAAGACCGCAGGAACGCGCTGGATGCGAGCCGCTTCCAACCGGTCTTTATGGAAGTCAATGGGGGAGGCCTATATCCAGCAGTGGACGTCCTACGGCTGAAATGATGATGATGATGATGATGAATCTACAGTAACTGACAGTTTGCCAACTGCCAAATTTTTTGCTACGCATTATACATACGTAGGCGTATATTATCAGAATTTCGACTTAAACATAAACTGTGACAATATTGTTAAACCGTACTTTTGATAAGACCTGTTTAAATTGGTCTTTGAGAAGTTTCCTCCATGGTACTTCAGAAATACTGGGTCATGATTTTTTTCATTTTTTTATTTTTTTTATGGTTGACAGGCTAGTTGTTTGACCACAGCTCACCTGATGTTAAGTGAAGGTGTGGTCGAAGATGGTAAAGCACACCTAGCCTGGAATGGAACTGGCTCTCAAGTGAGGCTGCCGGAACACACCGTTAGATGCTTGGCGGCAGATTTTCAACTTGAGGGTGGTAGCTAGCCAGCCGAGTACTAGAAAGTACCCTACCACCATGCTATGATTTCCTCACGATGTTTTCCTTCACCGGCAGCTTAAGCTCATTGTTGGGGTTTGAACCCACGCCCTTCGGCATGCGAACCTACCGCGCTAACCACTGAGCTATCATCGCTACAAATTTTATATGGAAGTAGCTGAGACCCTGGATTAAGACATAGGATACTTTTTATCCGGAAAACATGTAGCGGGTAACACTGCGGGGTGCAGCTAGTAGATAATATCTTAAGAATAAAAATAAAATAAGAAATGTTTCCATCACAGATACCCCAACACATCTGGGGTACCGCCAGGTTATTGAGGATTGTACCTCCAGACGGAAAGTACCTTGGTCTCCATAGAAACGCACTAATGTGTATCAGTAATAATAGATACAGGTACATTAATAGAAAAAAATTTGTAGCGATGATAGCTCAGTGGTTAGCGCGGTAGGTTCGCATGCCGAAGGGCGTGGGTTCAAACCCCAACAATGAGCTTAAGCTGCCGGTGAAGGAAAACATCGTGAGGAAATCATAGCATGGTGGTAGGGTACTTTCTAGTACTCGGCTGGCTAGCTACCACCCTCAAGTTGAAAATCTGCCGCCAAGCATCTAACGGTGTGTTCCGGCAGCCTCACTTGAGAGCCAGTTCCATTCCAGGCTAGGTGTGCTTTACCATCTTCGACCACACCTTCACTTAACATCAGGTGAGCTGTGGTCAAACAACTAGCCTGTCAACCATTAAAAAAAAAAAAAAATTACATCAAAATCCGTTCAGTAGTTTTTGCGTGAAAAAGTAACTAACATCCATCCATCCAACCAAACTTTCACATTTATAATATTGGTGGGATAATTTTTTATCGTCAATGAAATTTGTTTTTTAATTGGCGTTTGCAGCCTGGAATGGGAACTGGCTCTTAAATGAGGCTTTCAGAACACACCATTACGCGCTCGGCAGCAGATTTTAGTCTTGAGGTGGCAGCCATGTACTAAAAATAAAAATAAATAAACATTGTAGGACATTACACGCAGCGCCATCTGACCCCAAACTAAGCAAAGCTTGTACTATGGAAGTCAGATAACTGATAGAATACTTAAATACTTTTTGTTGTTGTAAATACATACTTGTAATAAATACAGAACACCCAGACATAGAACAAACATTGTTTATGCCACAAAGTTTGTCCTGAGTGGGAATTGAACCCTTTAGCTCTTGAAGCAGACATTCTACCAATAAACCAACAGGGCTGTCAAACATAAGTAAAATTCTAGAGACCCTACAAAGGTACACAATAAAACAGTTATCCTGCAAACTAGTAGTTAGTTGCACTCGGCTTTGTCTCCATGATGAAGATCACCAGATACGGCCGAAACTGTAGTCGAAGAATCCGACATAATTAAACAACCCTTTAAGACCGCTTATTTTGACTCTGTATTTTACATGTAATGTAATATTAAATTATCGAAATGGTAATTTATAAGGATAATTTTATCAATGTAATCTGTGAAGATATTATCTCATTAAACAACTAACGTTGAAGTAAAACAAAAACTGTTTTCTTTTTAAAGTCTAAATAAAATAATACCTAGAACTTAAGGGTTTAAAAGGCTTAAGAATAAAAGAATACCTACAAACCTTTAAATCGGCAGCACGCAGGGCAATTTCGCCATATTTCTGACGACGCTATTTATCCCGACGGGCAATATCCGACGAATACGACGCTATTTTGTAAAATACCTCTTCTCTTGTACTTTCTAAAGCATGCCTTTCTATTTTATATTAGAAACTTGACTTTATAAACTTTTTATAATATCCTTTGATTTTTTGCTAACCATACTTGACTTGGTGGTAGATTTCCTTAGCAGGAAGTTGTCTAGGTAGGTACCACCGCGGTACCAGATATTTACATCATTTCACACCATCCCTACAGGGTTTTCCTAATGCGATATTCTGCCGCCAAGCAGTAGTGTGCAAACATTACTGTATTTCGGTTTGAAGGGTACTGCAGCTAGCGAAATTACTGGGCTGTTGAGAATGACCTGTATGTATAATTTACAAAAAAAGTATTTAAGTATTCTGTCAGCTGTCTGGTTCCCATAGTACAACTTTTGCTTAGTTTGGGGCTAGATGGCGCTGTGTCGTCCAATTTATTTTATTTTTATTTAACCATCAAAAGTCTCAAAGTAATGAGCGCCAAAACAGCGATGCCCCGGACATTGTTTTACTACTCAAAGTTCTGTGTATCGTTGCAGTGGTCATGGACATAGGACATGCATTATTTCTTACCATCAGGAGAGTACATCGTTCGTTCTATTACTTTCAAATTAAAAATAAATAAATGTGAAAGTTTGGCTGGAAGGATAGATGCATGGGTGTATGGATGTCTGTTACTCATTCACGCAAAAACTACTAAATGTATTTTGATGAAGTTTGGTATGGAGGTAACTGACAGCCTGGATTAGCACATAGGCTACTTTTTATCACGAAAACATGTGGCGGGTATCACCGCTGGGCGCAGCTAGTTATTTTATAAATCGTCATATAACTTATACTGAACTTAAATAAGTTACTCGTAAAGCCGTGCATACCCAATTTGACACACTAAATATAGCACAGAGCGGCCAACGTAACATAATCGTAACATATTTCAAATGAAGGCCAGCACTCCAGTCCGGGGCGTTATTACGGCTATTAGAGATGAGAATTCTGTCTTGCTACTATGTTTATTTTATTTTGAATTAGCTAAATGTCTGGCACTTCGCACAGCTCGGCTTTTTCCCTTGCGTATAAATTAATTTTAGCCCTATCAGAAGTATGGCGATTATGATTAAAACAGACAAATTAGTTCAGCCATTCTCAAGTTATGCGCATAACAACGAACGTCATTTTTACTTACATAGATAGATAGATAGTAGTTTTCAAGAAAGGTATTTTATTATTGTTTTCCTAAGCTAAAAATGTACTTAAACCTTTTTTGAAACATATCCAATACTAGCAGCTTGCCCTGGCCTTTCACGGGAAAACAAAACTCGATTAACAGTATAAATATAGCCTTTGTCACTCAGTGATAATGTACCATTCTAATGATGAAAGGATGATTCAAATCGGTCCAGTAGTTTCGGAGCCTATTCAATACAAAACAAACAAAAAATCAAATCTTTCCTCTTTATAATTAGTGTAGAATTGTAGATGTAGATGAGAACTGTAATATTTAGGCATAATTATGATAGGACTTTTTATAGCTGTCAATTTGCTCTATAAACCGTCAATTTATTCTATTGTCAATAGTTTTCGCAGCGCAAGTAAGGGGTTTTCAGTAAATTTTTCACAGCTTGGCTTACATTATTGAAGTTTCCACACGGATCCTTAAGTGTTTTGTAAATAAAAAATATCCCATGTTCATCACGGATAATGCAGCATTTTAATAATTAAAAAATTATTAAGATCGGTCCAGTAGTTATGGAGCCTATTCAATACAAACAAAAAATCAAATCTTTCCTTTTTGTAATAGTGTAGATATATTAGGACTTTGTCCGTGACGTGTTGTGTCACATCTCTAAACATTGTTCACAACTTCCATAGTCCATGAGATGAGCGAAAATTTACGGTTGTGTCTCGACAATAAATTCGCTTACGAAGTTTTAATAAACTAATATTTTGTGTGGATAGCCGATTACAATAAAAATAAACATTATTTATAATTAAATGCCTCACGAGCGTAAATAAAAATAATATAATTCATTGGCAACTAATATATTTATTCCTTGAAAAAGAGCATCCTTTTCTCTCATCGTTTATTTATGATTGACAGAAATGGACAGGCGTTATCTCTTACTATCAGGAGAGCGTTCCGTTCGGCTCATTAGTATTGCATACAAGAAAAAAAAACTATACAGACTGTTAGGTTTCGGGACAGTCTATAATTTTTTTTGTGGTGTTAAGGAAACCTAGGGGCGCGAATCCAACTTCAACTTAAATGGTACTACTAACTTGCTGGTAACTTTCTTAAACTTATTCTACTTTCATTGTTAATGGTTCTGGAATCATTTCAGATCAATATAAACGCATAAGAACATACAAACGATATACATTTTTGACTCAGTCAGCTAACAAAGTACAAAACGTGGTCTTACAAAGGGAAATTCCGTTTTTCACCACGTATTTTTCGTTCAAAAATAAAATAAATGTTACACAAAAGCCGCCTTAATTTACGACTGTGACGGGACGGAATGTAGAGGTTTTCATCTTTTCGTTCAAGAATTTTTCTCGGATTTTAAATGGTTAGATACTATTTTTTAACCATATATGAGATAATAGGGGAAATCGTTTTTTAGCGGGAACGCGGAAAGAGTCGTGTCGCCCCGTTGTATTTTTTTCCAAAACTTGTGTTATTTCGAGTGTTTATGCATAAAAATGGTGGTGTTTTACTTATAAAGTGCTGGACCACAAGCGCGAGTGTGGGAAAATGATATAATGTGGTGAAACATGACTTTTCGTGTTGCTTCTAAAACTCCATCAAAGCTTTATAGTAAAGTTGCCAAGCACTAAAACAGTAGATTCTGCTAATAATCTACTGTTTTATTCAATCAATTGTGATTTACCGCAAATAAGGATCAAAATAAATGCCAGTAGCTGTGATTTTACTGTAAAATTATGCTCCATTTGTCCATAAATGGCAGAAAATTATTTGTATGGAAATTGAACCACCTTAAATAAACAAAATATGTCTAAAGATCGTTATCGATCGAGTTTCCATTCGAAGTAAAGAGCATATTTATTTGTTTAATTTCCTAACCTTCCAAATTACATCATAAGTGAGTTTCCCGAGTTGGGAAACAAGTTTGCAACATGTTACAGTAGTTATTCGGTGAACTCCTCAGCAAGTTTCTAACCGGCTCCATATTAGCTGATCTCTCGCTTCATCATTAGGTACGTGATGTTATTGTTACGATAGTAGAATTATTAAATTTTAAATAGTATGAAAAATTAAGTATGTAGTAGCTTCATTAATTTAAGTGTAATCGTAAGATTTTTTTTCGTACAAGTGACTTGCCTATAAACATTATTGTTATTTATGGCCAATAAATATCACTGATTTACTGATTTACTGAATTTCGCCATCATAATTATTATTATTACTAGATGCGCCCCGCGGTGCTACCCGCTACATGTTTTTGAGATAAAAAGTAGCCTATGTGTTAATCCAAGATCTCAGCTACTTCCATACTAAATTTCATCCAACTCTGTTCAGTAGTTTTTGCGTAAATAGGAAAAAACATACTCACATACTTTAGCATTTAGAATACAATAGCTGCGCCCCGCGGTGTTACCTGCTACATGTTTTCGGGATAAAAGTAGCCTATGCTCTAATACAGGTTCTCTGCTACCTTCATATCAAATTTCATCTAAATTCGATCAGTAGTTTTTGCATGAAAGAGTAACAAACATACATCCATGCATCCATGCATCCATGCATCCATACATCCATACATCCATACATCCATACATCCATACATCCATACATCCATACATCCATACATCCATACATCCTTACATCCATACATCCATACATCCATACATCCATACATCCATACATCCATACATCCATACATCCATACATCCATACATCCATACATCCATACATCCATACATCCATACATCCATACATCCATACATCCATACATCCATACATCCATACATCCATACATCCATACATCCATACATCCATACATCCATACATCCATACATCCATACATCCATACATCCATACATCCATACATCCATACATCCATACATCCATACATCCATACATCCATACATCCATACATCCATACATCCATACATCCATACATCCATACATCCATACATCCATACATCCATACATCCATACATCCATACATCCATACATCCATACATCCATACATCCATACATCCATACATCCATACATCCATACATCCATACATCCATACATCCATACATCCATACATCCATACATCCATACATCCATACATTCATACATCCATACATCCATACATCCATACATCCATACATCCATACATCCATACATCCATACATCCATACATCCATACATCCATTCATCCATACATCCATACATCCATCCATACATCCATAAATCCATACATCCATACATCCATACATCCATACATCCATACATCCATACATCCATACATCCATACATCCATACATCCATACATCTCTACATCGATACATCGATACATCGATACATCCATACATCCATACATCCATACATCCATACATCCATACATCCATACATCCATACATCCTTATTCTTATTCGGAATGGGGGCGATGAGTCCTGCACTGACGTCCCGCTTGGGGTGTATTGTGCATTTCCCCCTACCAGCGTCTACCCGAGCCAACCCAGCTCCTTGAAGTACCGGAGCGAGGCTCTGGGGCGCTGGCAAAGTAGCTCCAGTGGATGAGATGGAGTTAAGCATGATAGCGAAAAGCAGTCTGCCTGTTGCGGGGATTTGGATGTGGTTTGTGAGGAAGCTGCTTCATGCAATCTAGTGAGGATCCTAGTTACTTCTGTGGCTTTGCAATGCCACAGCACGTGCTGCAATGCCACAGCACGTGCTAAATCCATACATCCTAATAATCTACTGTTTTATTCAAGCAATTGTGATTTACCGCAAATAAAGACTAAAATAAACGCCAGTAGCTTTGGTTTCACCGTAAAATTATGCTCCATTTGTTCATAAATGGTAAAAATTTGTTTGTATGGAAAGCGAACCACCTTAAATGGCACATTAATTGGTATAATTATATTCACACATATACTTGTTTTTTATAAGATTAATACATACTTATTGCTTTTTGTTTCGCATTCAACCGAAGTGCATAATAAAATTCAATTCAAACCAAACAGCGGGTCTGTAGAAACATGTATACCTTCTAAAATCAGCCTTTTTATTGCTCTCCCGGTCACGAGAGAGCCTTAATTTAATATAGCAGGCTCGATTTGTTTACAAAAGAAGAAATTTATTCATGAAATTTGTTTTGCAAGGGTCCAGTTCGGGCCAGATAAAATAAACTTTCTTTCGTGTTAAGTTACTCTGACGTGGACATTGTATTGTGTATTTCAGGGATATTCTTCATGTTTCTTTTTATTTGTCAGTTATGTTTGTATGAGTAGACAGTTCGGGGTACTTGTACATTTATATCACGACTATAAAAAGTTAGGTATTTCTAATTTTTGTCACAATCTGAAAAAAGCCACTGAAAGTAAATAAGTCATAGTCGAGTCCGGTCCTGCTTTAGTACGGAATGGGTGACTTTACTTTACTATAAATGGCGTTTTGAAAAGCAACACGAAAAGTAATTTTTAACTACAATAAATCTTTTTCCCACATCCACAGATAATTTCAGTAGAATAGCTACTACTTTGCGAGGAGAGCAGAAGGATCGTGTCAACGCATTATTTATGAAATCTGATTCTGTTTAAAAATTGAAGTGTTTTATTCATAAAGTGCCGAATTACGTACGTGAGCGTGAAAAAGTGTTATATTGAGGTAATACATAACTTTTCGTATTTCTTCCAAAACTCTGATTTATTTCGTGTGACTTGAACTTATGTGACTTGATTTTTTAATAAATAATGAAATATAATTATTATCAAAAGACTTTATACTGGCAAGTGCACAAAATGCGATGCCAAAAACAAAAAAAAGTAGAATCACAACTGTTACAACAAGCTTTCTGTTTTTTTTCCTTCTCTCTTTTCTTTCTTTGTCTACTTGTTTTCATTAACTAAACCGGTATTATTATATTTGCCCTAGTAATAAAGAACATAATCTATGGAGATATTGCTGTACATTTTTACGTTACAGAAAAGAGTTAGGCTTTACAAGGCAATAAAGAAAGACTGGAAGCGGCACTCAAAATTATCTCCAAAGATAAAGAACTTAGTGGCGTGTAACGTCCAGTTTTATAACGTCTGTAACTTTAGTCTATAGCACAGATAAAGTAAGGAAACTCTTTAAAATTAAAAAAAAAAAGTTTAAGCGGCTAATTATTAAAAGGGGTTCTACGTACAGTAACTAGGACTTTTAACTTTTTTTATGATTGGCTTGGTGTTTGGTATCATTTATTTGTGTTTTTTTTACCTTATATTAAGTGGCGGTGTGGTTTAAGACGGTAAACACACCTAGCTTGGAATGGAACTGGCTCTTAAGTAAGACTGCCGGAACACACCGCTTAAGTGCTTGGCGGCAGATTTTCTACTTGAGGGTAGTATATAGCAACGCGAGTACTAAAAAGTACCATATGCTATAGTTTCCTCACAAGGTTTTCAGCGGCAGCTCAAGCTCATTGTTGGAGTTTGAACCCATGCCCTTCGGCATGCGAACCGACCGCGCTAACCACTGGGCTATCATCGCTACAATAAAAAAACATAATTATCATAAAATCATAAAAACAAACGACTTCAAATCTTATGACGCGGGTATACGATACGCTTTCGCGTAGCTTTTCGTGTTCACATGAATTAAATTACAAAAATACAAATACAAATAATCTTTATTAATGCATATTTTAAATACATGGGTTTGGCCTCTCCTTTTAAGTTTACATAAACCTGTATTAGGAGAGACCGCTCCTTCAAATACACTATTATCTGATACATAATGACAATAGATTTAAACAAAAACAATTCACCAAACTGATCCGGATGGGATGACTCTGGCGCCCTGGAAGAACGGCAAGTGCCTTGTTTGGGACGCTACATGCGTCGACACCGTAGCTGCCAGCCACCTGAGTCGCACCGTCTGCTCCCCGTCAGCTGCCGCGGAAGACGCAGCTAATAGATAAAGGCTCAAGTACGCTTGATGACCATGACCATTACAGCGATACACAGAACTTTGAGTAACAGAACTAAGTCCAGGGCATCACTGCTTTGGCGCTCATTACTGTGAGACTTTCGATGGTTAGTCTTAACAGCCCAGTAATTTCGCTAGCTGCAGTACCCTTCGAACCGGAACACAGTAATGTTTACACACTACTACTTAGCGGTAGATTAACGGGTACTGCGGTGGTACCTACCTAGACGACCTCCTGCTAAGGAGATCTAGGAAGAACGGTCAGGGGCGGGTTGTTTTAGTTTAATAAGATATTTGATTGATTGGCATTATAATTGATAATTTAATTTACTTAATTTATAAATAAATTAGATAATAAAGCGTATTCACCAAACACATAATTTCAATATGGTTTTGTGACTACATGTATATATAATTATATTGTTTCAGTTCTCTAAAATTTTATATTAAATTGAAAAATGAAATTAATCCAAATATGCGTGCATAACCAACCAATCAAATTACGACTACCTCTCAAAACTTTGTCCTTAATTTAAACAAAACAATCGATAAAAATTTTACAAGTTTAAACTTTTGTTACTGTGTATACTGTAACCTTAGGGCCGCAATACACGGTTAAAGGATTAAGGGCTCTTCCGTAATGGAAAATACTTTGTTGCTCTCCTTAACTGGGACTGGAGATTGTTGCAATGAAGTTTTTGCTGTGTAATTTATTAGTTTTCTTGTGTAAACTGCTTAATTCTAAGGAATACACTTTCCTTCTAGATTAAATGTTGAAGATATTATGACCTAACAAATAAATCTTGCCAAATAAGACTTATGTATTTAATTTAGATCGAACGTTTAGAGGAGGCTTTAGGTGACCAGAATGCTGGTGTATACTTTGATCAAAAGCTTATTAGCAATGCCATCCAGTGTGGCAATGCTGCCAGCATTCTGGTCATATACCCCTCCTCTGACGGACTTTTAGATTAAGTTGTTTGTATAAATTTGTACACAGTATTAATTTAAGATATTTTATTTTGTTTAATAGATATTATTCATTTAGATCGATGATACTTAAAGTGGTCCATATCGACCATCAGAGAGAGAGAAAAAAACACGGACAACTCCGAATCAGACTCGTCCACCGAGGGTTCTGTACAAACTAGTAGGTATAATAAATAGTAAGCATCGAGACCCTATTTCTTGTTATTAAACTAAATATGTACAGTTTCCGGATATTTTTTTATATGTACTGTTAGACAATGCTTCTTGCCAAAACAACGGAAGTATACAGGTTTTGATTGCTTGTGTCAAAATAAGCGGTTTTCGCGACATAAACTGCTGTAGCTACCGGTGAAGGAAAACTCAGCTGGTTAGTCACCATCCTCAAGTTAAATAGTTGCCGCCAAGGACCTAGCAACAAAGTCAGTTCCATTCCAAGCTAGATGTAGGTATTTCATCTTAATCTTCGATCACACTGTCAGTTAACATCAGGTGCGCTGTGGTCGAACACATAGCCCATGAACCATAAAAAAACTCGCTTTTGTGTACAGAAAGATGTGTGTCCCATAGTAGAAGTGTGGCATGAATTTCCAAAAGAACCATGGTAGAAGAATGGTCATGGGCAGGCGTTATCTCTTACCATCAGGAGAGCGTCTCGTTCGTCTCATTATTTTTCACATAAAAGTAAAAAAAAAAGAACTGTCTTACACTCAAACGTCTAGAAATAGGACTAGGCAGATTTTTTTTTTTTTTTAATGGTTGACAGGCTAGTTGTTTGACCACAGCTCACCTGATGTTAAGTGAAGGTGTGGTCGAAGATGGTAAAGCACACCTAGCCTGGAATGGAACTGGCTCTCAAGTGAGGCTGCCGGAACACACCGTTAGATGCTTGGCGGCAGATTTTCAGATTTAGACTAAAAAGATTCGCTTATTAAAAAGCTAAGAGTTGTCGTCTATTATCACAACAGCTGTTCATATTTATTGAATCTATTTCACTCTCTGGAAATCTGACATAAATTGAATCATATTTTCTGTTTACGAGATTTCCAGATTATTTGGTTCCAGTGGGACTTAAGCAAATTTAAGCCTCGGGTTGAGCTCCAATGTTGTACAGACCAAAAACATACAGATAAGAATGTTTAACAGGATACAATTTTAAGTATAAAAAATTAATTAAAGATAATCTTATAATATTGCATGTTCGTACTGAACGTAAGCTATTGCTCTATTTAAATCTTACAACCTTAATGTAACACAGCATAGCAATAAATTATGCTTTGACTTTAAAATTAAAATAAAAAAGCTTACCTGAATGTTAAAGGTAAATAAAAAAGTATGATTTTTTTTTGCGTTAGATCGCCATTTCTTATGATGTTAAGTGAAGATGCGGTTTACGATGAAGCACGCTTGCTTAGATGCCGATTCACTCTCAACTTGAAAACACCCAGCTTGTAATCAGGAAACCCAGTCGTGCAGCGTGTTCTACACTTTAACCGTTCCAACAATGACAGTGAAATCAATTTTTGGACGTGTTTTGGAATGTCAACCAATACACAATGTTGCTTTTACGAGCTACTAGCCTTCCGATAAAAATGAGCATGGAGATCTGAAGCACAATTTTCTAAATTAATCTGATAAAAAATTGATACACTAGCAATTTTGCGACGATGTTTAATCTAGCTTGAACGAAAGAGTCGTTACAGAAATGCTTTGGATTAATTGTTTTTTGAATTTTGATGTTGTGTCAATGTTAAGTATTTCGATATTTCAAAAGATATAACAACGAATCTAGTAAAACAAGTTTAAATTCATAAAAAATAATTCAGTATCAAGTCTCGTCTTAGTGAAACAGTGGCAATTTTTCTAGAAGTTTCGACGGAATTTTGGATGAACACACAAATACATGTTTGATGATTAATTTTTATATACATGTGCACATAAATCAACACATCAGTCTTATGCATTTGTATTACAAAACATTTTTTTTTAAATTAATTTTTCCGTTTCACAGACTCATCCGTTCTCCCGTCTAAAGTGAAAAGTAGTATATCTGCTTCTTCTATTATCTGTGTTATATTGTAAGTAGAACGTTTGCGGTGATGACTCAAATATTTTATTGTGTTTAATAAAAGCTTGTTAATATTGAACTCCGTTAAGTAATAAAAGCCAGGCAGATAAATTAATTTTAAATTTAGTTCCAGTGTAAAGCGTTGGCGACTAAACAAATTTGACATTATTTTTTATATAACAGTTTTGAGACGAACGAGACGTTTTCCTGATGGTAAGATGGTGTCGGTGTGTTCCGACAGCCTCACTTGAGAGCCAGTTTCACTCCTGACTAGGCGTGCTTTACCATCTTCGACCACACCGTCACTTAACTTCAGGTGAGCTGTGGTCAAATACCTAGCCTGTCAACCATAAAAGAAAGAAGAGAAAACGCCCGTTCATGACCATTGTAGCGATACACAGAACTTTGACTTACAAAACAAAGTCAAGGGTATCGCTGATTTGGCGTTCATTATTGTAACCCATTCGATGGTTAACAGCCCTGTAATTTCGCTAGCTTCAATACTTTACAAACCAGAACGCAGTATTGTTTACACACTACTGTTTGGCGGCAGAATAGCTTGTACGGCGGTACCAACCTAGATGACCTGGCAAGGAAATCTACCACCGAGTGAAAGTTTTTTTTTTTAATTATTCTACATAATTATTTAGTCATTATGTAAAATCTTTTTTATTTAGTAATGTATACATTTTACTTTTGTAAGTTTCTTACCCATATTTGTTGTACTATATTTTGACGAGGAAACAATTGGATCAGTAAATTTTAGTTACAAGTCAAACGCAAGTCAAGTTCTGAATAAAAAAAATACATAGGTATGTCGAAAATAATAAAAAAAAATTGAGTTTAATTATTTTATTGATATATATTTGATACACAATTATTATGTTATTTAAGATCTAACACATATTTAGTTAAATAAATTTTACATCATAAGCTTCATTTGTTTTATTAATTTTTGCTAAATTACATAACAATTAATAGGGTATAGGGTATCCCACTGAAGGTTAAAGGGGAATGCAAATAAATATTTATTGATAAATTTATTGCTTAAATTTTACTGAATAGTAATTGTAACTTAACTTTGTTTTGTCGATAAATAATTTAAAAACACACAACAAATATTACAATTAAAATAATTAAGCATTTTTTTAAGCTCGAATTGGAATTGGCTTCATTTGACCTTTGCTTGACAGTTCCGTCTGTGAGACCTGTTAACATGGAAAAAAAATCAAATTTTACTCTTACTAGAAGTAAAGGAATTATTATAATTCTTAAAGTACGTGGTAAAAAGCCAAGTACAAAGTCAAAAATGAGTCATGGTGGTGGACATTATCCTCTTTATTATGAATAAACTTTTTTTGCGGATCATTTGTTTTTTTTTCACAATTTCTAAGTTTTTTTTTTGTAAAAGTATTTAGTAGCGGTGTTCATATTACTAAAAATATAAGACTTCCTGTTGAATTTTTCGTAGTCTAATAAAAAAGATTTCCAAAAAACATTCGAGCAAAAGTTTTTAGACGAACTGTTTTTAAAAAAGTTACGGTAACCACTCCGGTTTAGAGTTAGCTTCCTCCGAACCCTGAGTACTTGGGGAATGGTAAATGGATTTCAATTTCCGTTGGCGGTGCTTTTTACTACCAGTTATTGTAAATGTTTATTATTTACGATAAAAACCACCGGGACGTAATCCGCGGAGACTTACCGCCTACATTTACTTCAGCCGCTGACTGCGAACTGGGGTACAGCTTTATTTCTGTAAAGAAACAAAACTCTTTTATAATCAATTTTGACAGTAATTACTAATGACGTGACGTTTTTGAAAAATTAGTACAAAATACAATTTATAAATTGTATTTTGTACGGGATTGATTGGGGTTTACCTAAGAATATTTATATTCTTAGGTAAACCCCTATCATCCCATTTAAGAAATACTTCAATGATTTAAAAAAAAACAAATAAGCAAAGAATGTTTTATTTATTTGTTTTGTAACACAAAAACAAACAGACAAATAAATAAATAAATATCACCGGACATAACATACAGCGCCATCTGACTACAAACTAAGCAAAGCTTGTACTATGGAAGGCAGACAACTAATAGAATACTTTTTAAGGAAAAGCAAATTTACTACCAAGTAAAGATTATTTTTTATTTTGTAACACAAATACAAACAGACAAATAAATAAATAAATATCACCGGACATAACATACAGCGCCATCTGACCACAAACTAAGCAAAGCTTGTACTATGGAAGGCAGACAACTAATAGAATACTTTTTAAGGAAAAGCAAATTTACTGCCAAGTAAAGATTATTTTTTATTTTGTAACACAAATACAAACAGACAAATAAATAAATAAATATCACCGGACATAACATACAGCGCCATCTGACCACAAACTAAGCAAAGCTTGTACTATGGAAGGCAGACAACTAATAGAATACTTTTTAAGGAAAAGCAAATTTACTACCAAGTAAAGATTATTTTTTATTTTGTAACACAAAAACAAACAGACAAATAAATATCACCGGACATTACATACAGCGCCATCTGACCACAAACTAAGCAAAGCTTGTACTCTGGAAGGCAGACAACTGATAGAATACTTTTTAAGCAAAAGCAAATTTACTACCAAGTAATGGCAAAATAATAGTAAAATTTTCAATAAAAAATATTCCACTATTACCATAAATTTGTTATTATAATTTAAACTTGTAACGTTTATGAAGAAATTATAAAACAACACGAAAGTTCGCTATGTAAGAAAAGATAATATTGGGATCACTTTTATACAATGAAAATATTCTTATGAAAGATTGTTATCTATGGTAATAATGACTATTCCGCGCTCGTTTAGATAGATAATGAAATTTTTTATACGTCTAGGAAAACTAGCTATAATTGGTTGAGCTAAAAAGAAGGGAAATGTTGAAAATAAATGGTATTATGTGTTTTAATCTTAATTTAGAGAGTAGGTACTTCGCGCCCCATTTTCACAATTAACACATTTCGGCTTAACGAATGGCCATGTAAGTAGGTACTGAGTAAGTAATTATGGAACTGAAATATACCTAAACCACTCTCTTATTATTAAGATGGAAAATTTTGCGCTGCGAATGTTTTTCTTTTCAAATATTAGATTATTTCTTAAGGTATTATATTGCAGTTAAATTACACTTAGAATAAACCAGAAGCGAAAAAGTATTTTTATGATCGACTATAGATTAATCTCACAAGTGACGATGTAGTCAAAGATAGCAAAAAATATCTAGGTTGGAGTGGAAATTGCTTCTCAAGTGAGGCTGTTCGAAGACATCACTAGATGCTTGCTATGCTTGGCAGCTAATACCATACATTTGTAAAATCATTAAATTTATGGTACTAGAAAGTATAACGAGTTTTTTTTAAATAGCAATGCAGTATCTTCTGTCTTTTAGAAAATTTAGTTTACGTTTTATCATCGTCAAAAATATAACTTTGATTAACAATATTTGCTTTGTAAAGGAAGAAACCTAGTTTAGAATGATCAACTTGATATAAATTTAAATCATAGACTACACTGAAAAACTAACGAATTGGTGCTGACGCAATTGTAAGTTCCAATATGAGGCCTTACCGTAAAGTAGTAGAGTGTTTCCGCTCTTACTAAATGAGTAGATGCTAACACAACTGTAAGTTGCGGCGTGAGGTCTTACCATAAAGTCGTAGAGTGCCTTCGCTCTTACCGAGCGAATTAGTGCTAACGCAGTTGTAAGTTCCAATATCGCCTCTGGAGAAGTTTGTGATGGTCAGCTTCATTAACACCCTGTATGATGTCCTCTCTTCATACACGGTGTATTTTGGACTGAAAAGTATAACTGATAGATTTAATAAACACAATTAATTTAATACAAGTAGTTGTATAGATTTTATTGTTAACTTGCATAGATAACATGCTATGTTTACTTAGGGCAAACCATGCAGTTAGATAAGAACAACTTCGAGAAAGAAGCCAATAGGAGAGTCCAGCTGGAATGGGCAGCTTTTGGCAAGTTGCGTCAAGTCTTCACGTCGTCTATACCACAATGCCTTAAGACAAAAGTCTTCAACCAGTGTGTCCTACCAGTCATGACTTACGGTGCCGAAACATGGACGCTTACAGTGAACCTGGTCCACAAACTCAAAGTCGCTCAGCGAGTTATGAAGAGAGCTATGCTCGGAGTTTCTTTGCGTGACCAAATCCGTAACGAAGTAATCCGACATAGAACTAAAGTCACCGACATAGCTCAAAGAATCAGTAAGCTAAAGTGGTAGTTGGCCACATTTCTCGAAGAACCGATAACCGATGGGGTAGACGAGTTCTTGAGTGGAGACCACGTACAGGCAAGCGTAGTGTAGGGCACCCTGCGGCCAGGTGGTGTGACGACCTGCGTAAAGCGGCGGGAAAGCAATGGACACAAAAAGCTGTCGACCGAGCTCAGTGGCGTGCATTGGGAGAGGCCTACGTCCAGCAGTGGACAGCGAAGGGCTGATGATGATGATGATAGATAACATGGTGGTAGGGTACTTTCTAGTACTCGGGTGGCTAGCTACCACCCTCAAGTTATTATTACAAACTTTTTTCTGTTATTACAAACACACAATAGCCGAATATACCATCAATTCTCAATAAACAATACCGCAGTATACTTGAATACATTCCCATTTCAACCGAGCCCCGTTTTGCCGATTCCCATTTTACCCGATTAGTAGATAATTCTGCCTATTACTCCGCTATTCAAGAATGACTATAATAAAGGGGTCAAGCGGGAATCGATGATCCTCAATGAGTATTTATGACTTGGTTTACGCTGTTCATCCTACAATAGGGGTTTATTAGGTTGAATATGATTATTATCTGAATAGAAATAACTTACAATGATTACCTACTAGTTTTTGTTGTTAAACTGCGATAAAAAAACTTAAGTAAAATCCAGAGTCTCAGCTACCTCCATACCAAATTCTATTCAAATCCGTTCAGTAGTTTTTACGTGAAAGAGTAACAAACATCCACTTTCACTTTGGTATTACTGGGTTTTAATTTGTTTCTTACCCGTCGAGAAGCATTTCTCCTCGATTTTTCAGCCAATAGTTGATAGTGTTGGGATACGCTTCCACAGTACATTCTAGCACCACGTCAGTGCCTAGTGGGGCACCGAGCAGTTGATTTGGCACAATCACTGTTGGCGAGACTGTGGAGAAACAAAATGATTTGGAATTACATAATCTCCTTTATAAAGTGCGGCTTCCCTGAATTAGTCTTGTTTTTTTATCTAGGTGTTTGACCATAGCTCACCTGATGTCAGGTAAAGATAAAAATAAATTTATTTAATAGTTTGTAGCGATGTTAGCTCAGTGGTTAGCGCGGTAGGTTAGCATGCCGAAGGGCGTTGGTTCAAACCTCACAATGAGTTTGAGCTGCCGGTGAAGGAAAACATTGTGAGGAAACCATAGCATGGTAGTAGGGTACCTTAGTACTCTTTTTTTTTTTTAATTTATTGGCCTTATAATATATTTATTACACTGGGCAAGTCACAACTACATAACTACATCAAGATACGTATACACGTCAATATAATATATCTATAAACTAACTTAATAATAATACATTTCTAAAATTCTAATAAAAGTTAATTTATAATGATGTCCCCTTAAACCTACATACACACAAATTACATTAAGAGAAGGATGATTCGATACTCGGCTGGCTAGTTACCACCCTAAAGTTCAAAATCTGCCGCCAAGCATCTAACGGTGTATTCCGGCAGCCTCACTTGAGAGCCAGTTCCGTTCCTGGCTAGGTGTGCTTTACCATCTTCGACCACACCTTCACTTAACATCAGGTGAGCTGTGGTCAAAAATGTAGCCTGTCAACCATTAACAAATAAAAAACAGAGTATGTTAGGCACATACAAAAAAAAAGAAAACAGTGAAATTAATACATACATATGGAAGTGGTGGACGATACAATTTGTAATTCAGGTGATGGTGTAGCCGAAGATGGTAAACACCTAGTACTCAGCTGGCTACCATCCTCAAATTGCAAATCTGTCGCCAGGCACCTAACGGTGTGTTCCGACAGCCTCACTTGAGAGCCAGTTCTATTCCAGGCTTGGTGTGTATAACATCTACGACCACACCGCCAGTTAACATCAGGTGAGATGTAAACAAACACTCATAAAAAAGTCATGTCACTCACATGAATTATCCTAGTTTAGACCGATTGTATTTTTTTACCAAACTCGTTTTTCTTGTGTTTTATTTCGAAATATAATATAAATAACGCACAAAGGAAAATATATATTTTCGTGTTGCTATCAAAAATCCGCCAAAGCTTCTAGTGAAGTTGCTTCTTTACAATGATATAACGGGACTTGACTTCGGCTTACTTTGTGAGACTTGGACTATCTTTGACTTCGCCTGACAATATTTAAAAACTTAACCTGGCAGAATGAAAAAAGTACGATGTGTAGCCGAAGATGGTAAACACCTAGTACTCAGCTGGCTACCATCCTCAAATTGCAAATCTGTCGCCAGGCACCTAACGGTGTGTTCCGACAGCCTCACTTTAGAGCCAGTTCTATTCCAGACTTGGTGTGTATAACATCTACGACCACACCGTCAGTTAACATCAGGTGAGATGTAAACAAACACTCATAAAAAAGTCATGTCACTCACATGAATTATCCTAGTTTAGACCGATTGTATTTTTTTACCAAACTCGTTTTTCTTGTGTTTTATTTCGAAATATAATATAAATAACGCACAAAGGAAAATATATATTTTCGTGTTGCTATCAAAAATCCGCCAAAGCTTCTAGTGAAGTTGCTTCTTTACAATGATATAACGGGACTTGACTTCGGCTTACTTTGTGAGACTTGGACTATCTTTGACTTCGCCTGACAATATTTAAAAACTTAACCTGGCAGAATGAAAAAAGTACGATGTCAGGATAAGAAAAAATATTACAGATTTTGATGACCTGCTTGGACTCTTGTTTTTCTAAATTGTCTCTTTGTTCTTTAGCATAGATTTCACAGCCTTCGACCATAAAACGTCATATAAACTAGAAAATAGTCTAACCTAGTAAATAAACGTATAAAATTAGAGCAAAACGAATACGGAAAGAAGTAATTTTTAAATTCCAACACAAAATCTAAAAAAATCAGGAAGTTCTCGAAGAAAAGCCAGGCGAACAATGTCGTGATAATGCGCTCGTGATCCGTAGTAACTTAACCCACAAGCTCATCTCAACCTTATCCCACTGGAAGTGATCTGCCAACGGATCGGGGATGAGAGACCAACGACACGAGAAATTCGCTCAGTCCGGATAAGGCTACTGACAATTCGGAATATAAGCTGAGAATTGTTTGAGAAGTTGAAAGATAAAAAGCAATTGAAACAAAATTATAAATGTTTTAATTTTAAAACGAATACCAGAATATTCGTTTCATTTCAAACAAATTTTAGACACGGGGATTAGATTTTTAATTCACCGGGTCATCTAGTTTACCGTAATTATAAAGAGTAAAGATTTTTTGTTTGTTTGCTTGTATTGAATAGGCTTCGAAACTACTTGACCAATCTTAATAATTCTTTCATTATTAGAATGCTACATTATCCGTGATTTACATAGGCTATGTTTTATTTAAAAAATAGTTAGAGATCCGTATGGAAATAATATAAGCCAAGCTATGAAAAATTTACCGAAAATCCCGTACATAACAAGCGCTGCGAAAACTATTGACAATAGAATAAAATGACGTTTTATAAAACAAATTGACAGCTACAAATAATTCCGCAGTATTGTATGTCTAAATATTACAGTTGTCTACATCTACACTACTATACAGAGGAAAGATTTTATTTTTTTGTTTGTTAGTTTGTTAAGCTCCGAAACTACTGGACCGATCTGAATAATTCTTTCATCATTAGAATTTTTGATTGATTGATTAACACTTTATTGCACACACTAAAAAAAAAAATACAATAGAGAAGAAATGAACTTAATTAAGAGGTGTAACTGGTGACCTACAATGCTACGTTACCACTGAGTGACATAGTCTACCTATATATTTACATTGTTAATCGAGTTTTGTTTTCCCGTGCAAAGCCGGGGCGAGCTGCTAGTTAGTAATAAAATTAAGGCTTAAGTACCATTACAACGCCATGTGTAAATTCGTAAAAGAATGTTTTTAAATTTTTTAAGTTGGATTTTGAATTAAAACAACATAAAATACGTGTTTCTAAAATAGACCATTATCATCGTTACATTAATGTTTTACCTCAACGTTAAAATTAACATCCTACTTAAATTTATATAGCGACTGAGAGAATGGAGCTCACATAAGCGATAAAAAATCCCCTAAAGACACATTTCAGAAGGACTATAATCATAAAGAGAGAGTCCCGAGTAGCTACATTGTATGGTGGCATTAAGAGGTAAATTTTTAATGTGCCATGTTTTCTAGTTAATGTAGAACATCGATTTTTTGATAGGCCTGCTAACTAGCTTTTTTTATAAGTAATAGCCCTGAATAAAACATTCGTAGCGATGATAACGCACTGGTTAGCGCGGTCGGTTCACATGCTGAAGGGGGTTTAAGCCCCAACCATGAGCTTAAGCTGCCGGTGAAAGAAAACATCGTGAGGAAACCATAGCATGGTGGTAGGTTACTTTTTAGACACCGGCAGCGTGAGCCCTGCCCTGCTGCTCTCGTTGTTTATATTATTTGTGTTTTATATAAATACTTTCTTTAAATTAACTATGATAATGATAATAATAAAACCGGCAAAGTATGAGTCAGACTCACGCACGAAAGGTTCCGTATCATTATCTATTAAAACGGAAAAAATATCACGTTTGTTGTATGGGAGCCCCATTAAATATTTATTTTATTGTGTTTTTTTAGTGTTTGTTGTTATAGCGGCAACAGAAATACATCATCTGTGAAAATTGCAACTGTCTAATTGTCATGCTTCATGAGATATAGCCCAGTGACAGACGGGCAGACAGACGGATAGGGGAGTCTCAGTAATAGGGTCCCGTTTTACCCTTTGGGTACGTAACCCTAAAAACCGGTCTGACCGCAAGAAGTTTTTGAGTGAATGTATATGGATTGGATGTTTCAAATGCCATCCAATAAGGAATACCCTATCAAGAGAAAGCTTAGCCTTGATCAGACAAACAGTCATTGCCATCTGCCACTCACACACCCACGCACGTCCGTACCCCGTATATGGATGGAGAGAGCCAATGACAGGGAAGAGTCAATTATACGCAAGGGCGGCTTACAAGAGGGGATCAATTCGGCTTTATCACAGTATTGGAAAGGGCTTAACAGGTGAGATGACAGCGGGCTTTGTAACATTTTTAGGTATTATTTAGACAAACAATTTTGATATTTAAAGAATTACAAAAGTTACCTGAATTATTTAGCTCTGATTTAGTTAATAACTCATACGTACTATAAATACGGACGAGTTACGACGCGCGGTTTCGGGTCCGACTGTGCGCGCTTGTGCGTTGCATTTTTAATATTTTTACTTGCTCGTACGTCGATCGTTCCTGCTGCTCTACGGATTGCTTAACGCGCTTCGCTGGCTTATTACGTCCTACCCTACATTACTGTACAAATACCGCAAAAAAAACCACAATACTGCCTCTTAAAGCTTGTGTTAACTGTGCATTTGAGGCTGAGGGCCTCAAATGCACAGTTAATTTAGTAAAATTAAAAGTAAAAATATTGGATATTTTAAAATGTAATAGAAATGATACGAACGAAACTCTCTCCTAATGGTAAGAGATAACGCACGCCACTGTAGCGATGCGATACACAGATTTTTGAGTAGCAGAACAAAACCCTAGACATCGCTGCTTTGGCGCTCATTACTTTGAAACTTTCTATGGTTAGTCTCAACAGCCCTGTAATTTCATTAGCTGCAGTATCCTTCAAAGCGGTTCAAACCTGAACTTTTGTGACGTTTTAAAGAGAGACAAAAATTTCCTACTAATTGTGTTTTTAGCTACTTATTCGAGACGCTGCCATATGCAACGGTCTTCGTATAAATTATTTGTTTTTTCTTTTTTTAATATATTTATTTAAAACACAAAAGTATTTTTCCCATTAAATGATTTAAAATGACAAAATTATAGGTATCTTATCTATACTATTATAAAGGGGAAAGATTTGATTGTTCCGGGTCTACTACTATATACTATCTACTATCTCCGGGTGACATAGGCTACTTTTTATTCCTGTATTCCCACGGGAACGGGAACTACGCGGATGAAACCGCGAGGCGTCCGCTTGTATAATTAAAAAGCATGTCAACATGACTAAATGTCAATGAAAAAATTATAATGACTTACTAGTAATTCAATAATCTGTTATTTTTAAGTACTAAAATAATGAAACAAGGTCTCTTGTAGCTCAGCTTGGTTCTGAAGCACGCGATGAACGGTGCATCCCGAATGGAAGCGGGTACGTGGTTGTAGACTATGGGTCCTAGAAAGTATACAAATCTCTCCGACTTGACGAGGCTGATGCGACGGTATTACTAGTTGGTCTGTCTTTTAGATTCAGTCGCTATCATTCTAACGTTTACGCCGCATCCTTAGATACCTATACGAAGGTTGGCGCGAGGAGTAATCTTCTAATTGTATTGGCGGCGAAGGTGGAAGCTTCGCGTTTGTTTGATTCCTACCTTTCAAAATGTCAAATAGTTATTCAAGATACTTCGACATTGTTCCCGTATTCACCGCTCTTGTCTCTTCATAACAGTAGATGATATAAATAGTATTTTTGTAGGGGCTCGTATCAGAAGTTAAGTGAAACTCGAATCGTTGTTGTACTCTTAATAATTTAATTTTACATTTCTTATAAATAATTGTAATTCTGTTCATTAGTTGTCAATTTGCACAGTTCACAAAGTTAAGACGAATGATAATGATGGTGCGAGTGAAACGGTTTGTCGCTTGTACTTGTTTATATATCTGCTCTATGTGCACAAAAAAAATACAATTCGGTATGTAAAGTTTTTTTTGTATTTATTTTATATTTTTTACTGATAGTAAACTTTATTTTATGAAACTACTATGAATATTTTGACTTTCTATGCGGTAGTTTATTTTAATACGTTTTCAAACTTTTTATAGTTAAGACGTCATGAGGTAGGCTGAATATGTAGAATATGCCTTTGCCATATAAACAAAAAAGTATACAAATATATTTGACACATTTGATTAACTTCGACAACAGAACTGACAAGTTTTTTTTCTAATTTGCCCAATCGGACATGCTAAAGCTGTAAAGCCATTTTGTCACGTCTTCGGATTTAATTCATGACATGAAGTAAACAAATCTTATGTCATAAAAGCGATATCAGAGTCCAAATAACGTTTAAAGTAAACTAATCTAGATATTTGTATCAATAAAGTGTAAAACATCTCGACGTACATGTATTGAAGAGATTATTATGACCGCCGTTGACTTGTCATTGACAAATTTTGTTTTGGTTTGCCATTGCTTTTTTAGTCTATAAAGTTGCCCTACAAGGTGACGTCATGAGAATTCAAATTAACGTCAAATTTAATTTATGTATTTTATTAAAAAATAAACTTCACCTCATAGTTTACAGAGTTTTAAACGTAAAAATATTGTACAGAAATGTACTATTTCGAAATGGTTTTGGAATCAGTAAAGTTTTTTTTCTTTACGTACAGAATTGGAAAATTGTACCATTTTTCAGTACTCACAATTGACGCTGAGCGTGATCCTCTTGCTTACTGCTGGAGGAACATCATTGGAAGCGATGCACAGGAACGCGCCCATTTGTTTCCGATCCACCTTCCAAAGCAGCAACGAACTGCCCACGTAGCTCTCCACTGTGAGAAACAGCAACAACACTGAGGAGTTTTGGCGGGAATGCGGAAAGAGTCGTGTCTCCCTGTTGTATTTTTTTCCAAAACTAGTGTTTTTTTCGATTGTTTATGCATAAAAATTGTGGTGTTTTATTGATAAAATGCTGAATTACAAGCGTGAGTTTGGGAAAGTTATCATAGTATAGTGAAACATGACTTTTCGTGTTGCTTCCAAAACTCCATCGAAGCTTAGTCGCCACTACTTCACTAAAGCATGACTTACAGCTACGAGGCAACTTATATAACTTTTGTAACTTGAAAATATAAAACACTTGACACTGGCAAATGCTCAAAATGCGACGCCAAAACCTACGAAAAACTGTCATGTTACAATAGCTGTGGTCAAAAGCTGGACACGGCTATTATGACTGAAACGTTGACCGTTACAATAGCCGTGTTATTATAGCCGTTGTCACGACTATTGTAACATGGCTTAAAAGTAGAGGTAAATAAATAAAATGAATTTGTTAGTATTTAGTTCCCAAAATAATAAGTATATATAAGAAAATGTAGATGATAAAAAATGTGGAAAATTGCTGGTAAGTACAAAATCTAATGTTGTGTAAATTAGCTAGTAAAATCGCTTGCTGATGTGGAAATGTAACGCATAAAAACCGGAGATTTATTTTCATTTAAAAATGAAATTTTAGCAATTTTTTTTAAAAATATGAGCCTTTTGCGGTACCACGTTTATTCCGATACGTTTAAGAATCAATACGAAAAAGTAGAAGTTATATTATCCTTGAGTGAAATACCGTCGGCGTCAGTCAAGCGAGAAGGTGAAGTGGCAATTGCTACGTCATTTACATAAAGAGGTCGGGATGGGATCGGGTGTTTACGCAATAGTTTAGGGTTCCTTCATTGATTTTGGAAAAAAAATTATCGAAATATATTTTTAAATTGCTATTTCAGTACAAATAAACAATTAAAGTAAAAATGTTTCGGTAACAATGGTACGTTTGTTTCGTGAGTTTTTTTTTGGGTTATTGTAACTTACATAATGTTGTTTTAAGAAAAATCTAAAGTGTCTGAAAAAGACAATACATTGAAATAATAAAACTTTCGAGTGAACTTATATCTATCGTATTTTTAACTTGTCAATGGACAGAATAAGGATTGAAAAATAACATGTTTTACATCGATCATAACAAGTTGTAGTATTTATGTTTTATTTTACAATGTCATGGCAAAAGTCTTATTAAATCGTGTAATATTATCTTAAAATCATCATCATCATCGTCATTTTAGCCGTAGGACGTCCACTGCTGGGCATAGGCCATTGACTTCCACAAAGACCAGTTGGAAGCGGCTCGCATCCAGCGCATTCCTGCGGTCTTTATTAGGTCGTCTGTCCACCTTGTGGGTGGACGCCCTACGCTGCGCTTGCCGGTCCACGGTCTCCACTCCAGAACTTTGCAGCTCCATCGACCATCAGTTCTGCGTGCTATGTGCCCTGCCCACAGCCACTTCAACTTGCTAATTCTCTGGGCTATGTCGGCTATCTTAAAATATAACCTGTTAATCTGTTCATAATGTAATTGAACACTCTGAAGCATTCCTCTATCTCCCAAACAAAAATAAAGAATTTATAGTGTTTGTTCACTTAAACATATTTTGTTCTCTCACTAAATCAATTATTACTTGTTACTAATGGTTGGTACTGCACTGAAATACGTAGAGAAATTTAGTTAACAAAAATTTTCCATGACAAAGAAAAAATACAGTGAAAAACATATTTTTCTTTCCTACAATTATTTTGTAATACAGGATCCTCGACAATAGAGCCAAGTACGCGCTTGATACTACTTTTTTGCAGAATACCTAATGATATCAGAGCTGTCTGAGAATGATCAAAGGATTCCACGCGGGCTGCTTTATGTAGCTGGTTTCAGGGTTTCTAGGAAAATAAATGAAAAATTGCCAACGTATTTTCAGCTTTGTTAAATCCTTATCCTTACAGCGTATGGGCATAATAATATATTCAAAAGAGTTTGTATTTCCTTGCCTTGGCAGATCAGCGCAATGACATATTTTTTCTTTCAAGGAAAAAATATGTCATTGACATGTCATGTCATACTAATAACTTAGAGTAACAATACAAAGTGTAAGGGATATATTATACCAGATACATTTTGAAGAGTGCGCTTCAAATTTGCATGAGCTAATTCCCCCTTTTCCATTCTACTATCGGACGGCCAGCTCTAAAAAGCGACACCGCTTCCTAATCCTACTAATATTATAAACGCGAAAGTTTGTATGTATGGATGTTTGTTATTCTTTCACGCAAAAACGACTAAACAGGTTTCGGTGAAATTTGGCCTGGAGGTAGCTGACACCCTGGACTAACAAATAGGCTACTTTTTGTCCCGAAAACATAAATAAATCAATATCAAAGGACAATTAAACCCAGCGCCATCAGACCCCAAACTAAGCAAAGCTTGTGCTATGGAAGACAGATAGCTGATAGAATACTTAAATACTTTTAAATACATACAGGACACCCAGACACAGAACAAACATTTGTTTATATCACAAAATGCTTGTCCTGGGTGGGAATCGAACCCATGCTGTTCCCTTCAGCTTTTGGAGCAGACATACTACCAATGAACCAACAGGGCTGTCAAGTTTGTTTGAGCATGTAGCGGGTAACACCGCGGAACGCAGCTAGTAATAAATAAATAAATAAATAATATGGATTCCATAATCTCAAACTAAGGGGTACACTACCACTAAACAATGAAATTTGCCGCCCAAATGTGTGTTCGCTGATATACATAATAGAATGCGTTCAAATCGCGAGTAGTTCAGTTTTTCCAGGCGTAGGGGTAGCGATCACCTCATCTTCGCTTAACATCAGGCGAGATGGCAGTTAAAGGAAAGTCTTTATGCAATAAAAAAAGGGATGGCTGGTTTGGCCTTCATTGTTTCCTTTGATGGTTAGTATCAATAGTCATAAAATTTCGTTAGCTGTAGTACTTTGCAAATCAGTATCTTACGTATAGCTTTATCATCATCATCATTTCAGCCGTAGGACGTCCACTGCTGGACATAGGCCTCCCCCATTGACTTCCAATAAAGACCGGTTGGATGCGGCTCGCATCCAGCGCGTTCTTGCGGTCTTTACTAGGTCGCCTGCCCACCTTGTGGGTGGACATCCTACGCTGCGCTTGCCGGTCCGTAGTCTCCACTCCAGAACTTTGCAGCCCCATCGGCCATCAGTTCTGCGTGCTATGCGCCCTGCCCACTGCCAGTTCAACTTGCAAATCCGTTGGGCTATGTCGGTAACTTTGGTTCGTCTACGGATCTCTTAATTTCTGATTTGATCTCGTAGGGAAACTCCGAGCATAGCCCTCTCCATAGTTCGTTGTGTCACTTTATATTATATCTTTATATACCTTTGTAAAAATCCCGTGTACCAATCTTCTTCAGCATTATGGGCTCGTGGTCTTCCCGTCGCCATGTGACCTTCGGGGTAGGGTGACCAGAAGCCGTGCAGACCAAAGTCACGTTGTCCAGTTCTGTTGCAGACACGTCGGCAGACGAATCTTCATTTATATCTGGTGGAACTGCGAACAGATTTTTTTGTATTCATGAGTGACAGACTAAGTAAAAATATTGTAGGACATTACACACAGCGCCATCTGATCCCAAACTAAGCAAAGTTCATACTATGGCAGTCAGATAACTGATACAATACTTAAATACTTTTTTTCATACATACTTATAATACATACAGTACACCAAGATACAGAACAAACCTACCTACCTACCACATTTGTACCTACCACAAATGTTTGTCCTGGGTGGGAATCGAACCCACGCCCACGGTATACCTACTGTATTTTTTTATAGTTGATAAGCTAGGTTTTTGACCACAGCTCATCTGATTTTAAGTGATAGTGTGGTTAAAGATGGTAAAGCACACCTAGCCTGGAATGGAACTCGCTCTCAAGTGAGGATGCCAGAATATGCCGTTAGGTGCTTGGCGGTAGGTTTTCACTTTGAGTGTGGTACCTAGCTAATCGAGTAGTGGAAAATACCCTACCACCATGCTATGGTTTCCTCACGATGTTTTCCTTCGCCGCAGTTCAAGATAATTGCTGGAACCCACGTCCATAAACATGTGATCCGACCGTGCTTACTACTAAGCTGTCATGCCTACAATAAAAATTGTTACGTAAACTGTAAACTTTTATAATGAATAAAAACTGGTCCGAGGTTTCATAACAGGGTTGTTATAAACCCAAACCCATTTTGTTTTTCAGTCATGTCATAAGCTCATACTTCGCTACATACGAAATCAATCTATTATTATTAAAGTCAATCAAAAATAAACCATAAGCTGTCTGTAGCAAATTTCATTATCCAATTATTTCGTTCTTAATATGATGACGTCAATTATGGGAGTACTAATCTATCATTGTAGTCAAATGAGCCATGAAAATGTAAATAATATAATAATTCATCATTCATGGAATCATTAACACTACAGCCAGAAAATACCATAAAGCGTAAAGTAAGTTGTCATTTATTTAATCAATTTGGCAGTCTGCGACGTCAGCATCTCATTCGGCACCCTGAGTCTCATTTTACGATTCTTCAAGTGTATCGAACCGTCCCGTATTATGCGAATTATATCTACGGTTTGATCACTGAGTGTAGAATGTACAGAAAGACATTTTTCATTCGCACAGCGAGGTTGTTGAGCACTCTGCCGGAGTCTGTGTTCCCTGTTAGGTACAATATGGGTGTCTTCAAATCTAGAGTAAATAGGTTTCTTCTAGGCAAACGTGCATGAAGCACGCTTAGACTACACTACTGCTTAACATCAGGCAAAGTATGGACAAACGCGAACCTATTTTGAATTAAAAAAACCGGCCAAGTGTGAGTCGGACTAGCGCACGAAGGGTTCCGTACCATTATCTATAAAAATCAAGTTTGTTGTAAGGGAGGGCACCCTTACATATTTATTTTATTTTATTTTTAGTATTTGTTGTTATAGCGGCAATAGAAATACATCATCTGTGAAAATTTCAATTGTCTAGCTATCACCGTTCTTGAGATACAGCCTGGTGACAGACGGACGGACGGACGGACAGCGAAGTCTCAGTAATAGGGTCCCGTTTTTACCCTTTGGGTACGGAACCTTAAAAACCTTTATTTATTTAATTTAATACCAAAAAAATATTGTACTATATGCTGAGTACTATTTATTATCCTATTTTGTAACTGTTTGAAATTCATAATAAAAAAAACATTTTCTTTCTTTCTTTCTATAGAATAATCACAAAAGAAATCGTAAGCCGTTTCTCTGAAGACATTATACTCTTAGCTTAGATGCCATTGGTATAATACCGTCCCGTATTTACATAAACTCAGTAGCAGACAGTGAGCTCTCCGTACTGCGCCTGGCTTTTATTGCTATTTAACTCTGCGTGGATGAGCCACTTACACTTCGCAACAGTTACTTGCACATGGCATTCTTTTATTGTTTTACTAGGAAAAACGAGTACGGAGAATTTTGTATTATGTGCTAGTATGTGACATGACTATTGCTTTGATTAAGCCACGATGTGAACGGTGTGATGGTGAACCAGTTTCTTACTACGACTAGTAACAGTATATATTCAAGGTATATATATAGGTAAACATTACTGTGTTCCGATTTGAAGGGTACTGCAGCTAGCGAAATTACTGGGCTGTTGAGACTCACCATCGAAAGTTTCAAAGTAATGAGCGCCAAAGCAGTCATGCCCTGGACTTTGGTTTGTTACTTAAAGTTACGTGTATCACTGCAGTGGTCATGGACAGGCGTTATCTCTTACCATCAGGAGAGCGTCTCGTTCGTCTCATTACTTTTTACATAAAAAAAATTAAAATATCTAGAATTATTTGACATAAACTTAAGTGTGGTTATTTTAATTTGACAGAAATCTAATTAAAATAACCACAAGTCTTAAAATCTTCCTCTCTCTCTACAGTAACCACTTGCGAAGTCGTTACTGCAGAGAGAGAGGAGGAAAGCCACGATATTGTCTGCGTTAATCTATACTATTATAAAGAGGAAAGGTTTGTTGAGACTAACCATCTAAAGTCTCAAAGTAATGAGTACCAAAGCAGCGATGCCCTGGACTTTGTTTTGTTACTCAAAGTTCTGTGTATCGCTGTAATGGTCATGGACAGGCGTTATCGCTTACCATCAGGAGAGCGTCTCGTTCGTCTCATTATTTGTCACATAAAAAAAAAAAAAAAAAAGGTTTGATTGTTTGTTTGTTTGTTTGTCTGGAGCGACTTCAAATATTCTTTTTACAAAGCCGTTGGGAAGCTATGCTATCCCCGGATGACATATGCTAATTTTTCTTCTGTATTCCCTCGGAAACGGGAAATACGCGGGTGAAAGCGCGAGGCGTCCGCTAGTCTTTAATAAAGGTAATCTATCTGCATTTTTAATTTAATACACATTCTTTAAACCGTTACGTGGAGAACAAACATACAAACATGCAATAAAACAACAACATGCTGTTTGTCTCTATTTGTTATTATTTTTGTTTTTTTTTTGTTAAAAAATAAAATTTCTTTTTCTTTCTTTCTTTCTTTTTAAAAAAATATAATATATTTATGACCCGCCCTGGCGTCGCACTAATGTAGTACATATGCAATTATGCATGTATTATACATATTATAATCTTTCTCTTGAATCACTCTGTCTATTAATGGTAACCGTATCAAAATCCGTGGCGTAGTATAAAAGATCTAAGCGTACATAAAGCGAACTTGTTTTATACTATGTAGAGATATTATTGTGATTGTAATGTGCCCCTTAATCCGCAATAGCAACAAGTTTCACAGTTTTATCGCATCAAACAAGAGTTAAAAACGGAAGCGTAATTCACCAAACCAATTTACAAAGCCCACAGCGTGATTAAAACTTTCCACAATAAAACCCCCTTTATCCCATCAACGTTGCGGATTAAATTCCCCGTCATAAAGTTCGGAACTACCTCCCAGAGACATAGTAAAAATTCAATATTGAAATCCATACTTCAAAACTTCAAAATTGAAAAAAAAAAAGAATAACCCAAACTAATTTGAGCGCGCGCTATAAAAGTTGGCACCCACCTCGGCGCGAGGAAAGGACGCTAACTTTCCTAAGGTGATTTATTTTTCCGAAGAAAATACTTTTGCACCGTTCATTCGAGACGTTTCATTGATATTGAGTTTTGTTCTAACTTCTACGTAAGTACTTTGAAATGTTTTGAAGCTTCGGATCGGTCCTCTGTCCTTAATAAGCTTAGAGACTTCTTTTTCACTCGCACCTATTATACGTTTAAATGAATCGTCGGAAAGTTCTTTCAAATCGAGAATTCTTATTTCGAAAGTTGTTCGGTTTGTTGCGCCCTAATTTAGTAAAGAAAATGTCGCCTTTTCAATATTACGCGAAAGCGCTTTTTCCCTTTTAATTTGTGAGACTTTGGACCATAATAAATACTAAAACGTTTTTAATTAAAACTTGAGTGTTTTTCATGGTGACAAGGGGTCTTTTTGCTATGTTCTATCGTATTTCTTGTACGCTCGAGAACTCGAGTTGATAATTTTGGTTTTTTGTAATTAAGTTACCTTTCAACTTTGATTTAAAATTTAAGAAAACGTAGGACTGCGCAAAATCTTTTTGTTTGTTTTGTTTTCTCTTCTTCCAATTGTTTTTTAATGACGAGTTTTGAAAAAGTTTTAGGTTTATTTTTCCCCTTGTTTTGTTTTGAACAACGCAACTTGAAAACTAATTAGGAACGGTAAAACAGTAGGTATATTTGAATTATTTTTTGGTAGTGTGAAAATTAACTCATTTAAAATTTCAGTTATTTAATTATAATTAACGACAAAAGGCTACACACAATTTCTGATAACAAGCTTTTATTTTAATAGTATTGTTGTTTTTTTTTAATAACGTAACTTGAACTGTTTTGTAAAAAAAAATCCTCTTTTATATACGTAGGTACCAGGATTTTACACAGTTCCATCTAAGTTAAGCTTGTACTATGGAAACTTGATAACTAATAAAAAAAATACTTACATGCTTTTTTTGTAAATATATAATACTTATGTAATTACAATACCTAGACACAGAACAAACTTTTATGCTTGTCAAAACAAATGTTTGTTCTGAGTAGGAATTGAACCTTCGCCCTACAAGTATTGAAGCAGAGACTCACAAATAAGCTAATAAGGCAGTCATATTATTTGCTATTCAATTAATCGTGCGAAACAGAAAGTCAATATGCAACTGACAAAATGTTTGCTTTGCTAAATACGACACTATATTTGACTAGATAAGATTAATGATCAACTGATAACTGAGAGCGTGTTTAGGTCTGGCTAAATATAATATGTAAAACTTACCGTAGACATCAATACACCCTATCTGCCACTTCATGACTGGCTGCGTGTTGATCTGGCACATATAGCAGCCTCTGTCTTCAGCTCGTAAGGGTCTGATCCTGAGTTGCCACGTACCAGGAGAGTCCAGGGTCACGGAGTAGCGAGGACTGAGTACCACTCGCTCGTGAAGAGACAACACTGTCTGGTCTTCGGCTTTCAACCAGCCCACCTATAAGGTAAATAAAATAAAATTTATATTACTAGTGGACGCCTCGCGGTTTTACCCGCGTAGTTCCCGTGCCCGTGGGAATACAGAGATAAAAAGTATGCCTATGTCACCTGGGGATAGTGTACCTTCCCAACGGTGTAAAAAAGTTTCCGTGTCCTTGACACCATGAGTATTAAAATTAATAATAATTAAAAATAATCTATTTTTTTTTATATATTATCAATTACGATTTTTTTATTGTATTTTTATTTTATTCCTTTTTTTATTTAAAATTCTTATGATTTTTATATTGTTTAAATTTTATTTTATTTGTATTATTTAATTTTAATTAATTGAAAAATTCATTGAAAATTGACATATTTATTCATTAACTATCTATTTAGCGGACATTTCCTAATTTTTGAAAATAACTTATTGCATGTTGTCGTCACCTATAATTGCTTTAACATCTAGTTTTGTTTTTTTGTGTTGATGACCGCTATGATTGTTGTGATGTATACTATAGTGTTGGTCATCCCAATAACGAACGAATGAATGAACGAATGAACGAATGAATGAACGTACGAAAGAACGAACGAACAAATAAATGAATTAATTAATTAATTAATGAACGAACGAACGAACCAACAAACGAACGAACGAACGAACGATCGAATGAATGAATAAACAAATTCTAAATGATGTGAAACTATCAAGATTCTTAATTTGCTGCAGGACTCTAAAAACCTGCGTCAACGGTCGACAATATCTTATAAAACGTTCGCCGTCCCTTTAAATAAGCTCATTTCCCATCCCAGTTTGCAGACATTTGAATCCAGAATAGTAGTTTTGCTCATCATAGTTGCAACTGTACAAAATTTACATCTCATAGTCGCGAGAGAGCGTCTTCTATTTAATTTGCTTTACTCGAGACTGGAGAGGCCGCAAGCTCTTTGAATTTTAAACAGCAAGGATTAACGACATAGATTGGTGGCTGATGGAGAAAATAATTACTTGAGAAATTGATGATTTAGTGTTTACACTTGAAATGAAAGATTTTGAATATACCTATTATACTTTTATTATACAAAAGTAAATATATTTGAGAAGATTGAGTGGTCAGCCTTAAGGTGGTTCGATTTCCATACAAATATTTTTTTTCCATTTATAGACAAATGGAGCGTAATTTTACAGTGAAATCACAGCTACTGGCATTTATTTTGGTCTTTACTTGCGGTAAAACACAATTGCTTAAGTAAAATAGTAGATTATTAGCATAATCTACTGTTTTATTCAAAAATCGTTTATAAATTTGATTTTATGCTAATAATCTACTGTTTTATTCAAGGAATTGTGGCTATATATAAATACCAAAATCAATGCCAGTAGCTGTGATTTCACTGCAAAATTATGCTCCATTTGTCCATAAATGGAAAAAGATTGTTTGTATGAAAATCAAACCACCTTAACGTAAGATTTAGCTTCGTTAACCGCAACCGCAACGAAGTAATTCGCCAGAGAACTAAAGTCATATACATAGCTCAGCGTATTAGCAAGCTGAAGTGGCAATGGGATGGAAATATCTGTCGCAGAACCGGTAACCGCTGGGGTAGACGTGATCTCGAGTGGGCACCACGTATTGGCAAACGTAGCGTAGGACGCCCTGAGACTCGATGGAGTGACAATATACGTAGGACAGCTGGCGGTGGATGGAAGTGAAAAGCCAAAGATCAGGCTGAGTGGCGTGTCTTGGGAGAGGCCTATGTCCACCAGTGGACTAATATAGGTTGATTATGATGATGATGATGATGAACCGAAAATAATCGTTTAGAGTTCCATTGATAAGCGCATTAAAAGGCTGATGATAGTTTGTTAGGAATGCCATTAATATCCATTATCCATTAACATACCTAATAATGTTGTTTTTGGAAACTATACATATTTGGTTTGATTTGCTAGTAAATGCGGTTAGTCTACAAAATAATCACGGGAAATATCCCCAAAAAATCTTAAATAAAAACGATTCGATTTCACTTTTATTGTGCGGACCGCTAAACGTTGGGATGCACTGCCTGAGCGGTTGATTTTCTGGTGACTACAAACAAGGTGTCTTTATCTTGGACCACATTAATCAGTTGAAATCGCGGTTAAACGCAAGTTTTCCAAATCTAACCAATCAAATCGTATTATTTCAAATTGGTAAAGCATTTAAAATCCCATCACTACTAGGTAATCAAATTATTCAGCACCTCCTTTTCTACATAGAGCAAAACTAAAATTTAGCATGGCAATGCAACAAACTGGTACTCTTTAAGCGCTTGCATGTCGGTCCCAAAATCCAATTGTAAGGTTTTGTTTGCCAAAATCTTTTTTTCAAATTTATTTGTTCTGCAATTAGTTTTGGTAATTTTATTTTTTAATTTACTTTTTTTATTACAATTTAGGTGTATTGAGTACAGCCCACCTGATGTTAAATAACAACTTGGTCGAAGATGGTAAATGCACCTATGTAGCTTAGAATGGAATTGGTTCTCAAGTGAACCTGCCGGAACACACCGTTAGGTGCTTAGCGCTAGTTTTTCAACTAAATAAAAAGCAAAATTAAAAATTTTGAAAAATCCCACAATTGTTAAAAAGTAATTGAAAAAGGATAAAATTATTTTAAAAAACCCCCGACTTAAAACTACCTATAAACTTAATAAAAAACCCAAGAATATCCGTCAGGGGCTGCCATTAAATGAACTAGTTTTACAGTTTTATAGTAACGTGAATAATTTGAGATTTTTAAGTGCTATACTTACACCCTTAATGGGTAGGCCGAGCCCCTACAGTAGGGACCTTTAAAAGTTGATGATGATTTTGAAATTTAAAATAGTGATGACAGCCCAAGCTCATTGTTGGGGTTTGAACTCACGCCCTTCGACGTGTAACCCGATCTCACTAATCATTGAGATATCATCGTAACTTGCAACTGGCCGACCAATGCTTTGCTTACTTAGCTTGAGCCACCAATCTATCATGACCTATTATTACTTCGTCTACCAACGTGACCTGCCCAACTTTCAAGCTTTACTTAAAATTGTTGTATTCAAATATGGCACACAATAATTTTTATGTAGAAACGTATGTATGACACAAAAAATAAAGTAACTACTACTTATCTCGAGGGTCGTAAAGCATTTCCGTCTCGCGAGACCCTCGGGTACAGAATAAATATCTTTTTCGTTTGTACAGTGACAATTACATAATGCGTATAGTTGAGATATTGTGGTGAGCGCGCGTTCTTGTTAGCTTTTTGGGATCTGATTCATCATCATCATCATCATCAGCCTATCGAAGTCCACTGCTGGACATATGCCTCTCCCAAGACACGCCACTCAGCCCGATCTTCGGCTTTTCGCTTCCATCCACCGCCAGCTGTTTTACGTATATCGTCACTCTATCTAGTTTCAGTGCGTTCTACGCTACGTTTGCCAATTCGCGGTCTCCACTCTACAACACGTTTAACCTAAGCGTGCTCTATCTTAGACCACACTATTGTGGTCAAACACGAACGTAAACAGATTTTTAAAATCTTTACACTGTTTAATATAATGCTGTTTAATTTTACTTGGTGGTAGATCTCCTTAGCGGGAAGTCGTCTAGGTAGGTACCACCGCAGTACCAGTTATTCTGCCGCTAAGCAGAAGTGTGTAAACATTGCTGTGTTCCGATATGAAGGATACTGCAGCAAGCAACATTACTGGGCTGTTGAGACTAACTATCGAAAGTGTCAAAGTGATGAGCGCCAAAGCAGCGATGGCCTAGACTTTGTTTTGTTACTCAAAGTTCTGTGTATCGCAGCAATGGTCATGGATAGGCGTTATCTCTTACCATCAGGAGAGCGTCTCGTTCGTCTCATTACATTTTACAAAAAAAAAATATTTAATTTCTATTTTATAAATATAGGCTAAGCGTCTCAAATACGCATGTTTGGAGTCAGCGTATGAGTTCGTTCCGTTTGCCATCGAGACTGCGGCCCCGTGGAGGTCCGACGCTGCAAGATTTGTGGCAGAGTTAGGGCGTCGCCTTAGGGAGAGGGGTCGGGATCCGAGGTCGGGAGACTACATAGTCCAGCGCATTTCTCTAGCAATCCAGCGAGGAAATGCCGCCAGTTTTATGGGTACGTTTGCGGCGGGCTCGACCGGTGGACCGAGTTTTTAATTAATAATTTTTTTATTGACACAATTTTTAACTTTTTTAATATTGTCATTATTAGTTATAGATAGATATTAAGTAAATTTACGAATAAGTTTGTAATTAATAAATTTTGTTGTTTAATATGTGTACTGTTTCTCTAAACGCGAGCCATGGACGCCCTACAAAGGGCCAGAACAAACATCCTCTCAGTAATCAGCGGCGTGGTGTTCCTTTGTTTAGTGAAAAATGAATCCTGGTATAACATCATTATTTCGCTCGTTTGCTCTCGAAATACGACTCTATTATGAAATCATTTATTAACATTACCATGGTTAGTACAGATTTTTTCCTCATCACCTTTAGCCCATTATGGAAGGTATTCTGGCGGGGTATTCTATATGTTTTCCCTTGTTTTGTTACGAAAAGGTTTGTTTAAAAATGGATTTTCGCATTTTAAAAGTTAAATTACACGTTATCAGTTAAATTGAACAGTTTTGTGATTATTGTGATTTTGTTGTTATGTTTTTGTTAAGCGCTGGAAGAGTCAAATTTTTTAAATTAAATTTTACATACATTATGAAACAGTTACATTATTATAGTAAAATTTATAATTAATTACACGCATAAGTAGGTACTACCACAATATACCAGATGTTCTGGTGTGTAAACATTACTGTTCTTATTTGAAGGATACTGCAGCTAGCGAAATTACAGGGTTGTTGAGACTAACAATCGAAAGTCTCAAAGCAAGAAACGCTATGATGTCTTGGACTTTATTTTAGTACTCATAGTGCTTTGTATCGCAATGGTCTTGGGCGGGCATTATCTCTTACCATCAGGGCAGCGTCTCGTTCGTCGCATGACATCTACATTAAAAATTTAATAAAAATACCTCGGTATTTTTTTATTTATTAATAAAGGCTGCCAACACAGTGTGCACCAGTACATTAAAAATTAAATTACTAAATTACAAATGTTAATATAAGTTTCACAGCAATTATAGGCGAAGACGGAAATCCATAGAAATATAGAAATATATGTAGGTATATAGAAATTCATTCAAGATATTCCCACGCCTATCTAAAACCGATAAAAATAAGTGTGCAAGCAAAATAGCTAACATTTACGAGATCTAATTTCAAATACATCCACCGCTAACCTTCATAAATTCCGGGGTAAGTTCAACACGGAGCGAAGAAGAATTTGAATCACGCACCACCTCCAAATTGATTTGGTGCTCGCTAAACAACGGCATTTAAACCCTTGGTCACGTACTGTTTTATTGTGAGCCAAAAGTTACAATGGCCCCGGCGAATAGTAATCTTCTAGGGGTAATGTTATGTAATACCCGAAAATTGCGAGGGAATCGCATTCGGCCTCGCTCGGGGGTAACTGGATTTAGGAGGTAAAACGGAGTTTAGTTATGGTAGGATATTATTGTCGAGGATGAGACTGTCGCCTCCGCCTTGATATATGGCAACACATATTCAAACATGGTAGCGTATCTGAAAGCTATCGTAAAGCAGATAATGGTACGTGGTTTTCATTCGGATACAAGAGTTTCAGGATGTAACAGAAATTAAAATCGGAGTATCCGAAATAATAATAATAGACCATCTAACGTGAGTAAACGTGTAACGCATATTGGACCGCCTTACACGTTCAATCATGATCACGATCCGCGATCCGCGATCCGCGATCATGATTTCAAAATTTCTAGATATTATGCGATCCGGAGCATCAGTCCGTCAATCCGCTTCGTACACGATCAGTCTGGATCGCGATCATTGATCGCGGATCGCGGATCGCGGATCGCGCGCTACGTGTACGGGCTGCCATAGGGATTGCTATCCGGAAAAACGAATCCGGTTATCCGGCGTATCCGGCACCATTTAAGATTACCGGATCCGTTGCTAGCAGTTTGTGGCAAAATAATATAGCTGTTGTATTAGTAGGTATTTTAAATGCGTTGTGTTCATGCGTGCGAGTCGTTCGTCGCTGAGTCGCTCCACTACGCTTCGCCAGTACCACTCCGCTCGCTCCCCCGCAACCGCGTCGCGAGCGCCACCGTCAGACAGTATCATACTTATTCACCTCGCGCGACGAAATAAATATTGTTGTTGCCTTTACATTGGTTAGGAAATAAAGTTGATTTTTTTTTTATAAACTACATACCTATAAGTGCAGTGACACTTGATTAACTCACTTTATTTTGTACTAAAAAGCGAAAATCATCCCGATTTGATAAATCCGGATCGATTGATGGGAATCCGGTCGTATCCGGCCGGACCGAAAATGACGCTGGTTTGCAATCCCTAAACGCATAGGTAAAACAAAAGTGGATGTTTTCTCTGGCTCCTTAGGACAATTTAAGAAGCAAGTTTCAGAGGTGCAAGGAAATAAAAAGATATGAGGATATAGATACCGAAATTTCTGGTCCCTATATTTACTATAGTTTGAGTTTAAAAAAATAGGTTTAGAAACTCTTTAAACTGTAAGTTTATTTCCTTAAAACTGCAAGCAATAATTATGTTTATCAAGCTGTGTATGCCTATAACTGGCGCATGTATCGGAACATAACTTTTTGCAATGTGTTCGTAAATTTACCAATATGTGTGCTGTTGGCGTACCTTAATAAATAAACTATTAAAGTGTTTTTGGATTGTTGTTTATTTTTGTTTAGAGAATGACATGATGGGACGGTAATATAGGTAATAATAAAGGTAAAGTGTCGGATTTTAGTTTTAGATACAAAAGTATATTTAAAATTGTCTTCAAGTTAGATACAAGTAGGATTGACGAGTGTTTGCTGTGTGTAATGGAACGTAAGAAAGGTGAAAGAGATGGACTAATGTAAATGACAGACGAGTGTGAAAGAGAAAGCAGATGTGATGAATGGATGAGGATTATTATAAAAGGATACAACGACGGATGAGAGTTTTGGCGGGAACGCGGTAAGAGTCGTGTCGCTCCGTTGTATTTTTTTCCAAAACTAGTGTTTTGTCGAGTGTTTATGCATAAAAATGGTGGTGTTTTATTCATAAAGTGCCGAATCACAAGCGCGAGTGTGGGAAAATGATATAATGTGGTGAAACATGACTTTTCGTGTTGCTTCCAAAACTCCATCGAAACTTTATAGTAAAGTCACCATTACTTTACTAAACGACACTTGACTGACACGGACTGTACTTGACCAAGACTGGACTTTTTTCTATAACTTTAGCTACGAAGACACTTATTTGACTTTTGAAACTTGAAAATATATAAATACTTGACACTGGCAAATGCTAAAGCGCGACGCCAAAACCAAGGAAAAAAAAAGGACGGATGAAGATGTAAAGACATATAATTTTACTAAATAAAGAAATCGCAGAAGATTCTGGTCATTTCTCTTCGTTGTCCACGAAAACTATTCCACATACTATTACATGTACATATTTTTTTTTTATCAAATCCTCGTCAATGTTTTGGGTAAAACGATTTTTAAGCAGAAGTACATCAAAAATGTTATCTATAGAATACTCAAAATAAACTTTCGCAAGGTAACATTTGAATCAATCAATAACCTACATACAGAAACAATATCTATGTTCAAAGCTGTATGAGGGTCTACTAATATTGCTTACGACTTCCTTTCGGGCTTATAGTAGGTGCTGCCAATCCGCATAACCGCATATCCGCTTAACCTAATTTAAAAGCCAAAAGACATTACTGTTTACCAGGAGAAACGGAAGCAACCATCTTGGTAATTATTTTAAATCTGATTTTAATAACCTTCAAAATCTTTCCCAGGGCTTTTGTTTTCCATAGAAATTAAACCCGACGGCGTCCCCGGAGCCCTCTTCAAAGATTATGCAAACTAGGAAACGCCTAAAATTACTTCCCTTACTTGACATTAATGTTTTTAATTATATCGGGTTTTAATAAAGAAGACCCTATGCAAACGTATAAAATTAACCTTAAGGATGTGGACACACAAACATGTATCGTGCGATGCGACGCTCGAAGACGCCTCATGACTCATATAAATTATAAATAAATTTAAAATATTCATCCAGTCCCAAATTACGCAAAGTTTGTACTTATTATGGAAATCAGATAACTGACAGAATAATTATTTACAACACACGTCCGAAGGGCTAACCCCCAACAATGAGCTTGAGCTGCCAGTAAAGGAAAAAATTGTTATGAAACCATAGCATTTATAGCGTAACAACCATATTTGTAGCGATGATAGCTCAGTGGTTAGCACGGTAGGTTCGCATGCCGAAGGGCGTGGGTTCAAACCCCAACAATGAGCTGCCAAGTTCATTTTGAGTATTTAAGGTACATATTTAGTTTATGTCCGTTTAACAATCGTTTTGGTTACACACTCCATTTGTAACCGAAATGACTGTTAAGCGGAAATATTTATACCTTAAACACTCAAAATGAACTTCGTCAAAGTAACGCCTCAATCAATCAATTATCTAACTAAACATAGATAATTTAATAAATTTAGTTTCTGCACAATGTGATTTTTTATTTTTTTAATGGTGTACAGGCTAGGTGTTTGACCACAGCTCACCTGATGTTAAGTGAAGGTGTGGTCGAAGATGTTAAAGCACACCTAGTCTGGATCTATTTTATGTTTTTTTATGTAAAAAGTAATGAGACGAACGAGACGCTCTCCTAATGGTAAAGTCCAGTGACGACTACTGGAGGCAGATTTTCAACTTGAGGGTGGTAGCTAGTCAGCCGAGTACTAGAAAGTATCCTACCACCATGCTATGGTTTCCTCACGATGTTTTCCTTCACCGGCAGCTCAAGCTCGTTGTTGGGGGTTGAACCCACGCCCTTCGGCATGCGAACCTACCGTGCTAACCACTGAGCTATCATCGCTACAAAATGTATTGTTTTGTGTATTGTAAATGTATTTATATTTGCTATATAATAAAGTTACATTCTATTCTAATGTTAATTCTAATAAGACTAAAATTTACGTTATTAGTAGACTCATTAAAAAAGTAATTTTCAAAGTTATACGATATGGTTTACTCAGTGCAGTGACAACCTTAAATATGACCTTAATAACCAGCTGTTTGTATGAAATGATAATCATATTTCCTTTCCCATATTAAGGGTTATCACCCCATAAAGATATATATTACGCTATGAACAGCAAAATATTTTATTAGATAATATTTACGTTTCATTAAATGGATTTACTTAGCGGTTATGAGGGCGATAAAAGGGATTAATTAGGTCAAATAAATGAAACATTCTTTAGTTTTCGTCTAGGTAGGCACCAACGTATATTCTCCCAAGCAGTAGTGTGTAAATAATTATACTATGTTTCGGTTTGAAGGATACTGCAGCTAGCGAAATTACACGGCTGTTGAGACTAAGAAAGTCTTAAAGTAATGACCGCCAAAGCAATAATGCCTGAACTTTGTTTTACTACACAAACTGTGTATTGCTGCAATGGTCATTGACAGGCTTTATCTCTTACCATCAAGAGAGCGTCTTATTGTCTCATTAATTTTACATTAAAATATATTCTGTCACTGACAATGATATCGCGTACGTACGTATTATATAATCAGTTATTCGTCTGGATGCTCAGATGATGAATAAATAAAATAGAAGTCTGGTTGTAATGTAAGCCGTACATTGTATATATAATACATTTTTTTCTTTGTTTCTTTTGGTTGTATAAACTACAAGGGCTCACCGGAAGACCAGCGCTGGTCATACTATTTATTATGACCAGCATTATGCTGAGGTGAGCCCCTATTTTGTAACTTTTGTATGTCTCTGTTTATTTGTTTTTATGCTTGTTACAAAGTGTTAATGTAAAAAAAAAATTGCTACCTAGAATTAAAAATATCTTTGTAATGTAATTTCTTGTATTCGGCTGGCTACCTTAGTAAAAATTAACTACCAATTACCTAACGGTGTGTTACGGTAGCCTCACTAGAAACCCAGTTCCATTCCAGAATATGTGTGCTAACGTGTGTGACGACCAACACTTCGAGTTTATTCTATCACTCGTGAAATAAATTAATTTCATTTCAACATTCACAATCGCAGGTTCCACAAAACACTATTCAGTATTGAAAACGTGGTACTGTGTACACAATGTTTACCAATTCTCCCATTTTCCCTGCTGTCATTATTAAGTACGTACATTTATTTGGTACATTTATGGCGCTATTGTTGATCCTTCCGAATGATGGAAGCTCCCATTGCTTGCTTTTGTTAGGCTCGAACGCTTGAGAACCGACAGACATCATTAATTTGATAGGTGAGTGCGGTCTTACTCCTATTTCTTGCTGAGTGGAGTGGATATTGAAATAACAAGGGAAGACGTTGTTTAAAATTTTGTTGATTCAGAGACTGCAAATTTAGACAAAAAAAAAAAGATTTTTATTTCTTGATTATGGTTTTAACTAGATACGCTTCGTGGTTTACATTTTACGGCATTAAAACTACCCGTGTGCTAATACAGAGATATAAGCTATCTTTATATCAAACTAGCGGACACCTCGCGGTTTCACCCGCATAGTTCCCGTTCCCGTGGGAACACAGTTATAAAATAGCCTATGTCACCCGGCGATAGTGTAGCTTTCCAACAATGAAAGAATTTTTGAAATCGGTCTTGTAGTTTCGGAGCCTATTCAATACAATCAAATTTTTCCTCTTTATAATAGTATAGATTTCGTCCAAATTCGTCAAGTTGTTAATGCCTATTGAAGTAACAAACAAACATTCAAACTTTCGGTTTATTTTAATAATATCGCTAATATAGGATTACTTTTCTTATTATGGTTGATAGGGTATATGTTAGACCACAGCTTATCTGATGTGAAGTGATGATCGAAGATGATTAGCACACATATTCTGGGATGGAACTGGGCTTAAAGTGAGGCTACCGTAACACACCGTTACCTAGTAAATTAAAAAAAAATACATTACAAAGATATTTTTAATTCTCGGGGGCAATTTTTTATTTTATTTTAATACTTTTGTTTTATATGTAAAAGTAATGAGACAAACTATTCGCTCTCCTGATGGTAAGAGATAACGCATGCCCATGACCATTGTAGCAATACACAGAACTCTGAGTAGCAAAACAAAAAACCAAATATGAGACTTATTTCATAGTACATACACGATTAGGTCACGTTGATAAAGATAAAAATGTGCCAAAAATACTGGCAGCACTGCCACCTTGGATGGCAGTATACAATTTTTTTTAAAGTAATGAGACGATCGAGGCGCTCTCCTGATGTTAAGAGATAACGCCTGTCCATGACCATTGCAGCGATACACAGAACTTTGAGTTACAAAACAACATCCAGGGCATCACTGCTTTGGCACTCACTACTTTGAGACTAGATGGTTAGTCTCAACAGCCCAGTAATTTCGCTAGCTGCAGTACCCTTCAAACCGGAACACAGTAATTTAATAACTTGGACCACAACACTTTTGGTACCCATTTATGATTTTAAAATCACTCTTCTCTCCACTGAGTGTTTATATTGAACAATAATACGCTATCGCTTTATAACGTACCTCCATCACTTTACAATATTGTATCACAACACCGCGCGAGACCCATTTGACAAGCGCCATTAATTTGGGCTATAACCATGCTGCGGCCATCGTATAGTCAGTAGGTCAATTCACATGATCTATACTCCCTAGCATGTAATGTATTGACATCTTTTTCGACAGTTTCCCCATCTTGAATTTAATTAACATAAAATATAATTGTTTCATGGAAATCTTCCGTACTTTCGTATTGTCGTGGAGTCACAGCATTGGGTTCTTTTAAAAAAAATAAAAAGTTAAAGTAGTGAGATGAACGATACGCTTTCCTGATGGTAAGAAATAACGCATGTCCATGACCATCGCAGCAATACACAGAACTTTCAGTAGCAAAACAAAGTCCGGGGCATCGCTGCTTTGGCGCTCATTACTTTGAGAGATTAGATGGTTATAATGTGTGTTAATAGAATCTAAAAAGGTCGGCAACGTATTTTGTCCCTGGTATTGCAGATACCCAAAAGCGACGGTGATGCTTACCATCAGGCAACCCGTCTGCTTGATTGCCACCTGTGGCATCAAAAAAATGATCTATGGTATTGTTAGATTTAATATGTATACCTAAAATTTACTACAAATATATTTTTGTTTTTTTTTTTTAAATTTGGTTATTAATTTAAATTATAGTGTCATTATTTTTATTGATTTCTATGACACAAATTTCTTGTTATTTTTAAAATTTTACGTTTGACGTTCTTAAACTTTTAACACTTCTTATTTCATCAATCAAATCCTTTTTTTTATTTTCTTATTTCTAGAATTCTTTTTATTTAACTTATATTATTTTGTAATGACATTTTATTATTACTATAATTACTATAGCATTTAGTTTCATTTATGTACCTACCTCACAATGAGGAAAGGTGGGGAAACAATAGCACTCTTCTGCCAGCTGTATTTGATGTTTTAATATTTATATGTGCTTGACAGTTGATATACTGTTTGTATGACGGCTCTAGTGCGACGGGGCGTGATGGAGTGTGCTTTATGGGATGTTGGATGCTTGTGTCCTTTTGTTAACATATATCATCAGCTGTGGCGAGATATGTTAGTGTAAACGAAAATAGAAATCCAAGACAAATATTAAAAATAAAAATACATCATCTTTATTTATCATAGGCCACTGTAGGACATAGATCTATACGAAAACACGACACTCAGTCCGACATTAGTTTTTGCTTTTAGCCACTAGCAGCTTCCTTGCATATATCGTCACTCCAGTTAGTCTTAGGGCGTCCATCACTACGTTCATTGAATCGCTCTTGACTCTATAACCCTTCTCCAGCGGTTGTTGGTTCTGAAGATATAGCCAATTAATTAACTACTAAATAAACAAAAACATTATTTTAATTTTATTCGATTGCACGTTATTTGGTGTCTTCTATTGAATAACGGGTTTTACGTTTGTTTAAAGTATTTAAAATTGAGTTCCACACATTTTCTGTCTTAGCCGCGTTAAATTTTTAGTCACCTATTTCAACTTTTGTAACAAATTCTTCGTTTCTCTGCTAAATTAAAAAAGTGTTTCCAAAATCTGAAACCTTTTTTGATTGCCACGCTCCAGATTTTAGCTAAAACTTAATTAACAAGTAGTTATCGCTTATTGAACACTAATCGAATCAAAAGTATTACTTTCAACAAGTAAAAGGCGACTCTAGAGTTATTAAAATCAGTAAGGGTTGAAACTTTTATAAATGTGTTATATTTAAATTTGTGTTTTTTACTACATCTAGGCTTGCGTTCGACCGCCAACTCGCCTGATGTTAAGCGAAGATGCGGTCTACGGTGGAGCACGCTCGCCTAGAAGAAACTGATTCACTCGCGACTTGAGAGCACCCAGATTGTATCTATCAGGGAATACCCACTCGGGCAGCAAATTCCATTGTTTTTTTAATAAACTGGCCCGCTGCTGGGAGCGGCTCTCTTCTTATTCTGAAAAGGGTAAGGTAGGTTTCCTCACGATGTTTTCCTTCACCGTTTGAAGTTATCGGCTATACGCACATATTTAGAGCGTGCCGTGGGATTCGAATCCAGGACCCCCAGTTTGGAAATTAGACGGTTTTTTAAAATCTCAAATAGGCACCCGAAACTTCATCACACACATCAATGAATATTATTTTATTTATTGAATAAAATGACCATTTTTGAGGACGGCCATACTACAGCGCGGCAATGGGGCCGGAGTTTTGGAAACCTATTGATAGAGAGAGGCCTTATAGATTAGTTTATTTTAAATTGTTTTTTGTATATTATATACTTATTAGAATTCGCAAATAGTTTTATTTTCTTTCTTAGTGTTAAGTTACGTAAAGATGTATGTTATATAAATATCAACAACTTTGTAAATTTTATTTAACAAACTTTTTTTTTCGTTTACTTATTAATAGTTACAACATCTCCCGTCTGTTCTTAGTTAGTAACGTGTTTTCCCCCGTTGTTGGTTGCCTGGAAGAGATTGCTTTCAGCGATTAGGCACTTGTGGCACTACCTCATAAGGTTGTTTTGTTACCAAAGCATCTCTAAAATCACGAACAAAAATCAGCTATTCCATACCTTTATCCAATGAAATAACCAGCATTTTTACTAGTATTTTTGTACACTAAACAAGTGAATAGTAGATAAATGACACAAACAGTTTTACCGTTTATACACTGCTGCCACTCAGCAAAAATTAATTTTGAGTATCCATTAATTTCCAACAAACAAAGTAGCAATTTCAACCGAAAATTTGTTTCTCAACAACGTAGTTATTAATTTATACTAATAAATAATAAAAGGTTTATTCTCAGTAGCAATTAATAACATCATCTTGATGTTGAAAGGTTAAAATTAATGATGACGAACAAAAGCTAGGAACGTTGAGTGTCTGATAAGACCCAGTCGGTTGGAAACAATACTGTGGATGGAAACAGATCGCGAACTTTGGAATCACGACGAGTTCTCAAACGATTTGAAAAGTCGCATCAACCTTGTCGCTTGGCCTTCAGGTGTGAGAATTACTACTTCAAACTTTAAATGTTTCCTAGTCATGATATATCACGTTTTCTATTAAGAAAACAACGCTTTCTATAAGAATTTTTTTTAAATCAAAGTCACTTTTAATCCGACTAATTTTGTTGGCGCTGCGAACCCAAATGTGTTTTGGCTTCTCATAAAAAGCTCCACCATTCTCGACTTTAAAATACTTCATGTCATGGCTTTCACCTCTTTCCAATTATGAATCGATTTTGATTCTTTTTTTGCTTAGTAGATCATACTTCAGAGGTGGTATCATATAATATTTAACGATACATGTAGGTGTAGGTACACATCGATGATACTTTCGTTTACCTACTCCGAAACCTCGCTGTTTTCATGAAACTAAACGCACTGCGCGTTTAGTTGGTATAAGGGTCATGGGGTCGGTTTTTTAAATTGTAAATTTATGTATTACGAGCGGCCCATACCGGCTTCGCATGGGTGGACATTTACTTTTCAAATAAATTCTTATAATAAATGTAGCCTATTTACTGAGGGAGAATGTAGCATTTTAATAATGAAAGACTTTATAAAATCGGTCCAGTCGTTTTTAAGTTTATTCGTTACAAAATACAAAAATAAAAATCTTTCCTCCTTATAATATTAGCGCAGATTTTGTAATAGTAACGAGACAAACGAGACGCTCTGTTAATGGTAACCAAAAATCACAAAGTCAAAAAAGCACCAAAAATCGAATATTTGCCATATTTGTTCATTAACAAACAGTAGGTGCTTACTAAATATGAAACGTAGAAAATGTTCTCATGTCGTACTCGCAATGAAAGCCTACATTAGCAGGAAATGTTGGTGGTAATAATGTTATAACAAGATTAATTTTGCAAAGCACACAGAGATGTAACATTTCAAATAATCACGTCTTTGTTTTCTGAGAAGATTTTGGCAATTACATTACAACTTGTAATAATTTCCACTACGTTTATTGAAAATCGGATAACAAGTTTTCTAGACTTTCTTTTTATGGCTCCAGTGCAGATAAACATACAGGCAAACAGACAAAAAAAAAGTTTTTGGCTTATATTGCTTCTATATAACCAAAATAATATTCAACGTAGGTACCTATCTTAAAATTTATAAGAACTTCTACAGGTCTTTTTATGACTCGATTTCAATTGCTCTTTTTAATCGATGACGGACTAGGCGTTTGACCATAGCAAGTAACAATGTTGTAATTGCAAACACACCTTGCCCGGTATGGGAGCTGGCTCTACAATTTTAGAGCGGTCTAAAGTTAAAATGTATGTAATACTAGCGGATGTCTCGCGGTTTCACTCGCGTAGTTCCCGTTTCCGTGGAAATACAGGGACAGGAAAAAGTAACCTATGTCACTCGGGGATAGTGTAGCTTCCCAACGGTGAAATAATTTTTGAAATCGGTCCAGTAGTTTCGGAGCCTATTCAATACAAACAAACAATCAAATAAATAAATAAATAAATATCGTAGGACTATACACACAGCGCCATCTGGCCCCAAACTAAGCAGAGCTTGTGTGATGGAAGTCAGATAACTGATAGAATACATAAATACTTTTTCTTTTTTTTAATCTTTCTTCTTGATAATAGTATAGACAAATAATAAATGAAACTACTAAATAATAATTTGGTAGTTTGATAATAATAATTTAACTACCTAAAACTGCTGCGGGTCATTTGCTACGAGTACTTTAGTTCAATAAAGCGACATCTAAAATTAATTAATGTTCGATGTTCTTGAACAATTTAGTGCAAAACGTGGCTGCGTATTTCCATAATTCGTATGAAAGGAAGTACCTAGATCCCGTTTATATTTATGATGTAATTAGTAAATTTATGAAAATAAAATTTATGATACCTAGATAAAATTCTTTATTGTGCACACCATAAACAGAAAAAAGTACAGAGAACAAAATAACCTTATGAACTAGTGCCACAAGTGGCGGCCTTATCGCTAACAGCGCTCTCTTCCAGGCAGCCAAGAAAAGAAAAACACGACAGATAACATAAGAAACAGACGGAAGAGGTAACATCTCACAATAACACTGGTTAAGATTAAATTAAATAGTAATGTTTATCTGTCTCAAATGAAATATTAATAATAATTAAAGGGTCAGCTTCAAAAGGCAATGATCCTTGACACCATGTTCGACCACACCGTCACTGAACATCAGGTCAGCCGTGGTCCAATACCTAGCCTATTAAATATAAAAGTTAAAGAAACACATTCGAGTTTATGTGCATTATTTTTTTTTTGCTTGGAACTCCCAACTAAACAAAAGACTTTTTTTTGTCTGGCTTCGTTACAACGTTCCTTCGTCACCCTAACAAAATACTAAGTGTTCATGTATATTCTATGCTATCCTAAATCACCGCGAGGGCGAGAAGCGCAAACCAGAATTGAGAACAACCCCAAAGGTATTAAAAATCCAAGTGGATTACGACTCCAGCCGAACTTCGGCAAAAACTCACGATTATTTTTAACGAGATCACAAATAACAGAGCTGGCGGGAGGTTGGATAAAAAAACTAAAATAAAAGAGGCTGGATAGGCCTATAATACAATTTTGAGACGTCACAAACTAGAGCTGCCTGGGAAGGAAAACATCGTGAAGAAACCCACCACAGCAAAGGCTAAACGAATTAATTATTTAATCATATATTCCAATCATCAAGTCCTTATTTTCACCATCTACCCGTGACGCCGGCCGCGAGTGTGACCAGTCGTATTAAAGTCTCCTCCACGACCTTTTCCTTAGTGTTGCCATACGAAATATTATGCGACTGGACAGTTTGAACTAGATAAACCTCATACGTTATTATACTCCAGTTTAGCTAACTACAACACCAATGTTTAATCAACTATAACACAAATAATGTTGTCTCTAACACTAGGGAGTACCCTACTATCATGCTGAAGTGACTGAACACACCTAGCTCCCCTCTAGTTTAAAAACTATCGTCAAACACCTACCGGTATGTTTCAGGCTAGATGTAGACCATTGTCAGCTATACCATCACTTTACATCAGATGAGCTGTAGTTAAAGACATCAATCATCAAATAGAAGTAAACAACTAATTGGTTCAGAAATATCGCAATTCCGTTGCAGGAGATAACCATGATCAGCTAATACACGTCCGATAGGGCCCCACTAACATAATTGCTCTGATTGTTGTACCAATATTTGAGAAGAGATACAAATTTAGGGGGGGGGGGGCTCAGTATTCTCTAACAACTTTTGCCACAACCTGTCATACACCACAAGATCAAACGCTTTTGATAGATCCAAAAAGCAGGCGTAGACTGTGTTCCTATCGGTGTAATACTGGACGTTATGCTTGAGACTCAGTATAGCAGATTCAGTCCACAGTCTGGGCCTTAAACCGAACTGAGCATCATGCAGCCTTAGCTGTTTTCGTAACTGAGCATCAAACAAACCGTCCAGCACCTTGGCGATGATTGTTGCTAGTGATATAGGTCTATAGTTACCCGAGCTGGAAACATCCCTTGTTCTATTTTTAACAATCGGATCAACCACAGACTTCATCATGGCATCCGGTAGGTAATAATAAATAATAAAAAAAGCCGTTTATTTCATATTTTTGAGTACATTTGAATTGTTATTACTTAATCTATTTTTCTGAAATATGGACCCTTTTTAGGTAAAGGCCTCCTCCAGCTTTTCCCACAAACCCCTGTCTTTTACTGTATTGATCCAGTCGTTTCCTGACACCTGGATAATATCATCAGCCCACCTTGTTATAGGTCTACCAATATTCCTCCGGTAGGTATGAATGTTCAATACAGAAAGTGAAGAGCCTGGTGAGCCCCCCTGGTAAACGTTCACGAGCACACTGTAGGTGTTCAATGCTGAGTGAATCATGGCCTGGGGATTTCCCCCGTTTCATGTCCCTCACCACCTCCCTAATACAGGTGCAAATCAGTGAGTAATGCTCCCTACGCCACCTAATTACAAATTGCATTGCCCTGTACAAATAAATATAAATGAGTTAACCTTATTTTTTGATTAAAGTAACATTTTCCTGAAACTGAACGCTAAAGAGGAAGTAGGCTATTAATTAAATGAATAGATTACTATGTAACTATTGTTGTTGTCGAGTGAGGTAGGACTTCAGTGAGAATTTTGTTTGGGAAGGTTTTGCATAGGTATTCATGATTGGATTTTGTTTGTTAACCATATTGAAATTTGTAATATTCGAATGAAAAATTCATTCGAATTCAAACAGTGCCAATATCGTTTCTATAGGTTTAATAAGATAGAATGATTTGGTCATGTTCACACACATACACACACACACGCACACAAACACACACACACCATACGTAGGTATACCATGGTAAGGTTATCACTACATAGTATAAAGCAAAGTCGCAGCCGCTGCATTTTTACATGTTTTACAGCATATAATTTAAATGAATATTTCCGAAGATATTACAGATTTAAAATGCAGGGGCATAGTGGTGCGGCGGTACCTTCCAATTTAAACGCCTACAATTCCCGGTAAAGACATCTTTTGCAATGACCATTAATAAATCGCAGGGTCAGCTTTCAACGTCGCGAGCTTAGATTTGAGCGTTGAGTGTTTTTCTCATGGTCAATTATATGTCGCTCTTTTAAGAGTAACCTCTAAACAAAACATGTTTGTATTGTCTAATGACAAAAAAGCTGTAAACGTTGTTTATAAGGACATTCTGTAGTAGGTAGGTATATTTAGTATCAGCATTGTACCCGTACGAAGCCGGGGCAGGTCGCTAGTAAGGTATAAAATGTTATACCTTAACCTTATATAACCTTACTATAGTATCATGACAACAAAAATATACTAACCTATGTACCTAAATGTATGCTATAATTTAACACGGAAAATACTGGATTTTGCGATACAGGATTTCCTTGTGTAAAGTCCAGGGTTTGCTGTTTGCTCTAAATAAATTCAAGATTCCATTATTCACTCGGTGGTAGATCTCCTTAGCGGGAGGTCGTCTAGGTAGGTACCACCGCAGTACCAGTTATTCTGCCGCTAAGCAGTAGTGTGTAAGCATTACTGTGTTCCGGTTTAAAGGGTACTACAGCTAGCGAAATTACCGGGCTGTTGAGACTAACACTATCAAAAGTCTCAAAGTAATGAGCGCCGAAGCAGTGATGCCCTGGACTTTGTATTGTTACTTAAAGTTCTGTGTGTCGCTGCGATGGTCATGGGCAGGCGTTATCTCTTACCATCAGGAGAGCGTCTCGTTCGTCTCTATAGTTTTACATAAAAAAAACAAAAGTTGGAATCGTTTGAATTATCGAATATTTCCGTTGCTCACGTGAAAGCCCGACAAAGTGTGAACGTTACCCGGCATTACGTAATTTGAAGTGCGCTATAAACAATGGTAATTACTTGAGCGAATTAATGCACACCGCCTCAACAAGCCAATTTCTGTTTGCCGGAGGGCTTTCACGTTAAGTCTTTAATTTAAAAAAAAAATATTTGTTTCAAATTCGTGTAGATTCAATGGGGGCTACTATGCTAATAGCTCAGAACCTCACTTAACAATACATGTCAAAATATTGAAACATGTAAATGTCAGTATTAGTTGTTCTGCTAATAAGCAAATGAAAATGAAAAGCAAATGAAATTACTGGGCTGTTGAGACTAACCATCGAAAGTCTCAAAGTAATGAGCACCAAAGCAGCGATGCCCTGGACTTTGTTTTGTTACTCAAAGTTCTGTGTATCGCTGTAATGGTCATGGACAGGCGTTATCTCTTACCATCAGGAGAGCGTCTCGTTCGTCTCATTATTTGTCACATAAAAAAAAAAAAACAAAAAAAAAAGCAGTTATGTGAAAACATTACATTATTGTGTTCCGTTTTGAAAATTACAGGACTGTTGAGACTAACCATCGATTGTCTCAAAGTGAGCCATCATCAAGCAGCGATGTCTCGGATTTTGTTTTGTTGTCATTGTTATGGGTACTACTAATGCAACATGGGCAAGCGTTAGGGCGTTTCGTTCGTCTCATTATTTTTCTATCTATATCATCTATCTTTCTATATAAATATCTATCTATTTTCTATCTATACTATTATAAAGAGGAAAAATTTGATTGCTTGTTTGTATTGAATAGGCTCCAAAACTACTGGGCCGATTTCAAAAATTCTTTCACCGTTGGCAAGCTACACTATCTCCTGGTGACATTTGCAACTTTTTATCCTTTTTATACGGGAACGGGAACGACGCGGGTGAAACCGCGAGGTGTCCGCTAGTATATAATAAAAAAAATTGTGCCAAGAAAAGTTGATAGGTATATATACTCAATTCAAAGTACAATTACAATACGTGCGATTGAAAGGCTGATAGGCTAATCGATGACGTTTCGATGATGAATTTGAAGCTTCAGAGCCTATCACTGTTTTTGAGCCTATGAATAATTTTATTTTATTTGTAATTGTATTATTTCTATATTGACAAAAATTTTATTTTTCTTGTAATTGACTATTAATTTAATGTAAATGAATTTGACTATTAATTTGATGTAACTGGCTTTTAGCCGTTTTCAATTAATAAATAAATAATAATTTCACCGGCGTGAAGTGGTTAGCTGTCGGTTTTTTATCGCATACACTACGGTGAGTGTGCCCAAGAACTACATGCCCAAATTTTGCCATCGACGTTTTACAACAATACGACCAGACGCTCGACCAAAACAAAACACACCCTCTTACATTAATTAAAAGGAAATTCCCTTCAAACGTGCATAGCGTTTAAAGACTTTTCCAGACCACATTCCTTGTAAGAACTGCTGATGTGTGGAACTCGTTGCCAGCGTCTATGTTTCCAACTAAGTACAACGGGGTTGTTCAAGAAAAACGTAAATAGGTATTTTCAATGTAATCATGCTCCATCATAGGCCACATCGTCGATTTTCATACTTTAAAAATAATATACAGTGAAACCTGGTTAAATAGGACCTGGATAAGTGAGAAACTTCTATTATTGAGAATTCCAATGAGGTCCCGGCACTTTTTCATCGAGTTACCTCTGGTAATGGGACTCGAACGAACCTGGTTAAATGAGATTTGATTTCTAGGATTTTTTCGATGTTTACCTCTATAATTGGGATTCTGCAGCTTAATTCCTTGCATAAGTGAGACATTTTATTAGACACGTTTGTTTACAAACATTTGAATTCCTTTCGCACGTCCTTTGTTTGTCAGTACTATCTCAGAATAAAAGTGTACAAAATGTCCAAACGTAAATATAACACATTACTCTATAAATGTACACTTCGACCTTTATAAGCCTCTGTAAATGAGACAACTATAATTTTTTTCTACAATTGGAAAACTGGATAAATGAAACCCTCTTTAATTGGTGCAAAATTCTTGGTCCCTTCAGATGCCAATTAACCAGGTGTTACTGTATTATGTTTTACCACTGGTTTTTATTTAATGTTATATTACGAGTAATATTACCTGTGGTGGAATATTCGGCTCATAGCTCACCTTATGTTTTCCTAAGTTGATGACAGAGCATCCAAGCACCGCTTCCCGCCCGATGTGAAAAGTATGGTTGCCAATGGGCCGGTCAAACTCAGGAAGGTCGGTCATTTGGCGGCTCGTGTGGGATTCTAGAAAGAAAATCATTATTAGACTGGAAACCCCCACCCTATAGTATACCATTCAACAATCCTTTTCTATTTCAATTCACTTGGTGCTAGATCTCCTTAGCAGGAGGTCGTCTAGGTAGGTACCACCGCAGTACCAGTTATTCTGCCGCTAAGCAGTAGTGTGTAAACATTACTGTGTTCCGGTTTGAAGGGTACTGCAGCTAGCGAAATTACTGGGCTGTTGAGACTAACCATCGAAAGTCTCAAAGTAATGAGCGCCAAAGCAGTGATGCCCTGGACTTTGTTTTATTACTCAAAGTTCTGTGTATCGCTGCAATGGTCATGAACAGGCGTTATCTCTTACCATCAGGAGAGCGTCTCGACTGTCTCATTACTTTTCACATAAAAAAAATATATCGAAAAATAATGAGATGAACGAGACGCTCTCCTGATGGTAAAAGATAATGCATGTCCATGACCATTGCAGCGATACACCACTTATTACTTTGAGCATTTCGATGGTTGATCTCAATAGCCCTGTAATTTTGCTAGTACCCTATAATCCGGAACCCAGTATGTTTACTCACTACTGCTTGGCTGCAGAACATTTGGTACTGCGTACTGATAACCTCCTGCTAAGCTTTTGCCATCTCTAAATAAATAAAATAAATGAATATCGTAGGACACATAACACAGAGAGCCATCTGACCCCAAACTAAGCAAAACTTTATGATGGAAGTCAAATAACAGATAAAATACTTAAATATGTTTTTGGAAATACATACAAAACTCCCAGGCAACATTTGTTATTTTTTTTTTTCATTTGGGAATCGAACCCACGCCCTACCGTTGCAGTCCTATGCCCTTTGCGCTTATCTAACTTTTATGGCTAGTTATACTAATTCTTTTATTTTTATATAGATCTCTAAGCTTGTTAATAATTTTGATGTTTTTGTCTAATGTCTAATAAAAAGACAGCTAGATTTTTGTGTCAACCAAAGCCTTTAGAATTGGGCTTAATATTTTTTAGAGTAATTGCGTGTAAATTTCAGTTAAATTAAAATATGTCACTCATATTACGCTGTATGACAAAAACTGAGGGGAGGACGGGGAAAACCATTTATATTTAATTATTTTAAAGTTTTGAAATTATTTTGTGCTTCATAAAAAATTAGTATAAATATAGTTTTCAAAGCTTAAAAATGACTTGTAACTGTTAAAAGAAAACGCTTGTTTATTTATTTTAATACAAAATATAATGTTAAGGTACTTTCAATGGGTGATTCCAACTAGCGTTTAAGATGTTGTAGGTAGACACTTGATAATATTTCTGAGAGGGTTGTTGTTGTTGTTGAAAATGATTATACATTTTCTCGATAGAAAAAATCTTAAAGTATACTTCGTGGGCTATTTTTGTATCAAGATACATCAATTAGATTTGTAACAACATAATTTTTTTTTAAACGCATTATTGTATTCTTTTCAGCCAACTGCGGCGAAGCCAAAAAGGACAATTTTTTACTTGTGTGTATGTATGTATGTTTATCTCTACGTTCCCTTGAAGCTAAACGACCGACCCAATTTTGATGAACGATTAATATTATATTAATTTCGCAGTCAAGATAATAGGTTTTTGTAACTTTTTAGCTTGTTTTAAATTACGAATTAGTTCGCAAGTAAATAATTATTTTTCCAGTTAATGTACCGCACAAATGACAACGTTGCTGCAGAATAAGTTTAATAAATCAACTGAGGTACCAAACATGCTCACATTTGTTACTGCGAATCTTGTTTTTTTTTTTATTTGACAATGTAAAACACCAAAAATAAATAAAAAAGATGTTTACTTCTCAACGTAACTTTTAAAGATATTTAAGACACCATTTTGCAATCAACTTAGAAAACAGAAACCAGAAAACGTGTAACGGTAACAGAATAACTGATACAGCTAATTTCCGCATAGCAAAAGGCATGTGTAACGAGCCTTCTAAAGCCAACAACCAAGGATAACCGGGTATAAGTCAGAAACCAGTAGGATGAGTTTGGCTGCTTTTTCTAAAATGAGAATTTATAATTACCACTATGAGAGAGGTTGTAATTACTACTAAGGTAGTACGGAATATTATGTCGCTTCATTGCATTATTTTCCAAAGCTTGTGATTTTAAAAACAATCGTATTTAAATAATGAAATGCTGAGACACATAACTGTAGGCAAGTGATATGATTTCGTGGAACTTTTCGTGACAATTCCAAACCTCTGTAGAAACTTATTATTTACTAGTGTAACTTTTACTTGATTTTATGATAAGATTAAAATAAAGAAAATACTTGAAACTGGTAGAGTGCACAAAGAGCAAAAATAATCCGCTATTGAATTTACAAGATGTATTGTTTTACAATTTGTTTATTTAAGTACATTAAGTAACTTAAGAGATCGTTAGATACTCACACATAAACGAATTATAGATTCAGGACGTATTTAAGCCCATAATATTTTTCACTAAGTTGGAATTAGGGTTGAAATCAAAGAATTCGGATAGTAATAGAAGTGCCATTTCTCATCGACATTTATTTTTCATTATCATTTGCAACGGAAGTATATCTGAAATGTTTTAAGTGCATCACTGCTGCGTTTTTTATATCTGTCAGGGAAACACGCACAATTCATATATTTTATAATAAACACACTTATATACACGTACTTACGTTGCCTGTTCAAATTATAACCCGGTCCTTGCACAGTCACGTAAAAATAACAGTTACAAAACCACAGCACGCCGTTGTAAAGGTAACATAAGTACTTTAAGATATTGTTACTTGTATCTTTGCGCAATACGCTCCAGTGCGTTAGAACCCTAAAGTTAACAACCAAAAATAACGTTTGGTGTAGGCCAACAGTGAACTCGCATTTGGTAAAGTTTTAACAATCACGACCCGCCAACTTTGCCGCTTTGCCGGTTCCTCCCGCAGTGTGTCATTTGTTGCGATATGCGGCCAGTTATAGTTTTTATGCCTTTTGGAGATTTTGTAAAGGGTTGTTGCTAAGAAACTTTGGACAAATATGTTTGGGGATTTATGTTCCATTTCAGTTACAATCTTGGATTATTTAGAGTTGAAGATATATTTGCTTGTCTCCGTTATACCATTGAGGATTGTGGATTTTCTTTGGTTATGTACAAAACTTTTTGACTCTACATTTCTCATTCGTACAGCCAATTAATGGAGCAAGCTGTCTTTGTTATTTCATGAGAAATACAATCTGGATATTTTCAAGGTCATTGTGGGTTTGTATTTTTAAATCTTCGTTGCTCGTCTTTGATCACTTTGTATTGATCTTCTATCGCTTGCTATCAGAGGAGTTAGTTAATTGTGTATAGCTTTATATATCTGTATGTATGTATAATCAATGCATTAATGTATATTTCTGTTTTTCCATATATCCTCGTAATTGACACATTGTTTTAGTCTTTTCCATCCTAATTTTGCCTGGAAAAGATCGCTTTTATCGACAAAGTCGCCAGTTGTTACGCCTATAAATCAAGTTTTTTTTTTGTACTATGTAATTTTTGGTGTGGACAAAAAAGAGTTAATCAATAAATCATCAGACAAAACGTTTAATTGTTTGCCGGTCTTTCCGTAAAATTAAGTATATTTGAAATTAATTGTTGAATAAATAGGTACGCGTTCCGCCATTACAAGTTTTATGTACCTTTAAATAAGAGCCACAATTAATAGCAGAAACAAGATTAATAATAATTAATTGGAACGGGCTTGCCCCGGCTGAGGGTAAGTTTAGTAAACATATAAAGCACACGAAATAAATGTAATTCTTGCGAAAACGTTTAATTACGACAATATGATGTATAAGCCCATGTGTTAATCCAGGGTGTCAGCTACCCCTATACCAAATTTCATTAATATCGGTCCAGCCATTTGAGCGCGATGAAGTAACAAACATACAAACACACTCACACACTTTCGCCTTTATAACATTATTGTGATTCAGATGTGGGCTTGAACTCTTTGCCCTAACCCCTACTTCTGGATACGCTACTGTTCACAATCGTACTCACTATATTAAGTACCAACTCATTAACACACTAATTACCCAATCTATCAAATGTATACGTACCACGAAAATTAGAAAGCAATTTTCTTTAACGCTCCATTTCAAATACGTAACACTTGACTGTAAGGGCTAAGTACCATTCTGTGGTGTTAAGGGTAAATTAAAATTATTACAGTAGCATTACCTACAATTAAGGTTAGTCGTAAAAGCACTAAACGACTTACCCCAAACTGTATGGAACCGTTCTGTTTGTGATTTTAGATTTTGCCCAGAGTAAAAGTTGTTCAGAATTGATGAGTAGATAGTCATAATGATTAGTTTTATATACATGTACGAGTTAAATCTAAACTGTATGGAACCGTTCTGTTTGTGATTTTAGAGTTTGGCCCAGAGTAAAAGTTGTTCAGAAATGATGAGTAGATAGTCCTAACGATTAGTTTTAATATATAAATGAATTAACCCAAAACTGTTTGGAACAGATTTGTTTGTGATTTTAGAGTTTTGCCCAGAGTAAAAGTTGTTCAGAAATGATGAAATAGTCACAATGATTAGTTTTATGTACATATATAAGTTAACCCCAAACTGCATGGAACAGATCTGCTTGTGATTCTAGAGTTTTGCCCAGAGTAAATGTTGTTCATATTGATATATGATCTATAAGTTGTTCGTCTCAAATAGTGATATGTATACATACCTTTACATCTCTCGGCTTAATACCATATGACCCAGTATTTAAATAATTTTCACAATACGTAAGAAACTAAGGTTTTTAAACGAAATAATTTTATTGTAGCACACATCGCCTGGATCACAGATTAAATAATTGTTTCTACGTAGCCCGGTGGCCGGTGAGTTATAGAACAAAGAACAATCGATATCGTTGCAACCATGACGTAAATAAAATATTCATACCTTAGTAGGTCTGTAGGTACAGCTGTGCCCTGTAGGGTTCACTTAAGATGCGTGCGTTTACATGAGCTTTAATATTTATACAGATATGAATTATTATGTTGTTGATTTACGATTATGTTTAGAGATGAGACGCGATCCGGCGCGTAACCCCTAAATTTTATTTTATACTAGCTGCGCGCGCACCCGCTACATGTTTTCAGGATAAAATGTAGCCTATGCCTAATCCAGGACCTCTGCTACTTCCATACCAAATTTCATCAAAATCCGTTCAGTTATTTTTGCGTGAAAGAGTAACAAACATCCATCCATACTCCCTGTCTAATGTTAAGCTTGTGGTTCAAGATGAAGGATATTCTGAGTAACAAAACAAAGTCCAGACGTCACTGCTTCGTAGCCTATTATTTTGACAAATTCAATGGTTATTCATTCTCAATAGTTTTGTAAGCTAGCCACAGTACTGTAAACAAGTATGTATAATAATTAATAAATATCCTATGACCTTTCACACAGCGCTATCTAGCCCTAATCTAAGCAAAACTTGTACTATGAGAAACAAATAACTTATATAATACTTACATACTTCTTTTGTAAATCATCATCATCAGAAGTCCACTGCTGGACGTAGGCCTCTTCCAAGACAAGCCACTCAGCCCGGTCTTCTGCTTTTCGCTTACCACCGCCAGCTGTCCTACGTATATCGTCACTCCATCGAGTCTCAGGGCGTCCTACGCTACGTTTGCCAATTTGCGGTCTCCACTCCAGAACACGTCTACCCCAGCAGTTATCAGTTCTGCGACAGATATGTCCAGCCCATTGCCACTTCAGCTTGCTAATACGCTGAGCTATGTCTGTGACTAGTTATCTGGGGAATTAGTTCGTTTCAGATACAATCCCTCAGAGAAATGCCAAACTCAGCTCTTTCCATAGCTCGCTAAGCGACTTTGAACTTACAGACCATTCCCGCTGTGAGTGCCCACGTTTCGGCTCCGTAGGTCATGACAGGTAGAACGCAATGATTGAAGACTTTTGTCGTGAGACTTTGTGGCTTTTGTAAATACATACAGAACATCCTGGCACAGAACAAACATTTATGCTCGTCACAAAAATGTATGCTTCTCCTGATTAGGAACTACAGCAGATAGGGAGTCAAATAAAAATAAACGTACTACAAGCTCTCCGGCGAAAACAGCCCATGTTCCGGCCAAAACTAAAAGAAACGTTTCAAGTTGTACCCTTACCTTACAGCGGTGGTGAGGGATGAAACCCCTGTTCGATGGAAACGTTCGTGAGCGTAAATATTTAGGACCATATTGTTAGTTATTTGTCAATGGAATTTATTTATTTAGGTTGACGAAGCGTGAGGCTTTTCTTTAGATCTCTTTGTTCGCCCGATTTCTTTATATTTGGTGTCCGATTTTCTTTTCAATGCTTTTAAAATGAAATATAATGGTCATACTTTGAAAGTTTCACACACTACCATCCTCGTGGACGTTCCCAGTATTCGTACGCAGCGATTCCGCTCTACTTTCTTGATGCGTACAGCCCAGGAATGGAACTCACTGCCGGCTTCTGTTTTTAAGGCTAGAGAGAATAAATTTCTTCCAAAGCAACTCCCATTTGCTATAAATTACTTAGCAGTTTTTATAAGAGTAGTTAATATAAACCAACTCCCATTTGCTATAAATTACTTAGTAGTTTGTTTAAGAGTGATTAATATAAAGCAACTCCCATTTGCTATAGATTACTTAGCAGTGCGTATAAGAATAGTGAATATAAGCAATCGTTATGTTTTGGGGGCAGACGCTGCTAAGCCTGTGACGTCATTAGACGATTTTAAAAAGAACAAGTTGTTAAAATATTACCTGCCGCACGAAACGCGCACGGCTTTGTCTTGCTAAAAAAAATTGCAAATAGTGATTAGTAATTAGTTTTTTAATTGATAAACTAGAGAGTACGTCTAGAAGCAATTAGCTTACTAGATATAAAGAACAAGAAATCTAATGAAGTTAAACTATGCTTCGAAATAACAGACTAGACTTTAGTATACGTTACAGGGTAGAGTTATTCTGCCGCTAAGCAGTAGTGTGTATGCATTACTGTGTTCCGGTTCGAAGGGTACTGCAGCTAGCGAAATTACTGGGCTGTTGAGACTAACCATCGAAAGTCTCGAAAGTAATGAGTGCCAAAGCAGTGATGCCCTGGACTTTGTTTTGTTACTCAAAGTTCTGTGTTTCGCTGCAATGGTCATGGACAGGCGCTATCTGTTACCATCAGGAGAACGTTTCGTTCGTCTCATTACTTTTTACATAAAAAAAAAAAAAAAAATCGATCGCGTTGTTACTTTAATTGCCAGAGGAGGCTTCAGGTGGCCAGAATGCTGGTATCTACTTTGGTCAAAAGCTAAGAATTGCCATCCAGCGTGGCAATGTTGCCAGCATTCTGGCCACATATCCCTCCTCTGACGGTTTTTTAGACTAAATTTTTTGTATACATTTTGTAAATAGGTAGTATAATTTAAGGCATTTTTTATTTTGTTTAATAAATCAATGCTTTAATTGCACTTCTAGTACGATACTACCTGTCTGTTTGTATCTTTTGTCAAAGACTTGTTACCCATAGACAGCGGATAAACATTTTTAGAGCTAAATACAACTAGCTGTAAGCTACAGGTATTATAATGATCATTAATAAAATAATTAGTTCGTTCTACTTTGTAGCATCGAAACTTATATTTGCATGGATGGATTAAAAAGAAATCAATCTTTTACTATATTTTTCCAGTGAATTCGTGTGCAACAAAACAATTTTATTTTATAAATATAAACTACTAGCGGACGCCTCGCGGCTTCACCCGCTTAGTTCCCGTTCCCGTGGGAATACAGAGATAAAAACGTGTCGAACTTTATAACTCGAACAAAAGTAAGTTATTATACATTTTGGTCTACTGACATATGTAATCAATATTTTGACATTTTTAATGGTATATTTGAAATTACATTACCGAATTTAACTTGTCGCTTTGGTGTTAATCAATAAAATATTTGTATTCCTATTGTACATTATTCAATTAATTTATTTCATCTATCTTCTATATTATTATAAAGAGGAAAGATTTGATTGTTTGTTTGTAATGAATAGGCTCCGAAACTACTGGACCGATTTCAAAAACTCTTTCACCGTTGGGAAGCTATTCTCGGGTGACATAGGTTACTTTTTATCCCTGTATTCCTACGGGAATGGGAACTACGCGGGTGAAGCCGCGAGGCGTCCGTTAAATAATAATATTAGTGAAAGTTGTGCTAATGTTATGTTTGAGATTAATGAGATCAAACCCCAACAATGAGCTTGAGCTGCCGGTAAAGGAAACCATCGTGAGGAAACCATAGCATGGTGGTAGGGTACTTTCGAGTACTCGGCTGGCTACCTCAAGTTTCGGCAGCCTCACTTGAAAGCCAGTTTCATTCCAGGCTTGGTGTGCTATACCATCTTCGACCACGCCGTCACTCGACATCAGGTGAGCTGTAGTCAAATACCTAACCTGTCAACCATAATAAAGGCAAAAGTAACAAACACACTCGCAAAATTTCCCCTTTTACTATATTACTGTGATAATACATTAATTAATATAAATATTAATGTGGGTTTTTAAAAGATCCTTTGTCACGTCGTTAAAGCTTGTGTTATACACCGACCAAACAACTGGAGCTATCGTTTGTTCAAATTGTCTTACATTGAAGTAGAAGTCGGGACGTTCAGTTGGAGGTAGAGAGGTCTTGGTAAGTTGGTGATTGGAATCGACCCAGAGGCAAACAATTAGCGAAAGTTAAACACGGGTTTAACCCGGACCAGAGGACGACGTCACAGTAGACAAGAACTAAGGGAGAGAAACAGAAGACTATTTTAGCTCATTAGCACTAGTAATAGCTACTTAGTATACTTAGTATGTTAGTTATATTTACTCTACATATTATGTCATTACATCGCTATTGACAGCTCCGTTGGCTTATTGGTAGTATATCTGCCTTGAGAACTGTAGGGCGTGGTTTCGATTCCCACTCAGGGCAAACATTTTGTGAATAAACATATGTTTGTTCTGTCTGGGTGTTCTGTATGTATTATAAGTATGTATTTACAAAAAAAAGTATTTATATATTCTATTAGTTATCCGACTTCCATCACACAAGCTCTGCTTAGTTTGGGGCCAGATGGCGCTGCATATAATTATAGTCCTACGATATTTATTTATTGTGTGAAAGTTTTTAACTGAGTGTTTTATCGTTTTTTTTAGGTTTCCAGGCTTGTTGTTTGACCACAGCTCACCTGATGTTAAGTGAAGGTGTGGTCGAAGATGGTAAAGCACACTTAGCCAGGAATGGTACTGACTCTTAAGTGAGGCTGCCGGAATACACCGTTATGTGCTTGGCAGCTTATTTTCAACTTGAGGGTGGTAGCTCTGTTGGTCTGCTGGTTTCCTTACGATGTTTTCCTTCACCGGCAGCTCAAGCTCATTGTTGGGGCTTAAGCCCACGCCCTTCGGCATGCGAACTTACCGCGCTAACCACTGAGCTATCATCGCTACAAACTGAACTGAACTGTTGTAACTGACACGACTGTCAAGCGGAATTAAACTATGCACATATATACCATGAACACTCAAAATGAACTTCCGCAGATTAATGCCTGAATCAATCAACTTTCAATACTGTTTTCATATACACTGTGCTAAAATCTCGGCGGGCGATACCTCATCTCGATAGTTCATAGATCATCTAGCAAGTACCCGCGGTGGACAAATTGTTTGTGTTAGCCAATCTACATGATTTGATTGTTTTGCTTATGGGTAAACTTGGACGTAGGGCCTTGGAAAGCTGTAATACGTGTAGTATGGAGTAAAGTGATATTGTTAGCATAATATAGCCTTATACATAAATATAAGGAAATAATTAGAATATTGGTAAAGTTAAGTGCTTAGAATTTTCTTAACAGTGAACTAACTTTGGACTGTAATGTTCTTTGTGTTGCTTAAAAATATGTTTTTATTATTTACTAGCGGACGCCTCGCGGTTTCACCCGCATAGTTCCCGTTCCTGTGGGAATACAGGGACAAAAAGTAGCCTTTGTCACCTGGGGATAGTGTAGCTTCGCGATACACTGGGCATCGTTTATTAAAAATAATAATAGATTTAGTCTTTCTGATAATGGAAGTGTATTCAACGATTTCGATGTTGCGGACGAAACCTTCCGTAAAGCATTTCAGTAACACCATTACGAGCTCAACTATGAATGTACTGTATCCGAGTACATCAGAAGAAATGTTTTGTCCACCCTCGCTTACTGGGTATAGAATTCGTTTTTCAACGCTCCCAATCTAGTTACTTGTCCGGAATTGGTTTTCAAACCAGTTTTGCCGACAGTTTTTTCATCTTTTGAAGAGTATAGGTTTTGAAAGGTATATTAGAATACCTCTCACGTTCCTTCCCCTCACGCCACTCATTTCGAGTGAAAGGGTACTCTGGCGAGGCCGGATGAAACAATTTACGTTAGTTTGTTCAGTGGTAATTGGTCCAGGATCGGTTTTGTAGCGAGTGGCGGTGAATTAGTTAGATGTTTGAGTTAGCAGGTTGAATGGTTTCTATCTACGAACTATCGCTCTATATTTGTTAAAGGTTAGATTCCGTTGGAATGGTTGAGCCGCCGGTGAAGGAAAACATCGTGAGGAAACCATAGCATGGTGGTAGGGTACTTTCTAGTACTCGGCTGGCTAGTTACCACCTACCCTCAAGTGGAAAATTTGTTGCGAAGCACCTAGTGTGTTCGGCAGCATCACTTGTAAGCCAATTCCATCGCAGGCTAGGTGTGTTTACCTTCGACCACAGCGTCACTTAGCACCTCTCACATCTGTGGTCAAACACCCTAACTTCTCAACAGTAAAAAACAGACAGTTACTTGGTAACCTTATCGTAAAAAGGAACTGTTTTTGAAAGTTTTTTTTAAGTTTAATCTGCATACTAGATGGTGCTATGTTAAAATACGACGGACGTTTCACGGCCCCTTAGTATGCACCATTTTGAATAGCAACTATTTTTGTTTTTCCGTTTTCCTGAACAGGAACGTTCAAATTATTATGAAAACAAATAATCACAAACATTATATTGGGAAAGCCTCGGAGATCTTCGAAGCTATTCATACGATTTATATCGCGGAAATATTTTTGGGCCAGTGTAAATACAAGTCTAATCCAATAAAAGCGTCCATTTTAACTCGCACCAAATTTGATGAGGGCTCAATTATACGATTTGTTTAGGTTTCTACAACTTATGTAGGTGTGTAGAAATCGTATGAATCCCACTAATATTATAAATGTGAAAGTTTGGATGGACGTTTGTTACTCTTTCACACAAAAACTACTAAACGGATTTGAATGAAATTTCAATTTCATTCGAATCCGCGCTGTGTGTAATTTATTGAAATTGAAAAATTTCCCCTCTTGCCAACAAGTCAAAATGTAGGTATCTACTTTCTGAAGCTAGAATTATTATCAATGCTTCATTAGCAGTCAACTCCATAACTACAATGCTGAAATTAGAACAAAGCAAATGCAAAACTGTTTCAGCAACTTACAAATACAAATATAAAACGAAAACGCTTCCACCTTGATCACTTGATGAGAGCTTTGATAACGAGCGCTGAGGAAACGAAAGTGCTAAGAGCTGTCGATATGTTCAGTAAGGTGTTTACTACATACCAGTAAAAATGTGCTTATTTTATCGTTATTGACATATTTTTTTACCGTATATGATAAACAGGTGCAATACAATAACTCCCAGTCAGGTGTGCTTTACCATCTTCGATCTTTACTTAACATCAGGTGAACTAAATTGTCAAACGCCTAGCTTTTTAAAAACGTCACTAATATAAATGAATTTTTGCCATCTTCTTCGTCGAGTCGATATTTCATTTTATTTTTTTTATTAAATGGTTTTCTCCCAGTATTTAGCCACTGCCACACCGCAGGAGGTGGCTTCTTGGAGGTCTTCCATGGTGCAGGAGTCTGGACAGCGAGGGCACGAGAGAAGGTACTACATGGTTTGTGCAGGAGCCCCACAGTTGTACTGTACCGTTTTGGCGTCCGAGTATCCCCACTTGGCCATATCGATCCTGCAGCAGCAATGGCAATTGACATACCTGCTGGAATGTCAATTGCCATTGTAAATACCAAGAACCTAGGATAATGAAGGCAATATATATTTCACTTGAAATAGTTCCAATTGACTAGTAATAAAATTAATCGATTTTGATATAATTATTATTATATAGTCTCATTTTATAACTGATGCATTCCCCACACTTTAATCTTTACTCACCTAAACACATTTGCCATAATTAACCTCATACACATACACATGTACATTCACTCACACAAGCGCGCGCACACACACACACACACAATTGGTTTTCATTTTTAATATATACTATGTTAAAATTTATGTTAAAATTACTGTGTGATCGAGCATGGACGACTTCGCGACACAGGTTTTCCTAGTGTGAAGTCTAGGGCACTTACCCAACTACTTAATTGTCATGCTTTAAATATTGAGATAACATAATGCATAATAGGTCTTTAAGTTTCATATTATTTATTTAATAATAATAATAAAAAATCAAATCAAATATGTTTACTTAACTAACTATATTAATACGCCGAGTAGTTCCCGTTCCCGTGGGAATACAGGGATAAAAAGTAGCCTATGTTACCCGGGGATAGTGTAGCTTCCCAACGATACAAGAGTCTTTGATCGGTCCAGTAGTTTCAGAGCTTATTCAATACAAAAAAAACAATCAAATCTTAACAATAGTGTAGATTTAGGTTTTAGATCATAGCTTTTACTTAAAAAAAAAACTACCTATCTCTTATTCATAATTCAAAACAAGATAACAACTGTTTCCTATTCCAAATAATAATATTATGGTATGTCATTTAGTCTAATTGACATACCGTAATAAAAATGTTAGTAGCCTCTTCACCCAAAATGAGCACGAAACTCTGCGGAATGTTGAGTGTACATAAAAGTTTTCGGATAAGCAAATTGTGCGAACTTTCAACGGCTATTAATCACGAATACACAGAAGTACCAACGCAGGTCAAATTGTAAATTTTAATTTGTTCAATGGGAAGGAGCCGTACTCAGATAAGTTTATTACCGTATTTCGATATTACTGAATTTTCGAATAGCAAGTAACTATAATTGTACGGTTCCTTGAATTCTAGATTAAATCTAATTTTGTGATTTTATTTTTAAACTAAACATCTTGACTTGTAACATTGGAGTTATCAATAAAATATTTGTATTTGTAGAATAGAATAGAATACAACTATAATACACACCAAAACAAAATTCATCAACAACATAAAGAACTACAACTACTTTACTAAGGCATGACTGGATTTGACTGGCACCGACTGGACTTTGACTGTAACTATAGATATTTGACATGAATTGCAAAAATCGAAGACAAGTAAAGCTGTAAAGCCGTACTGCCTTGTCTTCAGTTTTTGCGAGTTATAGTCAAAGTCTAGTCCTGGTCAAGTCCAGTCCGTGCCAGTCAAATCCAGTTTATAGCTTTAGCCTGCCCTATGTAGTAAATTAATCTATTTTTTTAAATTACTTCATTAAAAAATGCTTAAAATTTCACGTTTTTAATCAACCGCTTTTAACTAACAGTCCTCGTTCTGATTACGTCCACAAAAGAACAGGGAAATGTTTGTGCTTTCGCAGCAATTATTTAGAGGGAGGGAGCTTTAAATACAGGTCGTCGTGACAGGCACCACCTGTTCCGGCCTGAGTTTGTGTCCATTAGTGACCGATTAAAATATTAAAACGCGCATTTTGGGTCGAACTTTCCTTTCGTGTGTATGGTTGTTAATTACCACGAAATTAATGTATTGTTTTTGTTGCAATACGGTTAGTTCATACGGCGAAAGCAAGTTTCAGGATCAAATCAAGGATTCAGGGTGGGTAAGTCCACCGACGACATTTTTTTTTTTTGACACTGCCACCCGCCCCTAACAAGCTTGAAAGTTACCTACTATGAGAACAAAAATACCACTTCCTACCATAATGATACAAATGTGAAAGTTTGTAAGTATGTATGGATGTTTGTTACTCTTTCGCGCAAAAACTACTCAACGGATTTGGATGAAATTTGGCACAAAATATAGTTTATGGCTTGGATTAATGATAGGGTAATTTTTATACTGCATACTAAACACACATTTAAAAGCTCATTGATAGAATTGGAACCCACGCTCTTCGGAGTGTAAAAAGTGTATACCCAACGGTATAAAAAATAGCAATTGTCAAAACTTGCCAATATCATAATCGTGTGCAATGTTTTTTTAATTCTATAGAAAGTATAATGGAAACGCATCACCGTATCGTGACTACGTGTCAAACAAGCAATTCAAGTTTTTTTCGCCGAGCAAAGCAAATTATATTTATTAAATTGAGTCTATAGACAATATGTTGGCATTGCCATGTTCTCTTCAAAAATGAAAGCTACTAATATTATGATTTGCATTAATTATTTCTTTGTTTTATTAAAATTTATTGCCTGCATGTTCCAATTTTTTTTTTAATTAAGGTGGTTCGATCTCCATACAAATATTTTTTTGCCATTTATGGACAAATGGAACATAATTTTATGGTGAAATCACAGCTACTGGCATTTATTTTGGTCTTTATTTGCGGTAAATCGCTTGAATTAAACAGTAATTTAATAGCATAAAATCAAATTTATGAAAGATTTATGAATTAATGATTTTTGGTCTTTATTTGCGGTAAATCAATTGTGATTTACCGCAAATAAAGACCAAAATACATACGAGTAGCTGCGATTTCACTGTAAAATTATGCTCCATTTGTCCATAAATGGCAAAAATGTATTTGTATGGAAATCGAACCACCTTAAGCATATATTGATCCAATAAATTATTAAAATTTCATACTATAAATTATATGACAGCCCTGTTGGCTCATTGGTAATATATTTGCTTTACGAGCGGTAGGGACTGGGTTAAATTCTCACTCAGCACAAACAAATATTCGTTCTGTGTCTGAGTGTTCTGTATGTATTATAAGTATGTATTTAAAACAAAACTGGGTCTAAAGTAAGATTGCTGGAGTGCACTATTGTATCTACAATTAGCGCAGATTTGCAATATGAAGTTGGTAGCCAGAAACTTACTACTAGAAAGCATCCTACCACCACGCCATGATTTCTTCATGTCACTTGCCTTCACAGACAGCTCAAGCTCATTGTTAGGGTATGCTAACTACTGAGCTATCATCGCCACGCATCGCCCTTTGTCTGATGTTAAGCGAAGACGCAATCTACGATGAAGCACGCTCACTTGTTACTTTTTACAGATTCATTCGCGACTTAAACGCATCCAGATTGTATCTATAGGGAAACCCACTCGGAGAGCAAAATCATTCTAACGGTTCGTACGATGAAAATGAAATTGAACCGAGTTTTTGAAACTTCCAAGATCAACGTAAGAAAATAAAATTGTTTATGTGGTAACAACAAAAATTAGCAAAAGAAATCCAACTTTTCTCTATTTCGGTATCCGTTCCCTCACACCAACTAAATACACGACTAAAACAAATCCATCTTCAGTCAAAGATCGCTGAATAGAAAGGTTTAATTAAAAGTTTCGTTCCGTGTAGTGTATGTTTGCGTTACGAGCGCCCTCTATTTGCGCGGCTAGGAAATGAAATAGCGCTGCAAGAAGCAGTAGCTAGCGCTGAAAACCCACAATGTAAACAATCAAGAAACTGCCATAATATAGTTTTTTCCTGTGTTTTATTTAAAAGTAATAGGAAGCGCTTTTCTTATGCAAAGATATCAGGCCTGCCCATAATCATTGCAGCGGTAAGTACCTACCTAAAACTTTGAGTAACAAAATAAAATCCAGGGTATCGCTGTTTTGGCTCAAAGGGATACTTTAAGACAGTAAATGGTCAGTCTCAATAACCCTGTGATTTCGTTAGCTGCAGTTCTATTCATACCGGAACACAGTGCTGTTTAGGTACACTCTACTGCACAGCGGCAGAATTTGTGCTAGTGCCTACCTTGAACTTGATGAACTCCTACTAAAGAGATCTACTGCCTAGATAAGGAATATATCTTACGGACTTAAGACCGCAATGTAAGCAATCGATGAAGAGCTGATGATGATGACATCGCCGAAAACTCAAGAATCGAATATGTTTTGTTTGTTTCGAGTATTGATGGTTAGAAATTTTTAATCATTGATCAATGATATCGATTTAAATTCACGAGTGATATAATAGTAATATAGCAAGTGATTTTTTAGACTCGTTTTTATAAATAAATAAATAATAAATAAATAAATATCGTTGGACATAACACACAGCGCCATCTGGCCCCAAACTAAGCAGAGCTTGTGTGATGGAAGTCAGATAACTGATAGAATACATATATACTTTTTTTTTGTAAATACATACTTATAATACATACAGAACACCCAGACACAGAACAAACATATTTTGCTTATTCACAAAATGTTTGCCCTGAGTGGGAATCGAACCCACGCCCTACAGCTCTCAAGGCAGATATACTACCAATGAGCGAACGGGGCTGTCATAATTAGTATAGTTTTAGTATTTAAGTATTCTGTCAGTTGTCTGGTTCCCATAGTACAAGCTTTGCTTAGTTTGGGGCTAGATGGCGCTGTGTGAAATGTTTAATATTTATTTATTTATAATGAGTCACTTAAAAATGAACTGGCTTAACACTGACACAATGCGGAAAGTGCATGTCATGTTCATCACATAAACGTTTATTTTGAGCGGGAATGGAGTCCACTATCACCGGCATCAAAACACGAACAAGTTTTTCAAAAGAATAAGTCGCCACAGATTTCAGGCCTAGAACAAAAGCTTAATGGCTTTACCGAAATCAGTCAACTGAACATTTTCAACAGTATTTGCTTTATTATCTTGTATTTCATTGGGCTAGGACTACATCGTAAGGGCCAGAGTATGACATAACACACAATGCGAGCAAAATAACACAGTTAAACTTAGTTTAGAGGCATTTAAGTTTTTACTTTAACACTCTTTTATTAGCTTCACCCGTATGTGTATTGGAATCTTATATCTCAATTTTCAACAACATAAAAACGTTCTATCACTCGCATATTTGCATTTTTGCGTTGCATTTTGTATATGAAACTAGGTACACGTATGAATGTCTTGACAGATAGAAACTCCCGTCGCATGAGGGGCACTGGCCTTTGTACATGGGGTCGTTTGACGTCAATTGCTGTCTATATAAATAAATATCATTATGTAGCGATGATAGCTCAGTGGTTATCGCGGTAGGTTCCCATGCCGAAGGGCGTGGGTTCAAACCCCAACAATGAGCTTGAACTGCCGGTGAAGGAAAACATCGTGAGGAAACCATAGCATGGTGGTAGGGTGCTTTCTAGTACTCGGCTGGCTAGCTACCACCTTCAAGTTGAAAATCTGCCGCCAAGCAACTAACGGTGTGTTCCGGCAGCCTCACTTGAGAGCCAGTTCCATTCCAGGCTAGGCATCTACGACCACACCTTCACTTAACATCAGGTGAGCTGTGGTAAAAAAACTAGCCTGTCAACCATTAACAAAAAAAAAATCCAAGGACATTTTACATATATCTAGCCTAAACAAAGCTTGTACTATGGGAACCAGATAACTAATAGAATACTTATATACTTTTATTTATTCCTTTCTTGTATGAGGCTCAATACGAGTGGAACATAACTTTAAGGTGCCACATGCTGTGTGATCCTGGCTTTACTATTAAGTTTACGGTTGACTGTTTTCTAAGACAATTGGTGAAATGTGTTGTGATTTGAGATTGAGATTGTACATCAAAGGATATCTGGTCACAGTTGAGACACGTGGATTTAGAATTCACGTTTGTCCATGCTAAAAAGCTTATTTTCAGGCTTCTGTGCCACTTGTTGATGTGAACGAAAGAGAAATAGGAACATATATAATTTTAATTGATGTAGATATTTTTGAGACTACAAATTTTTAAAGTATAACTAAATAAAAGATTTATAAAAATAAAACAATTATTGTACAACAAAACATCACGATTTATCACGACGAACAAATTCTGGTAGACGACAGGTTCTCAATAAAGAGAATTTATTTGGTTTCGTTACAAGAGTTTTTATAATAATTTGAATTGTGACAACTATTCTTTGGCGTAACTTTCGTTCTGATTGAAAATTTTATTGGTATAATATTTTTAGTTTTAATTTAAAAAATGATATAATTTTACTGTGGAAACGTGACATGGTTTTGACACATTTTTGTTTTAATACTTATGCAGGACATTTAATTTTATCGGAAACTCCGACTATAGTTCGGGCCACGTCGGTGGCCTTCTTCATGGAGACAAAGCTAAGAACAACGCGCGCGCGGCTTCGTCTTGCTCCGCACTACGAGCCGCAATAAGTAAAACAAAACACAATATTATTTATTTACTAGTAAAATCAAAAACATCACTTGTAGAGTATGTTTCATGTCGAAAAAAGGTCATCAATATAAAAAAAACTTTTTTTTTTACTTTTCAATACTATGGGGCATTTACTAAAACAATATAAAAAAAACCTTAAATTAATACAAAATTTATACAAAAAACTTAGTCTAAAACTCCGTCAGAGGAGGGATATGTGGCCAGAATGCTGGCAGCATTGCCACGCTGGATGGCAATGCTTAGCTTTTGACCAAAGTAGATACCAGCATTCTGGTCACCTGAAGCCTCCTCTAAAGGTTTGGACAGGTCCCGATACAGTTCGAGAGCGGCCGGCCCCCACGGATCTAAAGTTTCAACCCCAAACGGCACAAAAAGATACATTCTATCCAAATAACTATACTACTACTACTTTTGACAGCCCCGTTGGCTCATTGGTAGTATATCTGCCTTGAGAGCTGTAGGGTGTGGGTTCGATTCCCACTCAGGGCAAACATTTTGTGAATAAACAAATGTTTGTTCTGTGTCTGGGTGTTCTGTATGTATTATAAGTATGTATTTACAAAAAAAAAGTATTTATGTATTCTATCAGTTATCTGACTTCCATCACACAAGCTCTGCTTAGTATGGGGCCAGATGGCGCTGTGTGTATAGTCCTACAATATTTATTTATTTATTATTTCAATACTACTGTTTCGCATAACCCTGATAATCTTTTACATTTTGTATAGAAACTATTTAGCAAAGTCGAAAATAAAGACCACTTAGAATGTAGATCTTCCCGCGCCAGTCGTAACTTGTCTTTCGTAAGACTCTCGTAATTACACCGTAATTAATGAGGAATAGAGTATAAACTTGAATGATCAATCAGCCTAGGCTTTAAGATAAGCCTATTACAGTAGTTGAAAGTAAATTCCCTTCTGTAAATAATTATTTTCCTCTTCGTCTATTAGCTTCGGCATTTCACAAAGGAATTGATCATGTTTGGGAATTAAATCACGCTTTGCAAAATGTGTAGTGAATTGTGGAAACCTAACCAACTGGATACAGTGTTCCGTTTGCGGTTGCCATGTTTATGTACGTAAATAAATAGGTATAACGTACAATCTCGTACGGTTTTCGATACTTTTGATAAGAGCTTTATAATTTCGTAAATAAAATGTTTAAATTGAAAACTATTAATGTATTTGTTACAATTGCATTGGACATTGTTTCATAAAAATTAGAGATGAAATATCGCTAGCAGAATTTGCAAGTTACGTCCCAAAGTAGGTAGGTACATATATTTTAGCCGAATTCAAAATAAAGAGATATTCAAGCGTGGGTTCAAACCCAACAATGAGCTTAAACTGCCGCTGAAGAAAACATAATTTATTTTTTGACGGTGTTTTAGCTTGTATTTAGTATTCGGCTGGCTGGACTAAATTGAATATCAAGTTGAAAATCTGCCGCCAAGCACCTAACGCTGTGTTTTGGCATCCCCACTTCAGAGCCAGTTCCATTTGGATTCCAGGCCAAATGTTCATCTTCGACCATACCGCCACTTAAGACCAAGTGTGCTGTCAAACTTAAAAAAATGAGCTGTCAAACATAAACAAAACTTAAGTCTCATAAGGGACTACAAAACTGCCAATGTACACAAAATACGAAATAGAAAAAGAGTACAAGATCCCAGGAAAACCCTAAAAGCAATTGAAATAATTGCGAGAACAAAGTATATTCGTTGTGTAGAACTTGAGTACTAATTTGAAAGTCCCAAAGAAAAACCCTAATCCCTAACTCAGCCTAGAAGTTTTTAGGCTACCTGATAGCTTCTAACACAGAATATCAAACAGAACGCGTACTTGTATCTAGTGCTCGTAATTAGGGGAGTTTCGGGTCGACACGGACAATTACCTACAAGGAATGTGACCAAAACTATGCTAGTTATACGGGTCAGCCCATTCAGCTTAGGCCTATACCTGAGTGTTCAGAGATTTTAGGATAAGAGCGACAAATTTTGCTATAAAACTAGCGTTATACGACTGATGTATATATATCTAATGATATATATATATCGATAACCCTGTTGGTTCATTGGTAGTGTGTCTGCTCCAAGAGCTGATGGGCGTGGGTTCGATTCCCACCCAAGACAAACCTTGTGGTATAAACAAATGTTTGTTCTGTGTCTGTGTGTTCTGTATTTACTATATGTATTTACAAAAAAAAAGTATTCTATCAGTTATCCAACTACTGGTACTAAATGTATTGAATAGAGTGATTTTCAGTGTGTGAGTCTATTAATAATTACTGGCAGTGCTCTGTTTTTAACTAGCTAGTAAAAAATAAATAAATAATTTAAAAAAAGCCGTTTATTCCACATTTTAAGTACATTTGAATTATTATTACTTAATCTATTTTAGGCCTCCTCCAACTTTTTCCACAAATCCCTGTCCTTGCCTGTATCGAGCCAGTCGTTTCCTGACACTTGGATAATATCATCAGCCCACATTCTTACAGGTCCACCAACATTCCTCCTTCCTTGTGGACCTTTCCATCGTGTGGTTTCTATGGTCCATCTATTATTATCAGTGTAACGTGCGATGTGTCCAGCCCATCTCCATTTAAGTTTAAGTGCATGTATGAGCCAGTTATTTTTATTTTTGTCTGATATGTGTATTATTTACTATGTCTATTTTCCTAAGCTTCAGCATGCTCCTTTCCATAGCTATTTGGGTTAGCTAGTAAATAGGAAAGAATTACTTAAAATGTTTTTAAATATTGAAAGTTTTTTCGAAAATACACTCCAATGAGTAGTTTCACTCTCCCTTTGAACCGTATCAGAACATCCTGTCAAAATGAACTTGAAGCTTTTATAATGGTTAGATTTATTCACGGCGGGCATAAATAATTCATGAAGTGTAAAAATATTATTTAAACTCGTTTTAAAGCGGACCGCGTCATTTATCAAATGTGCCTCTGTGGGCGGGTCAGTTTTGGTTACGTGGAATTTTGGGGGGAAACTTAATAAGCAAGTGTTTAAAAATAGTTTTTATAAAGGATCATGGGTTAAACCCGGATATAAGCACTATTTTTGGTCGAAATTTTCTTTATTTTTTTATGTTTCTTTTCTTTAGATATTTTAAAGTTGTGATTTACTTTGGTGCTCATAAAGTTTCAGACATTCGATGGTTAGTCTCAACAGCCTTGTAATTTCGCAAGTAAACTACCCTTCAAACCAAAACACAGTAATGTTTACACATTATTGCTTGGTAGAATATCCACCAACCTAAACAATCTTATGCTAAGATCTACCACAACGTAAGTTTATGGATAGCTATAATAAATTAACGACATTTTTTTTCAGTTAAATAAATAAATATCGTAGGACTATACACACAGCGCCATCTGGCCCCAAACTAAACATAGCTTGTGTGATGGAAGTCAGATAACTGATAGAATACATAAACACTTTTTTCTTTTGTAAATGCATACTTATAATACATACAGAACACCCAGACACAGAACAAACATTTGTTGATACATAAAATATTTGTCCTGAGCAGGAATCGAACCCACGCCCTTCAGCTCTTAAGTTAGCTACGGAAACGAGATAGCTTATATAATCGTGACTTAGTCACCATGATTAGTGTAACCTCCGTTCAGTGTTTCACCAACAAATTCTGCACTCTGTTCTTCGTAACGAGCAAAGTTTCACACAGAAGGGCTTTGCCCAATCCAGTGACCAGTAATTACTTGCAAGACAACAATATTAACAGTATGGAGTACCACGACTGTCGTATACACATACAGGGCTATCTTTGTCCAGTTTCAAGTTTTTACAAATAACATTTTCATCCCCCCTATCTCGGAAAGAGTATTTTTGCTCTTCGATATCTGAGTGCAAAAGTCGTTTTCTTTCGCTAGAGGATAAAGTAACTTGAATTTAGAACATCGTGTGTGCTAAGTTTGTGAATTCAAAACATCATTAGGGTTAGCATAATCTACTGTTTTATTTCAAAAATCATAAATCATTTATAAATCTGATTATGTGCTATTAATCTACTGTTTTATTCAAGCAATTGTGATTTACCGTAAATAAAGACCAAAGCAAATGCCAGTAGCAGTTTCAATGTAAAATTACGCCCCATTTGTCCATGAATGGAAAAAAATTGTTTGTATGGAAATCGAACCACCTATTAAACCTATTTACTTCTACCTCCATGGTGCCGAATTTATCCTACAACTTTTTTTAATTTGTTAAAAACTCTGGCTCGGAACCTCCTTGGTGTACGTTTTTTTTTAATTTGCTTTGCGCGCGGTTTTTTGGCGGGAACACGGGAAGAGTCGTGTCGCTCCTTTGTATTTTTTTCCAAAACTAGTGTTTTGTCGAGTGTTTATGCATAAAAATGGTGGTGTTTTATTCATGAAGTGCCGAATTACAAGCGCAAGTGTGGGAAAATGATATAATGTGGGGAAACATGAGTTTTCGTGTTGCTTCCAAAACTCCATCGAAGCTTTATAGTAAAGTCGCCACTACTTTACTAAAGCATGACTGGCACGAACTAACACGAACTGGACTTGACTAAGACGACTTTGACTAAAACTAGCTACGATGGCACTTATTTAACTTTTGAAACTTGAAAATATATAATTACTTGACACTGGCAAATGCTAAAACGCGACGCCAAAACCAAAAAAAAAAAAAAAAATGTCAAATTAAAATATAATGTCAGGTTCAAATACAATGTCAAGTTTAAATGTCAAAATACAAATAAAACGAAAGAAGAAAAAGAAAAATGGAAAATAAATAGAAAAGTGATGATAACAAATGTGTCGCAGCCACATATATCCATCATCTACATCCAAAATTTAATTACACCGCTCGATAGCTAAACGATCAAATATATTTAGTTACGTTGAGTGAGGGCTTGAAGTATGGAAATCCTCAATATTCAAAAATGTTCACGTATTCACGTACAAATCCACAACTTAACTACACACCAATTTGTTTACTAATGTGTTGTCTTTTCTATCGAAATATTACAGTGGGTCTAAAAGAAAGAGATGCAAACACTAATTTACGATGTTGATTAAAATTTTAATTTGTATTTTGATTTTTGTTTTAATGATAATTTTTTTTATTTATTTATTCAAACACACAAAACAAATTACAATCATTAGGAAACTAGAGTACAGAAATGTTGGATCAGAGCGGGATTGCAACTCAGACCATGTGTGCAATGTTGGTTTAGCGTTTAAATAACTATAATTATGGGTACAATATATCTATATAATTAGCTAGGGGTCGGACTGAGCCAGGCGCTTAAGACATAAAGAATTTCTGATATGGGTTCTAAATTTGGGAGAGAAGATGTCGACAATTATGTCCTTATTTGCCATCTCATTATACTGGCGAGCCATCCGTACTAAGGGGTTGTATATGGAAATGTTGTTATTATAAATTTGTAAAGCAAAGAGATTTGTACGATTAGAACGACGCGCGCTATATTTGATATTAAAATTTAGTTTGGAGTATCGACAAACGAGTGGACTATTTTATGGAGGAAAACAAAATCTAAGTATTTACGACGGGTTTCTAGTTTATGTACATTAATTTTGATTATGATTGCAATTGGTCATGAGTTTGAATTTAATTTTGATTCTGGTTTTAATTTTGATTTTAATTTGATATTGATTTTGCTCTTGTTTCGATTTTAATTTAATTAATTCTATTGTTATATTATATAGCTTTCTATTTCCTTTAGTCATGTAAGATTATAATTGTCATTGTAGTTGCTAATGTGAAGCCTCAATATATAAATAAATAAAAAAATGCACAAGCGCGTCTTAAGACAATAAATTGCAGTACTGTCTTTATACATACCGTAATAGCTAAGTAAGAGTGCGGAAACTGGTCCAATTTGGCTTGTAAATTGAGAACTTTGCGGCCGGCGATAAGGCACCGAGTTATTGTGTAAAGTTGGTATCGCGATTGTGCAATTGTTGAGACGAAAGATTGTTGGACTTTAAACTGTTTGGTCAGTTCGGAAACTGTTCGAGTGAGATGACAAGTTCTAAAGGTTACTTGTACTAGTGGTACCTACTTTGCAGTGTCTGTGTTGTCAATAGAACTTGATAACTGTTTCTAACATCTGCTTTAAAACCTGCCGCCAAGCACCTAACGGTCGGCAGCCTCACTTGAGAGCCAGTTTCATTCCAGGCTAGGTGTGCTTTACCATTTTCGACCACACCTTCACTTTTTTTTTTTATTACGAATTGGCTTTCGTTTGACTGCTAACTAGCCTGATGTTAAGCGAAGATACGGTCTACGGTGGAGGACGCTTGCCTAGAAGAAACCAATTCACTGGACACTTGAAGGCACCCAAATTGCACTTAACATCAGGTGAGCTGTGGTCAAACGCCTAGCCTGTCAACCATAAAAAAAAAACTAAAACACAAGTCTACCCTAGAGGTTACTATTTTACTTTGGAAACTGACGTGGTTTCGTGGTCTTGACACATTTTTGTTTCACTTATGCGGGATGTCTCACTTTTAATTTTGTCGAAAACTTCAACTATTATGTGCAAAGCAAGATGACAAATACAAAAATCTTAAAAATACACACTTTAAAAAAAAATGTAAAACGTAATGAGACGAACGAGACGCTCTCCTGATGGTAAGAGATAACGCCTGTCCATGACCATTGCAGCGATACACAGTAACGAAACAAAGTCCAGCTGCTTTGGCGCTCATTACTTTGAGACTTTCGATGGTTAGTCTCAACAGCCCAGTAATTTCGCTAGCTGCATTTATTGTACCTAGTCCCAAACTAATGAGTAACAATAATAAATAACGGTAAGAAATATATTTATATATAATTATTTTTATTCTTTATCGTTGTTAATCATTGAATACGAAAAAGTTTACAATAAGCATTGGATTTTTTTTTTTTTTTTTGATGACAGTCGACAACCAAATATCTTTTATTATTTCATAATTAGATAATCACAAATTATTCGCAATTACGCCAGGTAATCTGAAGCAAAACTCGGAAAGAAAGTTTAGGAACAAAGGAATGTTTTGCATATTTAATGCGCGTAATTTGGGAAGGTTTCCTCTTGGGGCCAGGTCACGGTGCCGATGGTAATTATAAATGTAGATTATGTCTAAAATTTACTGTGAAGAACTAGAAGACCTAAGTTTTTGACTTGAGTTGTACTTGAATATTCAAGGTTTATATTCAGTTTATTTCCGCTTAACAGTCGTTCCAGTTACAACAGTGACGAGGACTTAAATTTAACTAATTTGACGACAATTTATTAATTAAAAACCTAATCTTACTTAATATCTAGAACAAATTTGACATAAACTTAAAAATATAATTTGACAAAAAACATTAACCCTAACTTAACAGCCCCGTTGGTTCATTGGTATATCTGCCTTAAGAGCTGTAGGGCGTAGGTTCTAGAGGAAAACTAGAGACGGAAAAGAATAAAAACAGTAAATAATGGAACTGAATCCTCCTCCTAGTGTCGTGTTCCTCATGTCTAAGGGTCGTGACCTCCACCTCCCAGGAGCCGTATGGAACTGAATAATAAAAGATCAAATGGTATCTAATACTTAGTTTCAACAAAGAGCTATGAAGAGTTTTTACTTATACTGGACAAAATTACTAGATAGGTATAACTGGTGTAACATAATATTCACCGGTCCTGAGAGCTTACCTTAGAGGGTGGAGGGGGTGGCAGTCTTCATAAGAGGATTAAACAGGGTAATAAGGTTTGCACCCGCACTTGGCTAGGTCAAGTAGGGCTTACTATGTGCTCGGTACTCCAAGTTTCCGACATGACATGTTTGTAAAACGTGTCTGTATTTTCTTTTGTGAAAGTATGAAGAAACTATCTAGAATCCTGAATTTCAAAAGCGTCTGAATAACCATTAAGGGCTTTACTTATAAACTTTAGTGTATGCGGAACTCCGCACCAAAGAGTGTACAAAGAAGATTGACTAAAAAAAAATCATGATTGCCATGCCAAAAACGATTTAAAAAGAAAGGAACGAAATATTTTTACAATCAAGATTTTATCTGGGACGATAACTAAAAATTAAAAAACAATCAAGTAGGTATTTGGCGTGTAGGTATTTACCTATGTTCTTAATATAAACAGCCCCATAATTGGGCGCGGGCATTTTCTCATTATGAGAACGGTAAGGTGCGTCCCACGCCGGCCAAGTGCGGGTTGCCAGACTTCACATATCTCTGAAAACTTTTTTTTTAAATTGTTCTCGGACATGTAGGTTTCCTCACCACATATTCTTTCACCATTTGAGTCAGCGCCAATACGCACATAACTTAGAAGAACAGAAGCACGTGCTGGATACGATCCCACGACCTTTTGATTATAGGACAGACGCCAACTAAGCTGCCGAAACTAGTATTGACTTGTTGGTATCATAAAGGTCAATTCCTTCCCAGTTGAATGAAATTTCACGCAAGAAATAAAATACCCACGAATCTTTTTCATTTTAAAAATGAAAACATTGGTACGGGAGATAATCATCGACTTTAAAACTAGCGCATGTAATATGTATCCTTAGTAAATACGTACTAGGGATTACAAAACCTTGCCGCAGGCGGAAGATTGTCTGGCCTTAATAATAACATTTTAGTCAGAGTTACAAAGCTCTATATATATTTCTATTTTTCTTAATAGGACACTCTTGGCAGAGCGGTCCTGGTTGTAGATGGATAGGGTTGTTTCCGTCGTCACCGCTGGTTACCAAGGCTACTGCACGTCGCGCGGTGTAGTAAGCTTACTTCACAAAATTGATTAATGATCGAGACTTGGAAACCATTGGTTATCTGCACTAATTAGGTATAAAGAGGAAAGATTTTATTTTTTGTTCGTTTGTTTGTATTGAGTAGGCTCCGAAACTATTGGACCTTAATAATTCTTTCAATGCTACATTATCTGTGACGGACATAGGCTATATATTATTTAAAGACAAAGTTAGGGATCCGTATGGAAACTTTAATAATGTAAGCCATGCCGTGAAAAATTTACCCTTACATGCGCTGCGAAAACTATTGACAATAGAATAAAGTGACGTTTTACAGGGCTAATTGACATCTACAAATATAATATCATAAGACATCATCACAATATCATATGACTAACTATTAAAGTCTCTGAAATTACAGTTGTCATCTACGTCTATATCAACACTTAATATAAAGACGAAAGATTTGTTTTTTTGTTTGTATTGAATAGGCACCGCAACTACCGGACCGATCTGCATAATTCTTTCATCATTAGAATGCTACATTATCACTGAGTGACAAAGGCTAGCTAACCGAGTTTTGTTTTGCCGTGCAAAGCCGTGGTGAGCCGCTAGTAAGTTATAACTATGTCATTATCAATATATGAGTATGAGTATTATCTCTTACTGTGAGGAGAATATTTATAGTTTATTGATATTCTTTAAAAGAACATCGTCTACTGATGTATTTATACTATGTATTCCCTATGGACTTGTAACGAGTTGACCGCCAGCCAAGTGGCGGCTCGAAGGCGATCGACTTGGGAAGGTCGTTACGTCGTCGTGTAATAAGGTGCTCAAATTTATTTGCACTGGGCAATGGCTAGACCTACCCGGGATCTATATTTTTAACTAAGTAAGACTGAAGAATGATGTGCGGATGGGTCCAGTCCACTTCGTAATGGCAGGAGAACCTGGACAACTTCTGGATAAACTACTCTACACTCTCACTCTCTACTCTCTCTCTTTCTTCTTCTTTTATTATTCTTCTTCTTTTTTATTTCTTCTTTCTTCTAAACGTTGTATATTGGTGCTTTCAGACTGCAAGTCAACGATAACCTCATCATAAAATTGTCAAATTGTCGTTTGTGTCAAATTAGTTCTAGATATTAAGGTCAGGTTTATAATTAATAAGTTGTTGTTAAATTAGTTAAATTTAAGTCCTTATCACTGTTGTAACTGGAACGACTGTAAAGCAGAAATAAACTAAATATACCTTTAATATTCAAAATGAACTTCCGCAACGTAACGCCTGAATCAATCAATTACCTCATCATAACCTAAGTTTTTAATTATTATAATATTTACCAGCAGCGCTAGCTCGCGGTGTGACCCGCAAAATTTTTCGGGATAAAAAGTAACGGATCACCTAGCGGTATGAAAATATTATACTTTACGACGTACTCCCATACCTACAGGGCTTTTTTTTTTTTTTTTTTTTTTTTATGGTTGACAGGCTAGTTGTTTGACCACAGCTCACCTGATGTTAAGTGAAGGTGTGGTCGAAGATGGTAAAGCACACCTAGCCTGGAATGGAACTGGCTCTCAAGTGAGGCTGCCGGAACACACCGTTAGATGCTTGGCGGCAGATTTTCAACTTGAGGGTGGTAGCTAGCCAGCCGAGTACCTACTAGACTTAAGACTTACCATCGAATGTCTTAAAGTAATGAGCGCCAAAGCAGCGACGCCCTGGGCTCCGTTTTACTATACAAAGTTCTGTGTATTGCTGCAATGTTCTTGAACAGACATAATCTCTTACCATCAGGAGAGCGTCTTGCTCGTGTCATTACTATTATATTAAAAAACCTACCAAATATAGGTACACATAAAATTTCATAAAAACGAGCCGTTTCAGAGCAGTGTGATCACAAACATCGTAACACGAGATTTCTGAATATATAAACATGTTACAATTAGCCAACTATGCAAACTAATCGTTGAAGTGGGATGATGGGGGAAAGAATTCGCCGTCCGTCTTCTTTGGAGTTAGCGCTTCTGGACTCTATTAACACACCTTATTAACCGGGTTTTTTTGTTTATAAATACTTAATTTTTAAGCTTTTGCCTTGATCTTAATATGGTCACTAGACTATATTAAGTTCCAAGGAAACTGCGCCGAGTTGACTCTGGGCCAAGTTCCTGACATCGGATCTCACCGCTTGCAAAATGTACTTTTAAGTGCAGTCTACAAAGACTGGTATCTACATATATAAATTGTTGATAACAGATGTACAAAAAATGGTTAAAATATAAAAAAGGGTTAAAATATCAATCCTTCGGCTATTTTGTTGCAAAACAAAAAAACCGAAGGATTGATATTTTAACGCCGTAGTGGAAGTCTTATGAAAACACATAGGACACAAAACACTAAAAATAAAACGTACTGTAGACTACTAAGAAATCAGAATAAATTTAAGGGTTTCCGTGACAATCTTAAAAAATTCCTGATTGCTCATCAGAAGTCCCAGGAAGCTCTGATACATGAAACTAGTGCTATATAATGTTATTGCTAGTCTCATGAATCGGTTTCCCCTAGACAAGCGTGTTACATCCTAAATCACATCTTCTCTTTTGGTAACAGGCGCGATGGTGGTCAAACGTGGCTCACGTTTGACCACCATCGCGTGTTGTTTTTGTTTTGTCATTTTGAGAGAAGTTATTAACATAGTAGTTGGTTTGTTTGAATTTTTAATTTCGGTTTTTTTATATTTGTTGTTTGTTTTGTTTGACCGACAAGGGCTCACCGGAAGACCAGTGCTGGTCATACCACTTAGTATGACCAGTATTATGCTGAGGTAAGCCCCTATTTTGTAACTGTTTGTCTCTGTTTGTTGTTATTTGTTGAGTTCTGTATTACAAAATAAAATAATTGTCTTTCTTTCTAAATGTTAAAACTACTGATTCGACATAGACAGAAAACATTGCGAAACATTTCAATAAAAAAATGTTCATATACCACAATAGAATTTTTATTATTCAAATAAAAGCCGCTAGCGATAAAACTGCCAAACATTCTATTGTGACAATAAAATTTACTTCAAAACAAAAATTTGAAAACATTGTGCTCTTTCAGTGGAAACTTGGTCCAAAACTAACAGTTATGAAATACAAGCTTGCAATAAAATATCGGGTTTTCGATTCAACTCACCGAGTTAACGCCAGTGTTACTGAGGTAACCACTTCGCTTTATATAACATGATTGTCTGACGCATATAACAACCGAGCCAATTCTTTATTAAACAAGCCTGTTGGCTCATTGGTAGCATGTCTGCTTCAAGAGCTGTGAGGCGTGGGTTCGATTCCCACCCAGGACAAGCATTTTATGATATAAAACCAAATGTTTGTTCTGTGTCTGGTTGTACTGTATGTATTATAAGTATGTATTTACAAAAAAAAAAGTATTTAAGTGTTCTATCAGTTATCTGACTCCCATAGTACATGCTTTGCTTAGTTTGGGGTCAGATGGCGCTGTGTGTCCTGCGATATTTATTTATTTATTTATTAAGTAGATACCAGCATTCAGATTATAATTCTTTATAATTAATTATACTTTCATTAACTTGAGTTGTACTAATCCATAAAATGATGCTTATAATTACGAACAGTGGGCACTACTCTTATTCTTTTCAGTACCTTTTCTAGTATGTTTTTCTTTATAGACATATTTTTTTTGTACCATGAAAATTACTATAATTTGTTGAGTGAATTTAAAAATAAAATAAATAATAAATATTGTAGGACACACAGCGCCATCTGACGCCAAACTAAGCAGAGCTTGTGTGATGGAAGTCTGATAACTGATAGAGACAATAAATGCCTTTTTTTTTTGAAAATGCATTGTTATACAACATATAGAACACTCAAAAACAGAACAAACATTTGTTTATACCACAAAATGGTTGTCCTAGGTGGGAATCTAACCCACGCCCTACAGCTCTTAAAGCAGATATACCTACTACCAATGAGCCAACAGGGCTGTCAACAAAAAATAAAAAAACCTTATTTTATTTGATACAGTTTTTGTTTGTAGCGATAATAGATTAGTGGTTAGCGCGGTCGGTTTACACGCTAAAGGGCGTGGGTTCAATACCCAACAATGAGCTTGAGGGGGAAGAAAAATATCATGAGGAAACCATAGCATGGTGGTAGGGCACTTCCTACAATTCAGCTGGCTAACTGACCACTCTCAAGTTGAAAATCTGCCGAACAGCTTCATTTGAAAACCAGTTCTATTCCAGGCTAAATGACTTTATTTTCCAGCTCCACCACCACTTAATATCATGTGAGCTGTAGTCAAATACCTAACCTGACAAACATTAAACAAAATATACAACTCCTGTAAAATTTTCCCAGTAAATATTTATGTTCCCAATTTCGAAAAAACCCACAATATGATTAGTAGCGCGATATCTCGCTTGTCATACGTGAAGCATTTCCTAGATGTGATTGGTACAAGGAAACCCCATTTGAGGCTCGATACGAACGCCGGTGGTATATAGATCCGTCGGCACTCGGGCGTTTCGTTTGCTTTCATTATGGATAGAAAAATGGATAACTTCGGTCTGGGAAAACGTGTCTGCTTGGTTATGGTCAAAGAAAAACACAGATACTGAGAGAGAAAACTTTTTGTTGTTACACAAAAAATGTGCTATTTACAAGTACTCGTACCACTTTTTTTGTTGGCGATTGCTTTAGAGTTGTAGCGGCCTTTGGAATGAGTTCCCAATTAAATTTCTGCAAGCGGCGTCAAAGCTTGTATTTAAGCGGCTTTCCCGCGAATGTTTTTGAAAAAACCGGCCAAGTGCGAGTTGGACTCGCGCACGAAGGGTTCCGTACCATTATCTATATATATAAAAACAGCAAAAAATCACGTTTGTTGTATGCCCCCTTAAATATTTATTTAGTATTTTTTGTTATAGCGGCAACAGAAATACATCTATGAAAATTTCGACTGTCTAACTATCACGGTTCATGAGATGCAGCCTGGTGACAGACGGACAGCGGAGTTTTAGTAATAGGGTCCCGTTTTACCGTTTGGGTACGGAACCCTAAAAATAAGTGTTCTGTCAGTTGTCTGGTTCCTATAGTGCTAATCTTGCTTAGTTTGAGTTGTATGAAATGTTTCCGGTATTTATTTATAACTTTTCTTTATTAACAACTTTATTTGGGCAAACATCATAAAAAAATTCAAATTGAAAAAAAAAATTGTAAAAAAAAGAAAACGTAACGGATTTTCATGTGTTCCACTGTCATTTCGATATTTTTTTCGGGAGGCTTGTGTACATTCTAATTAAATGTATTTATTTACATATTTTATTGTAGTAAATAAAATTAACTCCTGTTGTTTTTGTACTCTGTACATTATACTGCTGTGTTTGTCTTTTACAATTAATTTCAGACTTTTCAGATTCACTATTTTAGAGTTAGCAGTTATTTAATTTTAAACTTGTGAAAACTAAAACTGAGCGGCATTTATTTCTAGCTATTTTAAAGAGCAAATGAAATAAATTACTTTACTATGCGGTGCTCCTTTAGTTACTTGATAAAGTGTAGGTATACTCGTAAAAGGTATCGCTTTTTCAATAAAGCTTTTTCATTTCAACAAAATGTAGAATAAGATTTTTGTTCAGACATTTTATTGTACCAAGTTACAGAAACATGACAGGTAACATTATGACAGGCTACATTTCATTGTACTACGCATTCCAACCAAAAATCGCGTATGTCCAAAGTCTTATTAATTTTTCACGCACCTCAAATTTGACGACCAAAAATAAAACTTCTGCGTACCATATTCTGCGCTATTACCCATTCTATCTGTCATACGGAAAATGTACACTTTTTCTCTCACCTTATATGTTTTCCCGAAATACTTTGGGCGCCAGTGATTGATGCCAGCTTGATGCTGGCTTGATGTGTCGCCGACTAATGCCGTCTACGAAGATGGATCTGATCCTTCGGGAGACTGAGCGCGTTCCGTGTTCTATCTTATTTAAATGCGATGGAATTTGTTTATTGCTTTTGATGAATAGGTGTTTAATGATTCGTGAAACGCCCGTATCGTGAAGTGAAGGCTGGCTAATGATTGTGGAAATGTACGTAAATGTCAACGTTCCAAAGAGTAGGATGTTTAATTTCATATATTGAGTGAGTGAATCGGGTTCTTCTAGGCGAGCGTGCTCCACCGTATACCGCATCTTCGCTTAACATCAGGCGGGATGGCGGTCAAACGCAAGCCTATCTAATAAAAAAAAAAAATATTGAAACATATGTTTTTTTAATGTAAATGTAATGAGACGAACGATGCGCTCTCCTGATGGTAAGAGATAACGCATGTGATGACCATTGCAGCGATACACAGAACTTTGAGTAGCAAAACAAAGTGCGGGGCATCGCTGCTTTGACGCTCATTACTTTGAGACTTTCGATGGTTAGTCTCAACAGCCCAGTAATTTCGCTAGCTGCAGTACCCTTCAAACCGGAACACAGTAATGTTAACACACTACCGCTTGGTGGCAGAATATCTGGCACTGCGGTGGTACCTACCAAAACGACTTCCTGCTAAAGAAATCTACCACCAAGTAAATAGCTATAAAATAAATATAACAAATAACTGTTTTGGCTAAGCCGGGTGTTTTTAAATAAAACTCTTGATAGTAGCTCTTAAGAGGTATACTAACTGTATTAACTAGACTTGCTTATTTTCAGGACTTAAATTTCATTATTTAATTGGAAATTTATGATGAAAATACGTCAATGACAATTTTGTTGTGACCATATAAATCAGCTATTTTTAGCGTTCCGTATCTTACAAGGAGAAAAAAAACGGAACCCTTATAGGATAACTTTGTTGTCCTTCTTCAAGTCGCCAAGACCTCCTATCTCAGAAACGTGTATCGAGTTGGATAGCGCAAAAAACCGCATATTTCGACATTCGTAAAAGCTTGTTCTGTTATCATTGTTCTATTTTAACCTATGCTTAGTTACACTTACTCAACGTAAGGCCAAGTTTCTCCACAATTCCACCCCATACATCTTTAACAGCAAACTCGTTTAATGATTCAGCACAGAATTAGGAGTAATTGCGAGTCCGGCCGCAGGCAATCTAGATAAAAGCAGCATGCAGTAGGTACACAGCTAGCTATATATCACCGTCTACATTAAAATATACCAGTAAGACGGACCTTAACTGCGATTTAGCTAATTCATAATTCGGTATGTAAAGAAAAAAATACGGGTTTCGTACAAACTAGTAGGTATGATATACTAGCTGCGCCCGCGGTGTTACCCGCTACATGATTTCGTGATAAAAAGTAGCCTATATGTTAATCCAGGGTCTCAAAACTCATAAAATTTTATCCAAATCCGTTCAGTAATTTTTGCGTAAAAGAGTAACAAACATCCATCCATCCATACAAACTTTCACATTTATAATATAAGTGAGATAATAAATAATACGTATTTATTTGTATATTAATTATGTTTATGCATATATATTATATTTATAATTTTTGTTTATTTTTCTATAGTATTAGTATATACATTTATACCAAGATGCATATTTTTATTATTTTTCAAGTTCTTTCAAGAAATTATAAGAGAAATATTTTCACATACATAACCCGACACGCGCGTTTCCGGAACTTGCAACGCAATACGTGCAGATTTCTCCAGCGTCGGATCTCGTTCATTTAAGTACATTATCATCACTGAGGAAAATGGCGCGAAACCGCCATTACCTCGAGTGCCATCGTGACGGAAGGACGTCTTGTGGGCTCAGTTATTATTATGCTAGCTATATTTTGCGGAAATTCTGTCTGTTTTAAATTCCATGACATTGTTCTAAGGTTTATAAATTCTGATTACATGTAAGGCATTGGAAAGTGTCTGGGAGCGGCAAACTGAAGATTGGCCTAAGTGACGTGGTTTAGGAGAGACTCGCATTCAGCTGTAGACTAAGGTCTAGGTCTTCAAGTCCAAAGTTCGGTATCTTCTCGGCAAGCGTGCTCCATCTTAGACTGCATCACCGCTCAAAATCAAGTTAGATGGTGGTCAAACGCAGACTCCAAAACGGAGGAGGTTGTCAATTCAACTGTATGTTTTTTTTGTATGTATTTTACGCGAATGAAATGTAGTAATTGTATCGTAATTAATTCCAGTGCACATCGCAGTGACACCCGTTTAATGAATGTCTAACACGCGGCTAGATAATGGCCCCGGAGCATTATCCCGTCCTATAAATCAACCAAAAATTACCCGAGCTTTCCAGGCCATTTTCAATGTAAACAATTTGCTATAATTAAAATTTACAATGGTAACTAACGTGGCTGTGACTTATTTTTGTTTTACTTATCCGGGATTCCTCACGTTTTATTGTGTACGATACTCCTCCTATAATTTTGGCCGCTACAATATTTTTTTTTTATTAAACCTTTTTTTTGTTGTTGACATGCTTGGTGTTTGAAAGAAAGAAAAAGATTTTATTTTGTAACAAATACAAACACAAAAACAAACAGTTACAAAATAAGGGCTCACCTCTGCATAATACTGGTTTGACAACAGCTCATCTAATGTTAAGTGACGGTGTGGTCGAAGATGGTAAAGCACACCTAGCCTGGAACGGAACTGGCTCTCAAGGGAGGCTGCTGGAACAAACTGTTAGATGCTTGGCGGCACATTTTCAACTTGAGGGTGGTAGCTAGCCAGCCGAGTAGAAAATACTCTACCACCATGCTATGGTTTCCTCACGACGTTTTCCTTCACCGGCAACTCAAGGTTACTGTTGGGGTTTGAACTCACGCCCCTTGGCGTGCAAACTGACCATGCTATCATCGTCACAACTAATGTGACGAACGATACGCTCTCCTAATGGTAAGAGATAACGCCGAGTAACAAAACAAAGTCCAGGGCATCGTTGCCAGTAGTGGTATAACGAATTATTTTGTACAACCAAGTTCCGAAAGACATTATTACAACTCAACTTTGTCAAATTATTGAAAGACATTCGGAAGTCGCTTAATGGCTGCAATCTCATTCCCATTAAGTACTAGATTGGTACGATATTAGGAAACAATCGAGTTGTAAAATTGTTGTTTAATAGTTTAACAGTTATGAACTGCTTACGGAAAATATTTAAAGTGTTTTCTGTCTCCAATTATAAGTGTACCAAATGTTGATAGAGTTTAATAGAAAAACTTGGTTCGAAACAAGTTTTACTCGGTGGTTGATCTACTTAGCAGGAGGTTGTCTAGGTAGTACAACCGCAGTACCAGATATTCTTACGCCAAACGATAGTGTGTAAACATTATTGTGTTCCGATTTTAAGAGTACTGCAGCTAGCGAAATTACAGGGCTGTTGAGACTAACCATCGAATGTAATGAAGTAAGTATTAGTTAGTAAGTAATGAGCGCCAAAGCAGCGATGCTCTGCAGCTAATTTTACAACTCAAATTTCTGTGTATCGCTGCAATGGTCATGGGCATGCGTTATCTCTTACCATTAAGAGAGCGTCTCGTCCGTCTTAATACTTTTACATACAAAAATACTATAAGTCTGAAAAGACTAAAATTTCAGCGATTACAAATAGGTATACTAATATTCCTGAGACTCGATGGAGTGACGATATACGGTAGGACAGCTGGCGGTGGATGGAAGCGAAAAGCCGAAGATCGGGCTGAGTGGCGTGTCTTGGGAGAGGCCTATGTCCAGCATGGACTAATATAAGCTGATGATGATGATGATGATGATACTAATATTATAAATATGAAAGTTTGTGAGGATGGATGGATGACTGTTTGTTACTCAATCACGCAAAAACGGGTGAATAAATTTGGCACACATAATTATAGTTTATGATCTGGATTAATATATAAGATACTTTTTATACTGCAAGCTGCAAAAATTCCAACGCGGACGAAGTCGAGACTAACAAACAGCTAGTATGTCATAAAATTTTAAAGCAACTCGATTCTCGATGATTTCACATCTCAATTTACTATGTAGGACAGGTAAGTTTGTGATGTGACGCAAATTGCCGATTAACCTTTTCATCAACATTGAATCGAGTTAATTATTAACACCTGAGTAAAGGGAATTACATGAAGGCAACCACCGAACAATCTGAATTAGTAGACACGAAGTGTTACGACGAGGTAGGCTCCCTCCCTACGTTAGATTCTCAATACATACCTCAAATCCTGTAAATCTACATGTATGAATATTGGAACATAGGAACAGGGGCCAGCTGAAGAGAAACTTGTGATCAAAATGAAATTAGTCAGAGACTTCATCATCCTTGTTTCTTGGGAACTTTTACTTTGTCTATGTTTTTAAAAACCAGTATTAAAAAGGATTATATTTGATCACAAACGCGTTCAATGGGAAGTGACGAATTAGTATTCATCACTTCTCATTGCTGATGCTAAGATGCTGATGATGCTAAGTGACGGCGTGATCGATGATGGTTATCACACTCAGCTTGTAATAGAAACACCAACACCGGCATCTTCGGCTTTTTCGGCGCCCTCTCTTGAGAGGGCGCCGGAAAACACCGTTGGGAGCTTAGCGGCAGATTTTAAAGTTATTCTTTTGTTATTAGTGTTTTATATAAACAATAATAAAAAAAGAAATAAACTTCTTCAAGCCCAGTACTTCCTTGGCTTTTCTTTCAAAGAACATAACGAAAAAATAGTAACAAGAATTTTCTAGAATGGAGACTACAAATTGGCAAACGTAGTAGAGAATGCGATATCAAAGTAAGATATCAAGAATAGCAATTTAGTAGAGCTATTAATAAATAGCGCTGGCGTATCAAGATGTTTGATTTATTACAGAAATGTCTTTGCATAAACTCGAGTACATTCTAGTAACTTTAAAATACCCCAGCATAGCCGCAATAGTAGTAGCAACAGTTACTATCCCGTTTGCTCATTGGGTAATAGCTCTCCTTTATAGCGTACGGCGTGGGAGCGATTCCAAAAAAAAAAACATTTATACGAATACGGATGTACCTATAAATAAATAAATATCGTAGGACTATACACACAGCGCCATCTGGCCCCAAACTAAGCAGAGCTTGTGTGATGGAAGTCAGATAACTGATAGAATACATAAATACTTTTTTTTTTGTAAATACATACTTATAATACATACAGAACACCCAGACACATGTATGTTCTGTGGACTAAACAAATGTACTTAAAAAAGTTTCTTGATACATTTACACGAATAACTTTAGAAAACTGCATTTTCGGTTTCTTAAAGCTATAATAAAATTAATGTAAATTGAAATCCCGTTTAACAATTTAAGTTTTTTATTTTACTTAAAGGCTTGCGTTTGACCGCCGTATCGCCTAATTTTAAGCGAAGATGCGGTCTACGGTGGGCCATGCTTTTCTGGAAGAAACCGACTCAAGGTGCAACTCGAAGGCACCCAGATTGTATCTATGAAGGAACCCCACTCGGGCAGCAAATTCCCCTGTTTGCGGTTTGTTTTTTTTTTGTTTAGTTTAACTTTACACTTGGCTTTATTGGGAAAAAATTAAGACCTCTTTCGTCGTGAAACTAATACAAAATCTACATTTTGCTGTACAACACGTGTCAATAAAATACGTAATTGAAATTTGCCCATTCAAACAATCGCTCGTAACTTAACCAAAGCTAATACAAATTATTTACATTCCCTTAATAAAGTGGTTGATGTTAACGTTCCTAAGTCAGTAGACTAATTGAGTTCCGTTGGCGGGATCGAATTTGGTTTTCATCTATTGTGTAGAGAAGGTATCTCTCGAAACGGTTTCACAGATTACATTGTCGAAGGCGAATTTCATCTCGAATGACTGGGGTCTGAGACACCGCTTTATCTGCTGTCCTACCGAGGCGGACGCGAGATGGCAATAAGATGCATCACAACATAGTACAACTTTCTTTTGTTTCTCAAAATTATTGAATTGTTATGACATGCGTCTTGTCCATAACAATACTGAGACAAAAACTTTTTTTTTTTTTTTTTTTTTTATGTGACAAATAATGAGACGAACGAGACCCTCTCCTGATGGTAAGAGATAACGCCTGTCCATGACCATTACAGCGATACCCAGAACTTTGAGTAACAAAACAAAGTCCAGGGCATCGCTGCTTTGGTGCTCATTACTTTGAGACTTTCGATGGTTAGTCTCAACAGCCCAGTAATTTCGCTAGCTGCAGTACCCTTCAAACCGGAACACATTAATGTTTACACACTACTGCTTGGCGGCAGAATATCTGGTACTGCGGTGGTACCTACCTAGACGACCTCCTGCTAAGGAGATCTACCACCAAGTAGAACTTAAGCTCCCAGAGAAAATACGAAATTAGCAGTATTTCGTAACATCTAAATCTATGCAGCGTATGCCCAACTGTGTACACTAAAGCGCTTAGAAACTATCTATAGGTAAACTGCGTACATGGGAGCCCAAGATACAGCTTTTTTGTTACAGTTTTTATGAATTTATGATTTTTGAATGAAACAGTAGATTATGCTAAATAAATCTACTGTATTGTTCAAGCCATTGTGATTTACCGCAATTAAAGACCAAAATAAATGCCAGTAGCTATGATTTCACTGTAAAATTATGCTCCATTTGTCCATAAATGGCGAAAATTTACTTGTATGGAAATCGTACCACCCTAAAGCGATTTCTTCTAGGCCAAACGAGGTCTCACCAGGTCAGGATGGCCTTTTCATTTCTTTTAGCCAAAGCATATACAAGCATTAAGTATTTGACATTTTCGCACTATATGTCATAGTAGCGATGATAGCTCAGTGGTTAGCGCGGTAGGTTCGCATGCCGAAGGGCGTGGGTTCAAACCCCAACAATGAGCTTGAGCTGCCGGTGAAGGAAAACATCGTGAGGAAACCAAAGCATGGTGGTAGGGTTCTTTAGTACTCGGCTGGCTAGCTACCACCCTCAAGTTGAAAATCTGCCGCCAAGCATCTAACGGTGTGTTCCGGCAGCCTCACTTGAGAGCCAGTTGCATTCCAGGCTAGGTGTGCTTTACCATCTTCGGCCACACCTTCACTTGACATCAGGTGAGCTGTGGTCAAACACCTAGCCTGTCAACCATTAAAAAAAAAAAAAGTATCTCGTTATAGCATTTGTCGCTCACGTGGAACAGAGAACTAAAGTACTGGCGCTTCAAAAATATATTACAGCTTGTAAAATATATTACACTCTGTAAAATGTATTACACTGTGTAAAATATATTGCGCTTTGTGAAATATGTCATGTAGATGTAAATAAATATGAATGGTTGGGACGTGACGTCAATATAGTCAGCTGTGGTTAAGTTTTTGATATTGTTTATGTGAGTCTGTGGCTACTCACAGCCGCCGCCCACGTTTCAGAATTATCGTTTGTTATTTTAAAGGGTTAAACTTTATTTGCAACTGGAAATATCAAAGTGAAGTTGGTACTTATGGAATAAAAGGCAAAGTTCGTTTGAGTGAAAATTAAGTTGTTTCAAATTTTACCGCCCTCATAATTAGACTAAGTACACCTATCTAAAAAGTCTAAAGCTTACATTTAAGTAGAATTTGTTTTTATTAAACAAAGACAAGTGTTTTCGTTGTTGTAGTGTTGTGTGTCAAAATAAATGTTTTCTTTCTTTCAAAGGAAAACAAAAAAGTGTAAAAACCACATCAGTTTCTATAGTTTATAGCGATGATAGCTCAGTGGTTAGCGCGGTCGGTTCAGATGCCGAAGGGCGTGAATTCAAACCCCAACAATGAGCTTGAGCTGTCGGTGAAGGAAAACATCGTGAGGAAACCATAGCATGGTGGTAGGGTACTTTCTAGCACTCGGCTGGCTAGCTACCACCCTCAAGTTGAAAATCTGCCGCCAAGCATCTAACGGTGTGTTACGGCAGCCTCACTTGAGAGCCAGTTCCATTCCAGGCTAGGTGTGCTTTACCATCTTCGACCACACCTTCACTTAACATCAGGTGAGCTGTGGACAACCACCTAGCGTGTCAACCATAAAAAAAAAGTACATTTGTAATTTCATATCTGTCAAATTAAAGCGCGTGTCCAAACTAACCTATATGTGGTACCATTAACCCTCGAATCATTTCATCTTCAACCTTCATAACCTCCAGACGTGTCAGATCCCTGCAGAGCCCGTAATTTAAAGACCTCAGATCTCAGTTTTAGACAAATTATGACGTGTCACTTATGCAGACTAAGATAAACGGTTTGACAAAAACATCTCGCCTGTGTAAGGGTATAGCAATTAATTCACGTGAAGGCCCTAGAGAAACCATGGCCTATAGGGGAAATTTATAGTAGTAGGGTGTCTCGTGCAAATTTTTTTTTTTTAGGTATTATTTTAAATAATAAAAAGACTTACGTTTCACCGTCATCTTTTTTTTTATGGTTGACAGGCTAGGTGTTTGACCACAGCTCACCTGATGTTAAGTGACGGTGTGGTCGGAGATGGTATAGCACACCTTGCCTGGAATGGAACTGGGTCTCGTGTGAGGCTGCCGGAACACACCGTTAGATGCTTGGCGGCAGATTTTCAACTTTAGGGTGGTAGCTAGCCAGTCGAGTGCTAGAAAGTACACTACCACCATGCTATGGTTTCCTCACGATGTTTTCCTTCACCGACAGCAAAATATATAAAAAACACGAAGACGAGTATATATTATGTATAAATACAGCAAAGAAATAAATATATTTAATATTTATGTACAACAATTCCAGATTATCAATTTGGTTTTAGACAAAAACACTCAACTATAGGCCAAGTTCATAGAATAACCAGCATAATAGAAAAATCATTAGAAGAAAGGAAAGTTTGCTCTACAGTATTCTTGGACGTAGCGCAGGCTTTTGATAAAGTTTGGCATAAAGGTCTTATACACAAAATAAGAAATATGCTCCCAAATCAGTTTGCTGATGTATTAGAGTCTTACCTAACACAAAGAATGTTCCGGGTAAGGCAAGACGACTCTTACTCAGAGCTTAAGCTAATCAAAGCTGGCGTGCCACAGGGAAGCGTTCTAGGTCCGGTCCTGTATTTACTTTACACTTGTGATATCCCAGAACTAGAAAATAACACCATTGCTACTTTTGCTGATGACACAGCTATTATGGCCACAGGAGTCACTCAAGCGGAAGCAGTGGAAAAGGTTCAAACAGCCATAAACACCATATTTGATTGGACAAGGAAATGGCGAATAAAACTGAATGAATCAAAATCCATTCACATAGACTTTACAAACAAAAAACCAAATTACCATCCGGTGTATATTAATAACAATATAATACCATACGAAAATACAGCCAAATATTTAGGTATGACACTAGACACAAAGCTTCGCTGGAAGGCTCATGTCAAAAAGAAACGCGAAGAGTTAGAGCTTCGCTACAAGAAGATGTACTGGTTACTTGGAAAACATTCTTCGTTATCAGTGCACAACAAAGTACTCTTGTATAAACAAGTCCTCATGCCAATATGGACTTATGGTATTCAGCTATGGGGCTGTACCAAACAAAGCAATACACAGATGATACAAAGATTTCAGAACAAAGTACTCAGAGGGATATTGAACGCACCTTGGTACATAAGAAACGTCGACCTCCATCGGGACCTCAAAGTGGACATGGTCGCAAACATCATTAAAAAATACGCTGAAGCTCATGAAAATAGACTTCACCAACATGTTAATGTCGAGGCTATCCAGCTCCTCGACAACACGGATATAGTAAGAAGACTAAAAAGGACAAAACCTTTTGAGTTAGTGTATTAGTAATGTCAGTGCAGCGAGTGAGTGTGCTTATTATAGAACACATGAACAAAGTGTCTTCCCCTTAATAGAGACAGTAAGAAAAGTGTCGATGGACGCATTCTTAGAATATACTCTACTTAGCAATTTAAGTTATATTAAAATTACTTATTAGTCTCAACTAGGCTAGATTGTAATAGCAATGAGGTATCTATCCTCAGAAAGATACATCATCAGAAGGAAAAAATGTACAACAATATAATATTACTCACAATATCTTTGCTTGACTGCTTTATTTGCTCATTGGAGTTCGTAGTGTCGATTCCCGTCGAGACAAATATTTATGTGACAGACGTAAATATCTGATCTGAATTCTGTATGATTTTACGAAAATATAAATCAGGGCGTATTCTATCTGGTTCCCACAGTACATGCTTTGCTCAATTTGAGGCTAGATGGCGCTGCGTGAAATGTCCTCCGATATCAGCCTTATATTTTAGATTGTCAAACGAAAACTAAGCACACACAAATGTTTTATACTTCCTAAATTTGTGGTTGCATTTCTTCAATCGTAGCAGAAACAAATCTAATCACGAACTTTTAGCACGAGCGATTTAACAAACAGTATTGTTTCGGGTCATTTGATTTGATTTTATGGTCTGAAGTAAAGGCGGCGGAGATTTTTATAGTTCCCACGTGACATCGTACACTTTTCAGTTTCGGTTTAACAAAAAACATGTACTTATAACACCAATACAGCCCTATTAAACTACAAGCTGAAGAGTTTAAAAAATCTATGACCCGACTGCGAAAGAAATAGGAAAAAACTATTTATACCAATCTATTATTTCTAATTAAATAAATAATAAATATAAATAAATAAATATCGTGGGACTACACACACAGCGCCATCTGACCCCAAACTAAGCAAAGCTTGTGTGATGCAAGTCAGATAACTGATAGAATACATAAATACTTTTTTTTTTTGTAAATACATACAGAACACCCAGACACAGAACAAACATGATTGTGTTTATTCACAACATGTTTGCCCTGAGTGGGAATCGAACCCACGCCCTACAGCTCTCAAGGCAGATTTACTACCAATGAGCCAACGGGGATGTCTAGATAAAACTTCAATACATTTTTGTAATCCCTTTTTAATTTCCTTTATTTAAAACCTACTTGATAGGTTTGGATTTTTTTAAATTAACGTATGTATTACTATTTCGCTCCAAAAATCCACGATCTAGATTTTTTTTAAACCAAGGACACTTGGGTTATTATAGAGACGAATCTAACGGCATCTTAACTGTCTTAATCCATTCGGTCGTTTGGAAGATACGAGGTAATAAAGAAATTTACATAAACACAAGATGTGCGCGAAAAACATAACCCATGCATGGATTGCTTGGCAGTCGGATAAAAAACGGAACCACGATTTTAAACTCACGCTCTTCGGTGTGCGAAGCGACCGCGCTAACCACTGATCTATCATCGCCACAAAATCTTGTTTTACTTTTTTTTTTTTTTTTATGTGACAAATAATGAGACGAACGAGACGCTCTCCTGATGGTAAGAGGTATCGCCTGACCATGCAGCGATACATAGAACTTTGAGTAACAAAACAAAGTCATCACTGCTTTTGCGCTCATTACTTTGACACTTGCGATGGTTAATCGCAACAGCCCAGTAATTTCGTTAGCTGCAGAATCCTTCAAACTGGAACACAGTAATGTTTACACACTACTACTTAGCGGCAGAGTAACTGGTACTACGGTGGTACCTACCTAGACGACCTGCTAAGGAGACCACCAAGTAGGTAGTACTTTGGCAAAATACAACATAATTTTTAATCTATGTTCTCATTAATTAATTTAGAAATTTGTGACATAAATGTTATAGTCCGGGTGGCAGCGTTGCATTTTAGGTAGTGATTTTACGCCGATCCATTGCCATCTAGTTCGATAGATCTCGAATAACTGATAACTAAACTGTGCGTCAGCTGGCGCACCCGCGGTGGGTGTGGGTATGAGAGGGCATGGAAGTTGTAAAAAAAATTAAAAAAAAAGTAATAGTACGCCGGCTGAAACCCATTTTCATGAATAGTTGACATCATGCTGAGTTGAAAAATAGTCGTCAGCTGCATGGAGGAGGGTGGATTATGCGTCAGCCGATCGCATGAACTTGTAAAAAAACGCGTAAAAAAAATGTTAGTATAGTATTAGTATAGTATAGTATTAGTTTACGTATTAGTGATATGTAAAGTAATGAATATTTGTAGTTTAGCTACTGTAAGTTTAAAGTATACGTAAGTAATACCGAATGACAAATAGTCGAATGGGAGATTTGCAAAAGGGTCAGAGTTGTCCAAAGGTCGGCAACGTCTTAAGATGTTATAAATTAAATGTAGCATACAATCCGTTGAAAAATTATTGGAAAGGATCAGGGACAAGCGAAGTCCGCGATTTTCTCAGCAGAAATCTGCTTAGTTTGAAATTGGAAAGATTTTTTTTCTCGATTACGGATAAAGACATTTAGAAAAATGGTTTTCTTACTAATAATCTAATGGCAGTTTTATATGTCACATTAATACAGGTAGTAATGTTTGATATTATCTTGGGTTTCGTTTTATTTCGGTACGTTTTGCCTAAGCCTATTTTCGATCTTTTGTGTTATGTAAGAATACTCAGGTGATATGGAGCTACTTAATATTTATTAGTATCTCTATCCGAGCGCCGGGTTCATCGCGTTGGAACCCGTACAGTACCGAAGACTTGCGATATATGTGTAGGTTTAAAGAGCCCTTTTAAATAGGTACAGCATATGTAGGCATGGTGGTAGGGTACTTTCTAGTACTTGGCTGGCTAGGTACCACCCTCAAGTTGAAAATCTGCCGCCAAGCATCTAACCGTGTGTTCCGGCAGCCTCACTTGAGAGCCAATTCTATTCCAGGCTTCCAGGCTAGGTGTGCTTTACCATCTTCGACCACACTTTCTCCTAACATTGGATGAGCTGTGTTCAAACATCTAGATAGTTAGACAGTTGATATTTTCACAGATAATGTATTTCTGTTGTTGTAACAACAAATACAAAAAACACAATAAAATAAATATTTAAGGGAGCTCCCTAATAACAAATAGGAGGGGGTTTAATATTTAAGGTATGTACCTATTAACAAACGTAACAAACGTGATTTTTTGCCGTTTTTATAGGTAATGGTATGGAACCCCTCGTTGAGTTGCAAAACAAAGTCCGGGGCATCGCTGCTTTGGCGCTCATTACTTTGAGACTTTCCATGGTTAGTCCACAAAAATGTTTGCTGCAGCGCCCCCTATTGAGTTCTTACCGTAACACCTATCTAAGAACACGCACCAATCACACCGAACCCATAACTGAAAACTACATCAAAATCAGACTAGGAATTTTGGTGAAAAATGGCAACGTGGATTTGCACAAACAAACATACTCTCACCCCAAATGCATATATTATATACCGTCTCCGTTCCGACGTGGGTAACAAACAAACATCCTCTCACCCCCAAACGCATATACCGTCTCCGTTCCATCGTGGGTAAAAATCATCGGTGAAAGAATCCTTCCTTCCACTTGAATGACTTTGACTTGTCACCAATTATCGTAAACCCGCTTTCAAATCGTTTCAATGTATCGAAAACATTGAACGATCTCAATAAACACGTTTTATCCGAATACGCAATGGGATCATTGTCGTTCCAGTCATCAGGCGACACATAAAAACAAATATTATTTAAAATCAATACCGGGCCTATAAAAAGTTGTTGAGCTCAGAGGGCTTGGGAATGTTTTTATATGGTAGCGAGTTAAGTTTAATTTAATTCAATTAATTTATTCAAATACAGTTACAATAACGTACACTCATTTATGTCAAGCACAATCAACAATTATTAAATATTTTAAATTTAAAACGTCATGTAATATAAAATGTCACAAAATCATAATAATAAGCACACGATGCTTTGTGTGACACAGTTGTTGAGCTCAGAGTGTATGGAAATGCTTTTAGGTATATAGTAGCGTGATAAATTTATTTCAATTAATTTATTCAAATATAGGTACAACAATGTAGGTACACTTATTTATGTCGAACACAATCAACAATGGTTAAATAACAAATGTAAAAAAAATATAAATGTCGATGATGATTAATATAAAATTAAACAAATGAAATAAAATGCCAAATAGAAAGTAAATTACATTAAAATTTGGCCGATTAATTATTTTTACATTTCACAGATAAGCCAAGTGTTTTTTATGGAAATCATTTATTTCGGATCAAGTCCATAATTACATATTTACATTCATGATAATTATTTTCACAATAAAAATTTAAAAATAAAACATGTCCATTGCCCATTGCATAAAGTAAAAATATAAAATCAAGTCAGAAAAATAAAAATTATGTATTATAAGTTACTAGTGGCCCACACCGGCTTTGCACAGATGTAAAATGTTTGTTCCGTTCGCTATCAAACCTCACAAGATCACTTCCTGGGCTAGTTTGAAGATTGCCTGAATGTTTTTTTTCAAAATGACTTACGCCGTTTTGCCAAAAACTTTCATTTGGTATGACTATGATCAATTACAAAAACAAATACATAAACGTTCTTAAGTTGAAAATAAATTTTAACACATTTGAGCACACAGACAAATAATATAATTAAAACCAGTCAAAGTTAAAACACTGCGTACAATGGAACTTATCGTACTGAAAGCGTACCGTATCCGGAACGTAAACAACGGACCGGTTCCCGGCCGGAATCCGGATCGGAACTTATGCGATCACGTACACGGAAATGGAATTTTAAATCCGCGCATTGTACTTAACACCCGCCGCGGCCTCAACTCATATCGCTGCAATATAGTGGTGCACTGAGTGGTTTTTTTTTTAAATATAGAAGAATAGTTATACAAAGTTTTTTTAAGTTTAGTATTTTTTTTCTTTGGTTTTGGCGTCGCCTTTTGAGCATTTGCCAGTGTCAAGTGTTTGACATTTTCAAGTTTCATAAGTTAAATAAGTTGCCTCGAAGCTTCAGTTTTAGTCAAAATCCTGTCGTGGTCAAGTACATCCCTTGTAAGTCTAGTCAAGTCATGCTTTAGTAAAGTAGTGGCGACTTTACTTTAAAGCTTCGATGGAATTTTGGAAGCGACACGAAAAGTCATGATTCACCACATTATATCATTTTCCCACACTCACGCTTGTGATTCGGCAGTTTATGAACACCACTATTTTATACATACTCGAAAAAACATTAAGTTTTGAGAAACAAATACAATAGGGCGACACGACCACTATCTGTTCCTATATTGGGCTTTACGTCGGCCACTTTGAAGTAGTATAGCGTCCAATCAATAGATGGCGTTAATTTCAATTTTCTCGTGATAAGACTCCCTGCTTCTAGTGCGGAGACTTGCTATCTAGTAAAGGTTTAGTGTTTATCTTGATTGGAAGTATCAAAGCCGACGTCATTTTGTTATCATTTTGCGTCGCCATGTCCAAGTACTAGTATAAAAATGGCAGAGCATATATTCGTTACGTCACACATCCCACGCAACCATATTATATCCCACGCAACTTTCAGGTGTGATCAATCAAAGGTTCATATAGCTTAGATTGAAATGTCTTATCCCTCGACCACGCAATAAAGTTACTGAGTATTTGCGTGGGATGTGATACCCCTAATGAGCTTTGTATACCTGCCTACCCATTTAAAATCGGATGTCTTTCATCTCAACAACAACAAAAAAAACGTTTTGCACATTTATCTATTGGGATTTTCGGTTTAATTTTCTAATCAACTTTGCGTCCTATTTTTCGCAGCTACGGTAAGTTATGTTTTAGGAGTCAATATAAGAATGTATATTTGTATGGTGTGTGGTGGTACCTACACACATAGGATACAACTGTAGCGCCGAAACTGCTCCACTGATTTTGATGAATATAGTGTTTGCAACAATACCTTTGAGTGGCAAAATAAATAATTGATTGATTCAGGCGTTACTTTGCGGAAGTTCATTTTGAATGTTCAAGGTATAGTATATCTAGTTTATTTCCACTTAACAGTCGTTCCAGTTCCAACAGTGATGAGGACTTAAATTAAACTAATTTGACACAGCTTCATCGGTTAGTCTCAACTGCACTTTTGATCTTTTTTTTAATAATCTTGATTTTATTTAATTCCGCAAATTTTCCCTATAAGGGTGCAAAATGGGCGTTGGAAATTTATCTGAAACTTCGTTATTTTTGACACATTGCACGCGTGCGACGCCGGGGCGTGTCGCTAGTTTATTATAAGGGCCGTAGCTACTTTATTTGTACTTGGCTATAACATTGGCAGTTATTGTAGCACTTTATCGACGTAGTTGTATTCCCAATCGGGTTATTGGTTTAATGTTTCGAATGTAAATGTGTGAACAGGTTTTGGTTGTGTTACAATAAAAACCTTGTTTGCTTTTGTGGTAGTCGCGGCGCAATAAAATTTGTTTTGTCAATTGGTGGTATTACTCGAAATGAGTTTTAGTACGATGTTGCAAGTAAAATTATATAGTATATCGTTTGTGATGTTACGAAATCATTTCTAACTGTGGAGTTTGGTGAGATATATGAAATACAGGGTTATATGCTTGGAGTTTTATTTATGTTTGACAAACTAGGTGTTTGACCACAGCTCATCTGATGTTAAGTGACGGTGTGATCGAAGATGGTGAAGCACACCAAGCCTGGAATGGCACTGGGTCTCGAGTGAGGCGACCGGTACACACCGTTAGATGCTTGGCGGCAGATTTTCAACTTGAGGGTGTTCTGTTTTATTTAGTTTGCATTGGTTTTATTTATAGTTTTAGTAGGTATTTTATTGGTTCATATGTTGTTGTTTATCGTTGTTAAATTATATAAGCATGATTCTGAAAAGGAAATCATTATATGTTTCTTAAACTTTCTATCGTATTTTTCTTTTCTTGGTTGCCTGGAAGAGATCGCTGTTAGCGATAAGGCCGCCACTTGTGTCACTAGTTAATAAGGTTTTTTGTTCTCTGTACTCTTTACTATATAGGATGTGCACAATATAGAGTTATATCTATCATTAGTTGAATAAAGAATGAATCATGAATAGGTAACTAATATACAATAGAAATTATACATGATACAAGAGTGTACAACTTGCAGTGTAATTCGCAACAGTTAAACTTGGATCAGGGCGCCCAAGATACAGGCTTTGCCTAGTTTGGGGCCCGTTGTCGTTCTATCTGAAATTGGAATGTGCCAATAATCATGTAATCATTTGTCTGAATGTGTCACGTAATGTTCTCTGGAAATAAACTATTATTATTATGTAATTTTATATGTCATTAATTTAAAGTAAATTTGGTTTTGTTTTTAACCCTCGAACGTAGATCATCATCATCGTTTACAGCCTTATTTATCCCACTTCTGTGTATAGGCTTATGTCTTCTTATGCCATCTACCTAGGTCCTGTGACAATCTGGTTATAGTTCGACCCGCGACGGTGACAATATCATCGACACATCTTGCGGCTGGACGACTAACTTTTCACTTAATTTGCCTAGGCCTCCATTCTATTGCAACCCTACTCCACGTGCCCTGTCCAGGTCTACTTGAGATCTAGAATTATTTGCATTTAATTTTTACCCATACCCTCTTATTTTACAATTAAAACAACAGTGAGACATTTATCAGTCCAAAATTGTACAGTACGTAAAAAATTGAGTTTATTTTACAATAAAAAGATTTATTAAAACACTTATCTACATTAAAACGCTTAACTGTAATAAATTACAGTTAAATAAAAGCAAAAGTGCACGTAAATGAATTAAATCAAATGTATCGCGAGAGATAAAATTTGTATCAAACTTTATGTAGGTGCTTAATACACCTAGCTCCATAAAACAAATTGCAAAGGCGCGAACTGCGAGAAAAATAATTCTAACACAAACAATGTTGGCAGAATAAATCTTGTTGAAACGCTCATTATTTTAGTACAAAAAAGTTCGTAAAACATCTCGTGCTGCCTCACAAATCTCACTAAAGACATCGCAGACTGAGATGCTGTGCATTTTAGGATTTAAATACGTCATTTCAAAGACGATTCTAAAATAAAAATTATTTATGCAAAAATGACTTCTCACAAATATTTTTGTTCTATTTTTGCGGGTTTACTCACGTTTAATTATATCGGTTACTCCGACTATGGTTTCGACTATATCCGATGGCCTTTTTCATGGATACACAGCTGAGTACAAACGCGGCATCGTCTTGCTTCGTGCGGAGAAAGATTAGGCCGCGTTTTTCTAGGCAAGCAGTATGGAAAATGGCAATATAGGTGTCTTCAAATCCAGAGTAAGCAATTTGTTTCTAGGTAAGCATGCCCTATCCTAGACCACATTAATTAACATCAGACAATTTGTGGTCAAACGCGAACCTATCAAGAATAAAGAAGCGTCCTCCATTTCAATCCAAATTACTGTTTATTATCATTAAAGACGTGCTGAAACGCTAAACGTTTATAACTTTTTCTTTGAAAAAAGGTTTAAAAATCTTAAAAAATACCCTTGAATGTTAACTATGGTTTCTATTTCTTTAAACGGGAATGGATACATTCAAGTTCAGTTCAGATTCTTAAAATCTCAAAATTCAACGTATTTGTTTAATTCATCATCATCATCCACAGCCTTCTTTATCCCACTGCTGGGCATAAGCCTCTCTCTTATCATGTCATCTGCCTCGGTCCTGTGCTAACCTGGTTCAGGTTCGACCCGCGCCGATGACAATATCGTCGACCCATCTTGCGGCTGGACGACCAACACGCCTTTAATTCAAATAAACGACTAGCGGACGCCTCGCGGTTTCACCCACGTAGTTCCCGTTCCCGTGGGAATACAGGGATAAAAAGTAGCCTGTGTCACCAGGGGATAGTGTGCCTTCCCAACGGTTTTTTTTTTTTAATTGGTCCAGTAGTTTCAGAGACTAGAGAGTATTCAATACAACATACAAAAATACAAATCTTTCCTCTTTATAATATTAGTGTAGACCATTCCATTCAAGGTATATTTCCGTACAAGGCGTGAATAACTTGACAAGCCGTCGGTGAACAATTTGATATGTAATTTTTTTGTTGATTAAAACGTTAATTTATCATTATACTTACATTATCTAAAAATTCCGATAAAATTACTTAGATACGCATAAAAATTATATAAAAGCATAAAAAAATAGATTTACCAATAATATTTAATGTATATGTAAACTTAAAAATGGTTGCCCTGAAAAGTATGCATTTTCGACTTGTCAATGTATTCACGCCGTGTACGGATTTATACATAAAGTACAAATATGTCACAGTTAGCCTGGCAATGAAACTTATCACATCTACATTTACAAGTATACCAAGTACCTCAAATTCCATATACGAAGCGGTTTCCATCCTTACTTATGCAAACATCTCATTTGATATTCGCAACGATCTCCTATTGTTCTGTTAAATCTTTCTACATTCCGCGGATGAGCGTAACGTATACTTCGTAAACGCAAGGCAATAAAACTCAAAAATTCATCTCCGTATCACATGAGGAAATACGGAAAAATCACGCGTCGAGTTTAACACCCGTTTAGAGCGTTCCGGCTTACGCGAATATTTCATTTTATCTTTAAGGGTGCGTAAACAAGGGAATGCGAGCTGACAACGGCGGCGAGTAGAAACAAAACTGACAGAAACTTCTGTGTTTACCATTTTTACAACAGAGAAGTTACTACTTATAGAAATTGATATAACAAAAGTTTTTTACCTAAAAATAAATAAATATCTTTTGACATTACACACAGCACCATCTGACCCCAAACTAAGCAAAGCTTGTACTATGGAAGACAGATAAATAGTTACCTACATATTTATAGAAAGCTAATTCTTAATTAGACGAAAATTGTAATTGAATGAAACAAGTTTATGACAAAACTGGCGGACGCCTCGCGGTTTCACCCGCGTAGTTTCCGTATAAATACAGGGATAAATGTAGCCTATGCCACTCGGGGATAGTGTAGCTTCCCAACGGTGAAAGAGTTTTTGAAATCGGTTTTATCGCTAAAAGCGATCTCTTCCAGACAACCTTGGAATATAAAAAAAGACAAATTAAGCGACGTTTTTATTTATGTTCCAACATTTTGACACCTGTACTTAGCAAATAAATACATTTTGATTTGATTTGATAAAGTATTCAAGAACAAATAGAAAACAGGCTGTACCAAGCTACGGATTATAATCAGGTTAACATACCTAAGTGTAATATAGACAGATTTTAATAGAGATACAATTACAGATAAATAAAATAATACACTAATCCAAGTTGAAAAAAAAAATTCTGTAATATAACTAGATGTGCCCGACAGTTTCATAAAGTTTTTTTTTCTTTGGTTTTGGCGTCGCATTTTGAGCATTTGCCAGTGTCATGTATTATATATTTTCAAGTTTCAAAAGTTAAGTAAGTTGCCTCGTAGCTATAGTTAAAGTCAAAGTCTAGTCTTGGTCAAGTACAGTCCGTGTCAGTAAAGCATGACTGCTCTAGTAAAATAGTGGCGACTTTACTAAAGCTTCGATGGAGTTTTGGAAGCAACACAAAAAGTCATGTTTCACCACATTATATCATTTTCCCACACTCGCGTTTGTGATTCAGCACTTTATGAATAAATCACCACCATTTTTAAACATAAACACTTGATAAAACACTAGTTTTGGAAAAAAATACAACGGGGCGACACGACTCTTTCCTCGTTCCCGCCAAAACCTCGCTCATAAGGTTTCTTGTTTTTTGTACATTTTCTATTTCTGGTGACGACAATAAAGAGTTTCTATCTATCTATAAGTAAACCGACGAAAAGCAACATAATATAATAAACTAAAAATAAAAGAAACTACCGCAACCAGTGTACGTTCAATTTCTCGAAAGAAGCTTATTGTTTGCCTAGACGACGACTACACACACACACACTAGCTGTATTTTAGTAAAAGTAGGTAATGAGATAACCTACATTACTAAAAGAGCACCCCATTATGCTTTCAAGAAAGGTCTATTGTGTTTCATACGATAAATTTCACGTTGAAAAACAAACTCTCTTTATTACATTTCTTCGCAAAGATTGTTAAAGTTCAGTTATAATAATTATAATTCTAAAACTCATATTGACGTTGTTTTTGTTGTTGAGATTACATTAGGATACAATTAGCTCTATATCTATACTTATAGGACACATTTCGGCGAGTTTTTTTTTGTAATAAGAAATAGGTTTACGTTTGACCGATACCTCACTTAATGGTAAGTGATGATACCGTCTACGATGGAGCACGCTTGCCTAGAAGATACCGATTCACCGATTCCATACATGGAGGACATTTCCCGCGTACGGATCAAACGCTTCAATTCCACGTTCTTCATACGTAGAGTGAGGATGTGGAACTCTCTGCCGGCGTCTGATTTTACTGCAAAGTATAATTTGGGTATCTTCAAAACCAGAGTAAACAGAGTTTTTTTCTAGGTAAGCGTACTTCATCTTAGACTACAAGGCAGGGCATAACGCATCCATTTCGAATTAAAAAACTTAAATAAAATAAAACGGAAGAGTGTCTTTGTTTGAACGCGTTAATCTCTGAAACTACCAGTCGGATTAAAAAAATTGCATTTGCATTTCTCATTTATCGATAGTTCATTTTTTAATGGTTATTTACATATAAGCGATTAATAGTTTTTGTTTCACGACTGCTAATTTTATAAAGTTCCTTACTCCTACATTTTGTATTGTATAGTGTGTAATGTATGTATGAAAGGATTTGCAGATGGTAAGAGGCAATGCTTATCCATGATTACTCCAGCGGTATTCAGAACTTTGAGTTGCTAAACAAAGTCCACGGCGTCGCTGCATTGGCGCTCATTACCTATAGGTAAGACTACTTTGTAAAATTGTGATGTATGTCTTAGTTTTTTTTTTTTTAATGGTTGACAGGCTAGGTGTTTGACCACAGCTCACCTGATGTCAAGTGAAGGTGTGGCCGAAGATGGTAAAGCACACCTAGCCTGGAATGCAACTAGAATAAGTCTAACTTTCCTTGTTTTACGCGCGTTGTGAAAACACAGAGTCCCAGAATTTCCGGCCCATTCAACGTTGAAGGAAACATAGGTGTGATTTATTAAACTCATGCGACCATGCCCCAAAGCACAGACTAATACAAAACTAGATGGAAAACATTACACAAATATTTCTATTTCCAGTCTATTTTTGTTTCACCGCTAAACATTGAAAATTGCTGCCCGAGTTGCTGTTCCAGGCGTGCTCCATCGTAGATCACTCATCAGGCGAGATAGCGGTCATACGCAAGCTTATTTGTAGTTAAAAATAAAAACAGAATAAAATTTAATTCTGATAACAATCTATACGAATCGAATGGTTTGAGTAAATTTGTAAGCATAGTACAAATAATACAATACCAATAATAGCACAAAAAAACAAATTCAATTCCATTAAATAAAGACTTTTGAAATTGAAGTTTGCATAAAATTGTGTGAGCGTTGAATCACTTCGCGGATAGCAACCGTAGAATCCTAAAAACCAGGCCCAATGGTGTATATTAAGTTAAGCTTATTTTCAGCATTCAAAGAATATTACTTGATATGAATACATAATCAAAACGCAAAAATTTGGCAAGTATACTGTCTGTAAGGACAACGATTGCCAAACAAATATTAAACGCAAACATCTGAGTTTCAAGAGCATTTGAATCTACTTAGCAATATTTTTTAAGTAACCGCAAAAGTATGAAAACATAATTTTAAAAATAAAAATGATTCTATAATAGAATTTCGTAAATGGAAAAAATGTAATCTAAAATTTTATTATATCAATTCTCTTTCTGTTTATTCTGTGCCCGAGGGCGAGGGTTGTCGCGTATATTGTGGCTCGTATGTGAGAGCTATGTATATTCAGTCTCGAGCTTTTAGCTCACATATGCTAATAGATTTACAACGTTTTCATATTTTATATGTATGTTTACAGATCTAAAAATAGGATGAGACAGCGCCAGTTGAAACTTCTAATGTAAGAAATTATATTGCTATCACAATTGTGGTTCTAAGAGTTTGATGATGTGCTATGTTGCAGTCACGCTGTGTTATAGACACAAGGCGTGCTACGCAATAGTTGTGGTAACTGAACGCACTACATAGTAGTCACGCTGTGGCGTGGATATGGATATGTGCCGCGCTACTCAATATTGAACTCGCTATCTTATAATCGCGTTGCGCCATGGATACTGGATTATTACGTGAGTTCCGCCCCTGCTCAATAGTCGCGCTATGCCGTGGACACACTATGCAATAGTCATGCTATGCCATAGTCACGTTATGCCGTAATGCTACGCCGTAGTTGCGCTACGGTATATATACGCTACGCCGTAGACATAATATGTTTTCATCCCGCTTACTGATAATAATTAGACTATATCATGTGATGGTACAATTGAAACAAAATACCGCACACTTTCCTATTGGACATTATACCTACTTGGTGGTAGATATCTTTAGCAGGAGGTCATCTAACTAGGTATCAACGCAGTACTAACAATAGTTGCTCCACTTTGACGAATACTGCATCTAGCAAAATTATTGCCTGTTGAGAGTAACCATCGAAAGTCTCAAAGTAATGAGCGACATCATAGACTTTGTGTTGTTAGTCAAATATACTGCTGAAATTAAAATAAAGTGTAAGTTACAAAGTTTACGAATGAAATCAAAAAACGTAACTAATGTAACATTTCCCCTAGCTCAGTTTATCTTGCTCCACAGCGCCTGTCAAACTAATTACGTAGATTTAAGATAACCACGCCAAGGAGGGTCACACTTCCTCGGTTATCTTTCTACCGAATTGTCAGTTACGATCTACGAATTGATGTTAGATGTAATGTAATATGACTTGTTGCTCTCACTCCGCTGTTTTACTTTTGTTTTGAGTAGTATTTTTTCTATTAAGGTGGTTCGATTTCCATACAAAAAAAAAATCCATTTATGGGCAAATGGAGCATAATTTTACAGTGAAATCACAGCTTTTTGCATTTATTTTAGTCTTTATTTGCGGTAAATCACAATTTCTTGAATGAAACAGTAGATTAGTAGTAGTACACACTTGACTAAATAATAAAAAAACTGTAAGAATAAACTGTCCCACTGCTGGGCGTGGGTTTTTTCTCATTGTGAGAAGGCTCAGGTCATGTAGGTTTCCTCACGATGTTTTCCTTCAACGTTTGAAGCTTTTTTTTTTTTTTAGCAGCGATACACAAAACTTTGAGTACCAAAACAAAGTCTAGGGCATCGCTGCTTTGGTGCTCATTACTTTGAGACTAGACTGTGATGGTTAGTCTCAACAGACCAGTAATTTCGCTAGCTGCAGTATCCTTCAAACCGGAACACAGTAATGTTTACATACTACTGCTTGGCGGTAGACCTTGCTATCGGCAATATTCGCATAAATTGGAAAGGGTAGGTGTGCTGTAGGGTTTGGTTCAGAGCCTCGATGATAAAAATTTATCAAATTCATATCGTAAATATATCGAGTTCTCGATAGCATACAAAGCTGTACAAATCTCATACAATTTTTTTGTCGATGTCGATACGAATACTTTTTCGCAAGTCGTTCGTGATCGAGGCTCAGATTGGAAGTCAGACGGCACTCCCAACTAGGTTGCCGAAACAAAGTTATTTAATAAACGTAACGAATTTACATTCGCATAATCACAGCTAAGTTGACAAAAGATAACCAAATCATCGCAATAACTAACACCCTCGCATGACAGTAACTGTATGTCACCCACAAAACAACTAGTCCCGCATAATTAAATAACTCGGAAGCGCCGAAAATCGCGAAGCAGACTGAACTTAATAGTGTTTCAGTTCAGAAAATTAGCATACTTGAATTTTGATTAGCAGTAAAACACAGAGTTGAAAACTTTGTAACGCTTCAGATGGAATGTTAAACCGCCATTAAATAACCGTTAATGACACATTAATGGACCAAACCTTTGTAATTATGCGTGGCGAATGCCATAAATTGGTCTACGGGTGACAGATTTAACGTTTCAATTTGGCCTGCGAAATGAGTGGAGGCCATTTTTCGGCGGCGCTGGCTTTTGTTTTTATTTGCGAGTTGAGTTACAAATGAAGGCGGGACAATGTAAGGCGTTTATTGTTTAACTGACAGATATTAGAATGGCCTTTTAGGGTAGAATTCCGACAGGCTTGTGCGAAATTTGACTGAATTGAAATGTGTTAATTTAATTTAAAAGTAATTTACATTTTTTGTTTTAATTGTTTGACATTTGTCGCTTATGTACGTACATTGCGCTCAAAGCGCCCGGTGATTAAACATGATTAATTAAAAAAAAATTGGCATTTAATTTAATTTTTGAATGATTTATTGTAAATAATTATGGGCCGAAATCCGAAATATATGATTTTATTTATTTATTTATTGTATCATTTTCCCACACTGGTGCTTGTGATTTGACACTTTATGAATAAAACACCACTATTTGTATGCATAAACTCTCGACAAAACACTAGTTTTGGAAAAAAATACAACGGAGCGACACGTCTCTTTCCACGTTCCCGCCAAAAAAACCAATGTTATCTCTATGCAGCATGCATGCTTCATATTTTTTTTTTTGGACTTTATAGTTTGGCTAATGCATACTTTATATTCCTGTAAAACCACAGATTAAATAATAGCACGATGTAGTTTTAACGCTAAAAGTGTTATGAATAACGTTATTCTACTAGCTGTAGGTTTATTGTAAACGTGGTCACGCGATACAAGCCTTCTTTGAAAATAGTTTGATGCGGCGCGCGGGAAATACTAATTAGAGTATTATTACAGTATGTAAATGATGTTTTGCATAATGATAAAATTACTTTGTAGTATTACGTGATAGCGATATTCGCGACTTTTACCAATTTTCATACGTTTTTATGTAATAAAATGTATCCTTTGAATAAATGTATTCATTGAATAATAATATATTTTCTACTGTGAAGTTTTTTTTTTTTACAAGTTTTTTTGCAAATGATATGGCGTTATACATCGGGCCCCAAACTAGGCTTAGCCTGTATCTTGGTGACCCAAGTTCAAGATGTTTAGGGTACTTACTCAATTACCTAATTGTTATACTTTATATACCTAGATAAGTTTTTTTTTTAATGTATTATTATAGGTATAAATAGATAACAAAAATTGTACACTTTTTGTACGAGACTAATGATGGTGTTATAGTATTATCTAACTAAACCCTTTGACAAAAATAAAGATATAAAATAAATAAATAAATATTGGAGGACATTTAACACAGCGCCATCTAGCCACAAACTAAGCAAAGCTTGTTCTATGGGAACCAGACAACTGACAGAATACTTAAATACTTCTTTTTTTTAAATACAAACTTATAATACATACGGTACAGCCAGACACAGAACAAACATCTATGTTAGTCACACAAATGTTAGTTCTGGGAATCGAAGCCACGATCTTCAGCTCAAAAAAAAGTAAGCAAAAAAAGAAGTAAAAAATAGATTAAAAAGTTTGTAAGGCAATATACGGTTTCTATACATACATACATGCATAGTACAACTGAAACAAAACGGTCACTGTACATCCCACTAATATTATAAATGTGAAACTTTCGATGGATGGATGTTTGTTACTCTTTCACGCAAAAACTACTGAACGGATTTGGATAAAATTTGGTATGGAAGTAGCTGAGACCCTGGAATAGCACATAAGGCTACTTCTTATCCCGAAAACATCGCGGGGCGCAGCTAGTTAAATATACATTTTTACTTATAGCTTTTTTATAGCATTAAAAGCTAAACACAAAGTTTTTAAAATTTTTGTCTGTCTGTTTGCTTGAAATAACGCCATGTATTAACATGCGAACATCAGTTTGTACTTAACAAAAAAAGTATTTTCTCTTCTAACTTTAAAATTGATGCATGGCATGTTAGTATAGTCATAACATTAGTCGTAATCGTCAAGTGTTATAACCATAGGTTAGCTGTAACTGGTGGTTACACACGCGAGTATTTTGCAGGAATTCGTGGGATCGCCTTTGTACCTATCCGAGGGCGTAACCAGGTTCGTGCTAGAGGGGTAGGTACTCTCTACTATCAGGCTACATCAGTAAGCGATCAGTATAACTCGGACAACCGTACAAAATGAAGAGATCCTGACACTGAGACATATTGAGACGTGACTAAATAATTTACCTAAATGGTTTATCTGTTGGTTCATTGGTAGAATGTCTACTTCAAGAGCTGAATGGCTTGGGTGCGATTCCCACTCAGGACAAACTTTGTGGCATAAACAAATGTTTGTTCTGTGTCTGGGTGTTCCGTATTTATTTTAAGTATGTATTTACAAAAAAAAAATATATTGTATCAGTTATCCGACTTTCCTTAGTACAAGCTTTGCTTAGTTTGGGGTAAGATGGCGCTGTGTGTAATATCCTACGATATTTATTTATTTATACGTTTCTTTTTGAAATAATGAGACGAATGTGATTCCCTCCCGATGGTAAGAAATGAAATAACGCCTGTCCATGACCATTGCAGCGATACACAGAAATTTGTTCAACAAAATAAAGTCCAAGGCATCGCCGCTTTGGCGCTCATTACTTTGAGACTTTCAATGGTTAATCTCAACAGCCCTATACTTTTGCTAGCTTTAGTGCTCTTTGAGCTAAAATACAGTAATGTTTACACACTACTGCTTGGCGGCAGAATATTTTGTAGTGTACAGAAAAATAATTTTTAAAAAAACTCGACAAATTTGCGAGTTAATGTTAACTTATGGTGATGAACGTCGCAGATTCTTGTTAATTTGATATTATTTTTTCTAAGAACGGTTTTATAGCATGCATATTTGTTAGTTTTCTTTTTGCTATCCCCGCAGATAAAATCCTGAGTACGTTCTTGGGCAGGTCTAGGGTTGTTGGCGCAAAACTTTAACATGACACGCACATCGCTTAATTCTTGATTAGATTGTTGCTTCAGTTGCATTTTTATTATAGACTAGTGGACGCAGTTTCACCCGCGTAGCTCCCGTTCCCGTAAGAATACAGGGATAAAAAGTAGCCTATGTCACCCGGCGATAGTGTAGCTTCCCAACGGTGAAAGAATTTTTGAAATCGATTCAGTAGTTTCGGAGCCTATTCATTACAAACAAACAAATTTTTCCTCTTTATAATAGATGTTTGTTTTGTACAAAATCTATCAAATATCAGGTTTCCACATGCTGGGCTTAATTTGGGGCTAGATTGTGCTGTTTGAAATGTTTTTAAGATAAATAAATAAATATCGTAAAACATCACACACAGCGCCATCTGAGCCCAAACTAAGCAAAGCTTGTACTATGGAAGTCAGATAACTGATAGACTACTTAAATACTTTTTTTCTGTAAATATACTTATAATAATATACAGAACATACATTTGTTTTATACCACAAACTGTTTGTCCGGGGTGGGAATCAAACACACGCCCTTCAGCTCTTGAAGCAGACATACCTACTACCAATGAACCAACTGGGCTGTCTATTTTATAGAAGATAAGATACTTATTTTATATCACTAAAGGTATGTTTAAACCTGGAAAAAGTGGACTGATCAGCGTCATATAACCAATTTTTCAATTTCTGTCCTGTTTAGAAAAGTAAGGAAGTTCATATACGCGGAGTAGCCAGCTATAACCCTAATGTTAGGTATCAAAAGCCCCAAGGCTTTAGACTTGACTGTTCTAATAGAAATATAAAATAAACAACCGGGTAGTGCAGTTTAACGAGTCATGTCTCAGGAAGAAATGCTACTCATGGTCACCCATCCGAAAGTATACACGCAAAAACACGTTTTAAAATAAAATCTAAGTGCAACAAACGCGAGAAGAGTTTTACGAGGCGTTTCCGCTTTCGCCAATATATCACATTTTATCCAGCCATTTACTCGCGGAAGTAGCTATAAATATTTTAAAGAGAAACGAACTATAATATGAAAGAGTCTTAAAATTCAAACACATCTTGATACTTAAGGATTTGCATAAAAATTCGTCTGAAAACCTACGCATGCAATGCAACTGCAATGAGAAAGTAACTGCGTTGACATGACTTGCGATCGCCTTATGTTTTCTATTGATTTTAAGTCACTAGCATCTGTCTTCTTCTTTTTTTTTTTGATTTTGACTAGTTGTAGCTGTAGTTATAGTCAAATTCCATTCTTGGTCAAATACTTTCCGTGTCAGTCATGCTTTAGTAAAGTAGTGGTGACTTTACTATAAAGCTTCGATGGAGTTTTGGAAGCAACACAAAAAGTCATGTTTCACCACATTATCATTATTTCCACACTCACACTTGTGATTCAGCACTTTATGAATAAAACAACACCATTTTCATGCATAAACACTCGACAAAACACTAGTTTTGGAAAAAATACATCGGGGCGACACGACACTTTCCGCGTTCCCTCCAAAACTCCAACATTGGTGTTATCAATAAAATATGTATTTGTATTTGTGTTATAAGTATGTATTTAAGTATTCTATCAGTTATCTGACTTGCATAGCTTTGTTTAATTTAGGGTCAGATAACGGTGTATGTAATTAGTTACAGTAATAAAACTAAAACTGTATTTGATAGATTAGTTACTATTAATGTTTAGGTGTGTCAGGGATTCATATTGAAAACATGAAGCTGCTATACAAGTCGGTGGCAGAGTGCCAAGCGCAAGCATACAGGGAAATAACTTTGTACTATTATTTTATAGTGTTATTAATATAGGAGATAGTTTTTTGTTAAGTTAGTAGCATTATTACACTTAGTTTTCGAAATATATTATAACCTGAATAATATCGGATACATTTCGGAGAGTGTGTACTTGAACTGCACAATTTGGTTCCCCCTGCACCTTTCTTTTACCGGACGGCCAGACAAAGATCAAAACGTCATGTTGGATGTTCCCCATGTACACACAAAGCGTTTTGATTCCACGTTTTTCATTCGCACAGAGAGGTTGTGGAACTCTCTGTCGGAGTCTGTGTCCCCTGTTAGGTACAATATTGGCGTCTTCAAATTTAGATTAAATAGGTTTCTTCTAGATAAGCATGTTCCATCTTAGACCACACTACTGCTTAACATCAGGCAGAGTGTGGTCAAACGCGAACCTATTTTGAATAAAAAAATATCTAATTGATATAAAGTAATAAGCACCAAAGTAGCGACGCTTTGGACTTAGTTCTGCGACAGTTCCCACTGCGACTGTCATGTGCAAGCGTTAATTTATAGTGAGCAAAGAATGTTGTTCGTCTAAATTTTTTACCATAAAAAAAATTATAAAGAATTCAAAAACAAACTATAAAGAAAAATCTTTCTTCTTTATAAAAAATTATAAAGAACAAAGATTTGTATTTTTGTATGTAACGAATAAACTTACAAACTACTGGACCGATTTCAGAAATTCTTTCACCGTTGGGAAGCTACGCTATCCCCGGGTGACTTATGCTACTTTTTATTCCTGTATTCCCACGGGAACGGGAACTGCAAGGGTGAAACCGCGAGGTGTCCGCTAGTAATACAATAAAGTTCGTAGTTCGTAGATGAGCGTGAGGGAGTGCTTGTCGCATCCCTTGCATGCCCTGACAGCACTTGAAACAAGTCAATTACAAATCAAACCTTATCAACATTTCCAACCTAATTTTCAGACAACTTATAAAGCTTCAAGTTTCAATATTTCAACAATAAACTCTACCTTCAGATCTTATTAAAATAGAATCTACTTCAATCAGACGCAACAAGCTGAGGTGACTCTATAACCGATTTACAACAGTTAGACGACCTTTCTGCCCTCAATAAACTGTACGAAACCTTCGACATAAAGCATCGAACATAACCATTTAGTCGACTGTAAAAACGCTAGAGACTGTGCACGTTGTATTTCATCTATTATGAGACCTACTTTGGTAGATCTTCTTAGCAGGAGGTCGTTTAGCTAGGCACCACCGCAGTACCAGCTATTCTACCGCCAAACAGTAGTGTTTTAACATCCCGGTTTGAAGAGTACAGTAGCAGCTAGCGAAGCAGGGCTGTTGAGATTAACCATCGATAATTCCAAAGTATGTTTGTTGTGCCGTTCTTATTTTTTTTTTATGGTTGACAGGCTAGTTGTTTGACCACAGCTCACCTGATATTAAGTGAAGGTGTGGTCGAAGATGGTAAAGCACACCTAGCCTGGAATGGAACTAAAAAAATATTATTATTTTACTATTTTTTTTAGTTGTTTATTATTTGGATTATTTAAAGTATTTAAGTACTCTATCAGTTATCTGACTTCCATAGTACAAGCTTTGCTTAGTTTGGGGTCAGATGGCGCTGTGTGTAATGTCCTACCATATTTATTTATTATATAGTAATGGGCCAAAGCATCGATGCTTTGGCCCTTATTACTTTACTACTGGACTATTTTGTTACTCAAAGTTCTTTGTATCGCTGCAATGATCATGGAATGTGTTATTTCTTACCATCAGTAGAGCGTCTTGTTAGTCTCATTACTTTTAGATAAAAAAAAACGATACTTCAAACTTCAACAGCTTTGTCTTCAAATGGTAGGCACTTACTAGTAAAATAGTGCAGCAAAAATAAAAAAACGGAATATATAAATAATTAAAAGCATATCACAAAGTGCAATCGTTATTCGATTGTTTTAAATAAATCATTACATGTGAGTAGTTTTTTTTTTTGTATTTGTAGCGACCTGTCTTGATTCAGTAGCCATCATCACGATAGCCAATCAGCAACCAGAACCTGCATCACGCAAGCGAAGTTTCTCCGTGGGATTTGACTGCAAGTTACAACGATATACGTATATATTTTACATAGATTATATTATACGTAGATATATTTTGTAGCGATGATAGCTCAGTGGTTAGCGCGGTAGGTTCGCATGCTGAAGGGCGTGTGAACCCCAACAATGAGCTTGAGCTGCCGGTGAAGGAAAACATCGTGAGGAAACAAAAGCATGGTGGTAGGGTACTTTCTAGTACTCGGCTAGCTAGCTACCACCCTCAAGTTGGAAATCTGCCGTCAAGCATCTAACGGTGTATTTCGGCAGCTTAACTTGAGAGCCAGTTCCATTCCAGGCTAGGTGAGCTTTACCATCTTCGACCACACCTTCACTTAACATCAGGTGAGCTGTGGTCACAACACTTAGCCTGTCAACCATAAAAAACCTAACCTAATAAAAAAAACCTTTTAGGAAAAACCTCCGAAAATGAAGGCTAAAGGAGAGTTGAAAGAGTATGAAGTCATCGGACGCAAGCTCCCTTCGGAGAGCGAGCCAAAGACTCCTCTATATAAAATGAGGATCTTCTCACCTGACAAGATAGTCGCTAAATCACGCTTCTGGTACTTTTTGAGACAACTGAAGAAGTTCAAAAAGACCACTGGTGAAATTGTGTCTATTAGAGAAATCCCAGAAAAGAGCCCCATCAAGATTAAGAACTTCGGCATCTGGCTGCGCTATGAGTCCCGTTCAGGAGTCCACAACATGTACCGCGAGTACCGCGACCTAAGTGTTGGCGGCGCCGTCACGCAGTGCTACCGCGACATGGGCGCTCGACACAGGGCTCGTGCTCACTCAATTCAGATCATTAAAGTGGAAGTGATTAAGGCGTCAGCGTGCCGCCGGCCTCAGGTCAAGCAATTCCACAACAGCAAGATCAGTTTCCCTCTGCCGAAACGCGTGCACCACTACAAGAAACTCAACACCTTCGCATACAAGAGGCCAAGCACATATTTCCTGTAATTTTATTGTACGCAACTATAAAAAAATAATATATATATACGAGTAATGTTAGAAAATTATCTCTGAGCATAAAACCTGTTCCTGGTTTCTGTACCGTTTTGTTCGGTGAAAGAATTTGACAATGGAAACACGCCCCGCTACGCATGTTCGCAATGATAATCAATTTATGTTCGTGACTAAGAAGGTATAAATAGCCGATTACGAACACGAATGCTGTCTATTTTCAGCACACGTAATGGCTTACGAAGCACACTTTATGTTCGAGGGTTGCTCTATTTTAAACAAAAAAGAACTCTTATAACTCCTGGGAACGAAGTTTGAAGTTGTAGAAATTATGGGAAAATTTCGAACAAATGAAATATGTTTTTCTGAACATTAAATAAGTTAAATAAGTCAATAACAGAGAGCAATAAATGCGGTAGTATGCGTATTACAGTATTTCTGAATTCATTACTGACCAGTCTACTTTGCGCTAATTATCTTTGGAATGTAAAAATAATTAATCGGCCTATTGTCACTTAAGTTATTTTAAAGTCATTTACTTTTCATTTTGACATTTCAATTATTTAATTGTATATTTTTTATCATTGACATTTGTATTTTTTTTACATTAAATTTGTTATTTTTATGATTTGTGACAAATTATATTACATGACATTTTAAATTTTTTTAAAATACTTTAGTAGCATTGATTGTGTTTGACATAAATAAGTGCACATTATTGTACCTATGTTTGAATAAATCAATTGAATTGAATTGGATTTACTAATCCAATCTGTTCAGTTCAGTTATCTGTTCCCCATTGAGCTTTGCTTAATATTTGACTTATTTATCGCTACAGGTGGCAAAGAAACAAACATGTGGGCTGATGGTAAGCAATCGCCGTCGCCAATAGATACATATTATGGTTGATGCCTATGTGAATAGGCTTGCGGTTGATCGTCATCCCGTCTGGTTATAAACGATCTACAATGATCAAATCTACAAGGATCGGAATTTCGCCCACACCCGGTGCCCTTTATCATGGAGACAAAGCTGAGTACAACCCGCGCGCGGGCTCTTCTTGCTTCCCACTAATGTACGATATAATCCCTCATAAGTAAAACAAAAAAGTTGGTAATATATATTTATGAAACGTTAATCATATAGATAGTGTATTACGAGGAAAATCCCAACAAAACGGCGAATCAATAAATCTAATGGACCAAAAAGCAATTATCCGATGTAAACCAAAGCAATTACGTAGTAATCAACACACCGTCTATCCAATTAGAATCTGTCGTCTTACCGAAAGGCATTCCCTAAAGAAACGAGAAAAACAACACTCATTAGAAACTTGATTGTGTTTAAAAGGGCCTTCCTAATTAATTAAAGACGTAAGTCTTTATTTTACGAAATAAAAAAGAAACAAAGTTTTTTTTTTACTTTCGTGCCCGTTTCTAATTTATTTTAAGCAGATTTTTAGAGATTAGAAAAGGAAGGGAAACGGCCGACTTTTTCATTTCGCAAATTAAGTTGGTCGTGAGTGTAATGGGCTGAGTAATAATGAATCGCGGTATGGAGCTTACAGACTTAGGGACATAAATTACTGGGGTCGATAATGACTTATATAAAAGAAAGAAAAAATTGTCGATGTCGATAATATTGTATTGCAGTATTGTTATTAACTAGCTGCGCCCCGCGGTGTTACTAGCTACATGTTTTTGAAATAAAAAGTAACCTATGTGTTAATCCAAGGTCTCAGCTACTTTCATACCAAATTTCATCCAAATCCGTTCAGTAGTTTTTGCGTGAAAGAGTAACAAACTTCCATCCATCCAGCCAAACTTTCACATTTATAATATTAGTGAGATTTGACTGTTGCTAGATAAACAAATTCTAGCGAAACTAATTAAACACTAAAAACCATTAAAAAATGCTTATTCAACCATTAAGCATTTAAGCATCTAAAATGGTTATTGAACATATTCAGAAAAATAAATAAATAAATAATAATAATAAATATCATAGGACATTACACACAGCGCCATCTGACCCCAAACTAAGCAGAGCTTGTGCTATGGAAGACAGATAACTGATAGAATACTTAAATACTTTTTTTTTTTTAAAAGAAAAATACTAAAATGTTATTATTAGAACGAATATGACAGCTTGAGTTGTACCACTATTACTTAAAGTTACCTAATATCTTCGAGCTGATAACGGAGTAGAGTGGCTAATGGGAATCCGTTCAGGCGACTCCCTGAAAGCCGGTTCGGGCAAGTTGCCAGCAGGGAATGTGTCGTTTAGCTACAACTTAATGTCAATCAATATCACTTAGCTAGAAGGTTTGAGGTAAAAGGTTTTGTAGGAAATTCAGTTTACGATAATAACATTCTTGAGTTTTGGCGGGAACGCGGGAAGAGTCGTGTCGCTTCGTTGTATTTTTTTCCAAAACTAGTGTTTTGTCGAGTGTTTATGCATAAAAATGGTGGTGTTTTATTCATAAAGTGCCGAATTACAAGCGCGAGTGTGGGAAAATGATATAATGTGGTGAAACATGAGTTTTCGTGTTGCTTCCAAAACTCCATCGAAGCTTTGTAGTAAAGTTGCCACTACTTTACTAAAGCATGACTGGAATTAACTGACACGAACTGGACTTGACAAAGACGACTTTGACTAAAACTAGCTACGATGGCACTTATTTAACTTTTGAAACTTGAAAATATATAATTACTTGACACTGGCAAATGCTAAAACGCGACGCCAAAACAAAAGGAAAAAAAAAAAAAAAAATAACATTCTTAAATTGTAATTAAGAATCAATCGTTTAAATCAAGCATTAGTATGTACCTATACATTACGTTGTTTCAGTTTTAAGGGTACTGCAGCTAGCTTAATTACAGGGGATTTTGGGACTAACCGTCGAAAGTCTCAAAGCAATTAGCACCCAAGCAGCGATGCCCTCGACTTTGTTTTGTTACTGAAAGTTCTTTGCAGCACTGAAATGGTTATGGATATGCGTAATCTCTAATCATCAGGAGAGCATCTCGTTCATTGCTTTTAGATGAGAAAATTAATTTATTTGTTTTATTAAACTGTCTATTGTATAAGTTATATTATTATTATCAAAGCTAAGATGATTTTCTTGGTGGTAGATCTCCGTACCAGGTCGTCTAGGTAGGTACCACCGCAGTACCAGTTATTCTGCCGCTAAGCAGTAGTGTGTAAACATTACTGTGTTCCGGTTAGAAGGGTGCTGTAGCTAGCGAAATTACTGGACTGTTGAGACTAACTCTATCAAAAGTCTCAAAGTAATGAGCGCCAAAGCAGTGATGCCCTGGACTTTGTTTTGCTACTTAAAGTTTTTGTGTATCACTGCAATGGTCATGGACAGGCGTTATCTCTTACCATCAGGAAAGCGTTTCGTTCGTCTCATTACTTTTTACATAAAAAAAAAAAAAAAGATTAGTGTATGGTTTGAATAACTGTATTAACAGCCACTTCGTTGTTTTGTCACCAACTCGACCGTTAGTAACGGTCGAGTTGGTGACAAAATTTCCGGTGACTACCCCGCTAGCTCATTACAAGCTACTTCTTGAACTGTAGGGAGTGGGTTTGTTTCCCATCCAAGACAAAATTTATGTGTCGAAATGTTTTGTTTTTTATGATGAAATTCATAGGTTTGCGTTTCATCGTCATCTCACGTGATGTTAAGTGAAGACACTATGATGGATCTGCCTGACGTTCCGACATATACAAAAAGAAAAAACAACCAAAAAATTAAACAAAAAAATTTAACACAAAAAAAGAAAAGAAAGAAAGATATGTGAAAGATAAGTTTTATGTCGGTGTTTTGGCGGGAACGCGGGAAGAGTCGTGTCGCTCCGTTGTATTTTTTCCCAAAACTAGTGTGTTGTCGAGTGTTCATGCATAAAAATGGTGGTGTTTTATTCATAAAGTGCCGAATTACAAGCGTGAGTGTGTGAAAATGATATAATGTGGGGGAAAAATGACTTTTCGTGTTGCTTCCAAAACTCCATCGAAGCTTTATAGTAAAGTCACCACTACTTTACTAAAGCATGACTATACTTGACTGACACGGACTGTACTTGACCAAGACTGGACTTCGACTATAACTTTAGCTACGAGGACTCTTATTTAACTTTTGAAACTTGAAAATATATAAACACTTGACACTGGCAAATGCTAAAACGCGACGCCAAAACCAAAGAAAAAAAAAATGTATGTCCCAAACCGGCTTCAAGCATAATGGCGACTGCAGCCAGCCGGCGTTGGTCTAGTTTTTTACCTTTAAACGCTATGGAAGGCAACAAAACAAATCCTTGAAGAAGTGCCCAGCAAGCGTTCCGATACATTTTCATATTCGGCGTGTTTGTAAAATGTTCCTCATACTGCTTGAACACTTTCACTTCTTCATATTATCTGAAACAATAATAAAAGTAATTAACAGCATGTTCTGTTATTTATGTACACAATAACAGTATGGGTTAATTTCAAACGATTTTTTTTTTAAATGTTTACTTTTTTTTTTTGAATGGATGAAGACTGTTGATTTATAATCATAATCATAATCATAATCATTTATTTGTTTGCGTATATGGGTAGAATGGTGGAAATTAAAAATATAGCACGCCATATGCCGCCTTTCGGCATGCAAAAAATTAATATATACAATCAATAACAAAAATACAAGGTCAAAAAAATATTCAATGTCAAGAGCAAATAATATGACGTTATGTTATGTTTATTTCGTTGGGTGGCATGCAGTGTTAACGTGTCTTGTTTGTTTAAAATTTAAAATTCCGTCTCTAACTCTCTTCAAAAATGTTTACCCTTCTATTCTGGATGGGCCCATCCATAAATTACGTCACACGAAAATCATAATTTTTTTTAACCCTCCCCCGTCCTTGTCACAGCTGGTCACGTTTGTGAGACCCCCTCTACCTGGTGTGACGTCACATATGTTGCAATTTCACATTTAGAAATTTATGAAATTAGACATATTTATTGTATTTTGAAACAATGTGATGTCACAAAATTTGGAACCCCTCCCCGCCCCTTGTCACACAATGCCACCCTTCGTCGACCCCCTCCCTCTTAACGTGTGACGTAATTTATGGATGGCTCCCTAAGGTTGCCTGGACGAAATCGCTTTAGCGATAAAGCTGCCAGTTATTGCACTATTGTTTAGCTGTTTTTGTTTCTGGTGTGAACAATGAAAAGTTATCTTAACTCAGCTTATCAACTTCTAACAAAAATACTTTAGAATACAGTCATGATTTATTATCTTGTTTTTGTCAATTCTACTGTAGTCAATAATAGAAATAATATCGCATGCTCCAGAATAGTCACGGCGATGTTTGGTGATTTCAGATTCAGTGTTGTCAAACGTGAACTGATTTAATATTAAAATAACTTTAGCTTCTATAACGTTACTTTGATAGTGTCCATACTGATACTTCTGAAATGAACGAACGATTCATATTTTATTTGAAAGTCGTTAGCTTATGAAATTGCTTTAAATTCACTGTTATTTTTCAATAAGCTCCTATTTATTTCTCATTAGACTACGTTGTTGATATAGCTTTCTAAATAGTCAAAAGAAATGAAAAGAACATTCTCTCGACCAAGCGCTCGAAGAGTCAACACGTCCTGAGGATGCCTCGTGTAGATGCGAAACACTTGAGAGCCAGTTCCTTTCCAGGCTAGGTGTGCTTTACCATCTTCGACCATCTTCGACCCTTCACTTAACATCAGGGTTTTTTTTTAATGTAAAATGTAATGAGACGAACGAGACGCTCTCCTGATGGTAAAAGATAACGCCTGTCCATGACCATTGCAGCGATACACAGAACTTTAAGTAACAAAACAAAGTCCAGGGCATCACTGCTTTGGCGCTCATTACTTTGAGACTTTTCTTTTATGGTTGACAGGCTAGTTGTTTGACCACAGCTCACCTGATGTTAAGTGAAGGTGTGGTCGAAGATGGTAAAGCACACCTAGCCTGGAATGGAACTGGCTCTCAAGTGAGGCTGCCGGAACACACCGTTAGATGCTTGGCGGCAGATTTTCAACTTGAAGGTGGTAGCTAGCCAGCCGAGTACTAGAAAGTACCCTACCACCATGCTATGGTTTCCTCACGATGTTTTTCGAACCTACCGCGCTAACCACTGAGCTATCATCGCTACAAAAAGAACGAAAAAGACTTTTGATAGAGTCTCAAAAGCCCAGTACTTTCCCTTCAAACCGGAACACAGTAATGCTTACACACTACTACTTAGCGGCAGAATAACTTAGGTGAGCTGTAGTCAAAAAACCTAGCCTGCCAGCCATAAAAAAAAGACACGTGTCGGCAAGTGGTTACTGCAGAGAGGAGGATTTTAAAGATTGTGGTTATTTTAACTAAATTTTTGAAAAGTTTATTTCAAATTAGTTCTAGATATTAAGTAAGATTAGGTTTTTAAAGAATAAGTTGTTGTCAAATTAGTTGAATTTAAGTCCTGATCACTGTTGTAACTGGAACGACTGTTAAGCGGAAATAAACGAAATATATACCTCGAATATTAAAACTATATACTTTACTAAGTACAGCCTTGTCAAGGTAAAATAAGTGGGCGTGTAATCGTCTACCTAATTTGACGTCCTTTCTAAGGTTCCTCATTAAATTTCCAAAATAACAAGAATTTCAATAACAAGCAGTAAATTTATTTCAATTCCGTCTCAGTACGTGATTGCCGTTTCATAGACAAAATAACAGTCTAGCAACAAATTATTGTAAGTACAAATCACGGGTCGGGATTACGGCCTAGTGTGGTGTCAAACGGCAACTGAACTTAGCTAAACAAGTTTTAACTTTATATTCACGGTTACAAAGTTGTAAATGGTTTGTTGCATAACGGGGTTTGTTTCGAAGCGGGTTGCTTACAAAAGATGATGTTACGTTTGCGGATAAGCACTGACCTGACAGGAAAGTTAATTAGGGTTGAGTTTAACAGCAATTTATTAATTTAATTTGCAGAAAAAAAGATGACGTGTTTGTGATTAATAAACGTAGCTGCGGGCATTTCTTTCATTTCAATGAGTAATTTCTCCCAGGTCACATAATTATGAATATGTCCTATTATGTTTGGGTATGCACATTTTGCGAAATAGAATTTTTTTTGTATGGTCGACAGGCCAGGTGTTTGACCACAGCTCACCTGTTGTTAAGTGACGGTGTGGTCGAAGATGGTAAAGACACCTAGCCTGGAATGAAACTGGCTCTCAAGTGAGGCTGCCGGAACACACCATTAAATGCTTGGCGACAGATTTTCAACTTTCCGAAATCCGATCCGAAATTTCAAAGAGAATTTAATTTCGTTATAATTTAAAAGGCTTGTATAGTTACATCGGCTTCAGGCCCAAATAAAAGAGAATAATTCATAAGATGAGCAAACTTGTTCGCAATCAGCGTTTTACTGCTAAGAATAAAGAAAACGTTATGTTTTAATTTTTACCCGACATTGTTTAAAGGGTAAAAAGTGCCGGCATTTCCTCGAAAAATAATTCTTTCCTTCTAAATGAAACTGAATGAAGTAGTGTCATTAATTTAACTTTTTTATTAAATGAAAAGAGGGTTTCTCTTTGTCGAGATATTGTAGCAGATTCAGATTCATTTGTTATGATTGTTTGAAACAAAAGACCGCATTGGTCTTTGTTTGTACACTTTTACGAGGACCTCCTTTTCGTTGGGAAAACATGTTGAGACATCAAAATAAAGGAGCAATTAATTAATTTGTAACATTGCTTAAAAATAAGGTTCGGAGTTAGTAAACATTTGAAATAGATTAATTAAATTTGTTCTATTAATAAATCTGTCTCGTTTTTATCTATTTTCGAATTCTTAAATGTGTGAATGGTTTTATTTAATTTTGTCTGTGAATGAATGGTATATCTTATTTGGTTATAAAAAGATTCGAGTTTTAGCAAATACCAGTTTCAAGCTTTTGATGGAGTAGAGGTTTCACAATAATTGATATTGTAATTATCATATACATACATACATACACCGAAGGGCGTGGGTTCAATCCCCAACAATGAGCTTGAGCTGCCGGTGAAGGAAAACATCGTGAGGAAACTATAGCATGGTGGTAGGGTACTTTATAGTACTCGACTGGCTAGCTATCACCTTCGAGTTGAAAATCTGTGTAATAATGCGTTCCCACAGCAACACTTGAGAGCCAGTTACATTCATCTTCGCCAACACCGACACTTTACACCATAAAAAAAAGTAAATGTAATTAACTGCGTAATGTATGTAATGACATTATCTGTATGTATAAAAAATATTTATTAAACAAAATAAAATATCTTAAATTAATACTAATTACAAAATGTACACATTTATTTATTATTTAAATTTATTTATTTATTTAGCTTTTTTTTTATTTATCTGTATGTTAGTTATGACATGTATAATTTTAAACTCGGGGCAAATTTTATTGCGTTACGCTGTAGGAGATAAATAAGGAAATATATTATAGAACGCTATCGCATTTGAGTCACCATCGACCACCAAAGCAGCGATACTTTTGACTTTAGGTTAGGTATTAGGTACTCAAAGTTCTGGACACCGCTGGAATAGTCATGGCCCAGCTTTTCTCCTACTATCAGGAGATCGTATAATTTGTAATTTGTTGTATTACCTACCAACATTTTGACGCCTGTAGGCACTTAGAAAATAAATACATTTTGATTGTTATTTGATTTTGATTTTAATCTTTTAGCTATCGTGTAGTGTAAATAAATATATTTCGGTTGTAAATGATAGATATTATGTAGCTTGAATACCAAACTGTACCTATCCCCGATTTTGTTATGTCAGTATTGATTGATTGATTGATTGATTTAAACAATGGTGAACCGTTATCAAACACCTAGCTCTTCAATCATAAAAAAGTTGCAACACATTTTTTATTTTTTCTGTTTTTTTTACATCAGTAAAACCGCATGGTTCAGCAATTTTCCAAATAAGTCGTTAAAATTTAGCAAACGTAAGCACCTATAGAACGCAATGTAACAAGCGTCAGACTGACAGCAGGCTCGCAAAAACTCAACCATTAGCGAGCAAAAAGGTTAATCACGTGGATTAACGCAAATGGGGAATCGTGACGGTAATTGGCTTTACAAGGGTTCCGTACAGCGCGACCGAAAAGGTGAAGCAATTTGGATTTTGCAATTAGTTTCAGAAAATTTAATATCTAGTAACATATCACACTAGCTGCTACCCGCGGTGTTACCCGCTACATATTTTCGGGATAACAGGTAGCCCATGTCTTAATCCAGGATCTCTACCTCTATACCAAATTTCATCCAAATCCGTTCAGTAGTTTTTGCGTGAAAGAGTAACAAACAACCATCCATCCAAACTTTCACGTTTATAATATTAGTGGGATTGAGCATACCAGCTAAAGAGCGAAAGAGCCTACAGAGTTATACTACACGGTCTCCAATCCTCATAACATAACAAACATATTGTAAAAGAACTAAATGAAATTGGAAACGAGGTCAGACAAGTAGACAACTCACAGCATCAAACTTCAAAAGACCCTCTACCAATGTTTCATAATAATAACATTTTTTTAAACATAATGCATAGATACAAACATTTACAGTGGTCCCTGCACTAACTCGGTTGTAGAACTCCTTAGCAGGAGCTCGTCTAGGTAGGTACCACCGCAGTACCAGATATTCTGCCGCCATCGACATGCAGTAGTGTGTAAACATTACTGTGTTCCGGTTTGAAGGGTACTGCAGCTAGGGGGCTTAGTTACAGAGCTGATGAGACTAACCATCGAAAGTCTCAAAGTAATGAGCGCTAAAGCAGTGATGCTTTGAACTTTGTTTTGCTACTCAAAGTCCAGTGTTTCGCTGCAATGGTCATGGACACGCGTTGTCTCTTACCATCAGGAGAGCGTCTCGTACGGCTGATTACGATTACATTAAAAAAAACTTTGCTTAGGCTTGTGTGTGCGCGTGTGTATGTGTATGTGTGTTTATGTTTTATGTGGACTTAGAAGAGAAACAGAAGATATGGATTGAAGCTGCTTCTTCTAAGATATAGGCTCTCTATTCTTCTTACGTTACATCTGTGGTCCAGTAATCTCGCATGGCTTACGAGCAAACCTCTTAATTTTAATGGTATTTTATATTCTCTTCGTTTGTTCAGCACTCTTTGTTGTGTCTGTGCCATGTATAATGGAATTTTACAATTTAATTCCGGGCTAAGGTTGAAATGAAATGCAGTTCATTTTCACTGCAGTGCAACAAACGGAATAGAGTTGTTATAGTCGGTGCGAAATTGCAAATGAAACATAAAACTAAGCGCAGTAAAATACAAATTCCTTCAGCAAAGCGACACATCGCAAGCAAGTAAACGTTTCTCCAAATGAAAATGTGGATCTATAATAATTGTATAGTTTTTAAAAAACAGTCTTCATGACCCTTTTTTTTTCTTTTTTTTTTCTCCCAGGGAAATCCTTAATGGATACCACCGGCTTCGGGGGAAGCAGGGTGGTTATGTGGGACTCTCCGCCATTGTGGCGGCCTACCCACTAAAAACCCTGGGGTGTTTCTGCCTGGCGCCCGTGTGTCGGGGCTACGGGAACGCTTTCGCACTCGTCCGCCGCGTCTTCATGACCCTTAGGCCAACTGAACGCACTGCTCCAATGAAACAGCGCGGTTTCGGAGCAAATGAAAATATCATCGATGTATGCAACGTTTTTGATTTTTGTTGATTTTTAAAAACCGCTTGATCGATTTCTATAAAATTTATGTCTGATTATATGATTACCTCTGAAGTATAATCTACCAAGCAAAAAAAAATTACCAAAAACGATTCATAATTGACAGAATTATCGCGTAATAAAACATACAAAAATACAGTCGAATTGAGAACCTCCTCCATTTTTGAGTTGGTTAAAAAACAGCGCTTTATTAGCAAACCGAACTCAATATAAGAAAATTACTTTTAATCATTCTAAAATAAAAATATATTTTTATTTCTATTGTAAAAAAGCTTGGTGTGGTTTGATATTAAATATTGTAATTGATTATTGTTCATTGATAGCTATTTATTAAAATGGAGGTATTATAATAAAAATATTTAAAAAAAAATTGTTGTTATTTATTTTGATGAAAAATGACATTTCACGTTACTATGTCGATGACGTGTACGCGTAACCTTGTAAAGCCAGTTATTTTATTTTATCTTGATGATCCTGGTTATGATTTATAAGGGCAGAGTTATCAGAATTAGTGGTAGCTGCTAATTTTTAATTTAAATAAAAATCATTTTTTCATTAAATATAACAAACATACAAGTCAAGTTAATAAAAGTATATTAAAAATGAAGAAATCTTGTTGTCACTTAATCTATAATTATATGTATTATAAAAATACAGACAAGTGCAAGTCAGACTCGCCCACCGAGGGTTCTGTACAAACTAGTAGGCATGATAATTTCTTGTTCTCATCTCTTGCATTAAGACCCAATTTTTTGTGCTTAAATTAAAAATGTACAGTGTTCAGATGTTTTCCTTTATGTGTACGATAATGTTTCTTGCTAAATTTCAAAGCTCTAGGTCATACCCTAAAAGTTTTGATTCCCTTGTGAGTGTCAAAATATACGGTTTTTCGCGACATAAACAGCTGTACGATTTTTTTTTACGATACTTGATTTTTTCACAGTAAGGGACTATAAATCTGTGTATATGGTTTTAATTTCGACTCAATACCTCTACGGGTTCCAGAGATAGAAGGTCTTGACAGACGGACAACAAAGTGATCCTATAAGTGTTTCGTTTTTTCTTTATGAGGTACGGAACCCTAAAAATTAATCCATGTTTCCCTTGGTCAAGCCATAACTTGAAAACGACTTTACCTATGTCATTCATCTTTTTTTTTTTGAGTTTTCTAATACTTTGTAGGTTCTTACGGATTCAGAAAATTGGAAAATCTCAAATATTTTTTTGATAAACTCATCTGATTTGTGTGATTCATCAATTCAAGTGATTCATTTACTGTGATATCCTCTTTTTTTATGTGCAGTAATATGCGACGCTTTATTTTTGCTCTTATTTCATTCGGAAGACAGATTTTGTGAACTACTCATGAGTCAAAAGGGTTCCCTGACAAAAGCTAAAATACACTAATACATATCTACAATATAGAAGCCTATCTATAGAAATTAATAGAGAAAGTTTGTAAAATAAACCAAACTTTACACCCATCAGTAGATTTTCTCACTTCAATAACACCTCAGCAAAATGTTGTGAAGTTTGTAAAAGCTCAGCCAACTGACCGAAGTTTATAGCATAATCGACATTTGTGTAATTCTACGATTTAAACTGATGAAAATGCTATTAAATTTCGGTGTTACTATAATTATAATTATTACATTATATCTATCTACTATACTATTATAAAGAGGAAAGGTTTGATTGTTTGTTTGTATATAGGCTCCGAAACTACTGGACCGAATTCAAAAATACTTTCACCGTTGGGAAGCTACACTATCCCCGGGTGATATAGGCTACTTTTTATCCATGTATTCCGACGGGCACGGGAACTGCGCGGGTGAAACCGCAAGGCGTCCGCTATTTATAAATAAATCAAGACCACGCTGTTTTTATATTGATATTTTAAAATCTTTGTAACATTATTGTTCTTATATCGTATTAGTTTTAATCTATTACAGCTAATCTAGTATTCATAAGTATTTTTCACCGTAGTGTAAAGTTTCCTGACGCATGCCTATAAAGTTAGCGGGCGGCCGATTCAACTTTACAGCGATGTGATTAACTGTTAAACACTTTGCTGGAGTGTTATTGGAGTTCGTGAAGTGTTAACACTTCGCAAGAGTGCTGATCATTGACTGTTGATGGGTTAAACTTTTCAAACAGTTTTTGAACTTTCTTAGATCTGATTTGGTTGATATACCTTTTGAAAATGAAGGTATAAAGATTGAAATTATATTCTATCTACTTTTTTTTATGTAAATAAGTAAATATACTCTCCAAACCGAAACACAGTAATGGCTTTGCTTGGTGGCAAAATATCAGGTACTGCGATGGTAGGAGACGATCTCTTGCTAAGGAGATCTATCATCAACTAAATACTTAAATGGAATACTATAATCAAACTGGTAAGTTTGCATAAATTATGTGGGGTATTATGATGTCAGTTTCTAAGCCATTCTAAGTCCTAATACAGTTTATCAGAAATAACGTTTTAACTGATTTCGAAGCTTTTGTTAATACGGCTTGTTTTTAAGGCTCTTCGCGATCACCCATCCTATGACTGACCTTATGAAAACTAACATACATTTGACTTTTTTACATTAACTAACTTAATACACTAACTCAAAAGGTTTTGTCCTTTTTAGTCCTATCGATACCATTGAGCGCTGAAAATTTTCGCGTTCGCAATAAATAAACAAAATCATCCACCTCAATAAATAAAACACATCAACGTTGTGCTTACCACGTGTAATGTCAGAACTATCAAACATCAAACAGATTGCATCCAGACTGATTGATGTCTCCAACAACACCAAATCATACCGTTTCATTCCGCTACCATCTCATTTCATCCCCTTGATCTGTGCCCGGAATCAATTCGCGTTCAATTTGTGAAAATATGTAACATTTGCGACCCTTATCTTCCAACCCTTCGATTTAAATAAAATATACGAGCGTCCTACTATCGCCGTCAGCGAACTATCGCTACTCATATAATATGTGAAGACATATAAACATAACCAAACACACATATGGATCTAACGACGAAATTGGCTGTCCTACCCGTGAAATAGATTGGCACAACTTACAAGCTCAAATTTACAAGAGAATTCATTTTTATGTACTATGAATAGAGTTTGAATTCGCTCGGTAGATGGCATTGTAAAATTGGTCCGGTAGCTGTATAATGGTTTTCAGGACACGGCAAAGCAAAGTGTGCCGCAGTTAGAGGTCGGCTTTATGAAACGGAATTCCTTGTTCGGAGTCCGACGGATTGTGTTCTTGGATAGGTGTTTGAAAAAAAAACAAAATTGCGGATTTCTGGCGCGAAATACAATACGTTAATAAAAAGAACAAAATGTATCGAGTAGTGTATCAAAATAAAGGAAATTAAAGGAGGATTACTAAAATATATTGAAGTTATATATTTACATTTAATTACGAATCATAAATGTGTTTAATTGAAGTTTGTTTATTTGAAAGAAAGAAAGGAAAGGTTTTATTTTGCAACCAGCACAAAAACAAAAGTTACAAAAAAGGGGCTTACCTAAGCATAATACTGGCGCTACCAAGCGGTATGATCAGCGCTGGTCTTCCGGTGAGCCCTAGTAGTTCAAACAAATAAGTTTCTTTAGTTATAGCTTTTTTGATCGCAGTTGGGTTATAGGTTTTTTATACTCTTGAGCTTGTTATAAAATGTTTACTTTATACTTGTTATTTGTATAATTTTGGACCCTAAATGATAACTTACTGTTTAGTGAAACCAGATAGGAACAAGTAGCAAACTTGGAACAATGATGTTTCTTTCTGACAGTCCAATTATGAAGTCTCAGCGATCGCGGTTACCACTCGACAGCTGCTTTTTACCTGAACGCTATTTGTTTTACACAGACAAATAAACCTGGACGTGACATTCAATCTCCCTACCATACACTTTGCCATTTTTTTTATTGTATGTAATTAAATCAATTTGCTTAGTTTACGCCAATTGTACTTATTATATATATGTAACAGAGAACAGACGTATGTATTAGTATGTATTTACAAAAAAAAAAGTATTTAAGTATTCTGTTAGCTATCTGGTTCCCATAGTACAAGCTTTGCTTAGTTTAGGGCTAGATGGCGCTGTGTTAAATGTCCTCCTCCAATATTTATTTATTTTATTTATATCTGTTCTATACGAACAGTAAATAAAAATAAATAAATAAATATCGTAGGACATTACATACAGCGCCATCTGACCTCAAACTAACCAAAGCTTACCTTATGGAAAACAGACTACTGATTTAATCTATCTTGGTTGCCTGGAAGAGATCGTTGTTAGCGATAAGGCCGCCACTTGTGGCACTAGTTAATAAGGTTTTTTGTTCTCTGTACTCTTTTCTATTTATGATGTGCACAATAAAGAGTTATATCTATCTATATCTATAATACTTAAATACTTTTTTTGTATAGTAGTTTAGTATTTTAAATGTATATATTTATTGTATTGTATTTATAAATTTATATTGTATGTAACCTGATATCTGTTTCTGTTTTTCTTTCCATCCAAAGGTTGCCTGGAAGAAATCGCTCTAGGCGATAAGACCACCGTTATACAGATATCACACCACATAATCTATGTGTGTTTATATGGGTATTATATTAATTAGTGCCTTCTGCTTGTGGCGTCGCTCGCGTAGTCCAGTAATTTGCAATTCACAAATACCTTCACGAAATACGAGTAGGTACTCGTATATCTGGTTCAAGTTAGCATATAATACCTACTCATATGTATGGTTCAACTTCAAGTTACATAGTATATAGCCTGTGAAATACATCTGACGTTAAAACAACGCATTGTATGATTCTGTAGTGTCCCACGTTTTATTCATCCAAGCCGTTCTGTCAGGCGAACGATATTCCTATTTTTCCTGGCGAATGTATTTGCCAGTGAAATGAGAGATGAGACCAAGAGGAATAATTGCTAGAGTCTCAGTGAACGGATGTCGACAGTTTAGGTATTTTTTTAATAGTCGGAAAAGGTTTCGCTTTCCATTGGATTGCTGTTTTAATAGAAAGAAAATGAAACGAGAAAGGATCGGTTGTGATATCAACAACCAAGGAAAATTGTTTTAGCCTGTGAAGAATATTATTGGCCCTAACACGTGTGACAGCATGCATCAGCGGGAAGTTGTCAATACATTTTAATTATCGTTTTACTTTTAACAAAGTATGTAAGTAAGGTTTTAAATGGTTAAGTAACAGAATTATCGTGTTCAATTAAGAAAACTCAAGTGATTTTTTTTAATGGTTAACAGGCTAGATTTTTGACCACAGCTCACCTGATGTTAAGTGACGGTGTGGTCGAAGATGGTAAAGCACACCTAGCCTGGAATGGAACTGGCTCTCAAGTGAGGCTGCTGGAACACACCGTTAGATGCTTGGCGGCAGATTTTCAACCTGAGGGTGGTAGCTAGCCAGCCGAGTACTAGAAAGTACCCTACCACCATGCTAAGGTTTCCTCACGATGTTTTCCTTCACCGGCAGCTCAAGCACATTGTTGGGGTTTGAACCCACGCCCTTCGGCATGCGAACCGACCGCGCTAACCACTGAGCTATCACCGCTACAAAGTGAATTTGACACATTCATGTATTTCACTTTGTGACAGTAATGCATCGTAGCATCGAAGCTAGCATCGAATAAGCATCGGTACAATGTGATGCAATAAAGAAAGATATCAAGTTTCAAGTGTTTTATTCGCTCAAGAAGTGGTTACATTTTTGATCTTAAATCTACACTAATATTATAAAGAGGAAAGATTTGTATTTTTGTATGTTTGTAATTTTATAATAATGTAGGACAAAAATTTAATTATAAACAGTTATGACAATAATTAGTACAAAAATATTAACTTACAACAAAACTATTAACTATACAAATAATACAAATACAAAGTTACAGGTAATTTTTCCATTCATATTTAAAAATATCAAAATCATAACATATATGTCAATACAATGAAATAATATGTCACATGTAAAATAATTATATCAATATAATTAAATGTCAATAAAAACAAAAATAATCAAGAGAAAATAATAAAAATATTGGACAATTACATTATGAGATCAATATTACGACGATTAAAATTTTAATTGACAGATTTTCAAAAAACATTCTTCACAAAGATAATGAAGCCAATTCAAATGATAAAAATACCACCACGGTGCACTAATAAACAACATCAATTGCTATCAACCTAAATATTGAAAGTTTATAAATTTTCAATTCTATTCGTTAAAGTATTCATAAAAATGCAACTGTAGCCCAAAGTCAAACCTCCGAGGGCAAATTGAACCTTCTTTATTTATCGCAGCCATTTTGGATAGCTAAAAGCTCGCGTGACAAGGAGCATTCGGGCTAATTTATTGAAATTCCTGCAGTCTAGTCTGGGGTTTCGGAGGACTCTATTTATTTCCATTCTGGTCTACTATATAAAGGTGATTAAGTGTTCGTAGAGTGACACTAAATAGTCTAAATTCCTACCCTTGTAAACAAAGTACTTATTATAAGTACTTTGTTTTCGAAATATAAATTGCAAGTTATTTTGCAGTTGTAATACGATTATCAAGTAAACGAAATTGAAATTCAAATTATTTATTTTACAGACATGGGGTATATACATATAGATAAAAGTCGTATAGATTATATCGCCATGCGCTAGCACCATAGCAGGCAAAAAAATATTTAATTTTAAATTTAATGAAATTTTGACTTTACTTGGTGGTAGATCTCCTTAGCAGGAGGTCGTTTCGGTTTTTTTTTTTTTATGTGACAAATAATGAGACGAACGAGACGCTCTCCTGATGTTAAGAGATAACGCCTGTCCATGACCATTACAGCGATACCCAGAACTTTGAGTAACAAAACAAAGTCCAGGGCATCGCTGCTTTGGTGCTCATTACTTTGAGACTTTCGATGGTTAGTCTCAACAGCCCAGTAATTTCGCTAGCTGCAGTACCCTTCAAACCGGAACACATTAATGTTTACACACTACTGCTTGGCGGCAGAATATCTGGTACTGCGGTGGTACCTACCTAGATGACCTCCTGCTAAGGAAATCTACCACCAAGTAAAGTTTCGGTTACCACCGCAGTACTGTTCTGCCGTCAAGCAGTTGTGTGTAAACATTACTATGCATGGCATTGCATGGTGGTAGGGTACTTTAGTACTCGGCTGGCTAGCTACCACCCTCAAGTTGAAAATCTGCCGCCAAGCATCTAACGGTGTGTTCCGGCAGCCTCACTTGAGAGCCAGTTGCATTCCAGGCTAGGTGTGCTTTACCATCTTCGGCCACACCTTCACTTGACATCAAGTGAGCTGTGGTCAAACACCTAGCCTGTCAACCATTAAAAAAAAAAGTTCCGCTTTAAAGGGTACTGCAGCTAGCGAAATTACTGGGCTGTAACTGTTGAGACTAACCATCCAGTCTCAAACTAATGAGCGCCATAACAGCGATGCCTTGGACTTTGTTTTGCTACTCAAAGTTCTGTGTATCGCTGCAATAGTCAGGCGATATCTCTTAACATCAGGAGAGCGTCTCAAATAAAAAATGGCTTCCTACTATGAAAATTTAAATACGTATTAACGTTAAAATCAATACTTCTAAACGATCCAATTTGTCAGCAAGTCTAGTGTTAAGAATCGAAGTTTTTTCATCGTAACATTTTGTTACGCACCATTTACTCATATCTTGGGGTTCAGTGAACTGATAAAACATTCAAGGAGCTCACTCACTGACAGTTACAAATCGAATTCGTGCTCAATCACCACCAGCCCTAAAATTGTGGTATTATGATACCAGAATAGGTAAAAAATTATGTTGCAAAACTTTGTTAAAAAAAAATGCTCTGATACAATGCAATGCGGTGCGGTACAATTTTACATATAATTAAAAATTGTCTTGAATTCCAAATTTAATTCTAAACGCTTGAAACAAAATGCACAAACTTTTCGTTATATCAAGAGACTTTACTGAATGCAATTATCAGCAGAAACTCAAACTTTAAGTTTAAATAAACTAAATATTTCTGCGGAGTTTATTCTCGCGTGGCAACCCTGTGCTTAGGGTTGTCGCTGCGGAAATATGAATATTTTACGAAGCCTTTTGTAAACGTTTACGACTCTCACCCACTTAGCTCAGCTGCTGTCTCGGATATTACCTTTCACTCTTGCAAGAGGCTCCTAAAGTCTCACATCTAGTGGTACTTTCAGTTTTATTGCACAGGTTTTACAAGTTAAAATTGATTGCACGTCATAAATGCCTACACGGATTCTAGAGCCTGAATAAAAGTCGGAGGCTCGTTGATATGAATTTTTGATTGCAGTATGAACCTTAATACCTCATGTTATGTCATAACTGTGCATTCCTGAAACGATGACTGCAAATAAATTCGTATCTTTTATGTCTGTTTGCTTATTCACTTTTATTTTTAAGGTTTTTGTTTTTCATAGATAAAATTTAGTTCTGTTTTTATTTTACACTAGCGGATGCCTCTCGGTTTCATCCGCGTAGTTCCCGTTCCCATGGGAATACAGATACAAAAAGTAGCCTATATGACCCAAAGATAGTGCAGCTTCCCAATGGGGAAAGAATTTTTGAAATCGGTCCATTAGTTTCGGAGCCTATTTAAAACAAACAATCACATCTTTCCTCTTTATAATAGGATAGATTGACTGACAGTGTAATCGCTATTAATCACTTAAAAAATCAAAAATTGAACTAAGGATTTACTTATAAATGTTGCTTGTAAATATATAGTGAGAAATTCACATAAGATTTTAAGTATCGTTTATATACCTGAATTACGAGAATTCTACTAATTAAGTACACAAGCCGTGATAAAATTGTATGTACTCTTTTTATTTTAAAACAGGGCACACTTGTATCTGGCTTTGTCATGGTTGTGCAAGGGGAAAAGACAAATTAGTCCCTGGTGCGTGATAAACCAGTTGAATGGTGGTAGCTCAGAACAAACACAGCTATTTATTATACTCATAGGGGGGTATATAAACTTGAGACTTTACGACGCAATGTACAAGTAAAGTCGCTCATCGTGACTTGGTATTTGAAACCTGCATACACCTAATGTTGCAATATAATAAATAAATAAATATTGGAGTACATTTTTAACACAGCGCCATCTAGCCCCAAACTAAGCAATGCTTGTACTATGGGAACCAGACAACTGACAGAATACTTACTTTTTTTTTGTAAACATATACTATAATACATATTATACACCCAGACACAGAACAAACATCGATGTTAGTCACACAAATGTTAGTCCTGAGTGGGAATCGAACCCACGCTCTCGAAGCAAACATACAACCAATGAGCCAACAGGGCTGTCAAAATAATACAGAGTATTGTGACCAAATTTATCTAGGGAACAAAGCTAAGTGTAAACATCGTGAGGAAACCATAGCATGGTGGTAGGGTATTTTCTAGTACTCGGCTGGCTAGCTACCACCCTCAAGTTGAAAATCTGCCGCCAAAAGCACCTAACGGTGTGTTCTGACAGCCTCACTTGAGAGCCAGTTCCATTCCAGGCTAGATGTGCTTTAACATCTTCGACCACACCTTCACTTAACATCAGGTGAGCTGTGGCCAAACACCAAGCCTGCCAACACTAAAAAAAAAAATGTATCCGATCATGGATCGGCACACGTTTTAATAATTCATTATTTCTTTTCCTATATTCTTTGCTGAAAATGGGGCAAGATATTAATCTATCTGTGAGTTGACCTTTTCACAATATTGGGTTTTCCTTTATAGAGGATTTTCATCAATAAATTAATGGCGAATTTAAAGGAAAGTTTTGGCCAACCGTTAGAAATTTAGTTAAAGGTCATATTTTAGATTAGATTTTAATTTATGAATAAGTTATCAGTTCTTCGACTCCAGCGGTTAATGGGCTGTTTCTTTAACAAATAATATCGAGCGGTGTTACACGAATTATACCAATGTTGTTATGTAGAGAATAGAATGGAATAGAATAGAACATAACTTTATTATACACCAAAACAAATCACAACAACATACAAATATGAAACATTTAAAAAAATGATGAGATAATTAACAAAACAATATAATAGATAATGGTGTATAAGGGCGGTCTTATCGCCTAGAGCGATTTCTTCCAGACAACCTTTGGATGGTAAGAAAAACAAAAATAAATATTATCTGTGTATTTTTTGTGTTACAATTGTAATGATTTCTTGATGGTTAAAGGCACCTGTCCGTAACTAATGCAGTGGTACCCACACTTTTAGAAATAAACCAGTTTCATTCCAGGCCAGGTGTATTTACCATCTTCGACCACACCGTCACGTAATCAAAACACCTAGCGTGTCAACAATAAAAAAAACAAAACAAAGTCCAGGGCATCGCTGCTTTGGCGCTTATTACTTTGAAACTTTCGATGATTAGTCTCAATACCACTGTAATTTCGCTAGCTACAGCACATTTTTGCTTGGCTGCTCAATATCTGGCACTTCTATAGTACCTAGACAGTCCTAGACCTAGTTACCAAGTATATCCGCCATCTTCGATCACATCAGCGCCTGCAATAAGTTTAGGTAAGTACACACTTGAGAGCCAATTGCTACGTTATTTTTAATTCTCTTAATACTTTAATTACAGTAGAATACACAATAGACGGACTTAATGTAAAACTTTTTTCTACCAGTCATATCTGTGGTTGTTTAAATAGAGATATATGGATTGTGTAGTTTATTAGATGAAAATATAAATATTTTACGAGTATTTACAATAGCCAAAATAATATCTATATTACAGGGCTATTAGCTTCAGGTGTTCTAAGCTGGAAGGGGGTAATTGTAAGGAAGCATGTTTGTACCAAAAACAAACACAAAATAACAAATCAATGGACAGTTACAAAGTATAAGCTCACCTCAGCATAATACTGATCATACTAACTGATATGACCAGCGCTGGTTTTCCATCTTGGCAAATTTTAATGACAAGTACAATAACCGCTTTTAGTCTTATTACACCCAAAGCTTACAATCCTGTGTAAACAAAAAACTGAAAATTTTGACTTAGAAAGAAATTTCATTACAGTAATATTAAATTCATTTCCTTACAAAGTCGATCGAGGTCCAAAGTTTAACGTTATGACTCGAAGTATAAAGGAATTTTCATAATCCATCATTTGACTGTAGCTAGACGTTTTCCGATAAAAAGTTACTTATCTCCGACGTTTAGGCGAGCGTCGGTTATCGTTTGTAATTAGGATCCATTACGGGAGAAATACTGATTTTTTTTATAACAAGTAGACTTGCGTTTGACCGCCATCTCGCCTGATGGTGGTCTACGATGGAGCACGCTTGTCTAGAAGAAACCGATTAACTAGCGATTTGAAGGCACACCGATTGTATCTATTGGAAAACACACACTAGGGACGTAAATTCCAATGTTTAGCAGTTCAATGTTTCGTTTTTGCAACCCACTTCAAAAAAGGAGGACGTTCTCAATACGCTTGTATTTTTTTTTGTATAATTGTCACATCATACAGTTTATTGTAAAATACTGGTAAGTATTTTTTTTTACATTTTATTATATTGACAATATTTTTCTTCAATTTTTTTTAATTTTCAAGTAACCTATATACTTTCAGATTGGTAACGAATCTATTTGATGAAATTAAGTTTGGTTTTTAAATCAAGATAACTAGAAAAAGATAAACATCCAACTAAATGAAATTGCGTATTTTGCTTTTTTCGTGACCTTTCAGTAGTTTTTACGGTCAGTAGAATTATTTTTAGTGCATTTTTAAAAGATGAAGAAACTGGACTGAAGGACAAACTTAACTTTGCCATTGAAAAACCATGGTCACCATACATCGACATAAGTCGCGGTCAGTTTACCACCTGCAAATAAATTTATAATCGCGAAAATAGTATTTTTTTGTAATGTGTTACAACATTACAGTTTATGGATTTTTTCCTTTTATTTGTGCTATAAGATATTGCTTCTTGCCATATTTCATGATTCTATGTGGACAGAAAGTATCCACCTATATGTTTAGATTAGTTTGCGAGTACTTTCACTGCTCCATGGGATTTTAAACCTGAGAAAAAAGGTCTTGACAGACAGACAGACGGACAACGAAGTGATCCTATACGCGTTATTTTTTCTTTTAAAGGTATGGAACCCTAAAAATGAACATTAAAATAGATTTGTAATGTAACAAACATATAAATAAATTTCGACTGGGTGCTTTCCCTCGTGAAGTAAGTTGAAAATTTCCCTTTATATCGCTTTAGTACCAACTTTATTGTGATTAAAAACAACTTTCTCTTTTTCCAGATACCTTACCAGGGTACTTACGTTTTGTAGTCTTAGAACGCTTTTACGAGTACTTTTGCTGTTTACAACCATAAACAAGTCGAGTTTTAGTTTTAGTAGACGAGAAAATAGCCTTCTGACTATACAATATACATGCAAGCAATCTATTATATTTATGCAACGTTCTTTCAGTTGAAAAATAGGCTTTTAAGATAAAATAGTTGATTGATCAGCGTCCAACTTGATATGAAATCAATGTTTATGTCTCGCATTGCACAGTTTTCTTTAAGTTTTCTTTAGTTTTGTAGCGATGATAGCTCAGTGGTTAGCGCGGTAGGTTCGCATGCCGAAGGGCGTGGGTTCAAACCCCAACAATGAGCTTGAGCTGCCGGTGAAGGAAAACATCGTGAGGAAACCATAGCATGGTGGTAGGGTACTTTCTAGTACTCGGCTGGCTAGCTACCACCCTCAAGTTGAAAATCTGCCGCCAAGCATCTAACAGTGTGTTCCGGCAGCCTCACTTGAGAGCCAGTTCCATTCCAGGCTAGGTGTGTTTTACCATCTTCGACCACACCTTCACTTAACATCAGGTGAGCTGTGGTCAAACAACTAGCCTGTCAACCATAAAAAAAAAAAAAACAATTTAGTAGCAGCCTTACAAAAATAACTTTGAAATTTTGATGAATTACTTTATTTTTCTGTAAAAGAAATGAGACGGACGAGACGTTGTTCTAATGGTAAGAGGTAACGCCTGTCCATGAGCATTGCAGCGATATGCAGAACTTAGAGTAGTAAAGTCCAGGGCATCGTTGCTTAACATCAGGCAAGATGTGGTCAAACGCGACCTTATTAAATATAAAAACTTGGTGGTAGATTTCCTTAGCAGGAGGTCGTCTAGGTAGGTACCACCGTAGTACCAGTTAATCTGCCGCTAAGCAGTAGTGTGTAATCATTACTGTGTTCCGGTTTGAAGGGTACTGCAGCTAGCGAAATTACTGGGCTGTTGAGACTAACTCTGTCAAAATTCTCAAAGTAATGAGCGCCAAAGCAGTGATGCCCTAGACTTTGTTTTGTTACTTAAAGTTCTGTGTATCACTGCTATGGTCATGGACAGGCGTTATCTTTTAACATCAGGAGAGCTTCTCGTTACTTATTTTACATTAAAAAAAAAAAAAAAAACTTCAAAAACTGTGTTTTAAAAACTCTCGAACTTATAGATTTCCTCACCGTTTGAAGTTACCGGCAAGACGCACTAAATTTATAAAAGACAAAGGTGTGTCCCATGGAATTGGAACCCACGACCTTCAGATAAGAAGACACGCAATTCAATACTTACTGTTAAAATATGAAAAAAAGAAACTAAGAGTGACATCGCGTTACGTAACCAGTATGAAATCATAACTTTGGCAAATATTTCGTTTGATTTCGGCTGTTCAAACATTTGCCTCCGTTTCCAATATGTTGATGTCAAACTTTCACACACGTGCCCCGCATCAACACGGGGCTTTAGGTTCCTTGGAACTTTTTTTTCAGATACAATACAATAAAAAATATATTTATCAAAATCACATACATACATATATTACCCTGAGGGAAGCTTGTCTTTCGTAACATACCTTAAACGTAGATGAACAGGACTTAGGTTGCCCGGAAAAAGGTTTTTCAGGATATTTCCGTTTTTTTTATCTCAAATCTATTGAGATTGAAATTCCTGTCAATGATCATGGCAGCAGTGGGTACACAAAACTTTCAGTTAAAAAACAAACAATCCAAGGCAGCGCTTTTTTTGCGCTCGTTATCATTTTATGTAAATAACAAAATAAAATAAATTGCCAAAACATTATCACAGAATAAATATCACACAACATACACTCAGTCACGATCACATCACGATACAATAAAAATTGACAAATTAAAAATAATATTTAAATGAGCCGGCACAACATTAACATTTTACACTTATTGTGTAAAATGTCAATTAATCAAAGTAATAGAGAACTTAATCAAAACAAACAAAAATGACAATTCAAATTATTTATTAATAAAATTAAAAAGTTAATTAAAGTATAACGTCAGATAAAAGTCATCGAGTGTTTTTTTAATGAAGCATTTTGACATAATTATTAATTAAATTCAAATTTAAATAAAAAAATGGCAACATTGCTATTGTAAAAAGATATTAATACTTGATTATACTAATTTAATTCACCTAGTCCACCTTGCGGGTGGACGTCCTACGCTGCGCTTGCCGGTCCGTGGCCTCCACTCCAGAACTTTGCAGCCCCATCGGCCATCAGTTCTGCGTGCTATGTGCCCTGCCCACTGCCACTTCAACTTGCTAATCCGTTGGGCTAAGTCGGTAACTTTGGTTTATCTACGGATCTCCTCATCTATCTATACTATTATAAAGAGGAAAGATTTAATTTTTTGTTTGTGTGTATTGAACTACTATTGGATCGATAAATTTTTATTGTTAATCGAGTTTTGTTTTCTCGTGCGAAGCCGGGGCGAGCTGCTAGTTTCTAATATAATTCCTCATCATCATCATCATCGCCTTCTTTATCCCACTGCTGGGTATAGGCCTCTCTCTTTTCATGCCATCTGCCACGGTTCTGTGCCAATCTAGTCCAGGTTCGACCCGCGACGGTGACAATATCGTCGACCAATCTTGCGGCTGGACGACCAACGCTCCACGTACCTTGCCTAGGCCACCACTCAATATAATTAAACGTAAATAATCCCGCATAAGTAAAACAAAAACGTATCTAAAACCTTGCAAATAGAGACACTAACTGGACGGATACACCGTGACAAATGCCAACTACAGAACTTGCTGAGCCGCGTCACGCCGTATGCGCGGGCCGCGGTAATATTTCATAGAAACGCGTGATTTATGCCCGCACTGTCCCGTTACAATTGGATAAACAAATTGATTCGATATTTCTTTGTGAGCAACTATTGCAAACACTCGTGGAAACGGGTCTTCTATCAATTTTCACGGCAATTTTTCTTGAGAATATATTATGCTAAATGTTATACAGTATTATATTTGCTAAATGTATATACAGTACAGTATATTTGCTAAATGTATATAATGTACAGTATACAGTACTTTGATTTTGTTTTCCTCCATAAAATAGTCCACTCGTTTGTCGATACTCCAAATTTACTCTCTCAACTAAATTTTAATATCAAATTTAACGCGCGTCGTTCTAATCGTACAAATCTCTTTGCTTCACAAATTTATAATAACAACATTTCTATATACAACCCTTTAGTACGGATGGCTCGCTAGTATAATGAGATGGCAAATAAGGATATAATTGTCGACATCTTCTCTCCCAAATGTAGAACTTATATCAAAAATACTTTATGTCCTAAACGCTTGGCTCAGTCCGACCCCTAGCTTATTATGTAGATATTTTGTACCCATAATGATAATTATTTAAACGCTAAACCAACATTGCACACATGGTCTGAGTTGCAATCTCGCTCTGATCCAACATCTCTCTACTCTAGTTTTCTAATGATTGTAATTTGTTTTGTGTGTTTGAATAAATTAAAAAAAAAAAAGTACTGTATTGAAAGGAAAACAAATGAGAATTGATTTTGATCATGTACCACTATAAATGTAAAGAAAGTTTTAGTTTTTTCTATGGTCGACAAGTTATTTAAAGTTAGGTATTCAACCACAGCTTTTTTTATGTTTCACAGGCTAGGTGTTTGACCACAGCTCACCTGATCTTAAGTGACGATGTGGTCGAAGGTTGTAAAGCACACCTAGCCTGGAATGGAACTGGCTCTCGAGTGAACACACCGTTAGGTGCTTGGTAGCAGATTTTCACCTTGAGGGTGGTAGCTAGCCAGCCGAGTACTATAAAGTACCCTACCACCATGCTATGGTTTCCTCACGATGTTTTCCTTCACCGGCAGCTCAAGCTCATTGTTGGGGTTTGAACCTACGCCCTTCGGCGTGCGAACCGACCGCGCTAAACACTGAGCTATCATCGCTACAAAGTCTCAAAGCTATTAACGCTAATAAAATCACGATACTCACGTTTTCCGAAATAAAAATTAGTTTACGTTTTAACCCAGCTACAAATCCATAATCCATCAGATTCCTTGAAAAACAAACATACATACAAACACTATATAAACACATACATACAACTTTGACATTTACAATACTAGCTAAAATCGAAGTACACCTCACACCCACACTCGATCATATATCACACCAATACATGTGCCATAACATACAAATCCGAAACGTTGTTCCATTCAATCGCTCGCGAGCGGCAAATGTATGCGCATACATTCGGCCTCGTTAGAGACCCACTTTCAACAGCCACAGTGATGTACAGCCGCTGGAAGTAATATGACAGATGCCTTGTTACGCTTGGCGCCAAGAAGCCACCGGGAGTTTTGGCGGGAACGCGGAAAGAGTCGTGTCGTCACGTTGTATTTTTTTTCCAAACCAATGTTTTGCCGAGTGTTTATACATAAAAATGGTGGTGTTTTATTCATAAAGTGTCGAATCAAAAGCGCGAGTGTGGAAAAATGATATTTTATAACATGGTGAAACATGACTTTCTTTGTTGCTTCTTAAACTCCATCGAAGCTTTATATAGTAAAGTCACCACTGCTTTACTAAAGCATGACTGGACTTGACTGACACGGACTGTACTTGACCAAGTTTGGACTTTGACTATAACTATAGCTACGAGGCAACTTATTAATTTTTGAAACTTGAAAATGTAAAATACTTGACACTGGCAAATGCTCAAAATGCGGGTACCCAGACAGTATTCATCGGGGAACACCCACTCGGGCAGCCGATTCCAATGTCTAGCAGTACATACGGTGGAATCAAACCTAAAATCGATAAAAAAATATATATACTCCAAAGACACATCCAGTGCAGACATGGCCGTCCTCAATTTGAAATATACCTACCAAAGTATATCGGAATTTTTATATATTTTCTACCAATAGCTAGTAATTGGAATTTCACTTAGGATCACACTCAATCTCACTCAAAGTAATCTCCTAAAAAATATTTTATAAGACGCGCGTAGTTCAAATTTATTTAAATGGACCCTTACCTTGAGGCAACTAAAGCGTACAAATAATTTTCCACTATTAGTGTATCACAATTAAGTTGTCAAATACACAAAAATTCTGAATTCATCCATTGAACAACGAGCGCCCCTCATCAATTCAAATTACGCCCAAGAATATCGAGTATTTATATTCTAACGAAGACCAGTAATTGGAATTTCACGTTGAATCAACTCGGTCCCATCAATCCTAACATAAAATACTCGAGAGAGTCTGTCCTCCATTTGACTTTACTGAATACATAGCAAATACTAGCAAAGTGCTTTCTTTCACAGATAATTGGGTGGCACATAAATAATATACTTAAGCACAACGATTTCTATAACAATGAAAAACTTAACCACTAAATTGTTATTTCAATGTACGAGTATGTATAAATTCAAAAACTGAGCGTTACGTTTTGTAATCATTTTGTCAATTTTAGGGTTTAAGGATTAAACAACCCCTTTTTTGACCACATCGTTATCGGCCTGTGCATCTGAATAAATGAAACCATTTTAAACCTTAATTCAATCCTAATTCCAGTTAACCTAGAATCATGTTTTTGTTTTTACAAATAGGCTTGCGTTTGAACACCACCTCGATGTTAAGCGAAGATGCTGTCTACGATCCAGCACGCTCGCCTTGAAGAAATCAATTCGCTCGCTACTGGAAAGCACCCAGATTTCAATAAGGAACGTTTTTCAGCACGATTAAATGGAAAAAAACTAATTAAAAAAAAAATTGCTGTCATAAACTTACATTTGCCAAATTGTCATGACGTATGTCAATATTCAATATACGGTTGGATTATTACGGTTGACAGCCCCGTTGGCTCATTGGCAGTATATGACAGCCCCGTTGGCCCATTGGTAGTATATCTGCCTTGAGAGCTGTAGGGCGTGGGTTCGATTCCCACCCAGGGCAAACATGTTGTGAATAAAACAAATGTTTGTTCTGTGTCTGGGTGTACTGGATGTATTATAAGTATGTATTTACAAAAAAAAAAAGTATTTATGTATTCTATCAGTTATCTGACTTCCATCACACAAGCTCTGATTAGTTTGGGGCCAGATGGCGCTGTGTGTATAGTCCTACGATATTTATTTATTTATTTATTATTATTTTCCAACTACAATGTTACACGCTTTGTTCTGTGTCTGGGTATTTTGTATGTATTTACCAAATAATGTATATAAACTAAGTATTACTTCAGTTATATGGTTTTCATAGTGCAATGCAAGCAATTCTTAGTTTGGGATTACATGAAAATGACGTCCAATTAATTAATTTATTTAAAAAATACTGCGCGAGTGATACCGCGAAATTCTATTAGTTCAACTTAATAACAAGCAAGGAGTGTTTTGATAAATAAGGTCTAAATAAAATCAGTAGGAACATTTTAATTGACAACGGGTCGTCTCAAGTTATCGCCGATGTTTGTGTTTTCAATGGAATGTAGGACATTTTTTGCTCGAAAGAGAGTTCATTTACCTGGAAATACATTTTATTAGTCCTCTTATTGTATGCGATTTATATCTATATTTATCTATACTATTATAAAGAGAAAAGATTTGATTGTTTGTTTGTTTGTAATGCCGAAACTACTCCACTGATTTCAAAAATTCTTTCACCGTTGGGAAGCTACACTATCTCCGGGTGACATAGGCTACTTTTTATCCCTGTATTCTCACGGGAACGGGAACTACGCGAGTGGTTCATGTCATGGAGTCAGTTTTTTTTAATTGTAAATTTTTATATTATTCTTCTTAATTTCCCCATCTGTTATTCACTTTTCATTAAGAGCGCGTCTCGTATCGTCTCACACAAAAAAAAAACATCAGTCATTGGTTTTTTTTTTTTTTTTTTAATTGTTGACAGGCTAGTTGTTTTGACCACAGCTCACCTGATGTTAAGTGAAGGTGTGGTCGAAGATGGTAAAGCACACCTAGCCTGGAATGGAACTGGCTCTCAAGTGAGGCTGCCGGAACACACCATTAGATGCTTGGCGGCAGATTTTCAACTTGAGGGTGGTAGCTAGCCAGCCGAGTACTAGAAAGTACCCTACCACCATGCTATGGTTTCCTCACGATGTTTTCCTTCACCGGCAGCTCAAGCTCATTGTTGGGGTTTGAACCCACGCCCTTCGGCATGCGAACCTACCGCGCTAACCACTGAGCTATCATCGCTACAAAATGGTTGGAATTTAAACAAATCCGTTCGCTTTATTCTGTTTATGATCTCAGCTTGCTAATTCAGAACCTGCCTGATGTCACTGTGATACTCATTTAATTTGACACGCGAACGGCGAGGACAGAAACATGTCTGAAATATCCAGCCATTTAATCAGCCCATTGAAATCCTTCAGAGTATTCGGAAGCAAACAGCAAACGTTGGTAAGTAAATACACGTACTGCATCTAAAACATTCGTTCAGCGTTTTCATGAAACTTTTATCAAGGAAGCGGTGAGCCGAAGGAGAGAGGTGTTCTGAGAGTATATACTAAAAGGAGATGGTATATTGTAACTTTTATTTATAAACGTGGACACTCACAGCGGGAATAGACCGTAAGTTCAAAGTCGCTCAGCGAGCTATGGAAAGAGCTATGCTTGGCATTTCTCTGAGGGATCGTATCCGAAACGAAGTAATTCGCCAGAGAACTAAAGTCATTGACATAGCTCAGCGTATTAGTAAGCTGAAGTGGCAATGGGCTGGACATATCTGTCGCAGAACCGATCACCGCTGGGGTAGACGTGTTCTAGAGCGGAGACCGCGTATTGGCAAACGTAGAGACTCGATGGAGTGACGATATACGTAGGGCAGCTGGCGGTGGATGTAAGCGAAAAGTCGAAGATCGGGCTGAGTGGCGTGTCTTGGGAGAGGCCTATGTCCAGCAGTGGACTAATATAGGCTGATGATGATGATGATGATGATTTATAAACTAGCAGCTCGCCCTGGTTTCGCACGGGAAAACAAAACTCGATTAACAATATTAAGTCAGATGGCGTTGTGCGTAATGTCCTATGATATTTATTTATTTATTATTTATGGTCAAAGATGGTAAACACACGTAGACTGGCACGGAACTGGTTCTCAGGTGAGGCTGCCGGAGTGCTTGGCAGCAGATTTTCGACCTGTGACCTTTGACCTGGTAGCTAGCCAGCAGAGTACCAGAAAGTATCCTACCACCTCGCTATGGTTTCCTCAAGATGTTTTCCTTCACCGACTGCTCAAACTCGTTATTGGAATTTGAGCAGTCGCTCTTCAACGCGCCAACCACTGCGCTGCGTTTTTTAATCCAGGCTAGACTCGAAGTAGTTTTCCAAGAGTTCCGAGAAACAGTTATTACTTCAAAATCGTGGTGATCGTGACGAACCAAACAAATTACCAAAAAAATTAAGTGGTTTATATATACTCGAGTAATGGCTTAATGATTCCTTCACTATACTTACCAACACCCACCAACCAATCAACGGACCACCAGGCTCATGCCACCTCCACATTTATTTTACTCTATGGCATGGTACCAACATAAATTATTTATTACAGCACGTTTTAATACTCAGAACGTTATGACTGTTCCGCTGTTTTTTCTACAACGGAACGCGGTTTTGTTTGGATTGAATTTGCTCGTTTTGTTTGCGCATAAAACGAGCAAATTCCGTCTTTCCGCGGTGAAAAGGACAACTGTCAACAAATGCTGATTCTAAGCAAACATAATTAGAACATCATTTCCGTCACCGTCTATATTTTAAAACCACATATCAGACGGGCCAGATATTTTTATGTCTTGTCAGATTGTCTCGTCGTATGGAATTTTTTTGGTTAGTCAAATCATCATAATTTATGATATATATATACGATTATGCATGTATGTAAATCGACGTTTGTTTCCTATGGACTAAAAATAGCTAAACCGATTTTGATAAAAATTTGCTGGCAATATTTAGATAAGCCCAGTGATCCTATATTTGTTACCTGATGGAAAGTGACGCCTGATGGAAGTGAAGTGCTCGAAGACGGAATACGTTTGCTTTCTCCAGTTGAAAATCTGTCGCCAAGCACCTAACGGTGTGTACCTACTGATTCTATTCCAGGCTTAAATAAGTTGTGATCAGCAGTTAAGATTGCGGCCAAACGTTTGCCAGGTCTATTGTGAAAAGAAACCTTTTATTTCTCTAATAGTCTACAAGTTTAATTATTTTATTCATAAATCGAAAAATGTAAACACGCCTACTTCCGCCGGATATTATTATATTAAAAGTAGACTGCGTCATAATACATTTTGCATCAATCAACTATGTATTTACTTATTAATACTTTGCATTTACTACTATTCTGTATAATATTATAAAGAGGAAAGATTTGTATTTTTGTATGTAACGAATAAACTCAATAACTACTGGTCCGATTTCAAAAATTCTTTCACCGTTGGTAAGCTACACTATCCCCAGGTGACATAGGCTACTTTTTATCCCTGTATTCCCACGGGAACGGAAACTACGCGGGTGAAACCGCGAGGCGTCCGCTAGTTAACAAAATTAAATGTTCAAGTAAACACACCAATACACCTCCAAATACACTCTCTCTCACTCTCGCATACATACAATCACACACACACACACACACACACACACACACACACACACGCCCTTGCTTGAAAGCTTGACTTTAGCTTTTTCTGGGTTTTGTATAAAAAAAGCACTCATTCAGAAAAAAAAGTGCTGTTTTCAAGAGACAAAAAATCTACTACGATGAACTGCACTACTAAGAGTACAAAATCAACAACGGTACGTAATGAAAATATAGATTCTCCGCTTGATTTACCTGACCAATTTGCCTTAGGGCGATTTTTCAGTTGTCACTGTATGAATTTTGCCGTATCACGCGCAGTCGATTTATCTCTTCCGGTATATTCAGTGATGGTAAAATGCTTATTGGTTCGCCCTCACTGCTTTGGGTCATGGAGTGTGACCTACTTCAGACATCATTGGACGTAATGGGATCAAAAGGCCCGTGATAAATGTTCAAAGATTTTGTTACTGCAGTTATTTGGAAGCTAAACCCCATAGCATTTAGCATCATGTTTACACACATACTCACATGTTCATAATCAAAAATACAAATCGTTTATTGATAATACCAAAGTTAGATGTCATTTTTCCATTCATATTTACTGTTGAGCGCTTGGTCGACCAAGCGCTCAACAGTCTACAGATGAGGAGTTTAAGTCCTCATCACTGTTGTAACTGGAACGACTGTTAAGCGGAAATAAACTAGATATATACCTTGAACATACTATTTTTGTATAAAAAACTTGATCTAAATATCCGTCAGAGGAGGGCTATGTGGCCAGAATGCTGGTAACATTGCCACGCTGGACGGCAATGCTACGCTTTTTACCAAAGTAGATGCCAGCATTCTGGTCACCTGAAATCTCCTCTAAACGTTTGGCCAAGTCTCGATATAATTCTATAATAATTATATTAATATTATAAATGCGAAAGTGTGTGAATATATCTGTTACTTTTTCACGCAATAACTACAAAACGGACTTACATGAAATTTGGTATGGAGGTAGCTGAAGTCCTAGATTAACACATAGGCTTATAGGCACACTTTTTATCCCGGAAACATGTTGCGGGTAACACCGCGGGGCGCAGCTAGTAAATCAATAATTGAGTACCTTAATACAGCATTATTTATGGTTGACAAGAATAGAATAGAATATAGCTTTTTTATACACCAAAAACTCACAAATGAAACACAGATCACAATGAATACAAATAACGCGGGGCGCAGCTAGTTAAACATATTTTTAAAACGACACCCGTTACCAAATTAATATTTCGACACAGGTAACAACGAAACACAATGCTATGACATCTTCATGATAACGCTACGATATTATTCCAATTCCTATAAATGATGATGATATAATGGTATCAATAATAGAAATGGATTTAATTATAGCTATTTACGGATGAAGCCAATCATCAAAACAACAATTTCCAGACGCGAATGAACTAAAATATGAATCAACTTGCCATAACAATACTTCACAGTAAATCAGACTTCTAAAATTCTGCAAACTCAATCTTATCGCGAGCAGCTAGAGTCGATATTCTATCACACAAGGTATCGCTTTGCATTGGTCCACCAATACAAATTGATAGTTATCGACCTGATTCGGTGCATAAAATAGTTTGGAAGCCGCTGAACAAGCACTAGCTAACTCGTAGATTTTGTATAAAGGTTTCTGTTTTATGTAACAGAAATTACACAAACGAGATGCTCTCTTGATGGTAAGAGAACGCATGCCCATGACCATTGCAGCGAAACCTACAACTTTAAGTAGAAAAATATAGTCCAGGGTATCGCTGCTTTTTTTTTAATGTAAAAGTAGTGAGACGAACGATACGCTCTCCTGATGGTAAGAGATGACGCATGTCCATGACCATTACAGCGATACACAGAACTTTCAGTATCAAAACAGAGGCCGGGGCATCACTGCTTTGGCACCCATTGCTTTGAGACTTTCGATGGTTAGTCTCGACAGCCCAGTAATTTCGCTAGCTGCAGTAGCCTTCAAACCGGAACACAGTAATGTTTGCACACTATTGCTTCGCGGCAGAACAGCTGGTACTGCGGTGGTACCTACCTAGACGACTTCCTGCTAAGGAAATCTATCACCAAGTAAACTTATTAGCTTTGGCACTCATTTTGTTGAGATATTCTGTGGCTAGTCTCAATAGTGCTGTACTTTCGCTAAAGCAAATAACAAATACACAAGCTTAAGAGTTTAAACCAACCAGACTGCGAATAAAATAGCGATAATTAACTTCGATATATTTTTATAACCATAAAAACCCTACTATTTCAAAATGACTATATCAAGTAATGACTAATTGAAGTATTTGGAGCTTCCTACCTACTTGGTTATAAATAAAACGCGCGTGTACTCTGCTGTGGTATCTTTATTACTGGCGGCCCGCGGCTCGCGCGCCGTCATATACTCCATTCCTCTCACATTAACTTGAGATCCTGACAATGTACAATTAAATTATATAGCAGTATTTACATTCGTCCGTATTATTTATATAACATGTTACTAGTTATTCATACACATCAATGGAAAAACTTCTTATAATTAACCTTGCCCTTATCTCTTCGAGATCGGCCGGGCGTTCGGGCGGGCTCCGTTATCGGTGGCCGTTGCAACGGCCGGCTACTCGGGCTCGCCTCAACGCCCGGCCGCTCGATAATTACATCATCACTATCTTGCGCCTCCTCCCACACTTCACCGTCCCCTTCCTCGCCCCTCTCGTCTCCGTCGCTACCCGGTACGTGACGGTCGCGCGCTGTCGGCGCCGGCGCCGGTGATGCCGGCCCCGGCGACGATGTCACTCTTTCACCGGCTACCGCAGGAGTAAGATCAGGTTGTACTTGCACTCTGGCCGGTGAGGAGGACGGCAAATCGTTTGTCGGAGGCGATAATGTTGGTCCGGAAGTCGGTAAGTAAGTATCTTGTTCTTCCGGACTTCCATTGATCACAACACCACTTGGAGAATTCACAAACTTTCTTATTTGATCTAAATGTCTCACGCAGTTTACGTCATGGTTTTCGAAGTAAATCTTAAAAAGCCTATTGCCTATCTTTTCAGTAATTTTACCTACCATCCATGTAGCCTTCCGAGCAGTAAACCACCTCGCCCATACAACCTCGCCAATCTCAAAACATCTTGCTTTATTCAATTTAATATTATTATTATTATTCTCTGCAAGATGTGTTGGTAAAATTAAATCCAATCTTGACCGTAAGTCCCTGCCGAACATGAGTTCGGCGGGGGTAACGCCGGTACTGCAATGTTTTGTGTTGCGGTATTCAAATAGAAATCCTATTAATTTGTCCTGAATTTGACGAGATGCTGTATTATAACCTTCGTCTATTATACATTTAATCATTTTTTTGCAAGTTTTGACTGAGTTTTCTGCCGGTCCATTACTAATTGGATGATAAATTGCAGAATTTAAATATTTGATTCCATTGTTTTCACAAAATGATTTAAATTCTTTAGAACATATTTTTACATCATTATCTGAAACAATCACAATGGGTATTCCAAAAGTTGAAAATAAACCCTTCAATTTCGCAATTAATGCACCAGTGGAGGTACTCCCATTCATATTAATGCATTCCAGCCATTTACTATACGCGTCGATTACGATAAGATACATCGCCTGCCCTATGGCCATATAGTCTATGTGTATGCGATGCCAGGTCGCCGGCGGGCGCGCCAGGGCGCGGGGGGGGCGCGCGCCGGCGCACTCTGCACACTCGCGCACACGCCGCAACTACCTATGTAACGTTCAATATCTAAATGAATCTGAGGCCACCACATTCTAGACCTAGCTGAATTTTTAGTTTTAACAATGCCGAAGTGAGCAGAATGTAATTCCTTCAACATTTCCGTTCGAAAAATTGAAGGAATAATTATACGATGCCCGCGAAATAGACAACCATCAATTACTTCCAACTCTGTTTTACACTTGAAATACGGTGCAATAGATTCACACTTAACATTACGTGGCCACCCTCGGTTCATGTACTTCATAATAGTGTTTAATACCCTGTCGTCTGCAGTGGCACGCTTAATCCGGGCGAATGAAACCGGTTTGGTATTCGCATCGAGGAACAGGAGGGGTATAGGCATGTCTGTTTCGCTTGACTCCTCACTCGCATGACTCATACCGGCCTCTGCTGATAACGGCGCCCGGGAGAAATAGTCAGCGACTACATTGTTTTTTGCACTTATATATTGCACTGTATAATTGTAAGCTGATAATATTATCGCATATCGTTGGAGGCGGAGCGCGGCCGTTACCGCTATTCCGTCTTTTTTACCAAATATTGAAAGAAGAGGCCTATGGTCCGTTCGCAAAGTGAAAGGTACTTGACAACCGTATATATACTGATGGAAGCGCTTGACGCCGAAAATAATAGCCGTAGCCTCTTTTTGAATTTGACTATAATTCTTTTCGCTTTGTGATAAGGAACGCGAACCGAACGCGATCGGCTTTTCCGAGCCGTCCGACATCACGTGACTGAGAACACACCCCAAACCTTCAGGACCACCATCTGTCGTAAGAATTAGTGGTAATCGCGGGTCGAAGTGTGCAAGAACGCGCTCCGAGACTAGCTCGCGGCGCACCGCATCTAGCGCCCGCTGGTGCTGCGCCAGCCATTGCCACGACACGCCCTCGCGTAGCAATTGATGTAGCGGATGTAGCAGCGCAGATGCGTTTGGAATGAAATTCCTGTAGTAGTTTACTACGCCTAAAAATCTTTTCAATTCCGTTACGTTCGTAGGTATCGGGGCATTTATAATCGCTTGTATCTTATCAGAGCATGTTCTTAAACCGTTTTTATCGATAGTGTACCCCAAATAAGTTACACTTTCTTGAAAAAAGACACACTTTTTTTTATGGAGTCTTAGTCCCGCGTTCTGCAATCTGCTCAGTAGCTCGCGAAGCCTAGCTATATGTAAGGTTCTATTGGGAGCTGTTAGACAAATATCATCGTACCAGCAGGAGACGCCTTCAATACCCGCTACTAACGTTTCTATCGCGCGTTGGAAAATTGCTGGCGCATTCGCAAGCCCATAGACGAGGCGGGTGTATTTAAAAAGTCCTTTAGGCGTATTGATGGTGGTCAGCTCTTGTGAAGATTCCGACAAAACGAATTGATTATAAGCATTACTTAAATCTAGCTTAGAATAGTGCTGACCGCCACCAATCTTTGCAAAGACTTCTTCTATGTGTGGAAGGGGGTACTTATCAATTTTTAATACTTTATTTAATGTACACGAGAAATCTCCCGCTATTTTAACTTTGCCGTTATCTTTTGGTACCGGAACAATAGGTGTTGCGTACTCGGAATATTCAACTGGAACTAATATACCTGCCGAAACTAGCCTATCTAGTTCTTCTTCTACTACCTCTTTAAGTGAAAATGGCACAGGGCGTGGTTTAAAAAATTTTGGAACTGCATTTTCTTTTAAGTGTAACTGAACTTCGAATTTATTAAAACACCCGAGTTCGTCTTTCCATAGATCAGGGTATTCGCATAAAACTTGCTGAACCTCCGCTGGCGCGTCTATACTTATGTTATTGTTATCGCACATTGGAACTAAGCTCAAATTAAACTGGGACATAAAATCACGCCCTAATAGTGGTGGTCCACCTTCCTTAAAAACATAAAAATGCATATATTGAGTTTTCTTATTATATGAAACTTCACATGAAAAACTACCTATTGGCGCAATTTTATGTTTCGTGTATAAACAAAATACAAGGTCAGTTTTTTTTAGCTTGAACTTTCGAAAATGTTTTAAATAAAAAAATTCTGACATAACACTACGTCCCGCACCACAATCAAGTTCCATAGAAAATTCAACACCATCTACTGACACATCTATCATAATAGGATCGTACTTGACATACCTCAGATTGAATAGGTCGCATTCCTTACAGTCGTGTTCCTTAACATCATCTGCCACGTTATTTAATGCGACGCTATCCTTCTTTGCACTGCACATTTTCTTAAGATGCCCCGTAGCATTACAAATTAAGCACTTGTAATTTTTGAAACGGCACTTGTTTGGCGAGTGATTTCGTAATCCACAAACAGCACATCGCGCTCCAGCTGACGTCGAGGTGGTGGCTTGCGCCCGTGGCGCCTCTTGCGTCCGGCGCTCACCGACCCTATACACCGGTTCTTCCTTGACCTGGTGTCCCCCGGCTCCATCGCAGGCACGTGCAGCTCGAGCACATGCCGCCTGCTGAGCTATCTCCAACGCTTTAGCGAGCGTTAGCGATTTCGAGTCTTGTTCGAATAAACGATCCTTCTCTCGGCTTGCTTGCAATCCTAGCACAAACCTGTCCCGCAGCAGCGTCTCTAGTTCGGTACCAAAGTCGCAGTAGACGGCTAGTCCTCGTAAGCGTGCCGCCCACTCTTCGAGACTTTCACTCTCGGATTTGGTAGCTTCATAAAACTTTGCCCTGTCCGCAAATGTAGATCTTTTCGGTAGGAAATGGCCGTTGAGCACTGCCACCAGGTCAACCCACGGAACTGATTCAAGGTTTCGCGGGTGCACCAAGTTTCTTGCCAACCGGTACGATTCATCCGACAGGTGCGTTAACAAAATGGCGCACCAATTTTTCTCAGGCACATTGTTCAATGTGATAAAATTCTTGATTTTGCCCAGAAAAATTTCGAATTCTTGATGCCGGTGGTCGAAGGTGGTCAGACTGCCTATGTAATTCATTGTTGCACTGGTTCTATTTACCGGAATCGTCGCCAGATGAAGTATTTGGAGCTTCCTACCTACTTGGTTATAAATAAAACGCGCGTGTACTCTGCTGTGGTATCTTTATTACTGGCGGCCCGCGGCTCGCGCGCCGTCATATACTCCACTAATACAATCATTGCATCCAAACTATAATAACGCCATCAAATCAAATTGTCCTACGTTTTACGCTTCCTGCATCCATTATACTTATTTTATACAATAAGTAATTATACTTATGGATTCTATCGAGAACCACGATTGACTATTCAAAAACCCTTTTAGCTGTGGGACAAAACCCTACCTCATGTGTACCTGACCCATTCAAGAGCGGAAGCCAGGGGTAAAAAAGGGCAGGCTCTTTTCATCGTCTCCAATAGAGTAATTACATCTAGAGCGATTCTTCGAGAAAATATCCTAATTTCGACGGTTGAAAATGCTCGGGGAAACTCTAGTACACTTTCCTTGCTCTTAAGTAAACATATTTAATCTCATTGCTTTATTTTAGTGGAAAGCGCTAGTTTTTCTCCATTAATTAAATGGATCTATAGTTATAGTAATTTTAGCTAATCTATCTATTTTTGAAATCGGTTCAGTAGTTTTTGAGTTAATTCGTGTGTTGAGTTTAATCTTATATTGCGGGTTACTATAACAGGCTAGGTGTTTAATCACAGCTCACCTTATGTGACGATGTAGTTGAAATAGTAAACCTGGAAAGTGAACTAGCTCTCAAGTAACGTTGTCGTGACTGCAACAAATTTTCTATCTAAGATTAGTAGCTAGCCAACCTAGTATTAGAGAGCAATTGCAGTAGTTATACAGCAAATACTTTACCAAAATAGTCGTCAAATAAATAAAAAATTCTTACCTCCACTTTTCTCACAAACGTCAAATTGAAACTGTGGCAACGTATATTTCACTGTTTATTACCACTATTCGACCTATTTCACACTAGTATATAGTAAAACACAACCTTATTGAGCTACAATAACGTCAAATTTGTGTCAAATTGAGTTACTTTGGGTGTTATTTCCGTTTGCCGGTGCTGTCGCATCGTTATTTTTCTGCGGTAAACCGGCGTAGAGCTTCCGTGGAGCCGTAGCTTCGCTGCGATGGCTCGTAGCAGACTGGTAGCTAAATACAGGAAATCTGTTCTCAGAAAATACAACCTTAAATATACTTCCAAGCGTATAAATTACTTGTAAATAAAATAAACTAAAAGTTATGAGCGTTGTAAAAACTTGTAAGGACTTTAGTGTAAATGATTCGTAATTATATGATTTCAGGTACCACTAACGCCATCCATTGGCAGGATATAGAACTAGAGTGTGAGGTGGGCGCACCAAAGACTAAAAACCTGCAAAGTGTGAGTAGGACTCGCGCACGAAGGGTTCCGTACCATTATCTATAAAAATCAAGTTTGTTGTATGGGAGCCCCCCTTAAATATTTATTTTATTTTATTTTATTTTTAGTATTTGTTGTTATAGCGTCAATAGAAATACATCATCTGGGAAAATTTCAACTGTCTAGCTATCACTGTTCTTGAGACATTATTGTTAACTAAAGATGATTTCGCTAGTCAATTGGGTCAAGGGTCAGATCCAAACAGCTGTGATGCTTGACACGGCGCGTATTGTTAGGAGGTTCCTCACTCTGCAGCCCTAACCACCGGCAGCTTGAGCCCTGCCCCGCTGCCGACGACACCCTAGTTTTAGGTATTATATTTTCATTTTGTTTTATATATATTTAATGTAAAAAATTCAAATAACTCTTTATATTGGTCACACCAATTACAGACAGTTATTAACAATTAAATTCCTAATTGTAATAATTGGCGGCCTTTCCGCTAAAAGCGATCTCTTCCAGGCAACCGGAAAAGTTATGGCGGATTAAAGAAACACACGTAAATATTTTATTTTATTTTACATGGAAAACGAACAGCTGCTAATTGATAATTTAAATAGGATAACAGTAAAGCCAAAAAGTTTTCACTTTTAAACTCACTAGATTAAGTTTAAATGCCCCATTCGGGCACACCGAACAATTTAATTGAACCCTGAAAACATAACACCTCTTTTATGGGCAGTCGTGTAATAATGATAAATATACATAAAAAATCGACAGAAGATGGAATAAATAAGCCTTTGTGAGCTAGCGTCATAACTAGCGATTTTATGGGCTTATGCCCAAACGTATACTACTCATGGCAGTAGGTGTATTGTTATTTGTGTTTTAACTAAAAATTGCAAAAATAAAACAACAAAATACAATAAATTCTATATTTCCTCCACTTTTCTTATCAGCTTCAAACGATCTACATCCGTGCACATAAATATAGTCTTATAGGCACAGAGTCTGAAGACGCCACCTTTTCCCAAACTTTGGGACATTACTGCTATCTATTTGTGCCATCGGACAACTTAAAAGTTTGAGAACTGAGTGAAAGGGTTCCATATAAAGCAGCCTGAAAACGGTAGAGCAATAGCCGTTAAAGGACAGATGTTATTACCCTATGAAAATAATATGGTTATTATGTTAAAATGATGGTTTTATATCTTTTAGACCTATATAGAACGGGAAATCTCATACCGGAAATAGACAGATTTTTTTTAATAATGATGCAAGGGCGTTTCATAAATAACCCGATATATAGCTCCCAAATTTTTTTGTGATGTATAATTATGATTTGTCCAATTAATGTTATGCTTTTTGACTTTATAAATTTGTACTAAACCTAATTTTTAGTTTTACTAAGTTAATATTTTGATTCATTATTATTGACTGCATAGTCAATTTTTATTTTATTTTTTATCTCGTTGTTGGGATTTGAACGCATGCTTTTCGGCATATGATCTGACCGTGCTAACAACTGAGCTATCATCGCTACAAGATCAGCAAATAGTTACTCTCATGGCTAACAAAACAGTATTCCTAAACACACGAGTAACCATGCTAACTTACCTTATGTAAACTTATGTTAAACTTTGATCAAATTAAAACGTTTTTGACCAAATTAAGTAAGAAACTTGAAAATGAGGTCTGTACGAAAATAAAATCTAGTAACTTTGATATTTTTGAGTCACGTTATTCGGCTCAACGGTCAGCAAAGCCTAAAATAATGGTGCTTTTCGATTTCAGCTTTTTGCAGAGATTTTTCTAGATCTAAAAACAGTTGGATGTTCCTTTCTTGTGTTAAAATGGGCAATATTGTTTTTACCTTAGACTTCATTTCACTAATTGTTTAGTTTAAATCATTTACTTGTGCGTGATGTTTGTAATTTTTTGTTCATTGTACAGTCTAGACTGTAACTAAAAATAAAATTAAAAAAAAGTTTTTTAAAATAAATGTTTTTCTTCGTTTCCAATTGTGTTTGCCGTTACTTCATCTGATGTAAAGATCTTCGTAAAAGATGTCATTGTGGTCCACGATTACGCTTGCCTAGAAGAAACTCGGGCAGCAAATTCTATTGTTTAGCGGTTCGTAAGACGAAACTTCAAATTACACAAACCGTTGTAACTTGCTATGAAGCAAGTTGTGTTATGAAATACATTTTGAACGATCGACAGCAACAAGATATGGTTGAATCAGTGGTTACGCTGTTTCATACGCTGTGAGGTGTTCATTGGATTTCCGCCCAAAACAAACATATCCGTGACAAACATAGATGTTTGTAGCATGTTGTTTGTATATATTACTAGTATATTTTTAAATAATAATGCCATTGAATTTGTTTACTATATTCGCGGTTCTAGTACTAGTACTAGGTACTAGTTCACACGTCGGAGGGTATAAATTCAAACCTTAAAATCAAGCTTTAGCTACGGTGAAGGAAAAATCGTGCGAAACCATAGCATGCTGATAGGATACTCGGCTGGCTAGCTACCACCTTCAAGTTGTGAAAACTGTCACCAAGAACCAAGCAGTGTTTCTTACAGAATTATTCAAGAGCCAGCTCCAACCAACTTAGGCACACCGTCACCCAACACAAGGTCAGCTGTAATCAAAGAACTAGCCTGTGAGAAAAAAATTAATAATAAAACAAGTTTTGCTTAAATTGACGAGGCTGTGTGAAATGATAAAAAAAATTGTAATAGTTTTCTTAGTCAACAAAAGCGCTTCAGTAAACGTGAAATTACATCCTGGGGGTTTTTCGAAGCATGTGATGTCAGACACTTTTATTAAAATAATAGTGACGAAGACAGAAACCACATCGCATGTATTAGAACACGAAAGTATTACCTAGTAATATATTTTAAGCAGAAATGCTTTTCTAGAAAAACTTTCCCAATATTTTCATACCTGAAAACTCAATAAGTAGCACTCGCCTCTGACCCCGAACGACGAGGTGCAATAACTCAATGGATGAAGCCATTAGGGTCCAGAGTCCCGTTTCCACCACACTTGGAGAGCTGGAGTATTTCTTCAATTTCTAGATTATAGCACACGTGCGATAAAGTGGTTTTCTGGGAATATTTTTCACCTTTTCGTAAATATCTTGATAACTTTTTTTACATATTTCTGGGAAATGAAAGAGGAATCAATGTAGTGTTACTAAATCGGCGAATTTGTATTTTGGACATACGTATTTTAAATTTTGGCGAATCGAAAAGTTCATTTTGAATGTTCAAGGTATATATCTAGTTTATTTCCGCTTAACAGTCGTTCCAGTTACAACAGTGATGAGGACTTAAATTTAGCTAATTTGACAACAATTTAATAAGTAAAAACCTAATCTTACTTAATATCTAGAACTAAAATGACATAAACTTAAAAATATAATTTGACAATAATTTAACACAATAACAAAAAATCTAATTAAAATAACCACAAGTCTTAAAATCCTCCTCTCTATGCAGTAACCACTAGCCGACACGTGTTGTAAAGATATCTCATGACATTACACACAGCGCCATCTGAGCCCAAACTGAGCAAAGCTTGTAATATGGAACTCAGATAACAGATACTTATAGTATATACAGAACACCCAGACACGGAACAAACATTTGTTTGTACAACAAAGTTTGTCCTGGGCGGGAATTGAACACACGCCCTTCAGCTGTTGAGGCAGACATACTACCAATGAACCAACAGGGCTGTCACTGTTCTGTGACAATTTATTTCTTTATAATTATAAGACACAACCTCCCCCCTCCTAACTAGGGGGCCAGTTGGGTCACGATATTAAGCTTTTCATTTTCCATGTTATCCAACTTCTCGTGTTTCCTAGATCCAGGTTGCACAGGTGTAACAAAGGTGTTCGTTAGTGAAGGGGTAGAGTTTGCTGTCTGGCGCTATTTTTGCTGCCATTAAAATTCGGACGTGTGAATAGAAACGGTCGGCGTTTTTGCTGCTTTTACACGCACATGGATATGGGAAAAGCTTACTGAAAGCTCTACAAAATAGAAAGATGAGAGCTAACAGACTGACGGTAGGATTAATTGTAAGTTGTTGCGCTTATGAGTGTTCTTTATTATAATAAAAGTAAGTTCGTATAGGCTGAGTTGCCAGCCCTTTGAAATGTCGGCTGAAGGCATCTTTTTTATATTGCTTGGTGTTTGACCACAGCTCACCTGTTGTTAAGTGAAGGTGTGGTCGAAGATGGTAAAGCACACCTAGCCTGGAATGGAACTAGCTCTCAAGTGAGGCGGCCGGAACACACCGTTAGATTTTCAACTTGAGGGTGGTAGCTAGTCAAGCGAGTACTAGAAAGTATCCTACCACCATGCTATGGTTTCCTCACGATGTTTTCCTTCACTGGCAGCTCTAGCTCTTTTTTTTTTTTTTTTATGGTTGACAGGCTAGTTGTTTGACCACAGCTCACCTGATGTTAAGTGACGGTGTGGTCGAAGATGGTAAAGCACACCTAGCCTGGAATGGAACTGGCTCTCAAGTGAGGCTGCCGGAACACACCGTTAGATGCTTGGCGGCAGATTTTCAACTTGAGGTTGGTAGCTAGCCAGCCGAGTACTAGAAAGTACCCTACCACCATGCTTTGGTTTCCTCACGATGTTTTCCTTCACCGGCAGCTCAAGCTCATTGTTGGGGTTTGAACCCACGCCCTTCGGCATGCGAACCTACCGCGCTAACCACTGAGCTATCATCGCTAAAAAATACTAAAATACTAGCAGACACCTTGCGGTTTCATCCGCGTAGTTCCCATTCCCGTCGGAATACAGGAACAAAAAGTAGCCTATGCCACCCGGCGATAGTGTATCTTCCCATCGGTGAAAGAATTTTTGAAACCGGTGCAGTAGTTTTTGAGTTTATTCGTTACAAACAAAAAAAAAACCAAAAATACAAATCTTTCCTCTTTATAATATTAGTGTAGATTTATCTTAACTTTACGCTAAATATCTAGAAATAAGTAAAACAACTTTTTTTTTAGAAAAAACGGCAAACATTTTTGTTATCAGATAAATAACATTACTGTGTTCCGGTTTGAAGATACGAAATTACTGGGCTGTTGAGACTCACGATCGAAAGTTTCAAAGTATTGAGCGCCAAAGCAGCGACGCCCCGGACTTTGTTTTGCTACTCAAAGTTCTGCGTATCGCTGCAATGGTCATGGACATGCGTTATCTTTAACCATCAGGAGAGAGCATCGTACGTCTCATTACTTTTACATAAAAAAAAGGTTCGTGTGAATAAATACAGCTCTCGTAGAATAGGGGGGTGAGATTGTAAGCCGCTGTTCTGTGTAACCAAGAAAGATTCATTGCAGCTGTGTCAAAAAGCTAACTTGAAGGAAGAATCTCCGAGAAGCGATCTTCCCGAGGGGAGCGCGTGACGTGTTTAAATCTTTAGGACATCGATTAGGTGCTGCCAGGAAACTCCCGACACCTCAGTCTCGGGGGAAGTTAAAAAAATTGTTTTAGGGAGAAAAAATGTTGCTGTTTGAATACTTTTTCAATTTTTTAATCTTTGATTTATAAATATTTATATTCGACGAGGAAAAATCAATGTATGTATCTTTGTATTCTAAATTTACTTTTCATAAGGTAAAAGCACTGAATAGACGCCAAATCCCACTAACCCCACTAATATAATAAATGTAAAAATGTAATGGATGACTGGATGGATGTTTGTTACTCTTTCACGCAAAAACTACTGAACGAATTTGGATGAATTTTGGTATGGAGGTAGCTGAGACTCTGGATTAACACATAGGCTACTTTTTATTCCGAAAACGCACATCATAGGCTACTTTTTTTTAAGTTCTGTGTATCGCTGCAATGGTCATGGGCAGGCGTTACCTCTTACCATCAGGAGAGCGTCTCGTTCGTCTCACTATTTTTCACATAAAAAAAAAAAAAAACATGTAGCGTATAACACCGCGGGGCGTAGCTAGTTATTTATAAATAATGCATAACTTAGAATACTAAAGCTGCTAATATTGGAGAATTAGAGTTTGATTCATCAAAATATTTAGTATGAAAATAAAACTAAATTAAAACTTTAAATGAAATGACGATAGAAACGCGGTCCCGCCAACGTGTCGACGTGACAAATTAAGAGATAGCAGAGCAGACGACAGATCCCGATGTAGACATGGCAGCCGTGTGTAATTGCGGGAAGCGTGACAAATAGGCACTCCGTCACGGACGGAAAGCGAATAAAAACGTATTGACGTGACACTTTAGCAGGACGAGCATAACTTAAGAAGTAATAAGTAGAGTTCTGGTATAAATTAGCAGTAACATTTCGGAAAGCGTGACGCTTAATATCGAATAAATATTCGAAAATAATATAGACGTGACACTTTAGCAGGACGAGCATAACTTAAGAAGTAATAAGTAGAGTTCTGGTATAAATTAGCAGTAACATTTCGGAAAGCGTGACGCTTAATATCGAATAAATATTCGAAAATAATATAGACGTGACACTTTAGCAGGACGAGCATTACTTAAGAAGTAATAAGTAGAGTTCTGGTATAAATTAGCAGTAACATTTCGGAAAGCGTGACGCTTAATATCGAATAAATATTCGAAAATAATATAGACGTGACACTTTAGCAGGACGAGCATAACTTAAGAAGTAATAAGTAGAGTTCTGGTATAAATTAGCAGTAACATTTCGGAAAGCGTGACATTTAATATCGAATAAATATTCGAAAATAATATAGACGTGACACTTTAGCAGGACAAGCATAACTTAAGAAGTAATAAGTAGAGTTCTGGTATAAATTAGCAGTAACATTTTTGGATAATAAGACTAAGTAGTGACTATTTAGCAGGCGATTATCTAAGTAGGTGCTACCGCAATATCAGTTATATCGTTTCCAAGTAGTTAGTAGTATATAAACCACGCACCGGTGTGGTGTATGTTCCACTTTGACTGGTACTGCATCTAGTGAAATTACAGGGGGGTTTGAGGCTTATTTCCGGGGTTGTCTAGTCGGAGAGGTCGGTAGGTATATTCTGGTGCCCGCTGTCTACTACGGCGTGCCCGTTTTCATTCGGGATGCACCTTCCATCGCGTGCTTCAGAACCAAGCTACGAGCTTTTCATCAAAAAATATTGTTTTATAATAAATAATAATAAAAAGTAATTTATAAATAAGACATTATTCAATTACTAATATGTTCGTCTTCTTTGATTTTGGCGTCGCATTTGTGCATTTGCCAGTGGCAAGTGTTTCATAAGTTAAATAAGTAGTCAATGTCCAGTATTGGTCAAGTCCAGTCCGTGTTAGTTAAGTTCAGTCATACTTTAGTAAAGTAGTAATTTAGTATTTTTTTAATTGTCACTTCATTTATATTGCCATCTTATTATGGTGACATGTTTCATGATTTTGACATTTCTAATGTTATTTTTAAATATTAATGGCAATATGACTTGTAACTTTGGTGTTATCAATAATGTATTTGTGTTTGTAAGTAATTTTAAAATAAGCCAGAATAAATATGAATGAGAGCACTATGAAACTAAATCATTTTGAAAGAAACAAATAAGTAAATAAGCCATGAAAATGTCCGCACAGCGTGTTTAGTCGTCGCACGGATAAAGTTATTTCTCGTATCGTAACCAGGATCGCGTTTCGATTCATAATAAATTTCCATAGGAGCGTAGATTTTATCGAAGTGTATAACGGCTCACGTCGTAGGGGGTTAGTCGGCTCTATGTCCAACATGTTATGTTACTAACTGCACCCTGCGAGTTCGCCAGCATTTTCTTGGATAAAAATAGCCCTACAAATATTCTGAATATTATCCAAATACGTTAACATATATGCATTATGAGATTTCATGGCACCTGTAACACAAGATTACCTAGTATATAGCTACTAATGAGAAACCAAACAGGTTGTATTTGTCAATTTAAATGGTTATTATTAATAATTATGTAATTAAGTATAAAAGTATGTTTTTTTTTAATTGAATGAATTTTTTTACTTTATTTTCTTTTCTCACTTAAAACTACTAGAAAATATCGGCTTTAAAGGGCAATAATTATACTGTCTTACACAATCTCAGCTGAAGGATAAGTATCTATGGCCAAGAACAAATTTTAAAAAAACTTACACGCTAGAACGCGAGGGTCCCGAAATGTGTGCATCCCCTGACAAGAAACTTACATGCAAAACTAAAAACATTTTAAAGTAGCTGTGAATATTCACAGTGAGTTTTGCAAAAAACACAACAACGGGAACAAAAGTAAGTCACGATCATAATAAACACATTATTTTCCAAAACGTAATTTAGTAAAGTTATTTTGAACTTCGGTTTGTAATTTGTTTCTTTGTTTTTTTTTTTCAGCTTTCACGACGTTTTAGGCTGGTTCTGCCTGCCAGTTGCCAACTCCACTTTGGAACTCCTACGAGGTATCGTTGCTGCATGAAGCTGCTTTGCCATCATTCGTGTCATCGTCATTGAACTTTCCACCCAACTCACTGGAGCTACTATGCCGACGGCCCAGAGCCTCGCTCTGGTACTTCAAAGAGCTGGGTTGGCTCGGGTAGACGCTGGTAGGGGGAAATGCACAATACACCCCAAGCGGGACGTCAGTGCAGGACCTATCGCCCCCACTTTGAATAATAATAAGAATAACAGGTATCGTTCGTAGATCAAGGGAGACCTGTTTTTTTTAAATAATATATACCTACTTTAGAATTAACAATTATTAAATAATTGGTAATTAGACGAACGACACGCTCTTCTGATGGTAAGAGATAACGTCTATCCATGACCATTCCAGCCATACATAGTACTTTGAGTGGCAAAACAAAGCTCAGGGCACCGCTGCTTTGGCACTCATTACTTTAAGACTTTCGATTGTTAGTCTCAATAGCCCAGTAATTTCGCTAGCTGCAGTACCCTTCAAACAGGAACACAGTAATGTTTATACACTTACTGGTTGGCGGCAGAATATCTGGTACTTCAGTGGTAGGTGACACCTACCTAGACGACCTGCTAATCTCCTCTACCACCAAGTAAAACTAGATAATATTTTAGCAAAAATAACAAGGTCACTCCCTAAATTATTAATAATAGTAATTAACGCGTTACCCGTAGCGCCATTTGTTACGGAGCGCGCCATATCTCACCAGATGGTTCATTTTACGCACAATTTACTTTATTGGACCGGATTCTTGCACTGCGATGGTATTGATCGGGATTACAAATAGCGTGTTTTGGGGCTCCTGGATAAAAAATATGACTTTTGACTTTCTAGGGTAGCTTGTAATGGTAAAAACACATACCTATCAAAATGAAACAGTCATCTTAATGTAATCCAACAGGTCTTGTCAAATGATATGATCAGAGGATGTTTATCACTTTCATAATTTATTATTTATAAACTACTGGCGACCCGCTCCGGCTTCGTATGGATGCAAAGCTGATACTAAATATATTACAGAATGTCTTTACCTTTTTAAGGTGTAGGTACAATACTACACATTACTACTACATTATTCTGATTTATCTCGTGGGGTTCAGCCAGCGTTTGCAATGTTTTTTTTTTTTTTTTTTCCTTCTAATGATTTATCTGTTTTTTGTTAGATACCTCATTATTATTACAATCTAGCCTAGTTAAGACTAATAAGTAATTTTAATATAACTTAAATTGCTAAGTAGAGTCTAATCGAAGAATGCGTCCATCGACACTTTTCTTACTGTCTCTGTTAAGGGGAAGACACTTTGTTCACGTGTTCTATAATGTGTAGTACTCACTGCACTGACATTACTAAAATTGCAATGTAAACGCAAAAAAATGTGTTTAATTACGACATCACATTAGAAGCCTCTAAATTTATCAGTGTCTCTACAATATTATGCATGTATTCACTCTATCTATTAAAAAACCGTTTCAAAATCCGTTGCGTAGTTTTAAAGATACATAGGGACGGACAGACAGCGACAGCGACTTTGTTTTATACTATGTAGTGATAACAAAAGTTATGTTTACATCTGTTTAAATAACATTTCGTATTGATTTTATCAACTGATGTAAATACATCAATAAGTAGTTTAAATCAATTAATATCATAATGTCAGTGTAAATGAAAGATACTTGAACAGTGCTACGTTTAAATTTATTCTGTTTGGAGTTATAGAAAGGATCAATAATGAGAAGGAAGATAAAGAAGAATATTGTTGCGACTTGTGGACTGGTTGTGTTAATTGTGTTTGCGACATATATTTCGAAAACTTTTAGTGTATATAATATGAAAACTGTATTGATATTTACAAATCCGAAATCGGAACCGTTCGCAGTGATGAAACGCGGCAGCGAAATATTTTACAGAAAAAATTGTCCAGTACAAAATTGCTATATTACGGACAAACCATTTCTTTATACCAGTATTACAGAGTTTGACGTTATTTTATTCCACGGACCAGAAATAATACATTGGCATCCAAACGAAGATTTTCCAGTAAAACGGTCTCCTCATCAAAGCTATATATTCACCAGTATCGAATCTTCACACAATTACAACGTGCCTGATACAAGATTCCATAGCCTATTCAACTTTACTTGGACATACAAACTTAATTCTGACATAAGTTTCAAATACATGGTGATCAAGGACCATCAAGGCAAAGTCATAGGGCCAAACACGACAATTGATTGGATAAATATTGATAGCATGTCACCAATTAACGATACTATAAAAGCGAAACTGGCCAATAAAAGTATTGCAGCAGCCTGGTTCGTGTCTAACTGCGTATCTTACAGCGGAAGAGAAAAGTTAGCATTCCATATAGCAGCTGAATTAAAGAAGTACAATATGAGCCTAGATATATTTGGTGCATGCGGATGGAAATACTGTCCACGTAAATCTATGAACAGATGTCTAAGAACGTTACAAAGGGATTACTATTTCTATTTTGCGTTTGAAAACTCTATCAGCGAAGATTATGTGACTGAAAAACTGCGTAATGCTTTGCAAAGTTACGTTGTGCCTATAGTTTATGGTGGAGCCAATTATAAAAGGTGAATAAGATATATTTCAGTATTATCTTTTATAAGATAAGATAACTCTATATTTTTTACACTAATAACAAAACCAGCTTAATGACAGCCCTGTTGGTTCATTGGTAGTATGTCTGCTCCAAGAGCTGAAAGGCGTGGGTTCGATTCCCACCCAGGATACGCATTTTGTGTTATAAACAAATGTTTGTTCTGTGGCTGGGTGTACTGTATGTATTATAAGTATGTTTTTACAAAAAAAAACTATTTAAGTATTCTATCAGTTATCTGTCTTCCATAGTACAAGCTTTGCTTAGTTTTGAGTCAGATGTCCTGCGATATTTATTTATTTGATAATAGTGCAACAACTGGCAGCCTTATCGCTTAAAGAGATCTCTTCCAGGTAACCTTAGTATAGAAAGGATTTGTAAAGGATGGTGTGAGCTACAGTCAGAAGTTACAAGTTATTAAAAACGTAAATGCCCTGTTGGCTCATTGGTTTATCTGCCTTAAGAGCTGACGTCCACCCACAACGTGGACAGACGACTTAAATACCGCAGGAACGCGCTGGATGCAAACCGCTTCCAACCGGTCTTTGTGGAAGTCAATGGGGGAGGCCATGTCCAGCAGAGGACGTCCGACGGCTGAAATGATGATGATGATGATGATGATGATGTATTTACTAATATTTATTCTTTTAGATTCATGCCCGATGGAATATATTTGAATGCCAGACAAATGAATGTGAAAAAATTAGTTAAACGAATGGTCGGGATAATTAAAAATAAACAATGGTACTACGATTTCTTTAAGTGGCACAACCATTACTCCTACCATCATCCAGAAGAAACGCCCGAAACGGACCCTTACTGCTCACTGTGCAGCTTCATAAACAATATCAACAATACTAGAGTTTCTAGAATAGAGGACTTCTACGATTGGTGGAGACCTAAGGAAGTAATAGAAGTATATCGAAAAAAATATCTTACGCGACAACCAGACATACTTAAGTGATAATGAGTGATAGAAAGAAAGAAAGAAAACATTTAATTTGACACACACGACACTACAACGACAAAAACACTACAAATAAAAGATTAGAAAAAACCGACCCGGACTCGCGCACGAAGGGTTCCGAACCATTATAACGGCGAAAACCTCTTTCATTGTATGAGAGATTATTTATTTTAATTATTTATATTTAAAGAGAATATAAAACTAAATATTCTGTGAATAGTTAAAGCGTTATTACTATCGAGCAAGAAACGGTAAAAAAAATCAAGTTTGTTGTATGGGAGCCCCCCTTAAATATTTATTTTATTTTTAGTATTTGTTGTTATAGCGGCAATAGAAATACATCATCTGTGAAAATTTCAACTGTCTAGCTATCACCGTTTTTGAGATACAGCCTGGTGACAGACGGACGGACGGACAGCGAAGTCTCAGTAATAGAGTCCCGTTTTTACCCTTTGGGTACGGAACCCTAATAAAAATTAAAAATAATAAGTAGAAAGTTGTCGCTGTAGTGTCCAGTGCGACAAAAAAGATTAGTTCTCAGCATTAGTGCTGCCGATTTTTCAGCAGCGCTGATTTTTAGAACTAACCTTTTGGTACGCACGAAACTAAATAAAAATAGGTACATAAATACATACGCGAATATATAATAGAATAAATAAGTTATAAATATACAAATAGTGTAGAAAGTTGCTTGTAAAAGAAAGGATATTTAAATATATTTTTACATATAATAATGATTTGATGAAATTTTGTAGCGATGATAGCTCAGTGGTTAGCGTGGTCGGTTCAACAAATGAGCTTGAGCTACCGATGAAATCGAACCCACGTCCTACAGCCTTTAAAGTAGATACACTACCAATGAGCCAACAGATTAGGTGACGGTGTTTTTAAATATGATAAACATGCCTCTAACATAACTCTCAAGTGAGGCTGCCAGATTTTTTTTTTTGCCAAAAGTAATGACACGTACGAGACGCTCTCCTGATGGTAAGAGATAACGCCTGTCCATGACCATTACAGCGATACACAGAACTTTAAGTAACAAAACAAAGTCCAGGGCATCACTGCTTTGGCGCTCATTACTTTGAGACTTTAGATAGAGTTAGTCTCAACAGCTCAGTAATTTAGAATACACCATTAGATGCTTGGTGGCAGAAAATACTAGATAACTATCAAAGTGCCTACTTGACACTGGCAAATCCAAAAAGTTTGATGCCTAAAAAAAAGAAGTAGTATTTATTCTATGTACCTATGCAATTTCATGAACATCACATCTGTATTTACATTAATGGCGGCGACCTCGTGCTGGCTGGCGATAACCGCTTCCTATAATTTACCGCTTTGTGCCTACGCGTTATTAGATATCTCGAGATAGTAGTTAGTTAACCGTTTAAAGCAAGACAATGCCGTTCTAACTAGCACAGAGACTTGTCCCATATACATAATTCCATGTATATTAATTAAGTATGTATGCCTATCTGGAATCGTATGATTTTGTCCCGTCTGCTGTCGAAACGGCGTGAAATAGTCGTTCGAGGGAGAGATCCTCGGTCCGAGTGGTTCTTGATACAGCAAACATTCCTGATCATCCAACGCGAGAACACATCCTAAAGACATTCGGGCAACTTTCTAGGATAAATATTGAGCTTTTGCCGAAGCAAAGCTACCAAAAACAACTGTAGACTCATTTGAGTGCTCCCCTCCACGGAAATCTTTAGTAAAAGGCGAAAGATTTATACGTGTTGAAGGGAAGCCAGAGTAACTAAATATCGTTAACCCAAACAAGCTTACCAAACTTCGAAGAATTTCGTCAGCGCGATTCAGAGTTCCATCGCTCGTTTATGGGCGCCATCTAGGATCTTAATCGGAAACTAGAGTTAAATTCCATGGCGTCGTTATTTTAGCTATTTTTACTACTCGTGTTGCGTTTTACTAGTATAAGAGGATCTAACAATATCTAAATATAATAAAATACCTACAAAGTTCGACGATTTTTACATAATTAACGAAAAAAATCTCATTACGCGTAACAATCCGATAAAAAGATGATTCGTGCAAATATTTGGTATTGAATACACTCGAGTGCACACAATACATCTTTTATCATCGATAATAAATAATTGATCAACTTTTTTTTTACATTAATAATGTTTTTTTAAATATCGTGGCTATACACGCAGTGCCATTTGGCCTCAAAACTAAGCAGAGCTTGTGTGATGGAAGTCAGATAACTGATAGAATACATTAATACTTTTTTTGTTGTAAATACATACATACAATACATACAGAACACCCAGGCACAGAACAAACATTTGTTTATTCACAAAATGTTTGCGCTGAGTGGGAATCGAACCCACGCCCTACAGCTCTCAAGGCAGATATACTACCAATGAGCCAACGGGGCTGGCTTTTTATCGGACTGTTATGCGTGATGAGATTTTTTTCGTTAATTATGTAAAAATAGTCGAACTTTGTAGGTACGAGAATAACATTGCGTTTCTTGTTACCATAATAATTATGAATAGCAGTTAACTATAATTATATTGTACAATTTTATAGTAGGTAAAACAGCCAAAGTTTTACCTAATTCCTGACATATACATACTTATTCAAATTCAAATTTGAATAAGTATGTATAAGTTAGTTATTTGAAACTGGCGTGGTTTTGACACATTTTTGTTTTTTTATGCGGGTCACGTAATTACTCCGAATATAGCGGCCCCATCCGATTGTCCCATTGGTGATGGGTTATTTTGTTTACTTGTAGAGTAAAAATATTTCTAGAAGTTTAAAAGCTGAAACAAAAACCAATTGTCCAAAATCTTAAATGTCTCTTTTCATACATTTTTCTCAGCTTATCTTTAAAACAAAATCTTGGCTGTCGGCATTCATCCGTTCAGTGTTATTAAGAAATTTCCTATCTCGTCTAAGCTTTCAGAAGACATCGAGTTTTCTTTCGTTTTGAAATTGGACGCTTATCTCTAAACGACTTTCATAAAACGCATGGTTTGTTGTGTACGGTGAAATAAAAATCGCTCATTCCTGTCACAGTGGAAAATTGTTAAGTGAAACTCTATCCCACTAATTTGATGTTTGTTACTCTTTCACGCAAAAACTACTGAACGGATTTGGATGAAATTTGGTATGGAGGTAGCTGAAACCCTAGATTAAAACATAGGCTATTTTTATCCCGAAAACATGTAGCAGGTAACACCGCGGGGCGCAGCTAGTAAAACAATAATTGAGTACCTTAATACAGCATTATTTTTGGTTCATAAGAATAGAATATAATATATCTTTATTATACACCAAAAACTTACAAATGAAACACAAATCACAATGAATACAAATATGAAACAAAAAAATAATAAAAAAAAGAAGATATTATATAACAAAACAATATGATAGATACTTGATGTATAAGGGCGGTCTTATCGCCTAGAGCGATTTCTTCCAGACAACCTTTGGATGGAAAGAAAAGTAAATAAATATTAGGTCAAGCCAGGTGTTTAATCGTAGCTCGCGTAAGTTATGTGACCTTGTGGTCGAAGATGGTAAACATACCTAGAATTAGATTAGACTAGAATTCTGATCGTCACTGAATTATCATAAATAAGAAACTTATCGCGCAAGCAACTGGTTTGTTAATTAAATCATTAATTTTAAAGACATTAGCAGAATCAGAAAATTAATATTTATGAATAACTGACGAGAATTTCGTAAAGGCCGAAAAGGGCATATTCAGCAAGCACCGTGACTTAGCTTACGACAAACGCCATGTGGGATGTTGATTCGATGATCATTGTCTCTATAGTTGTCACGGTAAACAGCCTTTTTATTATAGCGAAGGCCTTTTAGGCTTTTGGGTCATTAGGCGGTTGGGTCAGTGATCCTTGACACGGCTCGCATTGCTAGGAGGTTTCTCACTTCGCAATTTGACCTGACCCCGATGGCAGCGGCACCCTATTTTTAAGTTTTTTAATTATACCTCAAAATAGTGAACCACTCTAAAATCTAAAGTTGACACAGCCAATTTTTTTGCTATGTTAAAGTTGTGCCCATAGTAAAAGTTGTTCAATCTCCATTGACCCCCTTTTGGCTCAGTGCTGTACTGAGCCAAAAGGAAGTAGCTAACCCTGTATAAAAATTATTGGTAATTACGTAATACTTACTGATGTAGATGTACCTATCATGTAGGTACATGTACACACACATACGCACGCACGCACACATACATAGATGTTTATATATAGATACCTACATATCAGTTAATATTCGTGTATTTGATAGCCCCGTTGGCTCATTGGTAGTATATCTGCCTTGAGAGCTGTAGGGCGAGGGTTCGATTCCCACTCAGGGCAAACATTTTGTGAATAAACAAATGTTTGTTCTGTGTCTGGGTGTTCTGTATGTATTATAAGTATGTATTTACAACAAAAAAAAGTATGTATGTATTCTATCAATTATCTGACTTCCATCACACAAGCTCTGCTTAGTTTGGGGCCAGATGGCGCTGTGTGTCTTACGATATTTAATTATTTCATTGTTTAGTTTTAAGTCTGCCTTTGGCATTTTTTGCTTGATTAAGATTGAAGAAGGAAAAGCCATTGTTTCCTGAAATACATTTAGGTACCACTAGTTCATTTTAAAGTGTCCAAAATTTATGCAAAGAATTTTTTTTTTTGTTTTTTATGTAATGTTTGAAATATTTGGATTGGATGTATTTTTTTAATAAAGAAAGTTTTTCCTTTTTTCGATTCATTTATATTTCCTATGATTTCTTACTGGTTACTTCTATTCTATGTCACAGCCTGAGAGCTAACAAGCTACACTAACAACCACACGTATGACGAGCATTCATAAAGTGCCGTCCGCCTGAGGCCACTGCAAAGACAATCCTGCTTCGTTAATAAAATACCGACTTAACTGCACAGAGCACCGAATAAGGAACTAAAATCTTCAGACGGATGCTATCAGTTTTATTCCATAACTACGATAGTAGCTCCATCTTTCAACTTCACAGATAAATTGGTCGTATTGTACACGCACTCTTATTATTTTTTATTCGTACTTATGGATCAGCCATAGGAAAGAAAGTCTATTGGCATTTGGGAGTAGAAGCGCCTGCTAAAATCGTTATATCAAGAGGTTAAATGACGCAATCGAGATTGCTCCTAAAATTACCAAAGGCATCTTTTATACATGAAGCGCTTAAATTAGTCGATAGTCTATGTTTAATAAGTAATATGGATACCTAACCTAGCATTTTTTTTATGTAAAATTTATGCAGAACGTATGAGTAACAAAAAGTCCCCAAACTTTGTTTTACTACTCAAAGTTCTGTGTATCGCTGCAATGGCCATGACGAAGCTTTAACTATTGCCATCAGGTTTATATATTTGATTTTACAATATATACCATAACTACACAAACGTACCTAATTGTGGAAACGTACTAAATGAACGAAACGTTATTCTTTGTATTATACATTACAATTAAAACTTCTGTGGGGTTACTGGCTTTATTTGCAGTTCTCCATACTTTATTCGTATGACATTGTGGCTTGTATAGATTTTTTTCTCGTATGAAGTAACATGATTTTAGTATATTGTAATACTTATCTGCTGTAATGTAATTGTGATTTTAGTACTATATTTAATTTTAAGCTAACATATTACATGTTTAATAGATTAATTTTATTAGGGACTTATTATTTTTGGAAGTTACATATTATATCGACATGCTATTTCATAAATATGTAGGTATTTATGACCTGCCTAGTTTAACTGAAGGTGTTATAAGACCAATAAATTGTAATTATAATTATAAATAATTAATTATGTGCAACTGTACAATGCACCATCAGATATCACTCTAGCTTATCTTTTATTTATTCTACTACTAATATTGTGTAAAGTCAGTTAACCCTAGATAATATCATCACCGGCTAGGTTATCAATGTGTCGAGGTGTCAGCAACTCACAGCTCCTAAGCCAAGTTGCGATAATCTCCCTCTAACAATGGCTGCCGGTTTCGAGTGGATAACTTGGCAACCCTGCCTTTGTAGTCCAGTCTAGGTTTAGCCGAAATCTGAACAAGAAATTTACCTTTGATCTAAAGGATATTTTAATTACCCTCCAGATGATATTGGTATCAATAGGTAGGTACTTCTAGTGTGTCAATAAAACAAAACGTAACAAACAACAAACGTATACAAATATATACGCAATTTTTTTTTTTCGTTTACAATTTTTTAGTTTTTTGGTTTAGTAAAAAAATATTTATAAAGTAAAACATTTATGTAATATACAACATTTAGCATATTGCGGAATATAGCTAAGTATGACACCAGCATTTGCAAAACAAACAACAAAACAAAAAAAAAGAAAAAAGTATTTATGTATTCTATCAGTTATCTGACTTCCATTACACTAGCTCTGCTTAGTTTGGGGCCAGATGGCGCTAACCGCTGAGCTATCATCGCTACAAAACGTGTACTTAATATGTATATCTACTTATAGTATTTTTCAAACAGCGTGGCCACTTTCATTTCAGCTCTTCGTCGTTTTCTATAGAAGCTTGTATAACAGCAGCAGGATTCTCATCAGTAGTTTCATAATGTATTATGCAGCTGCATGCACTGTCCAAAACTTAAACCATAATGTCAAACAGATTCCGTGTTTGTTTGGCCATCATAATCAAAATCTAGTTCGGCGCGTATGACGCTGTTTACTTAGCCGGGTATTGTACACCAAAAGTTATAAACTAGCGGTGGACAATAGAGGAAAAGTACGAGCTTTTTTCTTTTTGAAAGCTAGAATAGAGTTACATACACAGACTGACATCCATAATTTTGCTCCTATTAAATTTTAGTCTAATACAATATTTATTCCGTTCTCGTATTTGTTGAATTGCTCTTAGATATTTGAAGGAACAAATAATCTATCTATCTATGTATAGTATTATAAAGAGGAAGGGTTTGATTGTTTGTTTGTTTGTAATGAATAGGCTACAAAACTACTAGACTAATTCTTTCATTATTAGAATGCTACATTGTCCGTGATAGACATAGGCTACATTTTATTTAAAAAACAGTTAGGGATCCGTATGGAAACTTCAATAAAGTAACCCAAGCTGTGACTATATCATACTATGCCTAACTATTACAGTTGTCATCTACACTAATTAAAAAGAGGAAAGACTTGATTTTTGTTTGTATTGAATAGGCTCCGAAACTACTGGACCGATCTGAATGATTCTTTCATCATTAGAATGCTACATGAACACTGAGTAACAAAGGCTATATTGTTAATCAAGTTTTGTTTACCCGTGCGAAGCCGGGCCGGCCCGTTAGTATTTTAATACAAATACAAATACATCTTTATTGATAACACTAATGTTACAAGTAAATTCTCTAGTATCATTATAAGAGTTTTAAAACATTGATTACATGTCAATGAATGAAAAACAAATGATTAATTTAGACTGGTAGATAATGGAAGGCAAAGAAATTTCCGTGGTAACTTTTTTCGGAATCTCTTATTCACACCTTGCGCAGCCAACACTTTTTTAATGTAAAAGTAATGAGACGAACGATGCGCTCTCCTGATGGTAAGAGATAACGCATGTCCATGACCATTGCATTAATATACAGAACTTTGAGTAGCAAAACAAAGTCCGGGGCATCGTTGCTTTTGCGCTCATTACTTTGAGACTTTCGATGGCTAGTCTTAAATCTCAACATAACTAATTACGCTAGCTGCAGTGCCCTTCAAACCGGAACACAGTAATATTTACACACGCTTGGTGGTAGAATATCTGGTACTACGATAGTACCTACCTTGATGACTTCCTGCTATGAAAATCTACCACCAAGTAAATTTGCATTTAAGCCACAATTTAAGCTTACAAGTACGATTGTACAAATTCTTGCCTTATGATAGTTCTAAACCAGCACATAATGTTGTTTTATATCAAAAGAAATGCTATTGCTAAAGAAACTCATAACACTACATCAGATTTGCTCATTGTTATTAAAACAGAATAAACAATCTAATAGAACAATTTGATTTATTAATAAGCTTGACTAACTAGTGATTTGCTCATGCCAACGTAATATCTGCATCAGAGCCACCAGTATATGAACTAGGAGTTCATACTACCACGTCACTAATCCATTGATATCGTAACGAATGACGCTACTTACTTTCATTAAAAACTGATGTAGTAAAAAGTACCTAACTTCTATCACGTATAAATAAGGTAACATTCAATAATCAATCTTTTTGCAAATATTATTCCTACTTGAAACAGCGACCTAATATTATTAAAGCATTTGAAAATAACTCGCTATTTGTTTAATGATTGCTTGTCAATTTAATCACTTCTGACGAAACTACTTCGTCTATTACTTGGTGGTTCACATTGCTGAGTTCCGGTTTGAAGGGTAGCCAGCGAAATTATAGTGCTGTTTAGACTAACCATCGAAAGTCTCAAAGTAATGAGCGCGAAAGCAGCGATGCTCTAGTCTTTGTTCTGCTACTCAAAGTTCTGTCTATCGCTGCAATGCTAATGGGCATGCGTTATCTTTTACTACAAGGGGAGCGTTTCGCTCGTCTCATTATTATGTCATTGTTGTAAATTGTTGTTCCATTGATTCAGCATCTGTCAAAGCTGTACATATTTATATATGTTTAGTATTTTGTGTATTTTATAAATTGTATAATTAATTTATCTTAAGTATCATAATTTTTTATAGGTGTGTGCAATAAATAAATAAATAATTTTCACATAAAAAAGCTAATTTATTGAATCAACAGCAAGCACTAACTAAATAAATTAATGATCCAACTAATTTTATACATGACGTGAAAGTTTAAGTGTATGATTGAAACTTCTTTAGAAAGTAAAAAGTTTATGACCGAATTTATAAAATTTAAATTTCAAACCACGTCTGAAAAGTGCGCGGCGTAATTAATTAACACAAACCAAACACTTCAAAATTAAAACATTAATTTAAAACAAATTAATAATTAACACATAATTTCTATGAGCAGACCTTCAAGATCATTGTCAAGTATATAGTGGAATTATAATCAAAAACACCAAAGGCTAAACAACGTGACATTGAATTTATAAATCTCCTATCCTTATCACACTCGCAGAAAATATATAGCGAAAAATATGTTCCTCCTTATTCCTCTAGATCAGCCACTATCAACGCGCAGTCTTGTTTATTTTTGTATCAATACCAAACAGTCGCAAACGTTCTATGTCTGCTGTTGTAGCTACACGTTAGTTAAAATATGTTTAAAAAATAATTTACATGAAGTCCGTGCTCGAAAAATAAAACTACAATACGCATGCGCGGCTAAAGTTAACCTCACAATTGTGAGCGGTACCAGTGTGTGATATTTTTACAATTATATTCGGTTTAAATATAAAAAATATTTACAAATTCAGTGTGTGTGTGACTGAAGGAGGAAAGGTCTTCTCAAAATGTCTAGTGATGCTTCGTTGGTTGGGCTAGATGCGATATTAAAGCAGCTTGGTCCATTCGGCACATATAACATTGTGAATTATGCCCTACTTTTATTCCCGGTTTACTTGGCGGGAATGTATGGATCTGTCTTCGTTTTTGAAGCATCTGACGTAGCCTACAGGTAAGTTATTACAATACAGTTAATTAACCTAAATGATAATACTTAGTGCCCTCATAAAGAAGTTAAGTACATTAGACACAGATTTATGTAAAGCTTTTGCAGCTGTCTTAGCATTTGCAAATTTTAAAAAAAACTCGCGACCGTTTACACACATAACAGACCGGTTTTGGTGCATCAAGTTTGCAGACTTTAAAATTCCGGTATCACGCCACACGAGTTTCACAATGCGCATGCGTTATAAACTTTAGAAAAGGGTGAGGGTCCCACAAGGAACTCTCTCATGCCCGGCAACCTTGAATCTCTAAAAGTAGGGCACTGTGAAAACTATTTTTGCACTGTACAAAAATACTTTCATACACGAACGATAAAAAGAAGTCTATGATGCAAGTGAGGTTAACCGTTGTCGGTTTTTTGAACCGCAATGTGTGAATATTAATGACTACATTATTCATTCAACGTAGATTTTGCATTATCTGTCGTATGACGTATTTAATGTACATGATATCCTCTAAATTCCTTTTGTAGAATCATTTGTACGGGGTTACGCGTATCGGTAGAGCTGCTATTAAAAACTTTGATCAGTTTACTAATTTTGGGTCCTATTCATAAATAGATGCTCAAAGTTGGTTTTCATTTTACGTTAGAGAGAATTTGTCACGGAATAATAAGCGTTGATAAACTTTAAATACCATTTATAAGAGAATTTCTAATGTATATTCATAATGTCCGTTATCAACGAAATGATATGTGATTTAAGGTTTACATTTACTATGTCCATTTACGAATATATACCTACTATAATATATAGGGCTACGCAGAACGGTAGTACTGAGCCGAAATCATTGCACTTTCACTAACAACTTTCACTAGCGAACCTAAAATTTCGAATAATTTAGTGGTTAATAAATCAACGAAATCTAATAAGGAACAGCTGATCTTTTCGCGATTTTAAAGTTGGTCCCATGCCAAAAGATTTTCCCATTGATTGCCTCCATTCGGCTTAACTCTATCGTTTCGCGTAACCCACTTAAACTGATATAGTATACATTAAATTGACAGGAAAATACGTTGATAAATAACGTTTTGAAACGTATAAGCTTAGGTACCAATTGAATGTGTACAAAATGAACCAATGAACAAAAATAGTAATTTAATTAGGTAGCGCTATAGTTTACAGGAATTAATGCTGTTGATAAATTATTACTATTAATACTGTTGATAAATTATGACTATTAAACATTTTATTGTTGCGTCTACTGACCCAAGCAATTCCACAGCTGCGATGAAGCTGCTATTAAAAAACCGTTTAAAAAAGCTTAGGTACCTGCTAATTAAATGTGTACACATGCATTCTAAATTGTTATTTTTGTTCGTTTTCCTATACTTATTTATGTTAAAAATTGATGTTTTTTTAGCATAGATATCGCTCGAAGGCTATAAAATAAAATCAAAAACGTTTACCCCGAAAATATCTCGAGAAATGATAACTAATTTTAATTATTTATGTATTAATCCAGGGTCTCAGCTGCTACCTCCATGCCAAATTTAATCCAAATCCGTTCAGTAGTTTTTGCGTGAAACAGTAACAAACATCCATCCATACATCCATACTCACAAACTTTCGCATTTGTAATATTAGTATTAGTAACAGATAGGATTTTGACGAGTTGAATGTTACTTTTTTTACTAAAATTGGAATATGACTTGTAACTTTAGTTGTTATCAATCAAAAAAGATTTTTTTTAGTCATTACACACAGCGCCATCTGACCCCAAACTAAGCAAAGCTTGTACTATGGGAGTCAGATAACTGATAGAACACTTTTTTTAGTAATGTCAGTGCAGTGAGTACTACATAATTATTATAGAACACATGAACAAAGTGTCTTCCCCTTAATAGAGACAGTAACAAAAGTCTCGATGGACGCATTCTTCGATCATACTTTACTTAGCAATTTAAGTTATATTAAAATAACTTATTAGTCTCAACTAGGCTAGATTGTAATAACAATGAGGTATCTAACAACAAACAGTTACATCATTAGAGGAAAAACAAAACGTTAAATATTGACAATTCGATCAGAATGTAAACATTTTACTATTAATACTGACTTCTTAGATAGTCTTGTAAGTAAAGATAACTTCAAACGTATCACGCAATCAACACAGAGACGCACCCGGATTTGATAAACGTGCCGTTTAACTAATTGTTGATCACCCCATTTTTCATATCTAAAGAACCTAAATAAAATAACGCTTGCGTAAATATTATTCGGCTCACTTGTTAATTATACAGTACAATAGATCAACACAACACCAGTACAATCTTTGAAAGCCCTGTTGGTTCATTGGTAGAATGTCTGCTTCGAGAGCTGAAGGTGGGACTCGAACCCACGCGGGTTTAATTCCCACCCAGGACAAATTTTGTAGTAAAATGTTTGTTCTGTGTCTGGGTGTTCTGTATTTATTATAGGTATTTATTTACAAAAAAAAAGTAGTCAAGTATTCTACCAGTTATCTGACTTTGGATAAGCTTTGCTTAGTTTGGGGTCAGATGGCGCTGTGTGTAATGTCCTACGAAAAAAAAAATCTGCTCCAAGAGCTATAGGGTGTTGGTTCGATTCTCACTAGAACAAACATTTATGCGACGATAAATGTTTGTTCTGTGTCTGTGTGTACTGTTTGTGTTTAAGAAAATAGTATATCAGTATTCCATCAGCAAATGTTCTACTTGTGTGTGGTAGCTCGCCGGTCGGGTACTAGAATGCACACTGCAACCAAGCTATGGTTTCTTTACGATGTTTTCCTTCACCAGCAGTTTCGAGCTTGTGAACCGACCTCGCTAACCACTGAGACATCATCGCTATGAAACTGTTATTTACATTATTTTTAAGACCACCTGAATACCAGGTCTTGGAGCGAATTTCTGACAATGCTATATGTATAAATTATGTATCATGTTCTACTCGATTTGCATATGGAAATGAATGCCTCTGCTCAGAGCTGTGACAAGCGATTGGCTTAGAAACTGCGACTCTAATCCGCTTTAGGACGGAGTCCCTACTGATTTTGTAATATTACTAAGAGGGCTACTAAATATTACTTCTATATCGTACGAAAATATAATGAATATTCGAACATAATGTTTCATAAATAGTTCAAAAAATATGCTCCAGTTCGGTGTGCTCATGCGCGCCAGCTGTGTCATTAATACCAGCAAAGTCAAAAGGCAAAGTCAAAGGCTTAACTTGCATGATAACAAGTAATAGAAGATAGATCTTGAATATAATTATTTTGTCCATTGTCATCGATTACGAGTACGGTACGCAATTTTAATTTTTCTACAGATAAAAATAACATAATACATAATTATGTCAATTTAAATAACGATTAATTATTACATTGAAACACAATATTCATTGTTACATTTATTAATTAAATTTATTCATGTTTGTATCTAGCCCGCCCGTAAAAATGTAGATGACATACTATTTAAGAATTCATCAACATCATAGAAACACTATTTCACCAGCCAGCATTTCAACCGTGCAAAACGTCTATAAGGCAGATTCACAAAGTCTTGCGGAAGAGAATTAAAAATCAAAGCAGCCATGTAAACACAGCTATTTCTAAACAGCACCAACCTACGCTGCGGTAATTTAAAAAGAACATGCAGCGCAGACCTTTTGTTAAATGAATGTCATATAGCTTTATTAAATTTAATAATTGTCATAAAGCTCAAACAATGAGGAGTTATTCCGTACAATTTTTGCCATTTCAAATATATATAGACAAGGAAATGTTAAAAGGTTATTAGATTTAAAAATAAGCTTGCATGAGTCATTCTATTTCAAACCATACATTTCTCTGACCGATATATTTTTAATATTGCAAGAGTTGCCTCATATAATGATTCCGTAACGTAGAATCGAACAAACATAATTATGCATGATATACCGTCAGAACAGTTTTCTGAGTCGTACACTGTCTTAGTAACTTCAAAGCATACACAAAACTTTAATCGACTTCTGGGAGGATCATATTCATGCACTAATTAATACGATCCTCCCACGTTAAATGGGCAGCAATGGTGACTCCCAAAAATTGTTTCCTATTTACTTGTTCAACAATGCCTGTAGGTGTAATGTTGTCAGTTACTGTAGGCAATTTTTTAAGGGTGGTAATTTTTTTGGCGATATTTAAATTGTATCACTTTCATTTTCGTTATTTTTATTTTTAGTTTATTATTGGTCAACCACTTTACCATATTAGCTAAGTCATTTATAACATTATCATAACTATCAATATTTTGACATTTACTGTAGTTCTATCATTGACAAAGAGTATACTACTATGTTTAACTAAAGCAGGTAGATCATTCAACGACATATTAAAAAAAAATACACTGGGCCGCGTATGCTGCCTTGAGGAACTCCACCATTGTTATTTTTGTCTTAGAATCATAGTCCTGCAAGCAATTAGTATGGCAGTCCAGATTTGTAATCCGTCTCAATTGATGTCTATTACGTAGGTATGAGCTAACCCAATCTTCAGCCATTCCTCTGACACCATATGACTAAACCTTTATACTACGGTGGTACCTACTTCGACGACCTCCTGCCAAGGAGATCTACTACCAAGTAAAGTATTTGTTTCAACAGATTCTTCATCGTTACTGCTAAACATGTCTACCTTACGTTGTTACTCATAAAAAATTATGCCACATATATAGAGAGTTGAGTAATTTAGACCACGATTACACTATCAGGGAAAAGTTTATCGCTGCATTTATATCCGACTCGTACGATTCGGTCACGCCTTCCCCATTATCTCTGTGTGTGCCCTCTCGTGACACGTTTACTATAGGCGTCCTTATCGTTATCACAATCGCGTAAATGCTCTACACTGAAGACGACATCGGACCGCAGACTGCATGCTGGTAACTACTTGGCAATTCAGAGCATGCAATATTGTTTCTCTCCACGTATCTCTAATGGTGATTTTACTGTCACAACTTTGGAGCAAAGCATGCCCATTTGGAAAAAACATCAACTGTTTGATATCAAAATGTGTAAATATTTTTAACACAAAACAAAAACCGACTCCATTTCACTTTTGGGACTAATCTAGTGACTATAAACACCACTGTAAAGTCACAGGGAAGTAAAATACATAATTTCGTTTACTTAGATGACACATTTATTCTAGACAATATAGTTTTGATAATAATCAAATTACTACAGATAGATAAACACGCTTTATTGTGCACACCAAAAATAGAAAAAAAATTAAAGAACACAAAAGAACCTTATGAGCCAGTACAATCTCTTCCAGGCAACCGTAGACAGTTACAGACAGGTATTTTTTTACACTACTGTCCAAAAAAAGGAGTGTAATGTTTTCAGGGTTCATTCTTCATATGTACCTATATACGTACGTATAGGTATGTATGCATGTGAGTTTCTTTATTCCATCATAACTTTTGAATTCCTGAATAGTTTTGGTTTTATGGAGTATCGTTACAATCTTGACATCATCCCGAGTATAACATCCCCAACTATATTTTTTAGGAATGAACCATTGAAAAAAACGAATACACACTAGTGTATTCGTTTTTTTCTATTCCCTTAATTAAGCTTAACATTTAAAATATCCATTTGGATAAACGAAATAAGTTAAGATTGAAATACCTCATATTGCAGTTTGCAGTTTGCAGTCACCGTCAGTGTACGGACGCCTTTTGCTTATCATAAGCGTAGTAAAGTCGAATTATAATTGTTTGTCTTCTAATTAAGGAAGTTTTGCAGGATATCGTGTGATTTATAACTCATTATTTGCCATGATATACTTACATTTAATAAAACACTCGCTATCGTCAACTATTTTCTGTTTCAATTACTTGTACTCATATTTAATAATAAGACCAAGATTTGCATGCCGAAAGGCAGGATATGGCGTTCTATGACTGTATTCCTTCCAACTGTACTTTGTATACCCATATACGCGAATAAACACTATGAATTTTTATTTCGTTTTATAGTTTCCAATTAATCTAATCTTTTAACCGTTTCCTCTCAACATGATGGTGATACAACATGTATTGAAATGAAACTTATTAATAAATAATGATATCACCGTGCGGATTCTGGGGGCATCGTGTTGTAGGCACGGAAACCTGTACGATGTATAAGACTTGCAACTCATGTGGGTTTAAAATGTCTCTTTTGATACGTTTCAACGCTCACTTTCACAGCCCGTATTCCCATCCCTGCCCGACCAAATTTCAAATGATCCTATAATTGTTCAGCCTCTTTTATCCCACTGCTGGGCAAAGGTCTTCCTTTCTTCCTTCCAGACTGCCCGGTCTTCAGCTTCGATGGTCCAGCGACTGTCGTGGTGATGTAGTTCGTCACACCATCTTCGTTTGGGTCGACCCTGAGGCCATTTTGGCTACCTACCATTGTTGCTTTGGACAATCTTCTTAACTTTTATATACATACATTTGTACTAATATAGCATGTAATTTTAATATTCAGTATTGTCTATATTGGTATTGGTTGAAATCTGTGTTCTTTAAACACGTTTAATTATTTTTTTTGAACGTTTGGTTAGTTCAACTTCTTCATATTTTAGGTAAAATCATAGAGTCGCATGGCACAATAAAATTGCTATTAAAATCATAGGCGTGACATTAGCTGCGAAGCATTGATCAATGACACGTAACAACAATTATAACAATCGTTCAAGTAAAGATAGACTCAAGATTCAAGATTACTTCCATACAGTACAAGAGGTTGTAAAGGTTGATATTGATGTAAATAAAGTCACTTTTGATCACCAACTCTACTTTTAGTCAGCGACAATGTGGCCAAAGATGAAGCACGTTGTTTTACGAAACACTTAAACTTTTAAAAATTCAACAATACAATGTTTTAAGAGAAAACAAAGACAATCTTAATGCTAAACATCTTATCTCAATATGACCAGAATGCTGGCATCTACTTTGATTGATAGATAGATAGATAGATAAAACTCTTTATTGTGCACACCATAAACGGAAAAAAAGTACAGAGAACAAAAGAACCTTATGAACTAAAAATTTGGTCAAAAGCTTAGCATTGCTATCCAGCGTGGCAATGCTGCCAGCATTCTGGCCACATATCCCTCTGACTGAGACTTTTTAGATTAAGTTTTTGTACAAAAATATTTTAGAATAATCCTAGATTATATAGTAAAGCATAAAAAAATATTTAAAGACATGTCATGTCGTCTAGTCGGCGCCACACGTGAACAAAACGCTGGCCTTTATTTTACCCAGCGTCTGAGTATTGCCATACAACGCGGCAATAGGGCCAGCGTTTTGGGAACTATTCCCATTGATCGCGGCCTTTTAGATTAGTTAATCTTATTAATTATTTATTATTTTAGATGTTGCCTGTTTACTTACTTTGATTATTTATTCATTGAAGTTCGTATGATCATCATTTCAGCCGTAAGACGTCCACTGCTGGACTTAGGCCTCCCCTATTGACTTCCACAAAGACCGGTTGGAAGCGGCTCGTATCCAGCGCATTCCTACGGTCTTTATTAGGTCGTCTGTCCACCTTGTGGGTGGACGTCCTACGCTGCGCTTGCCGATTCGTGGCCTCCACCCCAGAACTTTGCAGCCCCATCGGCCATCAGTTCTGCTTCGTATAATATACGATAATTTTACGGTCCTGGTATGATAGCTGTCTTCAGGTTGTGAACACTGATAGGGAATAATGCTAGCAGCTCTCCGGGACGGTAGTATGCTCGACAGATGTCGACCGTACCTTGCTGATAGATAGAATACTCATTATTAATTGTTTTATTTTGTTTGTTTTAGATGCAAAATCAGCGATTGCGAGCACACACAGAATGACAGTTTATGGTTAGAATACGCAATACCAAAGGAAAAAGACAAAGACGTTTTATCGAAATGTGAAAGATACCCCTTTAAGGAAAATGTTACTATAAATAACAATACAGTATGTAACATCGATGTATTTGATACATCGACGATAGAAAAATGTACCTCGTATATTTATGATGAAGCGGATTCTGCAGTTATCGATGTAAGTAAAATTTGACTCTAACTTTCCTACTAATATTATAAATGTGAAAGTTTGTGTGTTTTGATGATTGGATGTTTGTTACTCAATTAGGCTAAAACGGTTGAACGGATTAGGCTGATGGCACACATATTGATATGTATAGTGTATTACCTGGATTATAATATAGGATACTTTTTGTCCCGAGAAAATGTTAGGTTCCTATAGAATTATCAAAAAAGAAACTAAAGAACATGTTAACATGGAATTTGGTATAGATGTGCTTTATTATAAGTATGTATGTACAAAAAAAATCTATTTATGTATTCTATCAGTTATCTGCCTTCCACAGCACAAGCTTTGCTTAGTTTAGGGTCAGATGGCGTTGTGTGTAATATCCTACGATATTTTTATTTTTTTTGTATTTATTCCGGAGTAGCCCAAGTTTTATGATGGTTAAAACTATTGCTCTTTTGTAACTTACTCATGTTTCATTTCTCTCAGAACCCAATTCTAGAAACAACGCGTACGAAGTGGCGGGCGTGAGCTAATCCTACTCCCTACAAATAAATCATAAATGCGGAAGCTTGTGAGTATGTTTGTTACTCTTTCACGCAAAAACTACTGAACGGATTGGGATGAAATTTGGTATGGAGGTAGATGAGATCCTGCATTAACACATAGGCTACTTTTTATCCCTGAAAACATGTAGCAGGTAACACCGCGGGGCGTAGCTAGTATTTCATGTAAGAAAACGCCGTATATTTAACAATAAAATTAAATGGGCCGTTTTTAATTATATAAAAGAAAAAAGGCTTATGGATGGTATGTCTAATTTGATACGTGTCCAAATTTATGTAAATTTTGTATTGTGTTAGTCATGGAACAGAATTTAAGATAAAGAATATTAAACATTTTTTTTACGCTAGACTTTAATACTTACATATTAATTACCCGACTACAGTACAATGCCAAAAGGAACGGTAATGTTTTGAAAGAAAGAAAGAATGAAAAAGATTTTATTTTGTAACAAATACAAAAACAAAAACAAACAATTACAAAATAGGGGCTCACCTCAGCATTTTAGTAGTACATTTTTTTTTTAATGTTTAACAGGCTATGTGTTTGACCACAGATCATGTGATGTTTAGTGACGGTGTGGTCAAAGATGGTAAAGCACACCTGAAATGGAACTGGCTCTCAAGTGAAGCTGCCGGAACACACCGTTAGATGCTTGGCGGCAGATTTTCAACTTGATGGTGGTAGCTGGCCAGCCAAGTACTAAAGTACCCTACCGCCATGCTAAGGTTTCCTCACGATGTTTTCCTTCACCGGCAGCTCAAGCTCATTATTGGAGTTTGAACCCACGTCCTTCGGCATGTGAACCGACCGCGCTAACCACTGAACTATCATCGCTACAAATACATATAATTATATGTACTTATGTGCCACTGTCGCGCCAAAACTACTCACCCGATGTTAATGTCAATCCATTATTAATTAATAGGATCCGCGTGACATGGCCTATATGTTTTCCTTGAATTTTAGGTTTTTTTCGTCCCTAGTTTTCTTTTTTTTTTGTAAGTAATTATTAAATTTATTGACATTTTATTTACAGTAGATTTACATTGCTTTCTCACACTCGTGCAATTAATTCGGCATTGTATGGTTTCATATTGACAATATTTTTTAATATTGACATGTTTGGATATTGACATACCTTATTTTGACATGTAATCAGTGTTTTAAAACCCATTTAATGACATCTTTAAAATTTTGAAGTGACTTGTAACATTGGTGTTATCAATAAAGTATTTGTATTAATTTGTTTTTGTATGAGCAACTAGCTGCGCCTGGCGGTGTTACCCGCTACATTTTTTCGGATTAAAAAGTAGCTTATGTGTTAATGCATATCTACCATACAAAATTGGTCTAGCCATTTGAGCATGATGAAGTAACAAACATACAAACATACATAGGAGCACACGTTTTAAAAAGCCACAATACGAGAACATTTTATAAAGATAAAGATAATTTATTTGCATATATATACGAGTACATTATACAACAATACCTTATATATCATTACCATTTATAACCGACCTTTCAATGATTGTGCTTTTTTTGTTGTGAATTAAATAAATAAATATCGTAAGACATTTTACACGGTGCTATCTGACCCCAAACTAAAAGCTTGCACTATGGAAGTCAGATAACTGATAGAATACATAAATCCTTTTTTTTTGTAAACACACTTATAATTAATACAAAACACCAAGACACAGAACAAACATTGTTTATGTCACAAAGTTTGTCCTGAGTGGGAATCAAACCCACGCCCTTCACCTCTTGGGCAGACATTCTACCAATGAACCAACAGGGCTGTCAAAATTGAAACTGTTACTGTAAAAACTGCTTGGAACAAGAGGCGAGTACTTTCTATCAGTTTTCTATAATTTTTTTTCTTTCGCAAATATAACCAAAAATTCGATCAGCAGACCTTTTTCATGCATTCTTTTCTTATTTGAACATTACGTTCCGTTTAACATCTCGACTAATACTGAGCGATAATTTGAAACTATGATTTTATACAGTTGCCTGGAAGAAATATCCAGATAAGCAGTAAGTATAAGAAAACGTTCGCTTAAGTAGCGTTTTGGATTGTATTGTGATTAGTATAGTGATAGTATTAAGTATTTTGATCATCAACTAAACCATACTATTAATCTAGTCTATAAGTAGCATATTTAAACATAAACATTGCGTTGAATGGTTAGGTACTGCAGCTAGCGAAATTACAGGGCTGTTGAGGCTAACCATCGAAAGTCTCAAAGTAATGAGCGCCAAAGTAGCGATGCCCTGGACTTTGTTAGATATTCAAAGTTCTGTGGTGTATCGCTATAATGGCAATGGTCATGGAAACACATCGCGTTAGTAGATACTCGTATGTGTCTGTATATATATTAATTATATCGACGGTCCCTACGTACGTAAAGACAAGTCAAAAATCGAGGTTTACAGGAGAGCGTAACATATTCAAACCGCTCTAGAAATAATTCTATGTACAATTAATAATAAATAAAATAAAATAAAAACCTTAAATTAATACTATTTACAAAATTTATACAAAAAACTTAATCTAAAAATCCGTCAGAGGAGGGATATGTGGCCAAAATGATTGCCACGCTGGATGGCATCAAAAATGAAATTTTTTAAGTACGTAGGGTCCGTCGTTATATGAACCTACTTACGAGATTATACTGCTATGGGCTTACAGACACTGATAAATAATAATAAAATTGATGCTGTAAAGGGGTATCGTCATATATATTCCTGGGTACGTATAGAACATGGGGGTTACGTGTACTTATTGTCTAAAAATGATTTGATTCTATATCAGTATCATTCTATATCAGTTTATATATACATCGTTATGCTACATTGTGGTGAATTTAAATATCACACACTATAACAATGGCAAAAAAAACGTTTTTTTTCAACCTCAATAGACAAATATATTTAAATTCTAATATCGTAACAAATCAGAAATGTAAAAAAATTACACGTGACTCGCGTGTTTATCATTTCTGCGTATAGATTTTGGTATTTCATGAAATTTGTATTTTGTTCCACTCGCCTCTTCCTAACGCAATTGTCAAGATAGACATGACTAATGTGCCATTACAAAATATGGTCGATAGTTACCCGATTTCAAATGTAATACCTGTAACGATTAGCAAGCAAGTTGAAGTGGCAGTGGGCAGGGCACATACCACGCAGAACTGATAGCCGATGGGGCTGCAAAGTTCTGGAGTGGAGACCACGGACCGGCAAGCGCAGCGTAGGACGTCCACCCACAAGGTGGACAGACGACCTAGTAAAGACCGTAGGAACGCGCTGGATGCGAGCCGCTTCCAACCGGCCTTTATGGAAGTCAATGGGGGAGGCCTATGTCCAGCAGTGGACGTCCTACGGCTGAAATGATGATGATAATGACCTGTAACGACAAGGAGACAGCTATATTTTGTAGCGATGATACCTCAGTGGTTATTAATGAGTTTGAGCTGCCGGTGAATGAAAATATCGTGAGAAAACCATAGCATGGTGGTAGAGTATTTTCAATCTTCGCTGGTTAGCTACCAAGTACCAAGCTAATCTAACTATACCATCAAATTAAGAAGAATATGACGGAAGCCGCAGGTTGAATCATGGCAGCTGTAACACAAGATTACTTAATTTTATTCGTAATACACATAGAATTATTGGTTTTTACTAAGGTTAAATTGATTTAAAAATAAATTTTGGTGCTGCTTTGTAATGTTATATTTTATGCAATATATTGAATTAAATTTTCGCCCGCACCGTCAAGAAAATAGAGTTTCTTGATTCTGACATAATTAATTAACAAGGAGAATGTGTAATTATTTATTTTTTGTTTTAGTTTGATCTTGGCTGCCAAAACTGGAAGAGGACTCTCATAGGAACCTTTCATAATTCAGGCCTCTTTCTTTCTCTGCCGCTCACTGGCTTTATCTCCGACAGATATGGACGGAAGGTGGCCCTGTCCATCGCATCTCTGATGAACTGTATCTTCGGGTTCCTGAGGTCTTTCTCTGTTAACTACTACATGATGGTTGTGTTAGAATTTCTTGAAGCCGGGCTTGGTGCTGGCGCCTATAGCACTGCTTTTGTTTTAGGTAACAAATGCTGTTTTATTTGGTATTGTATAGTTTGTAGTAGATATGCAACATAAGTTGTTAATATTCAACTGTTCTGTTAGCTCCTTAGATAGTCGTTTCATTTGCTGTAATGTGGGTTCGATTCCCACCCATGAAAACATTTATGTAATGGACATGACATTTGGCCTTAGAATAGTAGTATTTCATTCGCACAGATTATAATAATTTTGTCATAGCTGATTTATTTAAAACAGTTCTAATGATTTTCCACCTCATGTCCCATGTACTTGTTCGTATTGGTCTTACTGCTCGTTATGAGTTTGAACTGATCGTGTTTCTTTTGATTCAACTAAATATGTATGTAAAAGAATTAATTCAAGTTTATGTTTTCACAGCTATGGAATTAGTGGGTCCAAAAGGAAGAGTATTTGGAAATACTATTATTAACGTAGTTTTTGTATTTGGTCTGATGTCACTTTCGGGCTTATCATGGCTTCTACAAGACTGGAGGAGTCTTCTCAGAATCATTTATGCGCCAGCGTGTCTGGTTTTCTCTTACCTGTGGATCCTCAATGAAAGCGTCAGATGGCTGCTTAGCAAGGGGCGCAATGATGAAGCTGTAGCAATTCTCAACAAAGCTGCTAAAATGAACAATGTGATATTATCAGACTATGATTTAGCACCTCTAACTGATCTCGAAGGAGGACCCAAACCTGACAAGGAAACGAAAGAAATCCAAGACAAGCCCTCAATTTTCAAGCAAGTTATCCACTCAAGTATTATAAGAACAAGGCTGGTTAAGTGCTCGTTTCTTTGGATTACGTGCACATTTGTTTATTATGGTCTATCAATAAACTCGGTATCTTTAGCTGGGAACAAATACGTGAACTTTATGCTGGTCGCGTTCATTGAGATTCCAGCAAATTTTACCTGTTTGGCAGTATTAGATAGATTTGGAAGGAAGAAAGTGATGATAGTCACATATATTTTGAGTGCCATACTCTGTATTAGTTTATCATTCATTCCTAAAGGTGAGTTAGTTGCATAGCTTGTTTAATACAAAATTTTGTTTCCAATATGTTACCTAACTTCCTAAAGTCGTGTACTACACGTTGGAAAGTAAACATGTTTACACTCCAAACTTCGCTTTAAGCGTTTGCGATCACGCACGAAGTAAAATTAACTGTAAAACTCGACGCAATCTGAACGAAACAACTTATCAAACTTTGTCTTCGGAATTACGTCTAGCAAATCTCGAGAGCAAACATAATTTGTCGATACAAAAGACAAGTTGGATAATCCAAGGCGTTTTGACGACGTAACGGCCTCGAAATTTTGCCGAACCGCTGTTTATTTAGTAATCACTGTTTGGATTACAGACTGAATTAATGAAACATTTAAGTCAAATCGAGCAGCTTTGCCTAACTTGCCTTTCTCGCCAGCAATAGATAAAACGTAAATAATTTTCGTGGTTCTCTCGCGACTGAAAGTGGCGTCGAGTTTGCTTAGTAAACATTTTGATGAATAAATGAATCAAAGTCCGAGGAACGAAGTTGATTTGCGATAATCATGTCTTAGGATGAACGAGGAAGACAAAGAAAAGTTTCTTCAAAATCCTTTACAAAACAAACCTTAGCTTTGAATAATGACACTCATTAATTTTAATTTTATTTGTGAAGACGGCGTTACCGTTTGCTCTCTTTGATTGCTTTGTCACTTTATTACAAAATATGTAGGTAGGTACTATGCAATAATAGCATATTATAATTATACTTTTTTATGGTGTTTCCTAAAAGAACTTTACTATTAATACATGATTGATATCTTTTAAATCCATTTCAAAAACGTATGAATTGCTAGGTAGGTCCTTCATTGGGCAACGGTATGCTAGACACATGCACGTGAGCCAACAAAATAATTTATGATACAAGAAACTAATTTGCTGGTTAAACGGGGGTTTTCTCATTTAATACTTTGTGTACAGGTTATGTATGGTGGTCTCTCACCTTATACCTATCTGGGAAGTTCTCCATCACGGTGGCGTATAGCTCGGTGTACATTTATGTATCCGAAGTGTTCCCCACTAACGTCAGGCAGACGCTGCTGGCTATTTGTTCTTCTACAGGAAGAGTGGGTTCTACGTTAGCACCTTTGACTCCTCTATTAGTAAGTTCATTAGATTTTATTCATATTGGATTATTATTGACATTTTCAGCAACTTTAAGCTCTTTGCTTTAATTTTTTTTTTTTTTATTGTGTTTAAGGTGTGTTTTTTTTCTAGACAATCTTCCAAATTAAGTATTAAGTCATTAGTGAATTATTTGTAATGTCATGTCCAAAATAACACCCAAGACGCTTATTTTTTATGACCGGCTTAGTGTTTGACTACAGCTCACCTGATGTAACGGTATGGTTTAAGATGCACTCGTAGCCTGGATTGGAACAGGCTCTCAAGTGTGGCTACTGAAGCACACAGTTCGGTGCTTGGCACCAGTTTTTCAATTTGATAGTAGTAGTTAGCCAGCCAAGTACTACGATTACCTCACGAAGGTTTTCTTCACCGGCAGCTCAAGCTCATTGTTGAGATTTGAACCCACACCCTTCGACATGTCATCAAAGCACGCTAACCACTAAACTATCAGTGGTACACAATTCTGTACCACTGTTATTTGTTCTGTAGCTCGTAAATAAATCCTTAAAAAGTGTTATATTTCTAACTTTTACCCTTTTCAGTTTATTTTCTTCTTCCACAGGCTCTATACTACGACAACTTGCCATCGATATTCTTCGGAACGTTAGCCATCCTGGCTGGTTTACTGGTTTTCACATTACCTGAGACCATCAACGTACCTCTTCCGGATACTATAGAAGAAGCAGAGATGCTATCCAAAGCAAAGAGAGTCAAGCACTGATTCAGATTTCCATTGTAGTTCTAGCTGACTTGGAACGCTGTATTAAAAAATAATGTTTACGCGCAACACCGTTTTCCTATGGAGACTGACGTGGTTTTGGGACATTTTTGTTTTACTTATGCGGGATTTACTCACGTTTAATTATATCGGATACTCCGACTATAGTTACGCACATGCGGAGGTTTCTTTCATGGAGATAATGTCAAACAAGTCACAACAGATCAGTACAACTCGCGCACCAACCGCTGTCTTTTCGTGCAAGGCGCGTAGTGTGAAGCAAAACGAGGCCGCGCGCGCGTTGTACTCAGCTTTGTTTCCACGAAGAAGGGCACCGGATGCGACCGAAACTATAGTCTTGAGTATCCGAAAAAACTAAACGTGAGTTTTCTCGCATAAATAAAACAACACAGTTTTGTAATTTTCGTGCCAAATATGGAAGCATTATTATTGTATTATTGATGCAAATGATTCTTAAAAATCTTAAAAATTCGTTCTTTATGTTTAAATGCAGTAATAATCAATTACTAAGTTTTGTAATAATAGTTTTAAAAATTGCCATCAATGTAAATACGAATGTATGTATGTAATTCAAGTGCTAATGTACATAAGTGGCGATGACGCTGAGTCCTACGATATTTATTTATTTATAAGTATTGGCTAACATTTGACTTACGCAATGACGTATGGTTATTATCGGTTGTATGGTATAGATTTTTAATTCAATGTTGTAAATAATTTATAAGATCTTATAAATATTATACACGTTCTAACAAATATAATAAATACTTATTTCAAACCAAGCCCTGACACTAGCGCCGCCTGATAAAGAGATAAAAATAGTTACCATAAAATAAAACAATACATAATATTATTTCGTACAAGATTAGTTGCCAGGCTAGATATTTGACCACAGCTCACCTGATGTTAAGTGACGGTGTGATCGAAGATAGTAAACACACCTAGCTTGGAATGGAACTGAGTCTCATGTGAGGCTTCGGGAACACACCGTTAAATGCTTGGCGGCAGATTTTCAACTTGAGGGTGGTAGCTAGCCAGCCGAATACTAGAAAGTACCCTATCACCATGCTGTGGTTTCGTCACGATGTTTTCCTTCATCGGCAGCTCAAGTTCATTGTTGGGGTTTGAACCCACGCCCTTCGGCATGCGAACCTACGCGCTAACCACTGAACTATCATCGCGACAAATTTATATACATATTAGTGTATTTTTAGTTATTCAATGTATATGGCCTGTTAACCATGCAAAAAAAAATTATTTAAAAATAAAAAAAATACTCATACACAGAGAATATATATACAAATAAGCTACGAATAACATCAATTAGTAATTATTATAACTGCAAGAGATAAAAAAGTTTGAGTTGCTCTTTAAAAACAGCGATCGATATATTATGTATTTCTGAAACAAAAAATTTAAGAAAGCGAAGAAATGAGGTTGCTTACCTGACTTGACTGATTGTGTATAGAAATAATTTCAAAGGTAAAGTTGCTATCGCATAGAATCAGGCACCGATTTGTGCCCTAAGAGTTTTGCTATTATATTTTATTCAGGCGCTTTGTAGGTGAAGAACGTTGATTCTATGCCACTTCCCCGTCTCTGTAAACACTCGAAATGACAATAGACATTTCTATAAGGCACACTAATAGATATCGTAGCTGTTTGACTGCCCTGTTAGCTCATTTGGTAGCTTCGCTTCGGGAGCTGAATTGCTGGCTTGGGTTCGATTCCCATTCGGAACTAAAATTTTTGTGACAAACATGTTGATTTGAAGGTATATAGTTATATTATAAATTTATTAAGCACCTAACGGTGTGTTCCAGCAATCTAATTTGAGAACTAGTTCCATTCCAGGCTAGGCATATTTACCATGTTCGACCATACCGTCATTTCACATCAGGTGAGCTGTGATCAAACATTTAGCATCTGTCCCTCTGATACTTTTTATCTATCTAGAAAAATAATGTAAGTATATATTAACTAAGCTTACAATCATTCCAGGGGCCTCAGAACGATAAGACATGACTCAAGATCCGTCTGAGTATATTTAGGATATTAATCGTACCATAATTGTTTGTAAGACAAGAAAGGTCAAGTGTCGGTACCAATCTAAAAATAATCAAAAGTTAGTTAGAAAACAAAAATAATTGTGTTTGTATGTATATATAAACACTTACCCATCTATAGTCATAAACTTCCCTGTTAACTCATTTGGAATGTATAAGAGTCGTATGGCGTGGGTTCGATTCCCGCCATGACAAACATGTGACAATAAATGTGTATTTTGTGTTCAAGGTATACATGTAGTGTATTTATGCTTTCGTTTTAATTAATTTTGTGATTAAAATTAAAATTTCAACACACAAAAATACTAATAAAGAACTTCCGCCTGAACGAGAAAAATGTAGTATGTATACCATCACTTATAATATGTTTCCCATAGTAGAAGCATTGTTATGCAAAATATTTTTACATTTCATACCTCTTTACTTGATGAAGGTTAGAGACCCCTAGTAACGCATGGCGAATAAAACCGTCAGGCACAGCTAGTGTTATAATAAAATGACGGATAGATGAAGTTTGAATATGAATTTGGAGACAAAAAATAAAAGTTCTCACTTCAACAGTTTTTACTTTTATTGTCTTGTTATAATAGCTAGACAATTTGAAATTTTCACAGATGATGTATTTCTATTGCCGCTATAATGACAAATACTAAAAATAAAATAAAAATAAATATTTAAGGGGGGGCTCCCATACAACAGACTTGATTTTTATCTAGTTAATGGTACGGAACCCTTTATGCGCGAGTCCGACTCGCACTTGGTCGGTGTTTTTTTTTTCTTTCTTTCTAATTGAAAATGACACAGCTTGGATGGTTAGAGATCGACATTCCCGGCTAGTAGCCGATTCTTCGTCTATTATAGAGCTGACAAATAGATAGCTGTTTAGAAATACTACCACATGTGTCCCAAATGACACACAGCGATCACATGAATGATTTATAAATAAAAACGTTTCCCATGGCTATTTTTAAAAATATTATATTAATGCAATTGTACCCTTGTTCAGTTCGAATAAAGTTCAAATAGGTTTTGTAACAAAAACAAGATATGCCTTTCATTCTTCGAGCATCTTGCAAAGAGTGATTCAGTACTCTGGGTTTAAAGACCTTCCGACTTTTAATTGATTTCTTGTCGTATTTATCGACCTTCAATAATTCTGATTATTCTAAGTCTACTTATTTTATTGTAAATTTTACCTACCTAATATTGTAAAGAGGAAAGATTTGTATTTTTGTACATCTAACTTCTTCTTCAATCGTTCCCTCATGTCTGAGGATCGTGGTCACTGGAACCTCTTAGACGGACCATCTGTCTCCATCGACTCCGGTCCGAAGTAGCCCTCACCACCTGGTAGAATTTAGAAGAGGAGGTGGCTTCTTTCACTTGGTCAGACCATCGTGTTGGCGACCGGCCTCGTGGTCTCTTTCCTTCGGTATTGCCAACAATGACAAGCTTTTCAAGGCTGCCATCCCCTCTTCGCATTATATGGACGAAATAACATAGCAAACGCTGTTGACATATGGTGTATATATCTAACTATACTATTATAAAGAGGAAAGATTTGATTGAAAGAAAGAAAGAAAAATATTTAATTTTGTAACTAAGACACAAAAAACAAAAACGAACAAACAGTAATGTTGATTGTTTGTTTGTAATGAATAGGCTCCGAAACTACTGGACCGATTTTAAAAATTCTTTCACCGTGAGGAAGCTACATTATCCCCGGGTGACATAGGCTACTTTTTATCCCTGCATTCTAACGGGAACGGAAACTACGCGAGTGAAACCGCAAGACGTCCGCTTGTGTATAGATATACATTTTTAGTTATAAGATAATATGTTAATCTGGCAGCATTAAGTATACCAACTATTTATTTTGAAATGTTTGAGCAAAGATTTAACATTTATTAGGAATTGTTTGTTTTGACAATGCTTCACTATCTCGGGGCGAAATCATGGCTACGCAAATGAAAATCATTTACTTACTCTCTACCTATCACTTCAAAAACGCGTGAATGCGAAATAGCCGCTTCATTGTCTTGCTCCGTTGAAAACTCGCTGAAGTTGGGTAAAGTATTCATGTTTATATTTGGAAGGAGTACATGAGTTGAACGCCATATTCTGCCTTTCGGCGTGCAAAATCTTTTGTCTTTTTATCCATCATTAAATAACATTTTACGACACAGTGAAAGAAACTAATAAAGTATAGTTGATAGATTTTATTGAATGTATAATTTATACCACATCAAACATATATAAATTTATATTATTAAAATAATTGATATTGTAAACACATACCTACATGAAAGTATCATATGTTCATATTTGTATTCATCGGAACAGATGAATGGGATGTTATCGTTGTAAACCAAACATCCCAACTGCAACACGATTTTACTATGTACAATAGTAAAATTATTATCTCACATGAGGCATCGTTATCACCTGGTAGTATAGTATTTACAAATAAATTTGAGAATCCATTCATAAAATCAGATCAATAGACAAAAACATATTTTTTGTTAGGTATATATACTAAAAAGCGATTTAGGTTAATGCGTAAATCAATCAGCTGCCATTTGAAATTGACCTGCAAACATTGTCACAGATGCTACAATAAACAATTTCTATTGGATTATCACAAACAAAATGCGTGCGAGTGACACCTCGACGCATTCTCGACGGTCTCACAACTATAAAAGACGATCCACAAATACTGACAAAGACGACAACCATCGATGGATAAGTACATACAATTGGCATAAAGAATGATGTTCGAAGAGAAATGTATAGCGTCAAACACAGCTGCCCGTTTTAAAGAGTGGAACGGCGTAAGCGCGTGGCGCGATATACGATGACGTTTCTCGCGAAGCGTCGCCGTCTGGTCGAGTGCTACAAATGCGGTCAGACCGTCAGACCGTGCGATACTCTATACGCACCACACGCGATCGCACGCCGGCCGGTCTCGTCTTCACACAAAAACCCAGCGAATATTCACCAGCTTCACAATCCAAGATAGATCTCAACTGAAGTGTACACGTGATCTCACTTTAAGGTTAGGAACAGTCCTGACCGGTGCTCCGGTGAAATAGGTCATGGTGTAACCGTAGACTGACATGTAAGTACTGACCATATTTACAATTTTGTTGATTGATTTTAAATGAAATGTTACTATAGATTCAATAACTGTACCAGTGTAGTGAAACAAATTAGAATAAATATAAAGGCATGAAGATTCGGCTTGTTCGTTGTTGTTCAAGTTTTTATGTTCAGAATACGCTCGTCTTCATATTGACATGCTTCAGTTACGTGTCAGTTGTTTTGAGTAGTGCCTATTGTAACTTCCTTCAACATGATCATCATATTGGTAATGTTGACTGTAACATGTGAACAAACGTCGATTAAAGCGCTAGTTTTCTTTTCACCTTGTCTGTCTTTCTTTGAAAGAACTCCAGTTTTATATCCACGTTTTTACTTTTTAGTCTAACATGTTATTTTGTCCTTATGCTTATCAACTAGATACTATTAACTGTGCTTATCAGGGATGTTAGATGACCACTCTGAAGTCCTTGTACCAGCTGACTAAAAAGCTGGTATTAAAGACGGAAAACTGGTACCAGGGTTGCCAGATGTCGAAATTAAAAAAAAAGCATAAAAATCGCTTAAAAACTGTGTTTCACACATATATTAAAATAAGTATAGGTTTATAATTTCATTCCTTGAAGTTGGAGCTAGTTTTTTAAAGGAACTCTGTATTAGAATGTTTTTTATATATTGGTACGTCTAACATCACTAGTGCTTATAAGCAATATTGTTCGTTATTTTTCTTTTAATTTTAATATAAGTATGACTCATATTTTTTTCACATTATTTTTACAATAAAGTAATTTATTATTATGCTGTATCGTTGGGAACACATCATACCATTTCTATGGGTGAAAGGTTCATACGTAATCTGAAACAGCTGTCGGTTGTTGAACCGCAAATTCGTCCGGTCGGTGTATTTTGGAACAACAAAAGAACTTCCATGACAAATGTTTACCTGCTTTAACAATGTCTAAAAATGTTATTATTATCTTTCCTTTCCTTTCTTCACATGCATCTTTAGAAAAATAAAATTTGTCATCAGTATTTAGATACTTGATGGTAGATCTCCTTAGCTTAAGGTCGTATAGATAGATTAAACAAAAAAAAAGTATTTAAGTATTGTATCAGTTATCTCACTTCCATCACACAAGCTTTGCTTAGTTAGGGGTCAGATGGCGCTGTGTGTAATTTCCTATGATATTTATTTATTTTAAAACATTACCAGAATGTTCTACCGCAAAGCATTAGTGTGTAAATATCACTGTGTTCCTATTTGAAGGGTACTGTCTAATTACATGCGTGACAAAACTAACCCATAGAAAGTTTTACGAGTGCCAAAGCAGCGATGCCCTAGACTTTGGTTTTTGCTAGTCCAAGTTCTGTACTTACATATCGCGGAAATGGTCATAAACATGCGTTATCTCTTACAATCAAGAGATCGTCTCGTTTGTTTCATTCCTTCATATTTCTTCTTTTCTATTTTTCATTTAAAAGAACTTATAACTTAGAATAGGTATTTATCAAATCAGCTGATAATTTTACCTGTTTGTGTCAGTTGACTTTTTTATTTAATTCTTAGTAGAAGATATTCCAATAAAATACTTCATACCTTGTGAAATGTTTCATTTTTATACATTTTAGTAATCGTGAATATTTTACATAAATAATTCGTGCAGTTGAAAATAACCAAAGTGAAGTTATTTTTTCCTACTTGAACTAGGTAGGTATGTAGGCAAATTAAATTGACTAACTTTCTTCTTCCTATATTGTATTAATGTATAAAGAAAATGTAATTCAAGATGACAATGTCACAATGTCACGGACCCCGGAGTCTGTGGAGGGTATAAATTAAAAAATAATAAGGGTATAAATTAAAAAAAATAATAATAAAAATATGATGAATGATGTGGATATTATCTTGAGATAAATCCAATGTAAATAATAACCGAAACATATACCTATATTCGACTAAATAAAACTTGCAATTAATAATTTTCAAAAAGAGACAAAAATTTATAACCATCTTAGAACTGTTGGAATTTTGTTCAACCTCAAATCGACAAAATTTGTGAATTTTCCCTAAAAGGCATGTTGTTACCAACAGAACATCTTGTTTGGCCTACTTTCTTTTTTGCTTCATCTCTTTGCTTACGCAGATAAAATAATAAAATGTTAGGTAGCAAAATAAAAATGTTAACAAGCACGTTTTTAACTCAATCAATATTGCGGAGATCTTTGTAATCCATATTCAAGTAAAAAAAAACTTTTCAAACAAATTTTTTTTTTTAGAAATCGAACCACATCTTATATAAAGAGAGTTTTGGCGGGAACGCGGGAAGAGTCGTGTCGCTCCGTTGTATTTTTTTTCCAAAACTAGTGTTTTGTCGAGTGTTTATGTATAAAAATGGTGGTGTTTTATTCATAAAGTGCCGAATTACAAGTGCGAGTGTGGGAAAATGATATGATGTGGTGAAACATGAGTTTTCGTGTTGCTTCCAAAACTCCATCGAAGCTTTATAATAAAGTTGCCACTACTTTACTAAAGCATGACTGGAATTAACTGACACGAACTGGACTTGACAAAGACGACTTTGACGATAATTATAGCTAAGATACAGCAGAAATAACACTTAAGACAAGGCAGTATGGCTTTATAGCTTTAACCTGCCCAAAGGGGCAAATTATTAAAAAAAAAAAAAAAAATTATGTAAAAGAGCTACCAGAGTAAAATAAAGAAACCAATTTTGAATTTTTGTATTTCGAATTTTAGTACTCAAATTGTAAGTATCTACAAAATCTTAATACATCCAGTCATGCAACGTAAATAACTAACAAACAAATAAATACACCTAACACAGTAAAACAGTTAAAATAATAAATATTGAATTAAATAATAAAATGAAATAATATTATATTAATATTGTGGTTAATTTATTGCATTATATTCCGGAACGAATTCAATTTATTCAAATAACGTGTTCTAGAAAATTGCATTCGCTAAGTGGATGGTGTAAAATACCCTAACAACAACATCATAGTCAAGCGAGACGAGGCTGTGCGCGCTGCAATAAGCTTTGTCTCCATAACGGTGTTGCCAATTCAAATTTTTAAGTGAGGTGTACATCAGGTAAAAAACTGTTTGTATGGAAAAAGATCAACAGCAGGCCGAGTCACTGCTACAAAACTTACAATACAAAAAAACCGACCCTTAGGCCAACTAAACGCATTGCTCCAATGAAACAGCGAGGTTTCGGAGTAAACGAAAATGTCAACGATGTATACAATGTTTTAGATTTTTGTTAATTTTTTAAATACTGCTCCATAGATTTTGATACAATTTATATGGGACCACCTCTAAAATATGATCTACCAAACAAAAAAATAATCATCAAAGTCGATCCATAATTGGAAAATTATCGCGTAACAAACATTTTTTTAAAATACAGTCGAGTTGAGAATCTTTTCCTTTTTTGAATCGGTTAAAAAAGGAAACACATTACATTTGCCAACATTTTAACGTTAACTAAATTTTTGCTAATTTTCTCTACATGCGATACTTGTTTGAAAAAAATAACAATTAATTATTTTTAATAGATTCAAATTTTATTTAGAACTTTGTAATGTTGGGATTCGGAATCGGATACAGTCGAACAATACACTTATTTAAACACTCGAATACCCTAAAAGTGAATTAGTTATAAATGAATAAATTAATTATTATCGTAGAATTTGCGTAAAGCCGTAGAATTTCCTAAGGCCACATGGTTGCAGCCGTAGGCCGTGGATTTATTGATTTTTATTGCCGTAGCATTGGCAACACTGCTCCATGATAATAGCCACCCAGATTTGACCGAAACTGAAGTCGGAGTATCCGATAAAATCAAAAATGTTAATAGAAACACTCACTAATAGTTCAAATCATTTTAATTATGTATATTAAAGACCCTACTTACTCATATAAAACGTATAGAAATGTAAGTCTAAAGTGGAATTAGCAGTGAAGGCTCAAGGTCAAATCCTAAAGGTGACCCTTGTTAAAACATGCGTTGTCGAGAAGCTTCTTTATCTGTAACACTAATCAACGATGAGTCCTCGCTATTAATAGTTAGTCCTTTGTTTTAACAATGAGGACTCAAAATTGGACTCATATTATTACTGTTAGCATGAATTGAGTTTATCCTTCTTTAATTTTGGCGTCGCATTTTGTGAATTTTCCAATGTCAATGTGTCAAAAATAATTTATGTCAAACTTTCGCTTTTATATTTGTAGGATTATTATTATAGTAGCTGCGCGAGTTTTACCCGCGTGTTGATGGATGATGATGATTATGAAAAGTATCCTATGACTTATTCCAGGGCCTAAAGTACCTACTTGCAAAATTTCTCCCAGATCCGTTGAGTAACAAACAACAAGCGTAACAAACAAACAAACTCACATTCGTATTTAGACATATTAGTAAGAACTAGCTGCGCCCCGCGGTGTACCCGCTACATGTTTTCGGGATAAAAAGTAGCCTACATGTTAAGGTAGGTATCAGCTACCTCCATACTAAAGTTCATCCAAATCCGTTCAGTAGGTTTTGCGTGAAAGAGTAACAAACATCCACCCATCCAAACTTTCACATTTATAATATTAGTGGGATTAATAAAACATAATTATTATTGCTTGAACTAGGTACTAGCCTTTGTTTAATTATCATGGGTAGGTAAAAGATGCATTGAAGATATAATACAAGATCTATAAAGTATGCTCACGAAACGTTTTTCAATGAACGTGCAGAATACGAATTTAAGTGAATTTGCCTTAAAAACCACTTTTTAGCACGAGTGATTCAAAGACAATTGAGTCGTGCATTTATCATTAGCAAACTTTAAATGGTTTGGCCACAGTCTGCACTGAAATTGAACTTGACTGTAATTTATATAATTTTACTCACAATATGAAAAAATAAAACAAATTTTAAGTTTTAAAGGATTTTTTGGCAACGACATGCCGCGGCTATAACTATTAGTTACAAAGTTACAGTGTAGCTTCTTTCTGGGATACGTTGATACGTTCAAAATTACCATACTTATTGCAAGGTCTGAATGACCACTATAAAAGTCCAATTCGTAAAATAAATAATGTTTTTTTTTTACTGTGATATTAATAATGTACTCATCTAATATTAATTTTGTAATTTTTCTTTTATTTCTTTGATGTCTAATTTGTTTGGGATTATTTAAATACCCGAAATATATTACATTATTATTATTCTGTATGTATTATAAGTATGTATTTACAAAAAAAAAAAGTATTTATGTATTCTATCAGTTACCTGACTTCCATCACACAAGCTCTGCTTAGTTCGGCCAGATGGCGCTGTGTGTATAGTCCTACGATATCTAATTATTTATTTTCTATCGTTTCTTAATAAGTTTATTAATCAAAATAAAATATTTTAAATTAATACTATTTACAAATGTATACAAATAACTTAATCTAAAAATCCGTCAGAGGAGGGATATGTGGCCAGAATGCTGGCAGCATTGCAATGCTAAGCTGTTGACCAAAGTAGATGCAAGCATTCACGTCACCTGAAACCTCTAAACGTTTGGCCAGATCCCAATTTAGATCGATATAAATATTGTTTTTCCATATCTAAGTAATAATATTCAGAACCATTAAAAAGGGAATATTTACAAAGAAAGCACTTTATAATGTTGTATAGATCTTGCACTGTGTTTCTTTCTAGAAGTAATTTTACGCTTCCATAACCGACATGATTTCAGTAATAAACGTCAACTTTTTATCTATCACATATTGTATTCAAACTAAACGTTACGTTGGTCAACATCTTTGACATGTTTTATTGGTTACTGATCATAAATCAAGTGCAGTATTGAATAGAGACTTTGTAGTCGTTGAATACATAGATACAAATGTATCTTCATTCTCCGTTGTATAAGCATTTTCGTTGCAATTTGCAATCTGATTGTCAACATTATTTGTATTAATTTTAACATTCTGTAAGACCCTTAAGTAAGTATACGGTTTATTTCTCTTTTCCAACAGTTTATCAAAAATATGTAGCGTTTCTCCATGGTTGATTAATAAATCAGTTGTTGTTTGTTTAAAAATTATTTAACCATTTTTTTATGTGTTATTTTCGGTGTTTTATTTACATTTGTTTATCTGATTAATAGTAAAAATAAATTACTTATTATTCATTTTACAACACTGATAACCTGATTTTTTAAACTATGGAGTAGTCACAAGTGTAGCTAACCGGAATGCCTTATCAGTAATGACTAAAATAACATAATTTCCCATTTTAGTATAATCATCAAAAACATGTGAAATACACGTGGTAAATAATTATAATAAGAATAGCATATCTTTGACCGTTGGATTTTTTAATTATATCTTGTGTTATCTCAGACGATTTCTAGACGATAAACTGAAGAGCATGTACAAAATATTTTATTGATTTGTCATGTAACTGACATTCTTTACCAAACAAAAATCGTGCCCCTATTTACTAAACAAAATAAAAAAACCGGCCAAGTGCGAGTCGGACTCACACACGTAGGGTTCCGTATCATTATCTCTAATAAAACTAAACATTCTGTGAATAGTTAAAGCGTGTACCTGTCACCGTTATTAGTATCGAGCAAGAAACGGTAAAAAAATCAAGTTTGTTGTATGGGGGGTCATAAATATTTAAGGGCGGCTCCCCTTAAATGTTTATTTTATTTTACGTTTAGTATTTGTTGTTATAGCGGCGATAGAAATGCATCATCTGTGAAAATTTCAACTGTCTAGCTATCACCGTTCTTGAGATGCAGCCTGGTGACAGACGGACGGACGGACGGATAGCGAAGTCTCAGTAATAGGGCCCCGTTTTTACCCTTTGGGTACGGAACCCTAAAAATCGAAGAATTTCGACTTTTGATTGAAGCCTTCAGTTCATACTTTTTTAGTAGCGATGATAGCTCAGCGGTTCACACACCGAAGGGCGTGAGTTGCTGGTGTAGGAAAACATTGTGAGGAAACTATAGCATGGTGGTACTTTCTAGTACTCAGCTGGCGAGCTACCCTCAAGTTGAAAATCTGCCGCCAAGCACCTAACGGTGTGTTCCGGCAGCCTCACTTGTAAGTTCCATTCCTGACTAGGTGTGCTTTCATCTTTGACCACACCGTCACTTAACAACAGCTGAGCTGTGGTCAAACACCTAGCTTGTCAACCAAAAAACCCATTGGATAACGTTTTGACGTCTGTGGTTAATACGTTAGTTGTTGTTTTCTACTTACATATACTTACTTATCACAAATTAAGTACCTTGCGCGGAATTGGTCGCATACGGTACGCAAAGCCTACATTGTTTGAGGAGGTATGTCTATTATCAGTCAAAGTTTTATTGTTATTGTCGCAGAGTGTCATATCAAATACGAACCATATCATGATACAACCGTTTAAGTATTTGGAACTTTGTCTGCGGTCGAGTTGACCCTGGAGTTATTGAACCCGTACTAAAGATTGCACTGCAAAATTCGAGGTTTGCACGTTTGCTACATTATTATTATCCTTATTTTTGTCTACTTCAAATGTACTTGTTTGAATACCTACTCATTTATCCGTAGGTATACTACGTAGTCATGTACAATTTCAAATGTTTCAATTGTTGTTCTTGTTGTTGCCTTATTATCTATGGTACCAAACTTCACAAATCCTCTTGGCCTACTTAAAAGAGATGGCGAGATGAGTTTGACAATTGACACACACTGCAACAGTTGTAAATCAAAAGCTCTCGACTATAAAAAATGGAATGAAGAAGGGAAAGTTATGCCATACAAAAAGACAGCCACGACTAAAAATAAATAAGCAATAATAATAATAGGCAGATGTGTTTTACACCATAGTAAAAACATAGAAGTATCGACGTATGGAAATATCTTATGCTCTTGGGTAAATAATATAGCATACAAAAGGAGTAAATCTTCTACAATTACAATACAACGTAAATCAATAGCATTAAAGTTTTTTTTTTTTTTTTTTTTATTGTTGACAGGCTAGGTGTTTGACCACAGCCCACCTGATGTCAAGTGAAGGTGTAGTCGAAGATGGTAAAGCACACCTAGCCTGGAATGCAACTGGCTCTCAAGTGAGGCTGCCGGAACACACCGTTAGATGCTTGGCGGCAGATTTTTCAACTTGAGGGTGGTAGCTAGCCAGCCGAGTACTAAAGTACCCTACCACCATGCTATGGTTTCCTCACGATGTTTTCCTTCACCGGCAGCTCAAGCTCATTGTTGGGGTTTGAACCCAGGCCCTTCGGCAAGCGAACCTACCGCGCTAACCACTGAGCTATCATCGCTACAAAGTAGAAATTACACGGTCATACAACACTAGTAATCGTTGAAGCAATGTAATGTGTTTGTGTTTCTATACACACACTTTTGGTTTAGTTAGTCAAAATGACTGCATAAGAATCAAATTTGCCATGTTCAACCACGTTCAATTTTGCGCTAAGCTCAAGTGGTTCCTTATCCGTCGTCGCAGGGATGCTTTCATTATATCCCTCCTTTTTAGCACTCTCTGTAACTCTTCTTTCCCTTGCTACCTTCAAGAACGATTTAAGTTTCGAGACTCCATCGACGCACGTTCATTGAAATCGACACGTCTTCTTTCACTAAATGTCCCTTTACATAAAACTCATTCTATAAAACCTCTTTCACTGTGAAAGCTATTAGATTTTGGAATGAGCTTTCCGTAGAAATACAGAGGGCTCAAACAGTCGAGGTTTTCAAGAGTAGATTTAAGTTGCACTTTCTAAAATAATCTTGTGATTCACTATCTCTTATTTGTTTAATGTTTATGCATAGTAGCATATGTAAATGTATATCTATAGGTACATAATTATGTATGTCTACAAGTAAATATTCTATGAGGTATATTTATACATTGATATTTTATAATATAGATTCTATACGTTCTTATGTCTTTTAAACAATACTATGTTTAAAATGTTTTTTTATTTTTTGTTTTAATTCTCTTGTCACACCCCGTCCTCAATTTAGTAAAATCCTCTCCATACTAAGGTTACCTGGATATCGCTCTTAACGATAAGGCCGCCAATTGTTTCACTCGTGTTAAGTTAATGTTGTTATAATTGTTTGTAATTTGTGTGAACAATAAAGAGTTTCGATAATATTGGTTTGCTATCAAGTTGCTAGTAATGTCGTTTCTTTTTGTTTTGTGAAGCCAATATTTGTTTTGTTTTATTTTTATTATGGTTATTTGTCCGAATGTTTGATCACATAATAGTTTCTGTGTCGTAAAATGATAATTAATAATAGGTAAGAAGTCAAAGATTTGCATGCCGAAAGGCAGAGTATAGTGTTCAATTAATGTACTTCTTCCAACTACTTTGTATACCCATTTAAGCAAGTAAATAATATGAATATTTATTTTAATTATCTACGTGTAATGAAATCTACGTGTTGGTGCTACTTTATGTGTTCCCAATGCTAATCAAAAAAAATAGAATCGGATGTTCAATGACAAACTTGATAAGTGTATCGCAACTTAAAATATGTATCGATAAAGTAACACCAAGTTCTGAATTAATCAATCACGATTCGTTTGAGTGTATTTCGTACATTTGCAATTCGAGGTCAAGGTCTTCTTTGGTTTTAAGACTATCAATGTATTTTCATATTTTTAAGGTTCTTAAGGTTAATTCTCAGTGCCTACCTATCCACCTAATTGTGCTGGCGTAACAACTCAAAATGTGTCTTGGCCTCCAATACTAAAGAGCTCAATTATTATGAAACTTCAACTACGTGCCAAGTATTTGAGTTCCAGCTCTTATAGATCTTGAGCCACTTCTTTGGCTGGCAGGCTTTCGACCTCTATAGTCCAAATTATGTCCTGATGACAACGCGATCTTCTTTCATTCATAATTTCTTTATTTCTCTGGATTTTCAGCAGAGTCGTATTTGATTTTGTCTCACCAATATTGGGATCTGCTACTAGCTCTTCAATCTCTCGATTTTTACGGATCCTCTAGCTGCCTTCATCACGCCTAGTCGGACACAGAATTTTCTTAAATTGCTTTCAGCCGACAGTTTCCATTCTATTTTTAAAATTAGACTATTGTCTTTCACACTGATCCTTAATCATCAGCTCTTGATTAGTATCTGGTAATTTTTAACATGTTTTTATTTCTAGATCAAAAAAATGTTTTCTGAAAAGCAAGCAGTGAATATACGTACCTATATACAATATGTATATCACACATTGTTGAAATTTAGTTTTTTTAGTATTAGTTTGTTTAAATTGTGTTGTCCTTTCTTATTCAGTAGTCCAGTTACGTATCATTGAATTACGTTGGGACCACCTCAGACAATCTGTCCCAATTGTAAACGATTGTCTTGCTGAGGATGTGTACAAAACAAAACTATTTTTTGTCGTTACTTACTGCACGTAACATCTACTCTATCATGACACTCAACGTCTTACGTCTATCCACGTCTCCTTAATCTTTGATTTCTTCCTATGCTCTGAAATTTTTGTCGATTGAGTTAATCTGAGAATATTTATGACCAGAACTGAATAGATCTATATAAATACATCAAACTGCTGCGATGGTGTAGTTATTAAAAGGGGAAAGCAGGAATGTGAAACGTTTTAGATTTCCAAGAAGTCCAAGTCACTAATTTAAACTTACTTACAAGTGAAGTGACTCATGCGTCGCAGGCGTACTGGCGCCTACTGCATTTAACTCATGTCTCCATATAAGGCCCTCGACAAATACGACTTTGCTTTGGTACATTAATGTTACTAGCTCTTACACGCAGATTTCTTTGGTCAACACATTCAGACTCATCGACAAATAATAGCCGACCTACCATAATCGTGTTATTGTTTAAATATTTCAATAATTTAGTGGCACAAAAAATAGCAGAATACCCTAATTTGATGCCTCTGGTACTCGCATTAAGGCACACTTTGTTTTTAAAACCCAGAACCTTCTCACATTTATTGGCTTGAACGCATTATGTCAGCAGTGAAGTAATTAAGCAGCAAGATACCTGTGATTATATTTTACAGTAAGGAAGTCAACAGAAAAGTTCAGAATTCATTGGTGAAAAATAGCACTCAAGTAAGGTTGCCGGAATTCACCGTTAGATGCTTGGCGGCAGATTTTCAATTTGAGGATGGTAGCCACACCTTCACTTAACATCCGGTGAGTTGTGGTCAAACACCTAGCCTGTCACCCATTAAAAAAAAACATTCAGTGATTTTGTATAACAAAACAGTGTATAAAATTAGCGACCACTAAAGTTAACCGCTGAATACTTATGTATATTCAATACTTATACATCTTGGCGGTAATCTGATATTTAACCTTCGATGAGGCCCCCACAACCAAAGGAATCACGCTCGGCTGGACGTTCGACTTGTACACATAATTTAGAAAATATTTTTTTACAAACAATGCAACCATAACGTCTACGAGTATATTGAGGACAAATTCAGGACAATATATAACTTGTCAGGGTTAGATTCCACATTTTTTATTCGCACGACAAGGTTGTGGAACTCTCTGCCGAAGTCTGTGTTCCTTGTAAAAAAATCATCAAAACCGATTCATAATTGGCGAAATAATCGCGTAACATACATACAAAACAAAATAACATATAGTCGGATTGAGAACCTCCTCACATTTTGAGTCGGTTAAAAAACTAAATATTTTTCTCGTTTCTTTATGTAAAAGTAATGTGACGAACGATGCACTCTCCTGATGGTAAGAGATAACGCATATCCATGACCATTGCAGCGATACACAGAACTTTGAGTAGCAAAACAAAGTCCGGGGCATCGCTGCTTTGGCGCTCATTACTTTGGAGACTTTCAATTTTTGACAGCCCTGTTGCTTCATTGGTAGTATGTCTGCTCCAAGAGCTGAAGGGCGTGGATTCAACAAATATTTGTTCTGTGTCTGGGTGTTCTGTATTTATTATAAGTATGTATTTACAAAAAAAAACTATTTAAGTATTCGATCAGTTGTCTGAATTCCATCACACAAGCTTTGCTTAGTTTGGGGTCAGATGGGGATGTGTGTAATGTCAAAAAAAATATGCCTATTCTCAACAGCCCAGTAATTTCGCTAGCTGCAGTAGGTACCCTTCAAACCGTAACACAGAAATGTTTACACACTACTGCTTGGTGGCAGAATATCTGGTACTGCGAGTACTAGACGACTTCCTGCTAAGGAAATATACCACCAAGTTCTCACACTATAACTCAAGATATACAAACTAGTTAATCTTAATAGCTCTTTATACTATTAAGAGGTCAATTAATAAGGCCAAGTAATCGCTACTAATGGACTACGCTTAATTCATTCAATTAGTAGATAAGAGGATCCGCTCACCTTTATCTTGCTGTAATCAAGGTGATCATTTGTTATAGATGGTAATCTATTAAACGCGCATGACAAATATAGGATAAATACACATTTTTTTGTAATCCTCTACATTTTTTTCACACAGCGAGAATGTATGGTTCTTTGCCGGAATCTGTGTTTCACAAAGCTCATTTTTTTTTCAATACAAATATAAGAAATGAGCCGAACGAGACGCTTTCCTGATGGTAAGAAATAACGCCTGTCCGTGACCATTGCAGCGATTCACAGAACTTTTGTACGGCACTTGTGACACAAGCTGATTTCTATTTCTTGTATGCACAAAAAATAGTTTCTATGATAGAATTAATTAATTATTTACTGTAAAGATAATATATATCCACATCTACACTAACGCGAATCTACATTAAAATTCACATTATCGGGAGCAAAGATACCGGCAAAAGCTTATACGTGCGCGGTTGGTTCGCATGCCGAAGGTACAAACCCCAACAATGAGCTTGAGTTACCGATGAAAGAAAACATCGCGAGGAAACCATAGCACGGTGGTAGGGTATTTTCTAGTGATCGACTGGCTAGCTAACACCCTCAAGTTGAAAATCTGCTGCCGAGCATCTAACGGTGTGTTCCGGAAGCCTCACTTGAGAGTCACTTCTATTCCAGGCTAGGTGTGCTTTACCATCTTTGACCACACCATCACTTAACATCAGGTGAGCTGTGGTCAAACACCTAGCCTTTTTTCTGGTTGACACCAGAAAAAAACAATAAATAGGACGTTTCGTAAATTTTACTGCTTCAAAATTTACGAAATAACACATATTTATCACACTACTTTACCTGAAAAGTTGCTCTAGTATACAATGGCAAAATCATCGGTGCTACATCTACCAGTGTCGTTGGACACAGCGCCATCTGATCCCAAACTAAGCAGAGAATGATGAATGATTCTGTGATGGAAGTCAGATAACTGATAGAATACATAAATACTTCTTATTTGTATATGCATACTTATAATACATACAGAACAGACCCAGACACAGAACAAACATTTGTTGATACATAAAATGTTTGTCCTAAACGGGAATCGAACCCACGTAGTTAATTAGTAGTTTATTGTATAGGTAGTATATTTTTCAGTTGCGATGCTGGCTTGATATGAAGATCATTTCACTTTATTCCTAGGTGTAAATTTAGATTATGCAAATATCTTACGTTTTACGAATTACGAACTTCCACGATTTTTACGCGCATATTTTGATCACAGGCTACCTTCTTAGCGTCTAAAAGTAAAATCTTTGATAAGCCGTCATTGTTTTGTACAAATTTTAATGTGGAAACAAAGACAAGAGACGCGTGTTTATAAGTCGTGAACGTGTAATGTTGCCAGGTTTCATCGCAATATGTAAAGACCTTCAAACTTTATCGTAATTTGCAAAATTTGGCGACGTGTTTTATGTAAAGTATAACAATTGTGACAATGCCACATTGGAGCAAGAATTTGTTATAAGTACTAAGGGTATTTCATACGCCGTAGGGCGTGGGTTCAAACCTCAACAATTAGCTTGAGCTGCTGGTGGATGGAAACATCCTGAGAAAGCCATAGGATGGTGGTATGGTACTTTCTAGTACTCAGCTGGCTAGCTACTACCTTCAAGTTGAAAATCTGTTGCCAAGCACCTAATAGTGTGTTCCGACAGCCTCACTTGAGGTCCAGTTCCAGGCTAGATGTGTTTACTGTTGGTTCATTGATAGTATGTCTGCTTCAAGAACTGAAGGGCGTGGGCTCCAATTCCCACCCAGGATAAACATTTTGTGGGGTAAACAAATGTTTGTTCTGTTCTGTATTTATTATAAACTAGCGGACGCCTCGTGGGTTCGCGTTCCCGTGGGAATACAGGGATAAAATATAGCCTATGTCACTCGGAGATAGTGTAACTCTCCAACGGTGAAAGATTTTTTTAAATCGGTCCAGTAGTTTCGGAGCCTATTCAATACAAACAAACAATCAAATCTTTCCTCTTTATAATAGTACTAGCAGCTCGCCCCGGCTTCGCACGGGAAAACAAAACTCGATTAACAATATAATTTTTTTGATCCAGTAGTTTCGGAGCCTATTCAATACAAACAATCAAATCTTTCCTCTTTTATATAGATATGTATTTACAAAAAAAAGTATTTTAAGTACCAGACTTCCATAGTACATAGCTTTGCTTAGTTTGGGATCAGATTGTGCTGTGTGTAATGTTCTAATTTATTTACTATCTTCGGACACACCGTCACTTAACATCAAGTGATCAGTGGTCAACACCTAACCTGTTAACAATATTTAAGCTTGTTGATTTTGTTTAGAGAACAGCAAGTACGAGTACAGTTGGTGTAAGTTCCCACAGTGCTATGATTTCCTGGTTAGTTGTTCTCAGGGCCTTTGATTACGCGTTCAGTACATTACATATTCAAGTGTCGTAGACTCAGGTGTGATGTTGTGATCTTACTGAATACTGAATAATAATTACCGCTTCTATTATTGTTTAATAGTAACCAAAGTAGCGATTTTGTAGCGATGATAGCTCAGTGGTTAGCGCGGTAGGTTCGCATGCCGAAGGGCGTGGGTTCAAACCCCAACAATGACCTTGAGCTGCCGGTGAAGGAAAACATCGTGAGGAAACCATAGCATGGTGGTAGGGTACTTTAGTACTCGGCTGGCTAGCTATCACCCTCAAGTTGAAAAATCTGCCGCCAAGCATCTAACGGTGTGTTCCGGCAGCCTCACTTGAGAGCCAGTTGCATTCCAGGCTAGGTGTGCTTTACGATCTTCGACCACACCTGCACTTGGCATCAGGTGAGCTGTGGTCAAACACCATGTCAACCATAAAAAAAAAAGTAAGAAGACGTTTAATTAGTTACGTTTTGACTGTTATATTCTACTAGCAGCTCGAATCAAAACAAAACTCGATTAATAATATAAATTTATGGATCCTGTAGTTTCGGAGCCTATTCAATACAAATAAACAAAAAATCAAATCTTTCCTCTTCATAAGATGTAGATGACTGTGTAATAGTCAGATATATGATATTGCGGACTTATAATTATGTAGCTGTCAATTTGCTCTATAAAACGTCTCTTTATTCCATTGTCAATAGTTTTCGCTGCGCATGCTAAGTAAGGATTTTTTACAGCTTGGATTACGTTATTGAATTTTCCATACGGATCCCTAATTGTTTTTTAAATAAAATAAAGTCTATGTCCATCACGGATAATGTAGTCTAATAATGAAAGAATTATTAAGATCGGTCCAGTAGTTTCGGAGCCTATTCAATACAAACAAATAAACAATCAAATCTTTCCTCTTTATAATAGTATAAATAAATAGATTAACAAAGATACTACATCTAGATACTATCTGTAACTGTAACTTCAATTAGGCTTTTTTGGGGCTTAATGTACTTTTATGATAAACGTTTTTTATTATAGCCCAATGGCAAAAGCCCAATCACCCAGAGAGTCAGAGCTTCTTAAACTTTGGCTATTCATAATCATAATCATATTTATTGATGACGTAGAAAAGGTCTGACAGGTCAAGAAGAATTTTCAATGACAATCAAAATACAAAAATGTCATATCAATAAATATACATAATCATATAACATGCTATAGATATAATAAAGACCTGCGTGGGTATCAAACCCACGCCCTACAACCCATAAAACAAAATAACTATCAAATGAGCTAACTTTATCCTGGGATTTAGGTAAGTAGATATTTTAATTGCGCACATGGGGAATGTCCATTATATACCGGTGACGCTTTGGTCGTGTTTGTCTAACCATCCCATAATGGAAAGAGGCAGGTGGAATCAAGTACACTCACCGTTCTCTTACCCCTCACCGCTGATACTAGCCCCCTGTCTGCACCATTCCTATCTCAAAGTTAAACTTTTCCATTCATTTCAGAGTTTACAAAGGACACCAAAGTTACATCTGACCGCTTACTGAAGTCCCGCTTGTCCGAAAAGCAACGACCGTCCCGCATCCACCGGTCCTTTGAGAATGGAGGACAAGAAAGAAATCAATCTAGACTCTATCTTAGAGAGTCTGGGACCTCACGGCAGATACAATCTATTGAATTTCGTGTTCCTACTTTACCCAATACTCTTGAGTGCATTCTTCGAGTGCGGATTCATTTTTGAAGCTCAGGAACAAATGTACAGGTTAGTTTATTTTGCATCAGTTTTTGTGCAATCGACAATTCATATGAACCTAGAAGAAAACTTGAGAAGATTGAGCGCACAAGATAAATGACGAAGATGTCGATCAATTTGAGCCAGAATTTCTGTATTCGTTTCTTTGACATTTTTAATTGCGTGTAGGTAGTTAGTGTACACTTACAGCCCTAGTTTGTTCTTTTACTAATAGTTTGGCCATTGTATATTTGTACATTAATTTTAGATTTGGTTTTGTACTATTGACAAAATTATATCGACCCGTAATTATTGTTAATAACCTGGTAAAAGTTCATGAATATTTCTGTATAATTATTAGCTAATGTATTAGGTTTTGTGTAACAGTTTCAGTTATCTCTACAGAGTACAAAACAAAATCGCTTCCCGTCGTCTGTACGCCTAGATCTTTTAAACTACGCAATGGATTTTAATGTGCTTTCCATCAATAGGCAGTGATTTAAGAGGAAGGTTTATATGTATAATGCATGCAGATGCACCACGATATACGTAGGACAGCTGGCGGTGGATGGAAGCGAAAAGCCGAAGATCGGGCAGAGTGGCGTGTCTTGGGAGAAGCCTATGTTCAGCAGTGGACTAATATAGGCTGATGATGATGATGATGATATGCACCACATCAGTATCTGCATTGCTCCCGTGCGAGGCCGGGGCGAGTCGCTAGTTAAACAATAATAAACAATTGAAGTTCATTACAAATCGGCTGGCGGTGCCCGTCGCAGGATAACTAGATTTAATTAAAAAAAAGTGACAATACTGGAACCCAGTGTATGGTGTTATAGATAACAATGAAAACCCCCGTTGACAGCCCCGTTGGCTCGTTGGTAGTATATCTGCCTTGAGAGCTGTAGGGCGTGGGTTCGATTCCCACTCAGGGCAAACATTTTGTGAATAAACAAATGTTTATTCTGTGTCTGGGTGTTCTGTATGTATTATAAGTATGTATTTACAAAAAAAATAGTATTTATTTATTTATCTATTTTAGAACATATCATTTCTTAACAGTAGAGCCCGTCTGTCACACTTAGATCAGATAGGTAGTCACAGAAACTATATTCAATCCAATTCGGTTGAAATGTTATAAATGTTGTTTGTTTATAAATTTTGCTATAAAATTTATAAACGTAGTTGCTATGTGAGAGATTCAATATCTGTAATATTGTCATGCACTCCGTACTGTATCTCTTCGGAAAAGTTAATAAAATATTATCGGTTATCTGCCAGCTTATCTTAGTTGTCTAGTGTATCAGGATAATCGATATTGCTACTGAACCGGTCATTGTATCGTCTATTTGAATGTTATGGTTACGGGGAAGATCTAATCTAATCTTCTAAAGCTTAACATGATTGCTGGGTCAATTGTTTTATGTTCGGTTTTATGATCACGTAGACATTTTGTATTATCTTTTAAACTACGCAACGGATTTTCAATGTGTTTTCCATTAATAGACAGAATGATTCTAGAGATAGATTACGCTAGTTGCTATTATATAAGTGTATTAAAAAAATATTTCATACAGCGCCATCTATCCCCAAACTAAGCAAACATTGTACACTTTGAAAACTAAGTATCGGAATACTTACTTAAAAAAACATACGTTTGGAACACCTAGACACAGAACAAACATATAAGTATGTTCATCACAAATGTTTGTGGTGTTGTGGGAATTGAACCCAATGCTCTACAGCTCTTGAACAGAATCCAAATGAGCTAGAGGAAGCCAATTTAAGTATAAAACATGAACATACTTTTGATGTTTAGTTAAATTTGATCATATTATAAAAACATTTAACACAGCGCCATCTATCCCCTAACTAAGCAAAACTTGTACGCAATGGGAACCAAGTAGAAAAACTGATACACTTTTTTTTAGTAAAGTAATTAAGACTTTACTACAAGCTCCAATCGAGTTTTAGAAGCCCGAAAAGTCATTCACAACAAATTTATCACTTCTCGCGCTTATATTCCGGCACTATATGAATAAAATATGTACCACTAATATCTATCTATCTTCAAACGTCATCCCTCATTACAGATGCGAAATAGATGGCTGCGAGAATAGGTTCAACGACACCTCCTGGCTTCAGTACGCCATCCCATACAACCACAACAAAGACAAACTCGACTCTTGTCTCAGATATGAACCTGCAAATGTTACGACGGACAGATGTGGTGCACTTGATTTCACGAATAACACACTCCCTTGTGATAAATATGTCTATGAAGAGGGACAGAGTTTGGTCAAAGAGGTAAATGACTTAAACAATCGTATAATAAAACTGCCAGAACACACCGATAGGTGCTTGGCGGCAGATTTTCAAGCTAAGTACTATAAAGTACTCTACCACCACGCTATGGTTTCCTCACGATGTTTTCGTTCACGGACAGCTCAAGCTCATTGTTGTGGTTTGAACCCACGCCCTGTGTTATGCGCCATTTAAACACCTCATCTAGGTGGCGCCACTCTCTGTTAGCGTTTTAGACTATTCTGGCTTTACGTTTCGTAGTAGTGAAGCATCAAATCAATAGATGGCGCTTATTGTGATTAAACTTTCGTTTCTTCGTGATGAAGTTTCGTAACGCTTTATCATATTATATGTGTAATCACGATTCCAGATTTTATAACTTTTTACGAACTAAACACTGACATACCTTTCTCCGTTACAGTTCAACCTAGGTTGTCAAGAAGGGAAACGAGTTGCAGTTGGGACCATTCACAACTCTGGCATGTTCCTAGCCATGTTGTTCACTGGAGCCATATCTGACCGCTTTGGAAGGAAAGTGGCTGTGGGCTTCTCGTCTGCAGCCAGTTTTATATTTGGTTTCGCTAGGGCGTTTGCCCCTGGTTACTACACTTACGTGGCTTTGCATTTTCTTGAAGCAGGGTTGGGAGGAGGAATGTATCCTTCTGCGTATGTGTTTAGTGAGTATGAAACCATAAAAAACTTTTATTAGATTTCTACCTTCATGATTTGCTAGTACCGATTCGTGTTTTATTGGTATCATTTACAGGCAAATAAAAGACCGTGACGTTTAGGTTGAAGATGGTAAACACACCAAGCCTAGAATGGGAACTGGTTTTCAAGTGAGACTGCATATACAAACGTCAATTTGAAAATCTTTCAAAAATAATTTTAAATTGACGACAATTACCCTGCTACCCTGCCCCCACGCTATTGTTTCCACGCGATGTTTTCATTCACCGGCAGCGTTTAACGAGACGCTCTCCTAAGAAGAGAGAGGTCGAGAGAACGCCTGTCCATAACCATTGCAGCAATACGCAGAACTTTGAGTAGCAATACACAAAATCCAGGGCATCGCTGCTTAGGCGCTCATTACTTTAAAACTTTCGATGATTAATCGCAATAGCCCTGTTATTTTGCTAGCTGCAGTACCCTTCAAACCGGAACAGAGTAATGCTTACACACTACTGCTTGGCAGCAGATTATCTGATATTGCGGTGGTACCTACCTAGACAACCTCCGACTAAGGCGATCTGCCACCAACTAATCAAGCTCAATGTTGAGATATGAACCCACGTTTGGCGTACGATCCAAACTAACAACTGAGCTATCATTGTTCGAAATTCATTTCACGATAGTAGTCCATCTGAATCAGAAGCAAACAAATCATTCAAGTCAAGGCTAGCTTTAATCCTATTCAAACGTGTCACCAAAATCTGGGGCATGATAAGACAATAAACTGACTTGATTTACTTCAGTGCGGGTACTAACTAAATACGGAATCAATACGTATTTAAACATCGTGACCATAACAAGATCAATAAATTACGACCACCTACAAATATTTACTTAATTGTTCAACCTTCGCTATTGTCTTAATCTTTGTTTTTTTTTTTCTATTTTAGTCGTGGAACTCGTCGGCCTTAAGCAGCGTGTCATAGTCTCCGCCATGTGTAACATGACCTTTGTGATTGGTGTAGTTCTCATTGCCTTGCTCGCTTGGTTCGTTAACAACTGGAGAACTTATATCCTCATTCTCTACACTCCCGCCATAATCATCATGTGCTATGTCTGGTTTATGAATGAAAGCGCCCGATGGCTTTTGAGCAAGGGTAGAAGAGACGAAGCAATCGAAGTTCTGAAGAAAGCAGCTAAAATTAACAATCTCGATCCAAGACGATTGGAACTAGACGCTTTGGGAGATCCTTTACTAAAACCAGAGAATCAGACAACAGATAAGAAATCTCAACTATACAAAGCGGTTCGTTCGAGCATAATTTGGAAGCGATTATTGGTCTGTTCGTTCCTATGGATGACGTGCTCTTTAGTCTACTATGGAATGTCTATAAATTCAGTTTCCCTAAGCAGTAATAGATATGTGAGTTTTATGTTAGTGACGCTGGTAGAAATTCCTGCGTACATTGTGGTGGTGATAGTGCTGGACAAATATGGAAGAAAAAAGACTTTGTTTGCTACTTATGTGACATGTGCTACGATGAGTATGCTGTTCGCGTTTTTACCAAGATGTAAGTAGCATTAATAGATGATAACATAAATTTGAGCCACATCTACAGGAGCTGGAAGAGTCACATCTGCAGAGGCTGGAAAAGTCACCTTATTTTCGAAAAATTGAGCGTGTCCACCAAATTCTGGCGTTTATTGGTCCAGCTATAAGCATTGCCATTAAACGTAGCAATGCTGACAGCATGCTGGTGATTAGTACAAGAATAAAGTTTTTTTTTTAATCACTAACAGGCATCTGGTGTTAAGCGTAGGTATGGTCGATTATGATAAACCCTAGATGGGTTGACCGTCTTTGAGAATGCGAAGAAGTTTTTTTTTTATGGTTGACAGCTCAACTAATGTTAAGTGACGATATGGTCGTAAAACCACCTAGCCTAGGATGGAATTGGTTCTGAGGCTGAGGCTGACCGATGACATCGTTAGGTGCTTGGCGGTAAATTTTCAACTTGATGGTGGTAGTTAGCCAGCCGCTTACTGTGAAGTATCCGACCATTACGGTATGGTTTCCTCACGATGTTTTCCTTCACCGGCAGCTCAAGATCAGTATTGTCGTTTGAACCCTACAATTAGCAAATGTGTTTAAGATTGTATTTACAAGTAAAAAGATAAGATAACTTTACACTAACAAAAAACAATACAAACACTACTCAAAAAAGGAATTACATAAAATACTAAAAAAGGTAACTTATATCGTATTATACCTACCGTTATCTACATCTACGAGTATACTAATATTATAAAGAGGAAATTATTTAAAAACTACTGGACCGATTTCTAAAAATCATTCACCGTTGGGAAGCTACACTATCCCCAGGTGACATAGGCTATTTACCCCTGTATTTCCACGAGAACAGGAAAAACGCGGGTGAAACCGCGATGCGTCCGCTAGTCTTTTATAATTGTGTAGACAAAACAGGCGATAACTTTTGCGATTTAACCGTTGTACCTATAGAAAAAGTTACTTATAAACATAATAGATCCTTTTCGGCTTATTATACCCCAAGATTATCTACCTCTATAGGCACTAATTGTTACTGTACAACAAAATGAATAGTTTTCATTATTTTTCTTGCCTTAGGTTCATAAATTGAATGTATATCATATGGCTTGACTGGTACACAATTACATTCACAAATAATTTTACAAATTATTAACATCCGTGAATATATACCATAGTTCCTGTGTTATTGTAACGTTTACCCACCTTGAATTTACTTGATGCACAATAATTTTATTGTGTGGTTAACCACACAAATATAAACCATAACTCATTCAAATAGAGCTAATAATGCCAGAGCATGAACAATACAATGATTTATAAGGCTACACGTGTTAAACATAATAGGGTGTCATGATTTAGTACCATAGGTCAACTCCAGCAAAGGACGGTTATGCGCTTCAGACAATGACATTGGGAAACGCTTCATAATTCCGTATTTCAATTTTAATGAAGATCAATAAAGTTACAGACTAAGTAATGGCCTCTGAATCTCTCACTCTAAATGTGTAAATAATTGAATCAAATTGAAATTTCTTGCCGGAAACTTGTGTGTATTTATAATGTATGTAAAATGTTTTAGAACTGCACACAGTAATGTGTACACTGTACTGCTTGGCTGTAGAATAGTTGGTACTACCTGGACATCCTGCTAAAGAGATCTATCACAAAGTAGAAAAGTTTGTCGAAAGTGCGACAAACAGGCAGGGGGTCGCCTGACGGAAAAAAATAGAAACAAAAGAACAAATTAGTAAAATTGGGTCCTTGTAGCATCCACGATGTATTGTGTTATATAAAATCTTTAGAGACCTGGGTCGGTAAACCCATAAAACTATATCAGGTCGTAACGCTTGAGTAATTTTAGTCTAGCTATAGTATAGAAATGTCTAATTTTATACGATGCAGCTCAGTGGCTATTCTGCATTAGCACAGAAATATTAAATTTAAAGCTTCATTTATAAAGTGTAATATTATATTTGTTTCTGAAGTAGCACGTCATTGACGATCTAGCTTCAAACCTTGAAAAAAAGAACAGCTCGTGGTTCAGTTATCTCTTAGAAGATATTATTTAGAAGACACAATCTTCTTTTTTGTTCTTATTCAAAAGAAAAAATTTGCAAAGCATACAAAGTAGACACAGGCCGCCTACATCGACTTTTAAAAAATAAGACGTTTGATTATGGCTTAGAAGGTTATTACACTGCTTGAACTTAATTTAATTACAATCATTTTTTTTCAATTACAAGCAAATCTAGGCAATTGAAGTTAATTTTGGAAGTACGAGTAATTATATACTAGATGTGTTTATTCGCGGTTAAATTTAGAAACTGCGTCACGTATTTTTTTTAAACACATCTAGAAGCCTGAGCAACATTTACCTTTTGTTGGATTAAAAGTTCTGTTCTGTGATTAAAGGTTCTGTAGAGTTATGACGAAAATAAGAAAAAAAATGAGTCCATAATTTCCATTATAAGTTGAACCTCAAAATAATGCGCTACCAATAGTACATGAGGGTCAGCTTACACTGGAAAAGTTGCTAAAAGTTTGTTGTTAAATTTAAATTTCTTTGAACTTCAAATCGCTCGTGACAGTAGCTTTTTTCTAAATTAAAACAAAACATTATGTAAGTACTAGATGGGCAGGCTCGGGCAACGTGACCTATATAGCAAATAATCACTTCAAAAAACCTAATAATCATGATCAAGGCAATTGTGAAATATCTTCACGTAAATTTCGTGATCATTAGAGAAATTTTTATCAGAAATATATTATCATTTCACATATCTAAAGTCACGAACTGCAATCAATAGATTCACCCAAAACAGATAACGCTGATCAAGACAGTTATACTATTGATTGCTCAAGATTACCTACGTATTTATGTACTAACGTTATAAATAGAAATCGAGGACAAATTATTGCATTATTCATAAATGATTTAGTGATAATATTTTTACAAAAAAGACTTCCACTAAGCCCAAACACGACTAGGTTACATTGTGTTATTACGGAGTTTCGGTGATCGATCATCATATTATGATGATGAAGCTATAAGGTAGGTAGTTCATTGTGACTATTCTAGTAACCTTAAACACCATTGTAAAGTCATAGGAAAGCAAAATACGAAATTTCGTTAAATTGTTCCAGTTTGGTTACATAATTTCACATTTATCATAATAGTGTGATTCGTCAACGACATAATTCTGTTTCAGAAATAATATACATAATTTTATATCAAACAAAATGTTTGTCTAAAAAAAAAAGATTTTTTAGGTTACAAAATCCGCCATTTTGATTTTATGCGCCTAAATATGAAAAACAATTTGTGAGATACGAAAGAACATTATTGCGTACATATAGACTGGCATAATATGTATGTCTATCTATGTAACTAACGTTTATAGATTACACCAAAATTACATGATTAAAAACATGTAATAACGTTCAGTTAAAGTGCAACAACTGGAGGCCTTATCGCTTCTAGGCATCCTTGGTATGGATAGGACTCGTAAAGGAGGTGAAAGGATGGGGTTTGCAATCGAAAGAAAAACACGTAACATTTATATAAATCTTGTAGAAACTTTCATACATACCAGCCTTCTAGCAGCTATCATAAATTATACACTTACTATTTTATGATTAGACTTAAAATAATTTCAGAACTAGCAATAAGTGTTATTTTTGAAGACCCCGAACAAGTACTTTTTTTCATTATGTTCTTGTGTCAATTGTTTTCTAGGAAATGTTCACAGCCTTACGGCCATACACAGTGACATTTTCCCTAACAGATTCCGTTTGGATGTCACAGCTGACTACTGGTCCATCCCGCTATATCTGGTCGGCAAGTGGAGCGTGACCCTCGCCTACTCTTCGGTCTACATCTACGTGTCTGAAGTTTTCCCGACGAATATGAGACAGACGCTCATTAGCTTTTGTTCTACTGCTGGTAGGATCGGGTCGCTGGTTGCACCTTTGACGCCGCTTTTGGTAAGTTATTTTATTTATAAACAATAAATTAACACAAAAAAAATATTTTTAAAACAAGCTTTCATCTAGGACAATGAACAAAAAATTAAAAAATAAATTCTTGTAAGTATTTGTCGTGTATATCCTTAAAAGCTTGAGGCACTACCCGTTACAGGTTTCAGGTTACATCAATAGACAGTGATTTAAGAAAAAAAAAAAATTATATATAATACTAGTACATGCATATGCACCACATTAGTATCTATATTACACCCGTGCAAAGCCGGGGCGTGTCACTAGTTTTAAAATAAAACCAACTCAAATATTGCAACACCCTGAGCTTAAAACCCTATATCCATGAAAATGTTTAATTCGTACGCCATATAGAACTAGACTAGTCAAAATGAAAAAAAAAACAGTGTGACATATGTAGATTCTCAATATTGACAGCGACATATAGCTGTTTTTTTTGAGGTTTTTGCTTTGTTTTTGTCATTACACTTAGTGCATTTTGCCAGTAAGAAAACACACAAAGTATATATTGTGATATTTTAATAAAGTAAAATTGTTCGAAATGAACTTAAAAAAAGTACTTTAGTATTGAAAAATTCGTTTGATAAGGACCAAAGGTTTAAGTGGAAAACTATTGCTTAAATATATAAAGCTTTTTGCAATCTCGACCACGTATACCATTACGGTAAATGAGTATATATAAATGAAAGTGGAGGCATTGATGAGATTGCCCGCCATTTTTCGAGATCCAGATGTAATCCACTTAAACTCGTGTTCATGAGTTTATTCACTGATATAAATGAATTGGACTTAAACAGATTTATAATTTACGAGATTTTTCTAAGCAATTGTGAAGAACCCATAGCATGGCGGTTGGGTACTTTCTAATAGTCAACCGGCTAGCTATATTTCACTATTAAATATGACTTTTATCTATATTCATCTATGTAACCCATGTGTGCAAAATAAATGATTTGAATTAGCTACCGCTCTCAAGTTGGATAACTGCCGCCAAGAATCTCACGGTGTGTTCCGGCAGCCTCACTTGAGAGCCAATTTCTTTCCAGGCTAGGTGTCTTTACCATCTTCGACCACACCGTCACTTAACATCAGATGAGTTGTGGTCAAACACCTAGTTTATCAATTTAAAAAAAACATCAGAAGTCACGAAAACATTTTTTTTTAATTAATTAAACACAATAATTGTCATTAGTTGTGTGCCAACTTTAAATGAAAAACATTTTACTTTTTTTTTACATTTACTTTTTAAAAAATTTGACACAATCTTTTTTCTTTCAGTCACTCTACCACAAATCAATGCCGACGGTTATATTCGGAGGCATGTGTATTATATCCAGTATGCTGGTCCTCATGTTACCTGAGACAAGGAACATGAGGCTTCCTGACACCATTGAAGAGGCTGAGAAACTCTCCAGGATGAGGAGCAAAACTGAAACCGCGGAGCAATTAGGTTAAATTCTGTTAATTGTATCAGAGCAACTTGAGGGTGAACGCGCACTATGTTGTTATATTAATAGTTCATTGGTTGTTACATCACCATCAAAGTAATTAGTCATCAAGTAAACAAGTTAAATATGACAATTTTAATTGTTCAATTGTATTTTTAAATGAATGAAAATTTGCTTTGAATTTATTTTTATCAAAATTTCCATGACCTTTTGTTGCAAGTTTTTTTTTGTGTTGATCATCATAGTGTGCGATCATCTCATTAATTGCACAGTTAATCATTAATCAAGACTTACGTTAATAGTTCTGTGAAAAGTTCAAGAAAGTTATTCAATCAGATCAAAATAAATAAAATTTGCAAAAACGGGACACCAGTAACTTAATATTAAATTTAAATCGGTCATATCTGGAGAAGATGCTCACATTCATACAACCAGAAAAGAGCTAATAATCTACTGACAGCTAAACAAGTTTTCGAAATCATAGCTAAAAACAATGTTGATGAAGTCACTTTTGAAACCAAAAAAAAAACGAAATTCACATAATGCCATAGAATGATAAACACGTTAAATTAGGATATAAAGGAAAAATATGTGAACATTCATAAGCAGGGAGTGTTTCCAAGCCCAATAGCTGCCACAGAATTAAGCTAGCTATTAACAAACTTCTAGTATTTCAAATTAAACTAAATTGTACTGTAATAATCGAACTTAACACGCTGTGGTACATTTTTTAGATAAGTTGAAATATAATTTTCATTTCATACATAAAATATTTAAAATGAAAGCAATTTTGCAAGCGTTTTAGTAGCATATTTGCCCGAATTTTGTAATAAAAAGTAGCAGTATCTTTTGAAAATTGCAAAAAAAACCTAACGATCACTAAATACTTTCTTGAACTATACAGAACTATTCTTTCATTCTACATAATCACAAGTAAAAAACAAGATCTGGCAATGGCCGTTGCTGTAAAACCAACAAAAATACTACACAATGCCAATTGACTTGTTAAAACGTCTCGAAAATTGTTCGTGATATTTAAAAAAGCTTTCGGCAAGTTCCGAAGCTAGTAAAATTTCTGGTACAGATATTGCGTGGAAAGTTTTTATGCCAACATTATTAATTAGATGCAATTCGATCATGATCGAAATCAAAGCTTTAACATTTAAAGCGATTATTGGCAATTCCTAATATGAGCATATTATACATATCTATTAAGCTTAATAGGTGCTAAGTTAAATGTGTCTGTGCCTCTCTTGGTTTTTATTGGTCATAACGTACTGACGAAAAGGCAGATCGCCATTAAAAAAAAGAGATTCAGCAGAATTAGACATCAATACGTACCATTAATAATTTAAAATGCGGTCAATCAATTCATACTGCATTTTTACCCGACTACGGCGAAGCAATCACCGGTTAAAAACATAACCCAGGGAGGGGTATGTGTTTGAGTCAATATTACAAGGATACATTAAAAATGTACATCATACCACGGTATCAGTAATAGTATTCCAAATTTCAACTCAATCGGACCTGGGAAAGTTGATCACTATATCTATTTATCAACTATACGAGAGCTAATTATTTTCAAGCAGTTAAATAGACTGTGTTGAATCATAGCAAAGAAAATTCGATCAAGTAACATTCCACAAAAGAACAAAATCGGTTAACCTTCTTGGAAGCTACGATGTCACATTGATAGACAGATACACACGTTAAATTTATGTGTACGTATTTTGTTAACCACGACCACTCGTACCTCTGTAACTTTTTTTTCACAAAACATAACGATCGTGAGGAAATGCCTGTTCATGACCTATGCAACGATACCCAGAATTCGACAATACCAGCTGAATGAAGTATTGAAATACATATTATGATTGTGGTATGCACTGCATTATAATTTTAATTGTAATATACTTTTAATTATGTTTTTGGTTTACCTTCGACATTGATTTGGTGCAGTGCGCTGTGACCATCTAAAGGCCAAGAAAAAAATTGTAGCGTTAGATCCCAACATTTCCAATGTTATTTCCGTTATTAAGTATTTATTTATTCCTAGTTATCTGCGAGATATTTTCATTGTGTGCCTTTTTATTTTTAAATCTCATTTTAATTTGCAAGTAGAATCGTTATAACATAGTTAATAATTACTTAACTAGTTGCTAAAATGTTCTCAAGAATGTATACTTATGTAAAACATGTAATTGCAAACCAAAAAAAATTAAAAAAGGGGCTAGTTATGCGAAGTATCTACGCTTAGTGTTAGTCTGTTTAAAAAAAAATGTTCTAGCTATGTATAATGTATATGACTGCTTCAAAATATAAACTGTTTATTGTTTTTAATAAATTTATATGTAATCATTATAATCAAAGAACACGTAAGCCACGTTTATTTTTTTGTGGCAAACACAAAGTTTAATACAATACAATTTTATCGCAGATGTTAAAGTAATGGAAGAATGCATTACCCATATCATTGTTATAGATTGCTACATTGTAAGTTTTATTAGAATCTACAATTTACACTGCAATAAAACTTGAAATGGTAAATGATACCAATAAAAGAATTCTAATGAAACAACTGCTTTATTGCAGGTAAAAGAAGTTAATTTTATTTGTTATATGTCAACTTCTTCATCGACATTTATTCCAGAAGATAAAGACGTTGGCAAAATTTAATAAAAATAACTCTGTACAAAATTCATGCCCTACTAGAAACCCATAATTTCAAATTTCAAATCACGAGGGAAAGTCTCGTCTGGATTTTTTCCTTTCACTCCTGATGAACAAAAATTATTCATTCGAAAGTTTTCTATTAGTGAAAAACATGTTTTAATTAATTATTAAAAATCGTTACAAATAATTCCCATAACAATTATTTTGTTAATTGGATTTCGGTTGAATCAAAATTATAATGAACATTTACAGTATGTAGTTAGGGCCTACAGACATATACACTATACATACAGTGTACGTCAAAACACATATTTTTATCAGAATAATCCAACAAAACTTATTACAATAAAAACAATTAATGCTGTATTTAGCTTTCGGATGAAATAACGACTGAATTGATACCATACCGACCAATAATCAAGTTAACATTTTTTCTATGTGCTGCAAAAAATCACGTGCACCTAATCGAACCTAAGCGATTGAAGGACTTATATGCATGTAGGTACTTACTTTCATATCTGAGAATATCTCAGATTTGCGGTTCAAAGTAATTTTCCGTGGTTGGACTTGATTATTCATGGTGCAACCAATCATTATATGAAGGCTATATTGGACTGAGGAGCATTAAGTAACTCAAATGAGAATTTCATTTTATTGTGAAGCGCTGTTTCAGAATTCGGTATGTAAAATTTTTTTTTTGTATTTATTTTATATTTTTTACTGATAGTAAACTTTAGTTTAATTCTAATACATTTTCAAACTTTTTATAGTTATGACGTCATAACATTGGCTGAATATGTAAAATATGTACTTTTTTTAGGCACTGAAAGAATCCTTATACAGCCAAGGACATGACGTCATTAGAGGTTAATTGAAAGTCAAATTTATTTTATGTATTTTATTAAAATAAACCCCGTCTCATAGTTTTAAGAGTTTTAAACGGAAAAATCATGTACAGGAATGTAATATTTCGAAATGGTTTTGGAATCAGCAAAGTATTTTTTTTTCTTTACATACCGAATTGTGCGAAAAGTTATGAGGAATAAAAGAACTCAACCCTTACTTTCAAAGTTTCCCATTGACCCATGACCAACATTTTCAAATGTTTGTTCTGTGTCTGGATGTTCTGTATGTATTACTAGCTACGCCCCGCTGCTTTACGAATTCCTGGTTAATCCCACGTGAACACATTTTTTCGGGATAAAAAGTAGCATTGTTAATCAACGGGTCAGCTCCATACCAACTTCCATCAAAATTGATCCAACCGTTTGAGCGTGATAAAGTAACAAATATACAAACACACATACAAACTTTTGCTTTTATGATATGAGTGTCATAAGTATGTATTTAAGTATTTTATCAATTATCTGACTTCCATAGTACACGCTTTGCTTAGTTTGGGGTCAGATTACGATGTGTGTGACGATATTTAATCATTTTTTTCAAAAGTACTTACGAAAATCAGTCATATTAGAAATCTATGATTATAAATTAAAAATCAATAGAGATCTCGACAAAAAAATTTAATTCGTTTCTTTTCTTGAACCGCAGACTATTTCTTCTGCGTAGAACTACATACATGTATTTGTTGAAGTGTTGTGCACCGAATATTTAAATACAGTTTTAAGAGCAATAATACACATAAAGCCTTGCTTAAAAATTTAAAATTACTATGAAATGTTAATCAAAGTAAAGTTAGTGTTTAAACTTGTTTTTGACTGATTGATTCAGGCGTTAATTTACAGGAGTTCATCGTATGGTATTCTGGAGTGAGATCTTTAGTGTATTTTCTCTTAGAAGTTGTTTTGGTTACAACAAGAATGATGATTTGATTAAACCTGAAACAATTATTAATGACATGTAACATTTTATATTTATTTATTTATCTGAAGTAAACTTAAAATTTGAAACAATCAAATATTTATTATTCACATGATAAATAAAAAAACAATATAAATACAACTATGTATTAAAAAAATTGTTTTTTGTTTTAGTCCAGTAAAATAATTATAAATTTTAATTGATTGATTCAGGCGTTACTTTGCGGAAGTTTATTTTGAGTGTTAAAGGTATGAATATAGTTTAATTCCGTTTAACAAATGTTAATGTTATGTACAAGTCATTAATAGTCGTAATTATTTAAGATTTAAATAAATATCCTTGTTGTTATCAAAAACACGCGGAAATACACTAAAGATATATCTAACACCAGAAAAAAAAAAGTCAAGATAAACATCTTTTTTAAGCAAAGCTCTTACTATCCTACTTAATTTAATGATTAAACTTACTTACACTTAAATAATATGTATTTACTTAATTTCGTAGATACTAGAGACATTTACTTAGACAGTATTTTAGGTATTTTGATAATTTTATATTTATTAAAACGCTGAATGTATGTACTTTCATCATGTAAATTAAATTAGTATGGGACCATAAAAATATTTTGAAAAATTATTATTGTTATTATAAGTTTTTCATTATTTAATTTTGCCATTATCACGAAATTGATTCTGTGATAGCTTTTATAATTAGGGTCATTGATAATTATGCTAACGTCTTCACGATGCATCATACTAAATTAAATTAAAAATTGTAAGGAACCCCCGACACAAAAAACAAATTCTAAAAGGATCTTCATTAATTATAGCTAAAACCATTTCGATCGCGTGAGTATTCGAACAAAAAAGCCGCATCAATATCGGCCCATTCGTTTAGCGCTGCATCGTAGCACACATATACGCGGACAGACACGTCAAACTCATAACACCCGTCTTTTTGCATCGGAGATTTAAAAAAAGCTGTCGCGGGTCGCCGGACTGATGTGTAACGTCTAAACTATTTTGTTAAGAACTAACTAACTGTTTTAATTTGTTTTTGTGATCGCTGTGCTGAGTGAGAAGATATAATTACAAGCGAAAAAAGCAGCAAATAATAAATTTGCAAGCACGTGTCGTCACGCTAACAGCCGATCTAAGCATTAGAATATGTTTGAAATGAAAATTTTCATTTATTTTCCTAAGACCTTCTAAATTCCTAGTGAAGTTATACAATTTTCATAGTAATTGCCGATGAGGTTGTTCGCATATTTATCATTAGCTCTTCATTATTACCATCATAGAATATCAATCATCACAATTCGATCAGTTTTAAGAAACAGATTCCTTTACGATTAATTTTATTTTATTACTTAGCAACTGTGTACGTCATTTAATATTTAAAATTTCCGCATTGTTACTACCGCCATATCAATTTCGATTTTCAAGGTTGGTAATATACTGGCTAAATGATTGACTAAATAGCAAAGAATTTGGACGCAAAGAGCGAGTACAGACTTACGTATCTGTCAACAAGCTGACAGTTGTGAATGATGCTGTCACTTATACTTTGTTGTGAATACACTGAACACTTCCATAGTGTATTTGATTAGCGAGATTTACGTACTGCATAAAATGTATTAAAATGTTCTCGTAAATATGTCACATTTCAAAATTTTAAGATAGAAAAAAACTATTTAGTACCTACATTTGCCTCCTTGTTTTAAATTATAATAAGAAAAAAGATAAATATTATTTAAGAAATAGCCGCTCTATTGCTACCCTTGTTCTTTGCTATATAAAGTCTAAAGCCTTATACATCGATTTAATGACTTGACCACCTATAAAAACATAAGGTACCTACTTATTTAATAGTAGTTCTTTTCTTAATTATGTAATAATTTTTGTAGTCACTTTCAATGCAAATTAAAATAATAACAGTCATACTATTTACTTACCTACCAATTACTTAATTTGTATTTTAGTACAAACATATTGTTATTCACAATTCCATTTAATAAAATCCTTTTTAAATACATGACGTTTTTTTCTTTTTTTTATCTATGTAACCTTGATATGAATAAAGGACAATTTTTACAGTGTCGCTTACGTTTTCGTTGACAGCAACAAGATTTTGTATTGGTAACAGACTAGATATTTGACCACAGCTCACCTGATGTTAAGTGACTGTGATCGAAACACACCATGCCTTGGAACGGAGCTGTCTCTTGAGACTGCGGAACACACATTAGGTGCTTGGCGACAACTTTTCAACTTGAGAGTAGGTAGCCAACCAGCCGAGTAATGTACAATAGGTACTTTACCACTATTCCACGGTTTCTTTAGGAGTTTTCCGTCGCCGGCAATTTATACTCTTTAATGGTATTTGAACCCTCGTCTCACGGCTTGCAGTCTGAACGCACTAGCCACTAAGCTATTATGGCTGCAATCCCAAAAATTCTAACTAAAAGGTAGTAAATATATTTTAACCTTATTTATCCTTTTTTTTTGCAATTCATTCTAGAGTATTTTTGGAGGACAAAATTAACAACTAATTTAAATATTAATGAGAGTATTACATTGGTTCCATTTCGCTGCAAACCTTTTTAACCTTTTTGTTTACATAATTATAATTTTTTAACTGTGAAAGATACGTGGTAGATACTTGTTGTCGATCAAACACATTTTTTATGGTTGACAGGCTAAGTGTTAACGACATGTCATCTGATGGTAAGAGAAAGTGTGGTCGAAGATGGTTACACTCACATAAGCTTCCAGAACACGCTGTTAGGTGCTTGGCGGCAGACTTTTAACTTTAGGTAAGGGTAGTAGCTAGCCAGCCGAGTAATGAAATCTGATATCTCTGTGATAGTGTGTCTAAAACCTTGATTTTTAATAAATAAATATCGACTATACACAAAGCACCATCTGGCCCCAAATTAAGCAGAGCTTGTGTAAATAAGAAGAAAAGGATATATAGGTAAATTACACACAATCTTTTGCTAGATTGCAAAATTTTGCCAAAGAAACGCAAATATTCAGTTTTAATAGATACATTTTTAGAATGTTTTAAAATTGTTTATAAATTTTCAGCATAGCAATATGCACAAAAGTTTTTTTTTTTATTTATCTGCAATCAGCCCGGAAGCCATAATCAAATTTTATAAATTAAATCAAATATTCATAGGTTTTGAGATATGCACATCCTGTGATGTGTCATCTCATATATATGGTCAACTCTTGATTGTGGCTAATCGCGGTCTTTTTAGCCGAAAGTCAGGCAGTCACTGGTGTCCAGTAGTGATGCAGCTAAGTGGTTTCTGTGCAGTCTAAGTCTTTGTTTATAGGCGTCAGAAGACCTTACTATTTCCTCTTTGACTGTCACAAAAGTTAACATATTTTGTATAACTGTAAAGTTAACCTGTCATTTTCGAGAACGCAGGAAAAGCCATTGATCACAGAGTATAAAATTAATTTGAATAACGTGCCAACAGAGCAATAGTTACCGACACAGCTCGCCCCATTTAAGTTTCGCTCGTTTCTCGAAACTTGCCTACTTTAAATATTTAACCAGGCTTAAGTAATTACTTAAGTATGCACGGCTGAGTGACATTGATGGAGACCGTGATTAATCACCGGAATTGCCGGAGCTGGGATGATATTTAATAAATATTGACACCTTTTTGGAAGATGTCAAAGTTACGAATGAAAGTGAAATGACAGGTACTTAATACCCTTATTAATATTCAGTTCAAAAAGTTGTTTTTAAATTGAAATACCTAACAATATACTTTTTAGTTGCAAGTTTAAGGAGAATGTGAAACGGTACTAATCCAAAAGAGAGTCATAAACTAATTAAGGGCTGGCCCATTTTGCAATTTGCAAAAAGCTATGCCGTATATTTCATCGAGAGTGAATGGTGTATATTTTTTTGTCTTTATTTAGAGTGCTTTTTCGCACAATATATTATATTTGTATGGAATTTCGGTATTTAATTTATTTAACGATTTTATCATAATAAAAATTGTATATGATGATGGACACAGAGAACTTTTAAATACTATTCTACTTAATTCTGTATTAGTTAATACAATTAGACGTACAAATTGCTCTCCTGATTGTAAGATATAGAGCTTGTCCATAACCATTACAACGGAACTTTGATGAGCAAAATAAAGTCCGAGACAAACAAACAAAATGTACCTTTAAACCGAGACCGATAAAAATCTTGAAACAATTCAAGAGCTCCAATTCGTAGTCAGGCCATTAATATAGGTAGGTATAGAATCTATTTTCTAGCGATGATAGCTCATTAGTTAGTGCAGTCTGTTTACATGCCAAAGGATGTGCGTTCAAACCCCAACAATGAGCTTGAGCTGCTGGTAAAGGAAAAACATCGTGAGGAAACCATAACATGGTGGTGATTTTCAAAACTCGGCTGGCTAGCTACAAAGCTGAAAATCTGCCGCCAAGCACCTAATAATTCCTGCAGCCTTACTTGAGAGCCACTTTCGTTAGGTGTGCTTTACCATCCGACCCACTTTGAAATTCTTGCTCAGTTATGCAGCTATTCCATTTGCAAAAACACAAATATAACGTCGGAAAGCAGTAAAACTAACAGTAACGATATAGGTAACAGAACAAGTTCATTGTTTCCAAATAACACATTGCGGTTTCCACTTCAAATGTTAGAACATTTTCTCGAAGTTTCCAAACCGAAGCTCTCCGGCTGGCGAGTACAAAGTTCTACACAGGTCTCTCACATGGGTAGGGCTGCCGGTTCGGCACACATTGCTGTTTGATCAAGTACAAGGATCCATAGTGTACTTCTGCTTTTGTTAAAAATACAATAGATTTTTTTAAAGCGTAAATTAATTAAAGATATTTCCAATTACAGTAAGCACTCTACTTTTGCCGTAACGTTTAAAGTAGGTATCAGTTAGCTATTTAGTCGTTCTGGGGATAGTCAAAGAGATGGTCCGTGGAGATCTTACAGTAGGTATACATAGCCATAGGTACCTCTGGTTATGTATACTATAGGTACCTCTGATTATGTACACCATAGGTACCTCTGATTATGTACACCATAGGTACCTCTGGTTATGTATACTATAGGTACCTCTGATTATGTACACCATAGGTACCTCCAATACTACTTCCAATTGAGATGATGACGAAAAAATGCGTATTGCGTATGCGTATTCAAAGGAATGCAAACGGACTGGCAATGTCGCGGATATTGTAGGTCACCACTTACCATCAGGTGACCCGTTGCTTGTTTGTCACTTTTTTTTTCAGATAAACTATATGTACTGTACTTACTATATGTATATATGTATTATTTTTAACTTATTAGTATTACAACATCTCCCGCCTGTTCTTAATATGTGTCGTGTTTTCCATTCTTGGTTGCCTGGAAGATATCGCTCTAAGCGATAAGGCTGCCAAGAAGTTTTCATTTCCTTATCGCCATTAAATCACACACACATATGAATTAATAAAAATATATTGAAAGTAATTATTATTATATAATTAAGAATTTTATTATTAATGTACTATTATGAGATATACTACATGTTTGCATTTTTTTCGTTAATGTATAATTTGTTATTTTTACAAAGGTTGTTACTTTGTAAAAATAACAAATTATACAAAGGTTATTTTGAAAATTGAAAATTGACGTGTAAATCTAAAATTGATTAGTAAATTACTTTGACTTTGACTTTGCACTAGTTCATAAGATTCTTTTGTTCCCTATACTTTTTTTTTGTTTTTAGTATGAACAATAAAGAGTTTCTATCTATCTATAAAGAATAGGAATGTGTGCTCAAACATTGTGTCAGCTCTAAAAGTACGTAGTAACATTGCAAAATCACGGATACTTCGCTTGCATCTCGTTCAACCCTACCTGCCGATAGAGTACAGGAAAATACTTTATCCGGCAACTTATCCGGAGGTTATTCGCGCTTGTACGGTTATTGAGATATCCTGGCCAGTTACTGCTCTACCATTGGACGCTACATACTTTGTGTGGTATAAAGTTCCACTGCGAAACGTTAGGACTGCCTGCATTACCGTTTTGAACCCAATTTTCTTTTCTCTACTCATGTATCTTGGTCCAATTAAACGTTAGGACGACACGCATAGCTATGATATCTTTTGTAGCGATGATAGCTCAGTGGTTAGCGCGGTAGGTTCGCATGCCGAAGGGCGTGGGTTCAAACGCCAACAATGAGCTTGAGCTGCCGGTGAAGGAAAACATCTTGAAGAAACCCTAGCATTGTGGTTGGGTACTTTCTAGTACTCGGCTGGCTAGCTACCACCCTCAAGTTGAAAATCTGCCGCCAAGCATCTAATAGTGTGTTCCGACAGCCTCACTTGAGGTCCAGTTCCAGGCTAGATGTGTTTCCTGTTTGTTCATTGATAGTATGTCTGCTTCAAGAACTGAAGGGCGTGGGTTCCAATTCCCACCCAGGATAAACATTTTGTGGGATAAACAAATGTTTGTTCTGTTCTGTATTTATTATAAACTAGCGGACGCCTCGTGGGTTCCCGTTACCGTGGGAATACAGGGGAAAAATGTAGCCTATGTCACTCGGAGGTAGTGTGTGCTCCAGGGTAGGTGTGCTTTACCATCTTCGACCACACCGTCACTTAACATCAGGTGAGCTGTGGTCAAACACCTAGCCTGTCAGCTATAAAAAAAAATGGCAAGTGCGTTTGGTTTCCACGTGGACTTTTTTTATAGAACGGCGGCAAATAAGCTTTTGATTGATGGTAAGCTCACCGTCGCTTGATATTATCAACTAAATGTAAAATGGAGAAGTATACATGAAAAATGTTTTTACATTTCTTTTGGTCTTGCATTAATAGTTTCTCCATAAAATTACAATGTAGTATCTACTATAATTAATTGATTATATGACAGAATCCAAAATGTATACAAAGTTATATATATACACTTGAAGTGTGCTAATTCGAAAATGGGTCATTGTATTCGTTATTATAAACAACGTTTTACAAAAAGCACAACTCCATTTTTTACACGACTGTCCAAAAAAGGAATGTTACGTTTTCAGGGTTTATAAACGTAGGTATGTAAGTTCCTTTATTCCTCCATAACTTTTAAACTCTTAAATATACAAGGTGTTGTCGTATACCCCCAACAATATTTTAACAGCTCATGGCAACATTGGCGTAGAGGCCATCCCGAGAAGCCTTCATCCTCTCAACATGTAAGATCACAAGTTATCATAAGTCCAACTTAGCTGTAAACTTGCGCAGGTTCAACCCTAAACCTGAACAGCTGTCGCATGACCTTGCCTGTCGATGACTAATAAGTACGCAGAAAGGATATTATTATTACCTACTAAGATGAGAACTGAATAAACATAAATTAAATCTTAACTTAGTGTAACTATTTAGGTTGTTTCCGGATCAGCCTAGTTCATATAAACTTCCAATGCTGGGCACGGACCACCCCACTGTGAGAAATGCAAGACCACCACGCTGGCCAAAAGCGAATTGACAGATTTCATACATCTAGGAAAATGTCAGAACCCCCAAACATGCAACGACAAGCTTCAAAGACAGTGTATTTGAGTGGATGAGGTAACGTTAAAATCCTTAGATCATCGCAAGAACCACTGGCAATTTAATTTTTTTTCGGTAGTCGTTCATGATTTTTAATTTTCTTATTTAATCTTGACATTCGGTTAGCAACACTTCCACTAAACTATTTTGTTAAAAAAAAACAGTTGTGTAACAATCAACGAGTTTTAACAATTCCCAAACAATGGATAAAAGTAAAAAACCCCGAGATTAGTTCTTCAAAGCGCTCTCACTGGCATTCGAGTTTTCTTGCTAGCTTTCTAATTACAACACAAAACGCGACTAGAGGCCTTTCTTCTTGTTTCTCATTTAAAGCCTACATGCCACCACTGAAAACTGAGTTTTTTGGAGTGTGAAAACGGCCTGCAGAAATTACACGTAGAACATGGAGCTAGGAATGCGCTATCACACCAAGTCAAAATCTACAAAAATATCTTTATAGGTTGGAACACTAAAACTTTTATAAATGTGAAAGTAATGAGACGAATGAGATGATCTCCTGATAGTGAGATATAACGCTGGTGTATATGAGTATTTCGCATCAAATTTCGAAATTTGATTCCCGAGTCATTAATGACGAGTCATATGCGTTAACTACATAAGTATTTTTTTATTTTAATGCACGCTGTCTATACCACTATTGTTTAGTTGTTTAGTTTTGTGCTGATTTTCTTTAGAATATGATATTTCATTGTAAAATGACATGTATGTATTATAAGTATATATTTACAAAAAAAAACTATTTAAGTAGGTATTCTATCAGTTATCTGTCTTCCATAGTACAAGCTTTGCTTAGTTTGGAGTCAGATGACGCTGTGTGTAATGTCCCGCGATATTTATGTATTTAATAAAAATTACATAATTTCCTTTATTTGTACACGTTTTTTATTATAAAATAATAATAAATCATCATTTATTTATTTTTTAATACCTCATTTTTTATAGATTATATACAAAAACCAATACTCTTAAATAGAGCTCATACAGCAACTTGTTTGATCTCTGCAAAAAAATTCTATGTTTATAATAAAAAGACTTCAATAATATCTCAAATTTTGAAGTTTCATAAGAAATACCCATATGTAGATACTATGTCTCACTTTTGCATTAAAAAAAAGTTTCGAGCTGATATTTGATTGAGGCGTACCAGAGGTGAAAGCAGTATTCAATACACAATTGGAACTGAGCTTGCTGAAGTGTAAGCAACTAATCCGATGAGAAATATCGCCTTACCTTACCTAGGACGCCTAAATCTACTAAATTAAACCTCCTACGTTTCGTGGGTGGATGTAATCTCAAGTCTTGGCACAAGAGGCGCAACAAAACAGCGGTTGTGTTCGCATCCCTTTGTTCGCGGCCACCAAAAATATTGCACTCCTCTAAATCTTCTAATAGGGATGAGCAACTATCGGTAAGTCTAAATATCGATTTACTTGAGAAGACATTTTAACCAGTGAGTCTTTTTGTTTTTGTCGAGTCTGTTTTAGACGTGGTTGTAGCTAGGCGTATGAACGTAACAGCTCGCTGTTCAATTTATTAATTTAATTATAGGTACAATTAAGGAAACTTTATGTCAAACAAATGTTTGAAATTTAAAATATCATGTATTATAAAATGTCACAAATCATAGTGTGTTCAAAGATCCCAGGTCTAGCTTGGAGCAGAAACTAGCTCTTAAGTGAAGCGGCTGGAACCCATTACATTTTTACAATGAGATTATTCTAACTAGCTAGCCGAGTACAAGAAAATACTATATCACCATGGCATCTTCCACCACGCCACCGTGAAATTTCAGCTAATTCACAAGATTATCTCTTTCCACAAGCCTATCATACCAATACTAAAAAAATTAAATATTGTGTGAGTTGAGGTCGTATACGTAAGTACCACCGCGATATCAGACATTCTACCGCCAAGTAGTAGTGTGTAAACTGTGTTCCGGTTTGACGGGGCTGCAGCTAGCAAACTTACAAGGCTGTTGAGACTAACCATCGAAAGTTTTAAAGTAATGAGCGCCAAAGCAGCGATGCCCTGGACTTTATTTTCATAATTCAAAGTTCTGTGTATCGCATAACTTTTACTTTAAAAAATAGTATCAAAATATAAATTAAAGGCGTGTGCTGAATTTTTTACTTCACTTATCGATATCAACCTCATGCAATATTTTCTCCGCCCTATGAGTTGACACCGTGCATAAAAGCTCTTTGTTTGATTGAAACGAGCGAAGCGGTTGGCCCCATCACGTGGCTTTCTGCGATGACGTCCAACACCACTGACAATGCTCTCACATGAAGGTTTCTGGGAAAAATGGGGGCATGGTTTCCCATATAACTGACGTTTACATTTTACTTAAAGATAGTATTCATTTATTTGCAAACTCATGAACTACAAAAGAGATGTCATCATGTGGTACCCTCGTGACGGGAAAGAAAAAAAGGGTGGCAAAAGAAAAGATGGGAAGAAGAAAATGTCAAAAAAATAGCGAGAATTATTAGCGAGATTATGGAGAAGAACAGCCACAAACAGGAAATAATAGCAAACCTATTATATTACAATGCTAGCTAGCACTGTCGCAATGTAATATAATTACATAGAATAAACAGTATTATTAAGATATATAATTAAATTTCAAATAATTAAATTTCATACCATTAAAACAATTAACTAATCGAAGTAATTAATGTAATCCCACTAATATTATAAATGTGAAAGTTTGGATGGATGGATGTTAGTTACTTTTTCACGCAAAAACTATTTTTTTTGTTTTTTTTTTTTTACGGTTGACAGGCTAGTTGTTTTGACCACAGCTCACCTGATGTTAAGTGAAGGTGTGGTCGAAGATGGTAAAGCACACCTAGCCTGGAATGGAACTGGCTCTCAAGTGAGGCTGCCGGAACAACACCGTTAGATGCTTGGCGGCAGATTTTCAACTTGAGGGTGGTAGCTAGCCAGCCGAGTACTAGAAAGTACCCTACCACCATGCAAAGTAGTTTTTATAGTAGATAGGCTTGCGTTTGACCGCCATCCCGCCTGATGTTAAGCGAAGATGCGGTCTATGGTGGAGCACGCTCGCCTAGAAGAAACCGATTCACTCGCGACTTGAAGGTACCCAGACTAGATTCATTGGGGAACACCCACTCGGGCAGGAACGGAGGACGGAACGGAACGGCAGGTCTACTGAACGGATTTGGATGAAATTTGGTATGGAGGTAGCTGAGACCCTGGATTAGAACATAGGCTACTTTTTAACCCGAAAACACGTAGCGTGTAACACCACGGGGAGCAGCTAGTAGGTAATAAACAAATCAAATGCCTATGCGATAAACCTAGGAATTTCATAACACACCGGTCCGTGCAACCTAAGAAATCTGTACGTCTATGATGTCGTAACTTAACAGTAATGATAACAAAATCTAACTGCACGTGTTAACTTTAACTACGACATCTGTAACCGTTTTGTAATAACTTGTTACTGTGATTAATTGTGATTGCAGTTATTTTGTCTTTTGGTATGTTGTACAATTGTACAATGTACATTTGTGTATTTATTTATTTTCTCTATTTCTTATAATTCATAATAATAATTCATATATTTATTTATTTTTTATAAATTTATCTTACTTCTTTATTTTGATATTGTTAAATATGAATGGTCATATTTAACAATATCAAAATCATAACATAATTATGTCAATACAATGAAACAATATGTCACACTAAAATTTTTAAATTAAATGCCAATATGTCGTGTAATAAATGTCACAAAAATAAAATGTTAATAATAAATTATCAATTCATAATTCATTTATTCCTTGCAAAATAGGTAAACAAAATTGTGGTCTTAAATCTAGGTACTTAGCACTCTATTTTTGCTTTGAAAAGAAACAAAGGAAAAACGATTATACTCTGGTCAGGTTACATTAGGGATGGTTTGATGTTAAGCATATAAAAAAAAGACCTTAAATTATACTATTTACAAAATGTATACAAAAAACTTAGTCTAAAAAACCGTCAGAGGAGGGATATGTGGCCTGAATGGTGGCAGCATTGCCACGCTGGATGGCAATAGCTTTTGACCAAAGTAAATACCAGCATTTTGGTCACCTGAAGCCTCCTCTAAACGTTTAAAAAAAAAATGTTGTTTTTGTTCATAAAAAAATAAATAAAAACAACAATAATCTACACGATAAGCTTGTTTTTTTTTTCATTTGGAAAATGGTCAATACTCTAGTACACTTTTTCAATTAGTTTAGTACACTTATTGAATTACTTTCTCAGTTTAATTAATTTTCTATCTTACTAGCTGTTACTCGCGACTTCGCCCGCGTACAATAAATAATGTCACCACCACGAGATGTCGTCAAATTACATGGTAATACTTTTCTGACTGTTTTCAGTTTATTAACTATACAATTTCTTGTAGTTTATCTTTTAGACTGTTCTACAATGTATCCGTTGCACTGAGATATGTTGCACCTTTAAACTCCAGATGCGGTTGGAAGTGCATGCATCGAGCTACTTTCCGGATAACAATCCCTCAGAGTCAAAAACTTTCAATCCCACAAAGAGCTTTTCCGCTGTGAATAGGGGGCTTTTAGAGATGGGATAAGCTCTGAATTAACTTGCATCGATACATTTTTTGCGACGATTTAGGATATTGTATTATTATCTACAGCCCTGTTGGTTCATTGGTAGTATGTCTGCTCCAAGAGCTGCAGGGCGTGGGTTCGATTCCCATCCAGGACAAGCATTTTGTGATATAAACAAATGTTTGTTCTGTGTCTGGGATGATCTAAGAATTTTAACGTTACCTCATACACTCAAATATATTTAGAAGTTTAAAAGTTATGTTATAGACAGCCCTGTTCGTTCATTGGTAGAATGGCTGCTTCAAGAGCTGAAGGGCGTGGGCTCGATTCCCACCCAGGACAAAACTTTGTGGTAGGTACAAACAAATGTTTGTTCTGTGTCTGGGTGTACTGTATATATTATAAGTACCTATATATATTTACAACAAAAAGAGTATTTATGTATTCCATCAGTTATCTGACTTCCATAGTACAAGCTTTGCTTAGTTTGGGGTCACATGGCGCTGTGTGTAATGCCCTACGATATTTATTATTTATTTAGGTATCTAAACTAAATAAATAATAAATATCTCTTAAAAGACAAAAGTGATGTGGGCTCCCTGAGCATGGCTGGAAGATGAAGTGGAAATAATTTTATAATTGAGTTAGCTTATTAGGTAGGTATTATTGTATACGTATGCTCGAAGCCCTCACGCTCGCCAAAGATGCACATTGTACACGCGGGCGCCATGCCATGCGTGTGATGGGTCGCCCTCTACTCTCAAATAGGTATGTATGGTTGAGGAGAGCGATGACTGACACATATGTGCCACACTCGTGAACGAGTGCTCCTTGCGGAAGCTGAAATGCTTGTGAACACGTAATTTAGAGATAAAAATAAGCAAGTTTAAACTTCAAGAAATATACAATTTAAATATAATACATTTTATACAAGCGCATGGAATGTTATGCATAACGTAATTGTCAAACTATAGATCCGCTAAGAACGCCATCAGGTGGAAGAAATCAGAACTAAAAATTTCCCATACAAAATTACAATTTCTTTGTTTTTCCTACATCTCCAAAGTATTCAGGAGAATTTAGATGTTGGAGTTATAAGAAGTATAGAACCTAAATTCAATGGAGTGTAGAAATAAAAAAAACATTTCTGATGTAAAATAGATATCAAGGTACAGTATTAACCAATTTTTGAAATTAACGTATTTAATCATTTAATTTAATTGCGTCATTTAAAAGATCTAATTGTACAGACGGCGGGAAGCGACTTTGTTTCATACTACATACTACTTCTATAGTATAGAGATAGAGAAACATAATTTACGCTGGCACGTCGACGTACCTACTTATTGATATAGCGATATACCCCAATATACTTACTGTATTATAATTTTATTGTTTCAAGTGTTCCTTTCATCATTTACTTGCATGTTTAAATTTTGCACAAAACATGTACCTATACCTAATACTTCACATACATACAATAACCGCCCATTGTTTCTTGGAGCGTTATGTTTTTTTAAACGTGACCGCATATTATCACTTTCATTGCAATGCAATCGTTGTAGATTTAACCATAATTGCTCGTAATACTTCATTATTGTTTATCGAGAAAATAAACAATCGATTTTAATTGATTAATCGATTGATGGGCACGTTTGCGGCGTGCTCGACCGGTGGGCCGCGTTTTAATTAATTGACATTGACAATGACATGTGAATGATAGAATATAAAAAAAATTGAAAATTGTTTTTAAAAAAAAAAACAATCGATATTTTATGTTTACAGTACATCACTACGCATACGGAAGTGCAATATCGAATATTTCCTTGTGTCAACAGAATGAGAAGAGAAATCCTCTATGCTCGCAGATACTTCGCATCTAGTAACAATCCTAAGTTTTTTTGTATGGTTGTTTGACCACAGCTCACCTGATGTTAAGTGACGGTGTGGTCGAATATGGTGAAGCACACCTAGCCTGGAATGGAACTGGCTCTCAAGTAAGGCTGTCGGAACACACCGTTAGATGCTTGGCGGCAGATTTTCAACTTGAGGGTCGTAGCTAGCCAGCCGAGTACTAGAAAGTACCCTACCACCATGCTATGATTTCCACACGATGTTTTCCTTCACCGGCAGCTCAAGCTCATTGTTCAGGTTTGAACCCACGCCCTTCGGCATGCGAACCGACCGCGCTAACCACCGAGCTGTTATCGCCACGAATAGGTATAAGTATTAAAGTAGTAGGTACTTTAAATTCTAACGAATATTTAGTTAATTTCGATTGTTTTAGTTATGATTATTATTTATTTATCTAAAGCCTTTAATTAAACAGCAAGGTATAAATAAGTAAAGTAAATAAGACATGTAACATAAAAATAATAACTAATCTAAAAGGCCCGCTATCAATGGGAAGAGTTCCCAAAATGCGCCCCATTGCCGCGTTGTATGGCAATACTCAAACGCTGAGCAAAAAAAAAATTAAATAAATTAATTATTGTTTTAGTTTAAATTAACAATCAAAATAGATTATTAGTTCGTTAGTTGTAAATACTGACCTACTTATGAACCAGGAATAAATATAAGCAGGTATAACATTAAAAGTAGGTTCTCTCTGTATCATATTATTTATATAAAATATTATAAGCAAACAGAATTTGTTATTTAATTGACACAGTCGTGTGAATAGGTTCACAATTACTTCAGTTAGTTTGAATTTTAATTAATAGATGTAAATTTATGGATAACTCTTTGTTTTTGTTTCTTTTTTAATTATATCAGTCTTTATAGAGTAGCAGCGTCTGTAGTTAAGAGAACAAAAACCATCAAATGAATATGAAACTGTTATTTTACCTCACTCAACGAAGAAGCAGAAAATGAAGTTTCCAGAGGAAAACCAAACAGAAACTTGACACTGGCAAATGCACAGAAAGTGCAGAAAACTTGACACTGGCAAATGCACAGAAAGTGCAGAAAACTTGACACTGGCAAATGCACAGAAAATGCAGAAAACTTGACACTGGCAAATGCACAGAAAGTGTGACGCCAAGTCCTCCTCGGTGGAATAAGAAGAAAAAAATCTGTTATTTTATCTTAGGTTCTTAAAACGATAATAAAATTATATAGTTTGCAAAAAATTTGGATAACGCTCCATTTGCAAGTTGGACCTATCAAAGCGAATGCTATGAACCCAAGCTCAAGGGGTTTACTAGTAGACACTGAAGAGTTCCACTATACACCTCCTCGCTCCATCATCAGACCTGCGACACCAAGTACAATGTATAAGGAGTGAGTGAAATGAACAGGCTAGGCTGAGCTTGAGCTGCCGGTGAAGGAAAACATCATGAGGAAACCATAGCATGGTGGTTGGGTACTTTCTAGTACTCGGCTGGCTAGCTACCACCCTCAAGTTGAAAATCTGCCGCCAAGCATCTAACGGTGTGTTCCGGCAGCCTCACTTGAGAGCCAGTTCCATTCCAGGCTAGGTGTGCTTTACTATCTTCGACCACGCCTTCACTTAACATCAGGTGAGCTGTGGTCAAACAACTAGCCTGTCAACCATAAAAAAAAGGCAAGTAATGAAACGTCATTGATCCAAGTCACTTGCCTAGCTGTTTGATCAAATGGCTAAATATCATTCAGGCCGCTAGTTAAACGACGCTGTTAAAGAGGCTAGGCTGTTGATTGAACGGCTAATTAAGCTAGTTGGCTGCGACATATATATAACGACAATTGTAGGTTAAAATTGACTGCCAACATTTGATTACATTGTGACTTAGTTTACAAGTTAAACTATTAAAAGCATGTTAAATATGAATTTCTCGTTGTGTTGTAGCATATTGGTAGATAGAGGATTGATTCCACATCCGTCATACAAATCGTTAAACAGTGGAATTTCCTACCTGAGTGGGTGTTCCCCGATAGTTATAATCAGGGTGCCTTCAAATTGCGAGTGAATCAGTTTCTTCTAGGTAAGCGTGCTCCATCGTAGACCGTATATTCGCAGTTGGCGGTCAAACGCAAACCTATTCAGTGGCAAGAGAAATATCCATAATACGCCACATTTACTTGCGCGGAAAAATCATGTTACTTTTATAAATAAACAACGTTATTTCAAATAACTAAGTAAAATTAAGTATTTTAAAATACAATGATTCTAAATCATATTGCATAATTTTTTGTAGTGGTTTTCTTACTAAGAAGTGTGTGTGTGTGTCTTATTAAGTGTAGGCAAATAATTATAAAAATAAATTTTCGCGGTGTTTCCAAAACACCGTGGAAACTCCTAGTAAAGTCACCACTATTTTACTAAAAGAAGGTAACTTTAACTGTGACCAAGTAACGAAAGTAACGAAGTGAGTTTATTATGAGGCATGGTACTTGACACGGTCATAATGGCAGAATGCATAAAATGTAATGCCAAAAACATAACCCAAAAAAAAACTCGTTGTCTAACCCTCTAACGAAAAAAAAGTTTTAACGAGAGTTTTTTTATTAAGTTAGATTTAGCATAACATACATGTAATTATTGAAACACTTGACAAGCACAAATGCACAACGTGCCATGCCAAAATCAAAAGAGCAAAACTAAGTAAACGTACTTAGTTTATCAATTGTATGCTGCCCTTACTGCAATATTGCCCATTTCAACCTTCATAGTTTTCTGTTATCGAAAACGTACACTTTCGTTGTATTTAACTTCTACGATAAAACCATAAGTCAGTCGACTCTCGCGCTCTGTCGCCGCGCCGACAACAAGTCGAACGCCCGTCAAACTAAATAAAACTTTCAAACTCTTTACGTGAATTAACACCTCTTTACGAGAATTACAAATTCCAAATTCAAAAAAAGCGGCCTAATTTTGACGTTTGTTAGAAAAGAGTACGTTCTTTATTTAAAAAATTAAATAAATATAATTAATAGAACAAAACATTTAAATAGTTTTAGCTGTAAAAGTTTTGTAAATTTCCGTGAAAATGGATCCAGAAAAAAAGGAGGGCGGCGAAGTAACGGTCGACGATATTTTGAAGATTCTAGGACCGTTTAGGAAGTTCAATGTGTTTAGTTATATTTTGATTTTGTTTCCTGTGTTTTTGGCGGGAATGTACGCGTCTGTGTATAATTTCGAAGCGATGGATTTGAAATATAGGTGAGTTGAAGACTTTACAATCACGTACCGTATCACTACATTTTAATTTAAAATGAAAACATTTAAATTGAATTTTTGTGATGACTAAATCAATTGATTTAGTCATCACAAAAATTCAAAAGAATATGAAATATTAAAAACCATGTTGTAATCATGTTTTTTTTATTTGTTAAATTTGAAATTTGCTTTAGTCTTTCTTGTTATTTTGTACCTGTATCGTCTATATCATTTTTGATCAAAAAAACAGTTTTTTTTAAATAAAATACAATTTTGTATACCAAAAACTAGTATCTAAACTAACTAAGTATAAATTTGTATCGTTTTAAAAACATTAGACATCCTACTTAAGAAACCAAAACAAAAAAAGTATAAATTTACTACCAAAGTACTGAACTGGTTTTCATGAAATTTATATGGGAACGATTTAAAAGTGTACCCATAAAGATATAAGAATTTTTCAAATTGTTTCATAGATGACAGAGTTAATAAACATAAAAAAAACCGAATTGAGAACCTCCTCCTTTTTTAAAGTCACTTATTAATCACAGCCATCTCCGCGAACTAATTCAACAGATTTCTTAACTAAATAATAACAAATAATATGGCGCTCATATTTTCTGTTGTAACGAGAAATACCTACTTGAAAGTCTTTTATCGCAGTCCAAAAGGACAAATTTATAAACAAAGGACCAAGTGACCATATGGAACTAACACATTTTTGTTTATAAGTGACTGATAATTAAGTTAACTAATTAGGTGTATTACTAACTAGTTTATAAATAAATAAGAATAGTCTTTATACATACAGTTAACAATTTTACTCTTTCGTATACCTGTTAGTTATTCGTTTTGTATTTTGGTGACCCATGTTCACAAAGTTTCCAGCTTTAGTTTCGCGGATCTACTTATTTGTGGAATAAGATTTGTATATTAAAAAGAAATTATACATATAAATAAACTAGGCATCTCTCTCTCTCTCTCTCTCTCTGTGTGTGTGTATGTGTGTGTGAGTTGTGAGTGTGTGTTTGTGTGTGTGAGAGAGAGAAAGAGAGAGCGTGTGAGTTATGTATTAGTGTATGTTAGTGTGTACGACTGTACGTGTGTGTGGAAAGATTGTGATTTCTGGCGATGGGCTGTAGAAAAATGTCGAATTAGTTATTTTTACCAAAAATGTTATTCTAGTAGATATAAAGAGGTAGTAGGTACCTGAGCGACCAAGCTCGGTGTATGTAAAATTTAAAAGTCGGAAAAACGCGTTTTCCTAGAGAAGTGGTCTACTTGAGATTTGATAATTTGAGATCGATTTTTCGCTCCCGTATAGCAAATGTCGGTTTCGAGGTTTCAATATAATGTACCTACCTACATCTTACTTAATAATTTAAATGTGAAAGTATGTACGTTTAGATGGTTGTTACTTAATCACGCAAAAACAGCTGAACTGTTTTGGATGAAATTTTATTACCTGGATTAACATATAGGATACTTATCATACCGGAAAATGTTAGTTTAGCAAAGATTAAGGTATTCTTTTACGAGGATTACATAGTTATTAACTTTTCGTAAATTCTGCAAACTGAACAAACATTTTTTTTGTTAAATTCCATGCGGACAAAATCGCGTGTAACAACTAGTATACATTGTCAAACTGAACTGTAGTTGTCGAACAAAATACCGGCCTTTTTACTTTTGCCAGGTATACGTATGCAAAATTTATGCACTCTGTAAAGAGTAACCCTATGTATGCAAATATATATTGATAGAATCTATCAACCAGTGATTCTTAACCGGTGGTCCGTGGACCACTGGTGGTCACTGAACGCATCAGAAATGGTCCGTAAAGTTATCATCTAATTTATACTAAGGATATACCTACTGTAGGTATAGTCTTGCCATAAATATTGTAACAAAGAAAATTTATTTTTTTCTTTTGCAAATAACATTTATTACTTTTACAGTGTGTTAGTTTAATAAATAAATATAAAACAATTTAAAATATAAAAAGCTTATTCGAAGTGGTCTCCATTGGCTACAATACAGTCCTTTAAACGTTGAAGCCAGTTATCAATAGAAGTACGCACTCTTTCTATGGGCAAATTCTTCACTGCCAATCGTATGGATTGTTTTAGGGACTCCAAATTATCATGGCGTTTAGAGCAAGCCGTACTCTCTAAAACTGACCATAAATCATAATCCAGCGGATTAAGATCGGGACTAGACGACGGCCAGTCTTTAGCTCTGTTGAAGTCCGAAACGTTCGCTTCCAAACAAGACTGCGTGGACCGAGCATTATGACCGGCGCCGAGTCTTGCTGGAAGGACCATACTTGGTTATTGAACATGGTGTTGTTAACTACTTAATTACCTTCTCAAGAATGGTATCTTGATACACTTGTGCCGATGTTTTGATACCTTTTGAGACCTTTTTCACAAAAATATGGCTCAGTCACTCCTTCATAGCCAACACCCCACCAAACCATCACTGAAGTCGGATAATGCCCACGTTGCACTCTGTCGATTAATTGGGAAGCTTCCTTAGAGCTTTGAGCATAAATACGGTCATTTTGTTTGTTAAAATGTTGCTCAATTGTAAAAATTTTCTCATCCGTAAACAAAAATTTTCTGTGACCTCCTTTTGCGTACCGCTTCAGTAGTTGTTTCGATTTTACCACCCTATTCTTTTTTAAATTATCAGTTAAGAAGTGACCAGTGCGTCTCTTATAGGCTGCAAGTCCTAAGTCATCTTTTAAAATACGCGACATGGTTCTAGGTGCCATTTTCATCTCCCAAAATAAAATCTTTTGCTTTCGGACAGGATTTCTTCGAATTCTACCCCTTACTGCTTTGACCACCTTTTTCGTACGAACACTACGTGGACGGCCAGATCTTTTTCTGTTACAAACAGAAGAGGTCTCATTGTACCTATTAATAGCCCGGTACACAAACATTTGACTAATACCAAGCGTATGGAGAGTTTTAAAAATTGCATTTGGCTCCATACCTACTTTGCGTAGTGCAATCACAGCGATTCGGTTCTCTTTGTCACCCCACTCCATTTTAATATCGCAAAATATTGTACAATTTATTGGCGCCAAAATGAAAAAACACAATGAACAATCATATAAAAATTACAGATTCCAAATTCAAATGTAATATTTTGTTTATTTTTAGTTTTAACAGTATTTATGGCCAGACTTAAGTATATTATAAGTATATATTTACAAAAAAAAGTATTTAAGTATTCTATCAGTTATCTGTCTCTCATAGTACAAGCTTTGCTTAGTTTGGGGTCAGATGGCGCTGTGTGTAATGCCCGACGATATTTATTTATTTTATAGGACACCTATAAAATAAATATATCGATCAGTACTATTTAACACGATAATTTTATTTTGTTAAAGACTGTAGCGTAAATATTCATCCAGGAAGTATGGTACAGGCTTTTACACACTTTCCTTTTTTTGTAAATACATACAGAACACAGAAAAAGTGCGAGTCAGACTCGCGCACGAAGGGTTCCGTACCATTATCTATAAAAACGGCAAAATAAAATCACGTTTGTTGTATGGGAGGCCTCCCTTAAATATTTATTTTATTTTCTTTTTAGTATTTGTTGTTATAGCGGCAATAGAAATACCATCATCTGTGAAAATTTCAACTGTCTAGCTATCACCGCTCTTGAGATACAGCCTGGTGACGGACGGACGGCGAAGTCTCAGTAATTGGGTCCTGTTTTTACCCTTTGGGTACGGAACCCTAAAAAGTACAGAGAAAAAGAAGAATTTTAAAATTTATAGTTTTTTTTTATAACAATTACAGGTTACATGTCAACATTCATTAGATAATAATTATAAATACATTATTTGAACAAAAATTTGAATTATAATAATAAAATAAAATTAACAAAAGATTACAAAAAAATAAAATAAGAATAAAAAATAATAATTTACGCAGCGTATGTTCATTACTTGTGTACATTAAAGCGCTTTGAGACTAGTTATCTGTTAACTGTGTATGTTTCACCTAGTTCATTAGCGTAATCGCTAATCGAATGTTACTTTGTCTAGGCCCACAGTTGCGTTAGCACGTTCAAACTGCAGCGCGCACTGGAAGGCGTGAGTTCGAATACCAATAATAGAGCCGATGAAGGAAACCATCGTGAGGAAACCATAGGTGGCGCGGTATTTTCTAGTTCTCGACTGACTGTCAGACAAGTTGAAAATCTACCGTCAAGCAACTAACGGTGTGCTTCAACAGCCTCACTTGTGACTTGTGAGCCAGTTTCATACCAAGCTAGATATGTTTACCATGTCACTTAACATCAAGTGAACTATGGTCAAAGAACCTAGCTTAGAAATAAATACATACAATGACATAGATACGTACTCGCAACTTGGCCTTTCGTACTCAAAATGGTTACATTTCTTGCTAATTAAACATGTGAGGTTAATTAAACATGAACTTATACAATCGATGACAAAGTGTTTGCAAGAATACGTTCGATCATATATCGCTTAACAATAGTTGCCTGTACAGTATCAGAAACCCGGCTTGTTTACGTAATTAATGAGTAATTATTGAGACATTGACACTGCGGCGCGGCGCCAATGCAGAGCAGCGGCAGCGGTCGGAAATACGCCAACAGCGTTTTCAAATACTTTTTTCAAAACAACTAAACCACACTAATAGTATAAGGGCTAAAGTTTGCAAGAAACACACTCATTGTTCAACGCTCAAATGGCTGGACTTTTTATCCCGAAGAAATGTAGTGTTCACGTGGGTACAGCGGGTAACACCGCGAGGCGCAGGTATTTTTAATACACTATGGTTCAATATTGGGTTCTTCAAAAGGAGTGTTATTAGAATCTTAAAAAGTTGGCTATATTTTTGTAGCAGGAGCATTTCAGATATCGATAGAAAAAAGTGATTTCTTACCATCAGGCTATGTGTTTGTTTGCCACGTGTAGCATAAAATAATATCATTATAAATCACACTAGGAATCTCTAATGACATGCAAAAATAGACTTAATGTCACAACAACTGACGGTCTTTTCGCTAAGATAGTGCGCACACATTTATAATAAGTAGGGTTATAAGCTTGGAATGCAAAATACGATGCTGACTCCAAAACCATTTCGAAATATTACATTTCTATACATAACCATTACGTTTAAACTCTTTAAACTTTGAGATGCGGTTTATTTTAATAAAAGACATAAAATAAACTTGACTTTAATTTAATATCTAATGACGTCACATAGTAGACTGTATAGGGTATGTTGACGTATTTCGGACATATAGACCATTGCACTAAAGTCTGAAATAGATTAATTACAGTCAGCAGTCATAACAACTAACACAGCAAGCTAAATAAAACCGTTTATTGATTTGAAAAATAAGTAAATTTCTCCCTTATAAAAATATCGCTAGATAATCTACAAGTTTGGCGTTGGTTGGCTTTTATTATAAAATCGCAATAGTCATTAGGTGCCTACTAGACGAGATTTCTAACCTCTTATTTTAATTATAGCATCTACATACATACATATTATATAAGTACATTTTCATTTAAACAATAAAGTGAAATTTTGCGATAGCAATAAACCGAGCAAATCTATTACAATTTAAAAATCATAATTACCTAGGTAACAATTTAAAAAACACTGCGTGATTAGTTTTTATTGTTGAAAATTTCTGAAACAAAAAATTACCATATGCTCTTGATAGAGTTAAATTTAAGTTGTTAAAAATAAAGTAAAACAAAAAAAAACAAATAGGTAGGGTCCGTAAAAAAATATTCACAATAGAAACAATGAGGTCGTAGAATTAATTAATGACAATAAAGATTGCTTAGAAGTCAATGCCTCAATACAAATAAAATACTTATCTTAGGAGGCATATAATGCTTATGGAATGAGCATTTCAGTCATGGAGTTCATTATAAAAATAGAGGAAAGACATGGCACATAGCACGCAGAACTGATAGCCGATGGGGCTGCAAAGTTCTGGAGTGGAGGCCACGAACCGTCAAGCGCAGCGTAGGACGTCCACCCATTAGGTGGGCAAACGACCTAATATACCCGACCTATTATTTTCTTAACAGAAAGACTCTTTTCATCGTCGTGCATAAAATATAAGAATGACATGGAAATAAATCGTAAAACGTTTATTCATTTTGAAGTGAAAACTTCTTTAGCCAGTTGAGTAATTTTTTGGTAGGGGTTCGCTTCACCGACATTTTAGTAGAGGCAAAACCTATGGATCCGCGTCACCGACATGCTAATTGCCGAATTTTAGGTTTTCAGTTCTGACGATAGTCCACATGATATTTTAGATAGATTAGATAATAGATATTTTTTTACAGGCAAGCTTGTATTTGATCATCATCTCGCTTGATGTTAAGGGCCAAGTCCTCGACCGTGGGAACTTCTGCTTGAACACCTACATTGATATTTTCCACTCGCACAGACGTACATACGTCTGACGTTAGATTTGAATACATTGACGTCACGCTAAAATAGATAAGGAGAGTTAAATTACTATAGCCACGAGCAAGAAGGAGACAGAATGTTTATTCCTATTGCCGGAAGCGGATTTTACATTGATTATCTGTTACATTATGACAGAAGTTTTTTTTTTTGTTTTGGCATCGCGTTTTGAATATTTGCCAGTGTCAAGTGTCAAATAAAAACGGGCGGGAAGCATGCGCGCGGTGCTCGGTACCGCCGCCACCGCGCGCCCACCTCTTGCGGCCTCTCGTGACGTGCTATACACGACCACGAGACTCGTGACGTTAGATTGTCAGATTCAGAGATTCTCGATGGTTTGTAGCGCCTACCAAAATAAAACAGCAACAGACGTAACGCAGAAAAGAGATTTTCAGCAGGCACTATCAGAAATTTTCATCAAACTATCCGTACTTATCTGCTAACAGAATAAACAAAACGTACAATAAAAGGTCTAAGCCTTAAATGTATCTGCATCAAACTTAGCATCTATAAAATTGCGCCTTTCCTATAATTATTTTGATGTCAAGATTACGGATTAAAAATAATTTGGCCATATTCTATTTCATAATTTCAAGAAACGAAAAGCGTTTGAAACTATTTTTTCTCCAAGCATAATAATTCAGGATATGTACTATAGTATTCATTAATTTCAAACTTCCACATGATGTATAACGGCACAAAAATGTTGACAAAAACACATCGATTGCCTTATTTCACAAGACTTGCCCGTTAAGCATATATGCGGTCTACAGTGAAGCACGCTTCCCTAAAAGATACCAATTGCAACTCACAAGTGCGTTTAAAAAGTAGTAGTGAAAAACAGACATCAAGGGGAATCCTCGAAACACTCCTAGACTTCGTGGTAACAATTTTTCACTATCACGATGATAAAGCAGTCTCAGTACCATTATGTGTATGTTTTCCTTATCACACTTATTTTAGGCAAACAAAACGTACATAACTTTAAGTTAATCAAAGCTTGATAAGTTCTGATAATTAATAATTAATAAAAAATGAAAAATAAGTTCTGCTCGCTGACGTTACGTTACGTTTCACACGTGTTGAAATATCACGCGTGGAACGTAACGTAATGAAACATGCCTTTGCTGCTTGGAAATTCATTCATTTTTAAATCGTTGAATTCGGTATGTATAGTTATATACATAGTTATATAGGCTAACCCTACGAGGTGACGTCATTAGACAAAATGAAAGTCAAGTTTATTTTATATACTTTATTAAAATAAACTCATAGTTTACAGAGTTTTAAACGTAAAAATATTGTACAGAAATGTACTATTTTGAAATGGTTTTGGAACCAATAAAGTTTTATCTTTACATACCGAATTCATTTCGTTGTCTGCTACTTCATGCAACATATAGAAGTCAGGCACTATAATTTGTTATGTCTGTCTGCCCCTTATTTGTTGTATTTTCATAAGGAAATGATTAATCCGATCTACTCGTAGATAAATACTGAAGCAGTGCGCGTAACGGTTATATTTTTTTTGTAATCTGCGCAAAATGTTTACTGACAAAACTTTAGCATTGTACATAAATGCATGATTTTAAAGTTTATACTCGTTTATCAGTTGTTTCAAAATAAGTATCAATTTACATTTTATTCATTAATTTTGTAAGCAATGCTAATTACTTCGTACCTATTCTAGGTAGGTATACCTACATAAGTTCGTGAGCTTGAAAATTTATATATACAACATCGCTTCACGCTTTCCGCAATAGCGTTCTGGGATGTCACAAACAGATTGTGATATTATATACATTCCAAGTTGAATTAAAATAGGTACTTTTAAAATTGTCTGCGCTTGCTCGTACTTGCATTCGCTGTGCTTTCGATTCTTTTACAAAAACCTACCATATGTACCTACTTTGCGCACAAATCTAATCCATTTTCCAAAGAATTTAATCAAAAAATTTTTTTCGTTATCAAACATACTAAATAGTTTACTATAAATATAAAAAAGAAACTCCCATAACATTGCAAAATTTGTGGTTATAATTTTGTTCAGGTTAAGTGTTGTATTTGGTGGTTACAATCTGTGATCACAGTGTCACTTAAAATTAGGTGAACTGTGGTCATACACCTAGCCTCTTATCAGTGAATAACTCTTAGAATTCGAATGATGTCGTAGTTGGTTGAAAACATATTCATATACATTGAAAAATTATCTGAAACTCCCACGCTGAAGTTTAGTCAGACTTGATCTTAATCAGACTTGACTTAATGAGTGACTTGTAACATTGGTGTTATCAATAAAATATTTGTACCTATTTGTATTTTATCAATTCTTTGGTCAATTTTAAGTGCCCATTACCTATACTTTATTTATGATCTGTTGGCTCAAGCAACTTTGAGTCAGGCATAGTTACAAGGAATGTGTTCTTTTTGCTCATCTGATGTATAATTATTTGTTAGCAAACAAACTATGCTCATTGCATTTAGATTTATTAAGAGCTTATTCCTTAACTGAAATCCCAGGAATATCAATTGCCTAGAGGGAACCAGTTTCCTTAATCGTTGAGAATGTTGTAACGTCAGTAAACTACATATCTTTTGATGGAACTGGACGGGAATACAAGAAGCCAGAGCGATGGCAATGATCTTTGTAAAACCAGTTCAAACTATTAGTTCTTTTTTTTTTAAACCGGCCAGGTGCGAGTTGCGTTTGCGTAATGAGGGTTCCACTTACCTTGAAATAATAAATGCCATCGTATAAAAACAAAAAAGGGCGTGTGTGGCTGTGCCATGGAGAAAGCCGTGTGTATGGGATTACGGTTACATTTTGAACACGAAGAAGTTATAGGGCTGTTAATGATTTAAGTGCAGCAATTCTTTGATCCTATTGCTATCGAGTGTCGTAATTTAATTTTTGATGTTAATGATAGACTAGCTGCGCCCCGCGGTGTTACCCGCTACATGTTTTCGGGATAAAATAGTAGCTTATGTTCTAATCCAGTGTCTTAGCTGCCTCCATACCAATTTTCATCCAAATCCGTTCAGTAGTTTTTGCATGAAAGAGTAACAAACATCCATCCTTTCACCCATCCAACCATCCAAACTTTCACATTTATAATATTAGTGGGATATGAAGCTGCACCAAACTACATCCTTCAATTTAGTTACTATTATTATCAGTTTTCTGAATTGCATGAAATGTTTATACAGGTCGCAACTGACACGTAATCGTTGGTATTAAACTAGATACAAGATACTTTCTTGTTAACTTACAAACCCTGGTATCACACGAGGCAAATTTATTTTGGCTATTAAATTACAAAATATTAAATGTTCAAAATCTACTAATAAAAAATTTTCATTATTATGCATTTGTAAATATTCAGGTACAAACATTTCGTAAAAATATATAATTGTCAAATGCCATTGTAAAGAAATTTCGTACAGTCTTTAGTACGATCTTTGCTGTTGTTTAATTTATTTCAGAACAACCCCATACAATTTAAAATTCAATTACATATAGGTACGCACAAATTTCAATGCAAAAAAAAATACAATTCATTTCAAAACGATTTATATCAATTAATAATGAAATGTCAAAAGTGAATTAAATTCAATAGACAAAAATGTCAAAATGTTAAACAGAAACGCGGACAGCGACTGTGTTTTATTTAATTTACAGATAGAGCAGACAAATGACCGACATAGACTGAGAAGTTTTGTTCCGACATCTTTTGGGTATAGACCCCTAAATTGTATTGAACTTCAGGATTCTATCCTTTTTTTCTTTCTTTGTTTTGGCGTCGCGTTTTTAGCATTTGCCAGTGTCAAGTATGTATTTATATATTTTAAAGTTTCAAAAGTTAAATAAGTGTCCTCGTAGCTAAAGTTATAGTCGAAGTCCAGTCTTTATCAAGTACAGTCCGTGTCAGTCAAGTCCAGTCATGCTTTAGTAAAGTAGCGGTGACTTTACTATAAAGCTTCGATGGAGTTTTGGAAGCAACACAAAAAGTTATGTTTCACCACATTATACCATTTTCCCACACTCGCACTTGTGATTCGGCACTTTATGAATAAAACACCGCCATTTTTGGACTAGTTTTGGAAAAAATTACAACGGAGCGACACGACTCTTTCCGCGTTCTTGCAAAACTCTCGATTCTATCCTTTTTATATAGTAAACATGCTCCATGTTTTGTTTTTTTTTTTGTCAACACACTATTTTTATCCTTTTTTTTTTTTAATCTTTATTATGTATAGAGGTTTTAGTCAAACATGATTATGTCACCCTCATTGGTCTATAACAACATTTTTTATTTCCTACGCTTATTGTAAATAGTTCCTACCTACTGGTGATGCGGAACAGTATTCTGGCCTCTTCCGATAGGGATTAGCCAGTACACTGTTACACCAAGTTGATATTGTGCTTTTATTATTGTTGTCAAAAACTGTTGTACTCGCTGGTACACAGTAATCAAAGAAAGTCAATATTAACTTGTCGTGGCTAAGTGGTCACTTTGGCCACGTATTTATGTAATGTTTTATAACTGTTACCCATGTGAACAGTTGTGGGCAAACACAGACGCCTTCGCTTGGCATCAGGCGTTCGTTAGGTTATTTGGTTTCTACTTGTTGTCTCTCTTCATTGGTTGCAAAAACGACTAAGAAAATTTCTCTTGTAAAATTGTTAATACGATTTCAAACTTGTCTTGAAAATATGACATAACTTTAATATTTAAAATTGTAATCATCTTTCTCTATCCTTAGTTCTTATTTTCAGTATTTGGTCTTCGGGACTTTTAATTCTTATTTTCAAGGACGTGTTTCCATCAATGTTTGTCTGGAAGAGATCGCTTAAAGCGATGAGATCGTCAGCTGTTACAATAGTTTATTTTTTTACTGTGTGTAATCCTTTTTATATAGATGACAAACTAGATGTTTCACCACACTTTTAGGTGCTATGATCACCTGATGGTGTGGTCGAAGATGGGCAAGCACACCTTGCCTGGAATAAAACTGGCATTCAAGTTAGGCTGCCGGAACACACCGCTTTGGCATCATATTTTTAACTTTATAGTTAGCCAGCCGAGTACTAGAAAATAATTTACCACCATGCTATGGTTTCCAGGAACGCGCTGGATGCAAGCCGCTTCCAACCGGTATTTGTGGAGGTCGATGGGGGAGGCCTATGTCCAGCAGTGAACGTCCTACGGCTGAAATGGTGATGATGATGATGGTTTCATCACGATCTTTTCTTTTACCGGCAGCTCAAGCACTTTGTTGTGGTTTGAACCCACTGCGCTAAACACGGAGCTATCATCGTTTTCATTACTAAAATAATTTTTTTTTCATATTTTTCATTATTCCATACGCACGCCCTTCGGTGTGTGAGCAGATCGCGTTAACCACTAAACTATCATCGCTACACTTAAAAAGAACGAACGAGAATTTGTACCCATATTATACCATTCAAGGAACACAAACTCCGGCAGGGAGTTTAAAGCAATGTATAGCAGTGTGTGCTGTACACTAATGAACATTATCATTTGTTTTTAGATGCACGGTACCGGAATGCGAAGACGACGTCTCATTAGCCAACTACACAATTCCACACGACGAGAGAGGCGAACCAGAGAAGTGCGTTCGATATGCTCCCTTCACCAACTTCACCAGCGAATACAACGGCAGTAAATGTTTGCCGCATTTCTTTGATACTTCTCACGTGGTCGGTTGCGAGAGCTACACTTACTTGGAGAAGCATTCTATAGTTAAAGAGGTACTTGAATGTCCTTTATTCAGTTTCTTCGGCTAAAACAAATCAATTTTTGTCCTTGTTAATTTATTACATGTAATAATAATATAATTTACAATTTACATGTCAAATAACCCACACTTGACCGTTCCCGGTGTTCATCACAGACGCCGCATTTCTACGCTGAATGGTAATGAAATTATTGAAATACTTCACACAAAAAAATACACAAACTGCGATGCCAAAAACAAATAAAAAATTCTCGAAAAGTGATATAAAGTGGTCAAACATGACATTTTCGGTTGTTTCCAAAACTTCCACTACTTTACCAAGATATGAATGGACCTATCTAGTGTCATAAAATATACAAATAAATACAAACAAACTTATTCGATTATTTGGGTAGTGACCGCATTTGAAATAATCACTCCGGATATAAAATTGCCACATTACCATGTATTCGCGTAACTAAACTGAAGTTTTCATTCATATTTACAAACTTATTAAGATAATTATTGTGCCAACAATGTTTCCACAACAATCAAAATTCTCTACAGTATTTGACAGCTAAATTGTTGAGTTGAATTTTATGTAAATACTTGGACGAGCATGCTGGTTTTACCCATAAATCTACTTATAGTCTAAAATGTAAAGTTTTACAGATTTTTTAGCATGATTACTTTCATGATAAATAGTTTTTTACTTTTTAGCTTAGGGTTTTAAAAGATTGTTCGTAAAACATTTTGACTAACAATTATTATTTACAAGCTGCGCCCTGCGGTATTACCCACTACATGTTTTCGGAATAAAAAGTAGCCTATGTATTAATCCAGGGTCTTAGCTACCTTCATACCAAATTTCATCCAAATCCGTTCAGTAGTTTTTGCGTGAAAGAGTAACAAACATCCAACGATCCATCCAAACTGTCCTTTTCTGTATCCCTTGTTCGCAAAATTTCATGATGATCGGTTGAATAGCATACAAGTGGCATAAGCATACAACTAACCGAAAAACAATTAATTTGCAGTATGTACCTGAACTAAAACAAAACAGCAAACCAATAGTTCAATACCAAGTCCGTATTTATTTGAATTATAATACAAAACAAACAAAAATTGTTTGGAAGATCATATTCTTCGTAATTCATACATTTGTAATGTTATAAATAAAATAAATCGATGAACGATAGAACAACTTTTATTTTCTGGAGTTGTTTACTTTAAATAGTTAAAGTAATAAACTCCATATTTTGACATATTTTTGTATTGACATATTTTGTATTGACATCATGTTTGGATATTGACATACCTTATTTTGACATGTAATCAGTGTTTTAAAACCCATTTAATGACATCTTTAAAATTTTGAAGTGACTTGTAACATTGGTGCTACCAATAAAGTATTTGTATTTGTTTTTGTATCTGTCATGGATTATTTGGTCCAAATTTCAATTTAATCATTACATGATAGATGATAATAAACTTTTGGTTTATATTGACACTAAAGACATGACCAACGAGGACCGAAAAAAAACTGACAGACCAAAAGGAAATCGTGATCGAATCTGCTCTTCTATAGGAACAGTCACTCACAATGACAATAGCTGTTATATGTTTTGCAAAGGCGGGGTTAGTTCCAACTTATGTTTGTCCATCAATGGGTAATTGCCACATTGACATATTTGTTTTACTTATGCGAGATTAGTCACATTATTTTCCGTCAGATACTCGGACTATAGTTTCGTCCACATCCTCGCGAAGCAAGATACGCGTGTTGTACTCAAGTCAAGTAGGATTTCTTCCGTCTCCATTCTCGGGAGGATAGGAACAGTCTCAAGCGCTTGGCTTCTTACTGAGACTGGGCTCTGGGGGATCACTGTCCTACAGGGGGGTTTATGGTGTCTGGCGCGATCTCGACGCTCAGGCGACTGGGCGGAGCTCGAGCACCCTAGTGGTCACGCAGGCCTCGTCATGGCTTTGTGGTACTTTTGGAGAGCCTCTTGCCTCTTGCCGCCTCTTCCTCTTCTTCGGCTTCTAGGCCAGCCACGAAGAGCTCTCGAGAGAGGGCACGCCAGGTATGTACGTTAGAGGGACGTGCATGTTGTACTCTGCTTTGACTCCTTGAAGAAGGTCGAAACTATAGTTTGTATGTTCTGTATAGTCCTACGATATTTATTTATTTTATTTTTAGTTACTCTTCATTTTGAAAAAAATGTAGCGGGTAACACCGCGGGCGCAGCCAGTCGATCTATAAAGTTAATCACAACAGTTACCTACTTACTTACTCTTGATACTTTCATTGATATTCCGTTGAATATTGCGCTGAAAAATCTTACGAATGCTTTTCATCAAAAACTCTGTCACACGTATAATTCAATTCGCATGTCTTCCGTTATTTCTGTATTATTGAAATGTAATCACGCGTGCTCCGTAACTAAATCACTTTTATCCCTTTCATGTGCCTTTCCAATTTCTTCGTCAAAAGACTGCGTTCCGATCCTTAATTTCAGTTGAGCATAGAAATGGATGGAATTTTTAATCATCCATCGAATGGAAATGAACGACTCGTTTGTCGTAAATGAGAAACAACGTGACTGCTTAAATCACTCACAACCTCCTACACATTACCCATTAACTGTGCGCAGAAGTTATGCCTGTGAGATTCCAGTTGTATCGCATTGTTCTGAAGAGACGCACTACCGTTATCCACTACCGCCGCACTAAATTTAGCTATATATCTTTTTTTAATGTAAAAGGAATGAGACGAACGAGACGCTCTCCTGATGGTAAGATATAACGCATATCTATCACTATTGCAGCGATAGACAGAACTTTGAGTAGCAAAACAAGATCTAGGGTATCGCTGCTTTGGTGCTCATTACTTTGAAGCTTTCGATGGTTAGTCTCAACAGCCCTGTAATTTCGCTAGCTGCAGTACTCTTCAAACCGACACAATATGCCTACATGGTATATTACTGCTTGGCGGCATAATATTTGGTACTGCGGTGGTCCTGTGAAAGAGATACCAAATGTACCTAAAGCCATTTAGTCGTGAAAAGGCAAGAAGCAGACAAAGTTGAATAATGATAATTAAGTAACAACTCTACCTCCATAACTTTGTTTGTCACTTACATTTTCTTTCTGTGCAGAATTCTTCGTTCAACCCCAACTCAAACTTAGCTTTTTTTTGTCAATTTTCCCCTTTAAAATTCGTTTCGAAAGTCACCAAGACAAAAAATAAAAATATTTAAGGTATACCTATATTTAGTTTATATCCGCTTAACAGTCGTTAAGGACTTAAATTTAATAACAATTTATTAATTAAAAACTTAGTCGTAACTTTACTTATATCTAGAACTAATTTTGACATAAACTTAAAAACTAATTAAATTAACCACAAGTCTTAATGTCCTCTTCTCGCTGTAGTAACCACTTGCCTTACCTGAATCGATCAATATTATCAAAAGATAAAAACGTGCCTTTTAAACAAAATATTTAACTAGTAATTTAATAAAACGATTTGTGAATGAAGTCGGTATTATGTTATGCATACCTTAATCACGCCGTGTACAACGTGGTATAGTATTATAATATAAATTTTTGTATAAAATTTCACTTACACTAGCCACCATTAAAATAGAATAACTATTGGAAAAACCTATTTAAACGTTTACTGAATCGATTAGTAATGGGGTCCGTAATCGTGACTCGATTTTCACGCACGTGTCATTTCAACTACTCGTGCTCGCCAACCGTAATAAAATATTGTTTTCGTCTCCAAAATAATATTAGGTCCCGTAATCTCCCATTTTCCAATAATACATAATTTCTTACAATATTCATTTACGTAAATAAATAAATTTTGGAAGAAATTTCACAAAGCGCCATCTAGCGCCAGACAAAGTAAAGCTGTGGTATACGCCATTTCTGGATGGATACTATTTTGTAAATAGTTATATTAAAACAAGGTTACACCACTGTGAACCTTATCGTGCGAACATACGGTATGCGAAGCTTTTTATGGAGCTCCTTGATTGGTAATAAAAACTAAAAGTACGGCTCCTGGCCAGAATTTATATAATTTTATCATTTTCATATCGAACACTTTAATTCCACTAATATCATAAGTGTAAAATTTTGGATGGATGTTTATTACTCTTTCACGCAAAAACTACTGAACGGATTTTGATGAGATTTGGTATGGAGGTAGCTGAGAGCCTGGATTAAAACATAGGCTACTTTTTATCCCGAAAACATGTAGCGGGTAATACCGCAGCTAGTATATTATAAATGTATTAAAGTGTTAATCACTGCAGTAGATATACGAGTATATTGGACAGCCCTGTTGGTTCATTGGCAGTTAAAAAAAAAGTATTATATCAGTTATCTGAATGCCATAGTACAAGTTTTTATTACTTAGATTGTGGTCAGATGGGGCTTTGTGTAATGTCCTACAGTCCTACATATTTAGTATTATTTTATCCATGAATATAAAAATAACGTGACATCCTATTTTCTGAAATTTGCACCACAAAAGCGATGAATAGCTACCAGAAAAAATTACAATTTAACACACAGTATTGGTGCATAGAATATTAGGAGCGTCACTAAAATTCGTACTTTTGTTTGTATTGTGTGGTTATATTGAACATTTGTAAGTATTTCTTTATATCAGAAAAAATCGATATACTGTATTTTACCATAGACACAAGAGTAACGCTTGTATTGTTCATCCCGAACAAAGAACTTGCGAAATATATCTGATCATGTGTTCTTTATATCAGAAAAATTCGAGATACTGTATTTCACCATATTATGCATTGCAATTACACATTAGGTACAAGAGTATCGCATATAGTGTTCATCCCAAACAAAGAACTCGCGAAATATCCGATCTTGCGTAAAATACTATGAAATTAGTTTTGACCATCATTATATGTTCAAATTTGTTTTATTTATTTGGATACACAAAACACAATATGCATCAGCATTATGTAAATGATAAAAAGGATTTGATCTGAGTATATCTATTTATTTCTATAAATGTGCAAAGCGCACAACACAAACCATATAAAAATTAATAATGTAGAAAAAGTGCGAAAATGTATTTATTACATATCCGATCTATGTTTCTACATATTTTTTTGAACACCACTCTTCTGTCTTATGATAAGATAAAAAGCCTTCTTTTTCTTTGATTTTGGCGTCGCATTTTGAGCATTTGCCAGTGTCAAGTGTTATGTTATTTTGAATTTTCATAAGTAAAAAAGTAGACAAACTGCAGTCCTGATCAAGTCCAGTCCGTGTCAGTCAAATCCAGTCATGCTTTAGTCAAGTAGTCATAACAAGCCTTCTCCGTCACTTGTATGGCATCCGTGACAGATTTGGTTCAATGAGGTTTTTTGTTCATCTTTGTTTTCGGCATCACACTTTGCGCATTTGCCAGTATCAAGTATGTCGACACTTTAAAGTAATCTATTCGTTGTTTAGTCACTGTATTCATGGTAATACGGTATTTAAAAAAATGGTGACTACATGCATACACACATACGAACGTCGATTATCCCAAGTAGACTCAGTAACTTCGCTCCTCTTTAACCATCTTGTTCTTTTTCCAGTTCGACCTGGCCTGCCAAGACTGGAAGCGCTCCCTGGTCGGGACAGTCCACAACGCCGGATTCTTCATAGCCATCCCTTTGACTGGCCTGATCTCCGACAGATACGGCCGTCTCCCAGCGTTAGTGTTCGCCTCCGTCGCTAATGGAGTCTTTGGTGTCATTCGAGCGTTGTCGGTCAACTACGACATGTTCGTCGTCTTCGAGTTTTTGGAGCCGGCGTTTGGGGCCGGCGTTTATACGGCTTGTTTTGTGCTGGGTGAGTTTTAAGTCCTATTTTCTGTTTGATAAGGTCCAAATTTAAAACTTTGAGATTGCCTGGTAGAGTCGCTTATAGACTTTTAAATATTTTTTTTATTTGTGGTCATCGATTCGGTGTCATTACCCTCATCATTGTGAACATTGCTATATAGGCATAGTTATTATAAAAAATAGGTAGTAAATAAATGAATATCTTCAATTCTTTTTTTTTTTATGGTTGACAGGCTAGTTGTTTGACCACAGCTCACCTGATGTTAAGTGATGGTGTGGTCGAAGATGGTAAAGCACACCTAGCCTGGAATGGAACTGGCTCTCAAGTGAGGCTGCCGGAACACACCGTTAGATGCTTGGCGGCAGATTTTCAACTTGAGGGTGGTAGCTAGCCAGCCGAGTACTAGAAAGTACCCTACCACCATGCTATGGTTTCCTCACGATGAATTCGCAAGTGAATAGGTTTCTTCTAGACAAGCGTGCTCCATCGTAGACCGAATTTACGCTTAGCATTAGGCGGGATGACAACGCAAGCCTATATCATAATAAAAAAGTCACACACTATACGCCTTCACACATACCACACACAAACTTTGTCTTCTTTACATCTAAGCGAACAATAAAATATGTATCTCCTTGAAACCTTATTTGGTAATAAGGTTTCAAGGAGATAGATATATACATTATACCTATATTATCTATGTTTGTACTATCAAGTGCACTGATATGAATAATTATATGAAAGTGCGAGATTTTCTGGCAATTATTTTAATATGCACAAATTTAGATTGCTCAGTGTTTATCGCGGTCGATTCACACGCCGAAGGCCATGGATTCTAAGTAGGTACAACGATGAGCTTGAGTTGCCGGTGAAGTAAAACATAGTTAGGGTACTTTAACAGCCCTGTTGGTTCATTGATAGTATGTCTGCTCCAAGAGCTGAAGGGCGTGGGTTCAATTCTAACCCAGGATAAACATTTTGGGGTATAAAAAAATGATTGTTCTGTGTCTGGGTGTACTGTATATATTATAAGTATGTATTTACCAAAAAAAACTATTAGTTATCTGACTTCCATAGTACAAGTTTTGCTTAGTTTGGGGTCAAATTGCACTGTGTGTAATGTCCTACGATTTTTATTTAGTTATTTAGTGCTCTTCTAGCTAGCTACCACCCTCAAGTTAAAAATCTTTCGTCAAGCACCTAACGGTGTATTCTGGCAGTATCAGGTGAGAGCCAGTTCCATCCCAGGCTAGGTGTGTTTACCATCTTCGACCACACCGTCACTTAACATCAGGTGAGCTGTGTCACCTAGCCTGTCAACCATAACAATATTACTTTCCAGAAAACCCCAACCTAGGGTAAGTTATTCTATAGCTACAGAAATAAACAACATTTTCGTTAAATTGTCAGCTAAACGTATACCTTAAATACTTACATTATTATATATAATAACCATAAGTCGTAAATACGCACGTGTTAAGTTACCATACTACTTATCAAAATTACGCATTCAAACATGTTTATCTCCGTATTGTAGCAATAATTGCCCAATTCGATGATGCAAAGGGCGTAATAAAAACTGTTTTAAATTTATAAATCAAAACAGAATAATCATACGAATAGATTCTGATAAAATCAGAAACACATAATCGTGTCATAAGTTTGTGCTATGGAAATCAGATAACTGATAGAATACTTAAATACTTTTTTTTTAAAATGTAAAATGTAACGAGACGAACGAGACGCTCTCCTAATGGTAAGAGATAACGCCTGTCCATGATCATTGCAGCGAGACACAGAAATTTGAGTCACAAAACAAAGTCCGGCGCATTGCTGCTTTGACGCTCATTACTTTGAGACTTTCGATGGTTAGTCTCGACAGCCCAGTAATTAGCTAGCTAGCTCTACCCTACCCGAAACCCTACCCTTCAAACCATAACACTGTAATGTTTACGCACTACTGCTAAGCGGCAGAATAACTGGTACTGCGGTGGTGCCTACCTAAACGACCTCCTGCTAAGGAGATCTACCACCAAGTAAAAATGTTGCAAATACATACGGAACACCCAGACACAGAACAAACATTTAATTTTGTTTATTCCATAAATATTTTGTCCTGGGTATGAATCGAACCCACTCCCTATAGCTCTTAAGGCAGATACATTTACATTTACAGATTAATATTTTTACATAATTATTTATTTAAAGTAAATGATATGGCATTATACATTGGGCCCCAAACTGGGCTTAGCCTGTATTTGGTGACCCAAGTTCAAGATGTTGCCAGCTTTGGTTTTACGCATCTACTTTACATGTACTACCAATGAACCAACAGAGCTGTCGATGTGGAGACTGTTGGTATTCTTCTATCTAGTACACATTTCTACGTATAAAGTAACCGCAAAACCAAATAAGCGGCCATTCATGTCAAAATGTTTATATACTATTAATATTTAGAACTAAATTTTGTATACAACAAAGCAACAGAACAATAAACAAACAAAGCTTGTCGAATCATATTATTGTAATAATACTGTGTGACAGCTAAAGCATAATATTGGATATAATGTGTCAACAAAAGTCAAAATGAAAATAATAATTTGCATAATAATAGGCATACAACGTCGTTTTAAACAAAACGAATAATTTTCCATTCATGAACAACAACTAAATGTGTATCAATATAAAATTCATTAAACACTACAAATATATTATTATACTATAATTATATATATAATATATATTTCAGTTTTATTTAAGTACATTATTATGATTATTTTTATATACCTACTTACTATATGTTTTATTTTTATTTATTTTTGTGATTAGTGTTACATCCTCCGTCTGTTTCTTATGTTATCTATCGTGTTCTTCTTTTCTTAGTTGCCTGGAAGAGATCGCTGTTAGCGATAAGGCCGCCACTTGTGGCACTAGTTCATAATGCACAATAAAGAGTTTAAGCTATCTATAGTATATAGTATAGTGTTCGCCGGCTATAGGTAATATAAAACTATATTCGAAACCTTAATTATTTCTCCACGAGAACTGCCCTGCGTTTGAAGGTTCTAAACAAAGTTCTTACAAATATTTTTTTTACATAAAATGTTTATAAAAAATAAACACGCACGAAACATTAATCAATCACAATTCAATTTCCAATAACATGTTTGTGCTAGCTGCTTATATTTTAATGTACTTATTTACTTCCTATTTACTAATGGTAGGTACTTGTAGTATTGGTACCACCATGCGATAGGAACTACGCAGTTCATTGCCATCTCAATATTTATGTTATTTCCTACATCATTGTTGGGCAAACAAAGTTTCCGTTACCCGTTAAACCTTGAAAGCTCCATTCACATTTTCAATGAAATTCTACACGTATATTTCCTCTGGTCATTGAGTGGGTTGATCTGGTATATTCTTGTTACAATCTATCAGTATTATGTATATTCTCTATATATTTATAGGATTGGTTCTAATCCTTGACGTTTTTAAGTTTTTTGTTGAATGTAAAGTATCCTTTATTATAAATACTTTTTACTACTCTTTACTTTTTTGACTACCCTGTTAGCTAATTTGGTTTTGTTTCTGCTTCAAGAGCTGTGTCCTGGTTTGATTCCCACTCAGAACATTTGTGTGACGAGCCTAAATGTTTGCCTAATGATTACTTATAATTTCATGACTTAAAATATCAATGTTTTTTTTTTACTGTTAACAGGATGTGTTTGACCACAACTCACCTGGTGTTAACTGACTGTGTGGTTGAAGATGGTAATGCACACCTAGCCTGGAATGGCACTGGTTTTAATATGAGGCTGCCGTAACACACCGTTAGGTGCTTAGGTTAGGTGGTAGATTTTCAACTTGAGAGAGCTAGCCAGCGGAGTACTAGTACCCTACCACCACGCTATGGTATCTTCACGATGTTATCCTTCACCAACAGCTCAAACTCATTGTTGGGGTTTGAACTTACGCCTTTTGGCTTGTGATACGATCGCGCCAACCATTGAGCTATCATCGCTAAATCGCTTGGTTGTTAAGGAGGTATAAAAAAGGAGGTCAGTACGCGTCTAGATTCAACAAAACCTTAAATCATTCCGCTCCAACAAACCACAGGGTTCCGTCAGCAACGCAAACAATTATATTAGCAGTTAGCTTCGAGTTAGCTCTAATATCTTGCGAAATAACTAAGAAATGTTGTCCTAAATAAACCATAGAACAGAGTTTAGTAACTTTCAGACCTTGTGTTTGAAGGATACTTGCGTTTCTAAGATAATATTTATTTAAAATATATTTAGGAGAATATTGAATATCAAATAGAGTTGGATTTTCAGAAGTTTCTATATGAATCAAATTTACAGATAGAAATTGTTTAAACAGATTTGAAGAAACCCTTCTTCAAATCTGTTGTAACTTTGTAATTTTCCCCACTTTCGAGTTGCAACGTTATGGGGATCCATAACGTTACAACTCGAAATTGGGGAAAATTATAGCTAACCAAATAAAGCATTGCTTTGTGACTTTTTTTAATTCAAGTAGGCTAGCGTTTGACCGCTGCCTCACCTTAGCGGTCTGCGATGGAGCACGCTTACCATACTAGATTCAATCACGACTTGAGGGCACACAGATTGTATTTATCAACACCTACTTGGGCAGCAAATTCTAATGCTTAGCGGTTCGCACAATGAAGGTGGAATCGAATAGTAGTAGAATAGTAATAGTAGAATGTGGCTTTTTGTTGAACTCTGTGATAAGGGTTTTTAATTTTAATTATATCAGTGTTTCATATAGTTTACAAATGTACATACATATTTAATAAATATTGTTTGTGGAAATTTTTAATTGGCCATATATATTTACATAGGTAACCAAATGTGTGTAACTAGCTGTTAATTTCCCTAATATCAATAAAATAAAAAATAAAATAAATCTATCTATCATCTATCGGTTTGTAAATCTATGTTACATACTAATTTGTTCCGTGTCCTTTATACACAAGATTTCATACATTGGTGAATGAATTCAGTTGATGCTGTAAATATAAATGTAACACTATCGGTCATTGCTGTACTTTTCAGTTCTAAAAATACTGTTAGGAAAAAGTCAATACGTTTTTTCTTAGCGCTTTTTACATTTTTAACTCGATACTTTTATAAAAACTTTAATCTACTTTTCACTATGAAGCTAAGTAAAAAATAAATTGACTCGTATAATTTTGGATACACCGAACAAATCAGTAACGTTCTTACGTGTACGGTACAGTTTCTCTGGCTAGATGAAAATGAATCTATATGTCAAAATATTTGTTTTGTAATTTCAAAACACACACTCATACGACACATTCAAGAACAACTACAAAGCTATCCAACAGGCTTTTTCACACGATATATAAAAAATGCAGTTGTGCATTGTCATGCACCAAAAAGCTGATTCGCAAAACGCAATCATTTTAGACCTTCGATTCGATCTACTCTAAACGTAGCTAATTACAGTTTTTGTACCCATTTCCGGGCCGTATTGTTTTGCCACTTTCTTACCACTTTGTCCATGGGAAATTTGCGGTAACGCATGACTAACCGATGGGAGATCGATTACTGAATGATGCACCGGTGTTTTCCTGTTCAATTGATGAGTGACAAAAAATTTGCAATCCCAAAATAGTTTAGAACAATAGCGATAAATAAAAAATAGCCTGCTTCGAACGAGATGGTAACAACCCATTTTTTTCTCGTTTTTTGAAATGGTATTTGAGAAATGATCTTTCAGTGCCATCCAATTTCAAAATAAATGTTCCTTATAATTAACTCCTTCCTTTCCTTTTAATTGTGACCTTATAATTATATGAATTGGTTTACCTAATTATCTGTTATTCTGTCTGTTTTAGGGTTTATAGGCTATGTGTTTGACCACAGCTCACCTGATGTTAACTTACGTTAGGGCCAGTTTACATTATATCATTGGGCTCGAAGATGGAAAACACACATAGCATGAAATGAAACTGACTCCCAATTGGGCGACCAGAACACATTGTTAGGTGCTTAACAGCAGACTCAACAGGCAGTTCAACTTAAGGGTAGTACCCAACTCTATAAAGTACCCTACCACCATGCTATGGTTTCCTCACGATGTTTTCATTCAACAGCAGCCCGAGCTCATTGTTAAAATTTGAACCCACGCAATTCGGTATGTGAACTGACTGCTAACCACTGAACAATCATCGCTACTAAACGCTAGTTTCTTTAAAAATATTAATTCTTTAAAAAAAATTAATAGAATTATACTACGAACATTCCAATAAAAACCTCAAGAAAACTATGAATGAAAGGTTCTATATTCAATATCCAACTAAACATTCCGTTTTTTTTCAGCTTTGGAGCTGGTGCGACCAAAAGGCAGAGTTTTCATTAGTCTACTCTTTAACACCATGTTTATTCTTGGTGGTGTGACTGTCACCCTATTGGCCTGGTGGCTGCAGAACTGGCGCTATCTAATCTTCATCATTTATACTCCCGCTGTCTTCGTGTTTGTTTACATCTGGATATTACCAGAGAGCTTCCGATGGCTGCTCAGCAAAGGCCGGTATGAAGAGGCCATCCGAGTTTTGAGCAAGTCCGAGAGGATGAATAACGTAACTGTCCCTAAAGATCACTACATTCAGGTTGAAAAGCATGCAATGAAGCAGAGACATGAAAGGAAATGCCAATCAAAAGAACAGAATCAGTCGACTTTCAACCAGCTACTGACATCCGCAATGATCTGGAAAAGACTTTTCATATGTTCTTTCTTATGGATTTCGTCGACCTTGGTCTACTATGGACTGTCAATCAATGCTATAGAACTCTCAGGAAATAGCTACTTAAACTATATAGTTGTATTGGTCATAGAAGCACCAGCTAACGTCTGCAAGTTGATTTTCCTGGACAGATATGGAAGGAAAAAGGTTATTGCCACAGCTTTTTCTATGACAGGACTTATCTTGGTCGCATATGCATTTGTACCAGGTAATTACTCTATATTTATTTACAAATGGCTTGTATTACAAAAAAAAAAAAAAAATGATCGGAACTTAAAACATCATATTTCTTCTTTTTTTCAGTTGGCAATTGGTCTCTGGTGGTATACCTCGGAGGAAAGTTCTTCATAACTCTCGCTTACAACTCTTTATACGTCTTCGCAGCTGAAGTATTCCCGACGAACTATAGAACCTCTCTACTGGCCATGTGCTCTACTATCGGCAGGATAGGATCTACCCTGGCTCCTCAAACACCTTTATTGGTATGCTTATCTAAAACTTCTTCGTTCTACGTTCACTATACAAGACTTATTATAAGCACTTATAGATCAGTGGTTAGAGCTGACTCTTATTCGAAGTGGGGGCGATAGGTCCTGCACTGACGTCCCGCTTGGGGTGTATTGTGTATTGTCAGGTTAGAGCTGATATTAACTGATGTTGAATCGAATCAACACGAACCTAAATATTCTTTAATAAGTAATATTTAAGAACGAGCAAATCAATATACTTTGTTCCGATTCGAAAGGCGTATTGCATGATGATTGGATTATAGTCTGCACAGAATTTTGAAGGTCTGCAAGATCAACACATTTGTTTTTTTGTCTCTTTTATTGTTTTCGATTGTTGTTGTTTTCTATTTTATTGTTTTCAATCCCTGCCCAGAAGTAAAATAGAGTAAACAAGTTGTAGTATACATAGGTTTCTTGTTTTTTACAGACAAAATATTATGAATACCTACCAACGATGGTTTTTGCTGGCATGGCGACCTTATCGGCATTCTTAGTCCTCGTCTTGCCGGAGACAAACAATATGAAGTTACCAGACTCATTGAAAGAAGCCCAAGAACAGGACAGGAAACCAGATCAACGGGCCAGCGCGCAGAAGACTAGCCAGACACAAGAGAGAAACGCGGAGAGCAGTGAAGAAAACCTCTCAGATTCTAGTAAAAAAACCAGACTTTGATATTGTTACTTTTTTATTAAGTTGTTGTTACGAAATATTTACACTTTTGCGTATAAGTGTTTATATACCACGGTATTAGCAACTTTAAGAAAAATCTCTCTTAGATATTTCACCAATATCTAAGCCATGGTTTGTACAGAGCGCCTAGCAGCAGCTTTGCGGATATGATTCTTAATTACCCATAGGGAAATGTCGAAGCTAGCATCTTGCAGGTTGCTTCTTTTTTGTTAGAGAGAGCAAGTTTCTATAACACTTCTCTGCCGTTTCTAAGGCTCTGGTACAGATGTTATAAAATCCTTTGTGAGTACCCTCGTATAGGATAGAAAAAGGTCTGAAAATGAGAACAGCGCCCTAATTGCGCATAAATGGAAACTAGTTTTTTATCTCGTTTACGTAGGTACCTACTACCTATCTCAAGTACAGTTGTTAATCCCAAAAATTAAGCTCGGTGCTCTAAGGTGGTTTGTAGACACAGGGTCAAAGCGTCTAGACAATACAGCTTCGAGGTGTTAGTATATAATTAGCGCGGAATAATCGACTCTTTCCGGCTGAACATAATTATGTTCATGTATTAAATTTTGATGAAATAAGTTATAATTTTAAAACTAAAAGAGTTGACTTTTCCTTGTCGTCGATTATGATGATGTATCTAATTTTCGACCCTGTGAACATTGTCCCTAGTAACTCTTACAGAAATGTTTTTGGTAACGGAACCAATTAAAAAAATAGTTATTTTATTGTAAGTAAATTGTGAAGTTAAAATGCATGATCAAACGTGTGATACTTATCACGATGTTTAGTAGACAAGGCTCGTGATTTTTGTGCGTTAATTAATATTGTAAGAAGATTAGATAGGTTAGTTTATAGTCCGTGAAATTTATAAGAATACTAGTTATATGTCCGATACTTCGTACCGGTTAGGTAGCGTTCGGTTCGAAAAAGTATCAACTAGATCGGGTCAGCCGTTGATGATACCGGCTACTTTAAGCATAGATTAACCCTAATTAATGTGTAAAAGTAAAGCGCTTATTGTTTAAAGTACTTTAAGACATAGGCACTTTTATGTACCATAAATAAGGCTTAAAATAAGAAAATAATAAGGGAAGTTTTATCAATACTTGTCTTGTCTCGTTTGTAAGCATGACAATTCACGTCAGCGAGAAGTTGAGAGGGTATTCTTATTCGGAATTTCCCGTTCCCGTTTTACCCTTTTGGTACGGAACCCTAAAAACTGTGACGATGTTTTTTTTCACCATTTCAAGTTAGTGGTTACTTACCAGTTACGTTACCTTACCTTTCCTACAATGGGAAGAGGCCCACGCCCAACACTGGGACAGTTTACAAAAACTTGTCTAATCTGATTCTATTATTGAAGTTTTACTTAGTGGTAGATCTCCTTAGCAGGAGGTCGTCTAGGTAGGTACCACCGCAGTACCAGTTATTCTGCCGCTAAGCAGTAGTGTGTGAGCATTACTGTGTTCCGGTTTGAAGGGTACTGCAGCTAGCGAAATTACTGGGCTGTTGAGACTAACTCTATCAAAAGTCTCAAAGTAATGAGCGCCAAAGCAGTGATGCCCTGGACTTTGTTTTGTTACTTAAAGTTCCGTGTATCGCTGTGATGGTCATGAACAGGCGTTATCTTTGACCATCAGGAGAGCGTCTCGTTCGTTTCATTACTTTTTACATAAAAAAAAAAGAAAGTTAAACAATTTTATATGTATTAGTGTATTTTTAGTTATTCTATTTATATAATAATATTATTATTAGAATGTAAATATAATTCTCCTATGTGCCCTTGTTATTGACACATCCCATTTTTCTTCCTCTGATCCTATCCGTCCTAAGGTTGCCCAGAAGAGATCGCTTTTAGCGATAAGGTCGCCAGTTGTTACACCTATTAATTAAGTTCATTTCTTCTGTATTGTATTATTTTTAGCGTGTACAATAAAGAGTTAATCAATCAATCAATCAACCATACATTGAAAAATAATGGAATATGTAGCAACTATTGAAATATTTGTAGATATTATGTATTGTAGGTAATTTTGATGTAGGTACAAAATCGAAATAACTATGTTACTAAGTATGTAGTTAGTGTAAACAATTCACACGTCAAAGTTAATGCTAGAATAATTGTTATGATCTAAGTAGACGTGTATTATTTTGTACCAATTGCTTGTTATGTGCGGAGATGACAAATGTGTGATGTGTCATTATAATTTATAATGCAGTGAAATAACAATAAAATGAGTTCAAATTTCGATGATTAGTTTGTGATTTTTCACGTATTTAGTAACTAAGTATTTACAAAGTATAATAATTATGTATACTTACTTTTACAGAGTTAACGCTGGGATAGACATGTTCTAGAGCGAAAACTCGGCAAACAAAGTGTAGGACGCCCTGAGAGTCGACGAAGTGACGATATAAGTAGGACAGCTTACTGTAGCTGGAAGCGAAATGCCGAAGATCGGACTTAGTAGCGTGTCTTGGTAGAGGCCTATACCTAGCACTTGACTGTGATAGGCTAATTATGATGATGATTACTTATACATATAGGGATGTAAGCTTAGGATTTATTAAACCGAAGGGGGGTAATTGTACTCATCATTAAGAACAACTTTACCTATGAACACAACTCTGAAAAAAGTTCCATAGAATAAGCTCGTTGACCCTTGAATGCATTTTTATGTAAAAGTAATGAGACGAACCAAACGCTCTCCTGATGTAAATATATACCTACTACCTGTCCAATCTGTACATGACAAACAAACAAACAAATCCCATGGCATCGCTGCTTTGGCGTTCGTTACTTTGAGATGTATGGAGCAGCTAATTATTTGTTTTTTGACGATTTCAGAACGTAGTCTATTTTTTTTCTTTTTTTCTTCGGCCATGGTACAAACTGTGTCTATCTATAGTAAAAGTTGTTCGTAATGATGAATACTGTCTACGCATATAGTTTTTTTCTTTATTGGAATCGCACTGTATACATTCTGCCAGTAACAAATAGATCATATTATTAAGTATCTCATGGCAAAATCAAGTAAAACAAGTATTGGTCCGGTCCAGGTCCAGTCCGTGTCTTACTAAAGTAGTGGTGATTTTATAAAGAAAATTCTATGAAAATACCACGAGAAGACATATTTCACCACATCATATTACAAGCTCCCCACTCATAACACCGTATTCAACACTTTATGATTAAAAACATTACTATTTCAAACATGAACACTCGAAAAAATAAGGTTTTGAAAGTCAATAAAACGGAAACGGGGCATGATTTTACCGCATTCCGGTCGAAGCGTATATATATTTATGTAAGAAAGATTGGTGATCCTGTAAAAAAAGGCACTGAAGTAAATTTTAATTTTTGAGTAAAATGTAAATAGCACTGGCCAGTAATAAAAACCAAGCGGGTCACGTTTGAGTTTTTAATTTAGAAAACGGATTAAAAACTGACGTATTCCTTTTTTAACTTTTTGCAAAACTCCCTTTGCATCTAGGGGCGCGTTCACAATCGTAATTATGCGTTTAGTACGTGATCCCATTTCTGTGAACGTGACGGAGTGGACTGGGCGATAACATAAATAAAAAATGGGGTAGGTACTTGTAGACAGATGGATAACGAAGCTGGTTGGACTCACGAATTCGCTGTTATCTCGGCACTCTAATTGGCGATAGAGTTGTTACTTATGGTAGTTATAATTTCTTTCTCTAAATACTTAATACAAAACAGTCGCTATCCGCGTCTGTTTATTTCTTACTTTTTGAAACCACGAGACAGATTTCAATATACGTCTATCGTATACACATTACACAGTATTTAATTATTTTTTTGAATTACCTTAATTTGCACTCCATTTCAGAGTTTTGAATCTGTTCTGTATTTATTATAAGTAAGTATGTATTTACAAATAAAAAAGTATTTAAGTAATCTATCAGTTATCTGACTTCCATAGTTCAAGCTTTGCTTAGTTTGGGGTCCGATGGTGCTGTGTGTAATGTTCTACGATATTTATTTTAATTATTTACTTACTATTTTGGACCAAAACACACACACACACACGCACACATACTGGTTTTCAACTACAGGGGCTGACCGGAAGACCAGCGCTGGTCATACATGTATTATGCTAAGGTGAGCCCTTATTTTGTAACTGTTTGTCTCTGTTTGTTCGTTTTTGTGTTTTTATGTTAAAGAATAAAATATTTTTCTTTCTTTTAAAACTTGGGTCTTAGTAACCGAACAGCCCATTGCCTCTAAGGCTATCGGCACATTTCTAAATCACACAGATCTTTTAATAAATAAATAAAATAAATATCATAGGACATTACACACAGCGCCATCTGACCCCAAACTAAGCAGAGCTTGTGCTATGGAAGACAGATAACTGATAGAATACTTAAATACTTTTTTTTTTGTAAATACATACTTATAATACATACAGCACACCCAGACACAGAACAAACCGTTTTGGTAACCTATTGTTCGGAAATCCTTGAGAATCCCTGTCAGCGTTGCGCTGAGAATTCTAGAGAAAGTCTACGGCTATGGTCGACATCACAAATGAAGTAACATTGCTATGACGCTAAGGAGAAATAAACTTCAAGTTCAACTTTCACTTTCAGAGAACGATACAATGAAAATACATCTTTACAACGGCAACAGATTCCAATAAAATCCTCATGTGGAAAACTAACCCTTATTTAGGGTTGGCGCGTTAACTCATTGTACGTGACAAAAAATGGGCCGAGCGGTCAAAGAGCAAACGATATCCGGCCAAAAACAATTTGTAAGTTTTTGTAACAAAACCCTCGGGACCGGGTGAATACATGAATATGTTATGCCGTAAATACCCCTTTATGTGATACCTATGGTTTCTTCACAAAGAGTATGTTAACTCTACGCATAAATCTTTTGGGGAAATTGGAATTGTGTTAGTCACAGTAAAATAAATAAGTAGGTAAACATGTACCTATCACTGAGTTTCGGGAATCGGTGGGAACGTGGAAGAATCATGCCACCGCATTGTAATTTTTTCCCCAAAACTAGTGTTTTTAGTAATTGTTGTAAGTTGTTTTTGTAAAGCGCCGAATTACGTGCGCGAGTGTGGGAAAATGATATAATGTGGTAAATAAATGTCTGTGTTTTGCTTCCAACGTTCATTTGATGCTTGTAGTAACGTCACTACTACTTTACTAAGGCATGACGGCCTTGACCTTGACTTGCTTTGTGACTTAGATCTATTTCACTTGATGTATCATAAAATACTTAAAAGTTCAAAGTTCAAGTTATTTACTATTATTGGAAATTATGTTGACATACCTACTATTTTATAATTACGTACTTATGTAGGTACTTGTCACTTACATAGTGTGCCTATCTGAAAGTGTTATAAGACCAATCAATTCTAATTTATTTATTTACGTTATATCGTAGCTAGTTTAGAATCTCATACAGTAATATTAAGTAGTAATTTAGTACAACCCAATTTTAGCTTTCATAACCAAGCGAAATTATTATTTTTAAGTAGATAGGTAAATGATTAATTAATAAACTAAGCTACTAAGCTTGGAAACTTTCAAATATGTTCGTCTTATTCAAATACGACGACAAATGGCACAATTTAACAAGTTAATTATAAAATTAAAATAACTATATAAAAATATTTAAAATTTATAAATAGATTTAAAATAAATAACAAAATATCGAAATTTCTACATGCCACTGGCAAATGTGTAAAGTGTGATGCCAATAGCAAAAAAGGCTTCGTTTACGAAAAAAAATGCATGTTAATAAGTTACCTTGCTGTATTTACTGTGTCCAATTTGCAAAATATGCGGTCATCTACTGGTTTGTCCCTTTGTGCAGGCCATAATGGAAGAAATATTGGCGGTGGCATTCCTCGGAGCAGTGTAAGGGAGTGCAAGAACAGTAGGGTATCCCCATTGTCAAACTGAGTAATGAGATAAACACAAATAACCAGCGGTTCTAGCACGGAGATTCGCAAAAAACCTTTAAGGTGGTTCGATTTCCATACAAATGTTTTTTTTCCATTTATGGACAAATGTAGCATAATTTTACAGTAAAGTCACAGCTACTAGCATTCATTTTGGTCTTTATTTGCGGCAAATCACAAATTTTTTCACAGGTTTGATTCACATGCTAGGCAATCGTCACCTTCGCACCACTTATCCTAGAAAACCGCATGGAATTCCTAATTTTCACAGCCCATAAGGATTATTACAGTTCAACCATTCGCCAGTCCAATTTGCCGGACATTTGATATAAACCATGTCCAATTAATAAACAGAGATGCGAATTTACGTTACCAATGTACCAATGTAGTATGTACCAATGTGAGGAATTTCCGTACACAAAGCCGGAGCAGCAATTACTGCTAAACTGTTAGAATAGAAATTGTACATGAATAAACTTGCATGAAATTTATTCAGTCTAATACGAGTATTTCAGTGATGGCAACAAAGTTACAAGTCATATTCCTATGATAGGTACGTATATCAAAAATAATATTAACAATGTTAAAAAATTGTATAATAATAAATATCGTAGGACATTACACACAGCGCCATCTGACCCCAAACTAAGCAAAGCTTGTGCTATGGAAATCAGATAAATAATAAAATACTTAAATAAATACTTTTTTTGTTGTAAATACATGCAGAACACCCAGACACAGAAGAACAAACATTTGTTTGTCTATTTATTTTAAAAAAGGTTTGTCCTGGGCGGTAATCGAGCCCACGCCCTTCAGCTCCTAAGGCAGATATACTACCAATGAGCCAACAGGGCTGTCCATTGTGGAAGTAACTCCAAGATCATTTTACATTATAAGTTGCTTTTATATTCGTTAGTGTAACTTTTCTATCGTCTCTTATTTTGGAAACAGTACCTACTTTTTTAAGATTTTTTATGTTTGTCAAGCTAGGTGTTTGACCACAGCCCACCTGATGTTAAGTGACAGCGTGGTCGAAGATGGTGAAGCACATCTAACCTGGAATATTATCTGCAACTGGCTCTCAAGTGAGACTGCCGGAACATACCGTTAGGTACATGGCGGCAGGTGTTCACGCGATGCTTTCCATCATCGGCAGCTCAAGCTCATTATTGTTGGGGGTTGAACCTACGCCCTTCGGCATGTGAACAGACCGCCCTAACCACTGAGTTATCATCGCTCTTTTTCTGTATACCTGACATTGAAATTTCATGACGTACGTTTGAGTAACTAGGCGTGAAAGCATAACAAACAAACTCACATTCATAAATATGATATTAGTAGAAATACGTGAAACAATAATACCTTGTTATAGGTAGGTACCTATAACTGAAAAACTTAACTATGCGAGCAAAGCTAAGTCAGTCAACCAGACCAGACAACCAGCTTCGAAATTAATTACATCTAAAACGTTCAAAACAATACATTAAACAGACGTAATCTTACACACACCTCGCGTTACTACTGGCGTCGTCGTCGCATGGAACGTCGGTGGCTAAATGAGGCATTCCTCCTCAACACGACGGATTTATCGCCAAGGCACGCGGGGAATTGCGAATGCCGAGTGTCGCCTGAATGTAGATCTAAATCTGTACGTAGGTATATACTGACGTGTGCAATCTTTCACCTACAGTGACTCCATGAGTTTAGTAAAAAAGTAGACTTAAATAAAACAAAAAAACTCATATATGCCAGCGGCCCAGAGCCTCGCTCCGATACTTCACGGAGTGGCTTGAGTAGACGCTGGTCGGGGAAATGCACAATACACCCCAAGCGGGACGCCAGTGCAGGACTTATCGCCCCCCTTCGAATAAGAATAAAAAAACTGGCTACCTACTAATCCTACTTCCTACTATTTTAGAAACGCGAAAGTAAGAATGTATGTTAACAAATGTGACAAGGACGGGGAGAAATAAAAAAATCATGAAATTCGTGTGACGTAATTTGCGGATGGCCCCTTAAGTCTGTTTTACTTAGTATCTGGACTACGGAGCTTTGCTCGGTGTGTATACAATTTATAACTCGGAAAAACGGGTTTTCCTATAGAGACGAGACTGGGCTACATCGATTTCTCGACCTCAAAAACTCCCACGGTTATTCAGCTCGCTCGTAGAGTCGTGGAACCCTCAGCTCTAGATGCGGCCGTGGTTCCCCAGTCAAATATGCAAGCGCTCAAAAATTAACTAAGGGTACCAGCCAAAACCAGCTAAACGTACCCTAACTGCTAGAACAAACGTGCGCTTTGTGAAACAAGCTTTCTTTTCAATCATATTAGGTAGGTACCTATTGTATGGTTTTGACGCCCCCTTAAAATACCGCCTGAGGCAGGTGCCCCGGTTTGCCCCTCCCTAGGTCTGGGGCTGCTATTGAATGGTGTAATTACATTTAAGATGTTGGCGATAGACATGCAGTTACAACACTAAACTAAAGGCTGTGGGAACACACTGTTAGGTGCTTGGCGACAGATGTTCAACTTGAAGTTGGTGGCTAGCCAGCCGAGTACTCTAAAGTACCCTAACACCATGCTATGGTTTCCTCAGGATGTTTTTCTTCACTGGCAGCTCAAGCTCATTGCTGGTGTTTGAACCCACCGCGCTAAACACGAAGCTATCATCGCTTTCATTACTAAAATTGCCTTTATCCAAACGGGAATCGTATCAAAACTGTCCGGAGAAAACTGAACTATGGCGTAATTAGCGCTGCTTTACGGCTAGCGATAACTGGTACCTAGATAAAACATTTTGACTCAATTAACTGGCGTAAATAGGTGTTAACAAGGAGTTTGTTTTACGACACCGATGTACATTGTACAGACCTAATGTGCTTCCAACATGAATGGTCCGCTTATCGGATTTCGTACAAATGCTGCTTATTAACATCATGGTCATTATTACCGTTCAGATTTGTTTTACTTATTTAATGTATTGTATGTTTCACTTATTTTTACAAGAATTCTTTTTATTTTGTACACTATTTACTTTATTTCAGTTTTTAACGTCTTATTTCAGCACAAGTAGGTACACACGTAATTATAGAGTGCCTATTCGCAAATCGTAGAGCATCATGCAGAATGTATGTAATGTAAATTATGTAGTGTTAACGTCCCCCTAGCATTATTGCATTGTATGCGCCAGTCATAACTCAGCTGCGTCGGTGCGACCACAATCAATCTACAGCCTGCGGTCGCTTTAGGTCAAGGCGTCAACATCAACCATCAACACATGCCGTAATAACATACCTTCATACTTCATGCGCTATAATAGAGAACATACTTTATTTCACAGCGATGATAATTCATTGATTAGCACGGCCGGTTCACAAGCCAGAAGGCATGGGTTTAACCCCTGTTGGGGTTTAAACCCATGACCTTGATATACCGGTGAAAACATCGCGAAGAAATCGTAGCATGATGATAAAGTAATCTTTAGTAGACTGGCTACCACCCTCAAGTTGAATATCTACCGCGAAACACCTAACGGTATTCTGACAGTCTTGAGAGCAAATTCCCATTTTAGGCTCAGTGTGTTTACCATTTTTGACCACAACGTCACTTGACATCGATTCAGCTATGATAGTTTTAATCGAAATAAGTTCATGTTTATCTAATGTTAACTGATGATGCAGCCTATGATGGAACAAAAGAAATATGTTTACTCTAGATTTGAAGATAACCATATCTGGAAATCTGGAAAAAGACAATTGACAACACACTAACGGACGCCTCGCGCTTTCACCCGCATAGTTCCCGTTCCCGTTAGAATACAGGGACAAAAAGTAACCTATGTCACCCGGGGATAGTGTAGCTTCCCAACAATGAAAGAATTTTTTAAATCGGTCCAGTAGTTTCAGAGCCTATTCAATACAAACAAACAATCAAATCTTTCCTCTTTATAGATAATGAAACATGTGCTTTCGATGTCATCAACATTTTAATAATTGAACTTACTAATGTTAGTTATCATTAAAAACAGTCTTTTTACCTTGAGATGGAAGTAAAGACATAGACTTCAATTTTCTTTTAGCTTCCCAAGATGGGTGCAATTTCTCTTTTGTTTGATCATCCTTTGTACTATTAAAGCTATTATTTTTATTATTAAACTTGTTGTTTCTGTCATTGAATTTAACATTTTTATCATTAAACTTAGATTTACTGCCATTGAAATCTTCACTACTGCTAAATTTGTCATTTTTATTTCTCTCGCCCGAATTTCTACCATGTCCTTCATTAAATTGGTTAGATCTGAAATTGTTCTCACGTAATTTATTTCTAGGTTTGAAGTTACGTCCAAACATAGCAGCTCGTCTTTCTTGCCTATTTCCTTGTTTATGCACATCTTTTACTTCATCAGGTTGTCTTGGTTCAGCTAAAGACAAATAGTTTTCGCCGGTTGCTGTCATAAAGAATGAGTCGACCACTTTATTTCCGGCCGCATTAGCATCATCATTTTCTTTCTTAAATTTTCTGTTTTCTAGTTTTTCTTTCAAATTCTTGTTTTTGTTTTCTTTCACTTTTTTGCCTTTTTTATTTTCTTTAACTTTTATCGGTTTTGCTGACATATCAACATCAAAATCACTATCAATTTTATCAATACTGCTTTTGATTTTATTATTAGGCTTATGTTTTGTTAGCTTTTCATTATGTTTATATTCACTTCCATCATTATCACTATTATTTTCTAGTTCATCATCACTCTCATTACTTTTTATGGCTTCATCATCACTCATTTCTTTGACCAGCAATTGTCTTAGTGAATTTGACTTTTCATTATCATCTGAATTATCTAAAGTATCATTTACATCACCTGAACTAATAATTTCCTCTTCTGAATGTTTACTTCCATCACTAATTTCTCCTTCACTGTCAATTTTATTGTCACTAACTTTACTATCATCCATTGCCACATCTTCAACATCCCAATTGCCAGCAGAATTGGTGACTTTACCTTTCCTACCCTTCTTTTTATTCTTCTCCTGTTCTTTGGCCTCCTTCTTAAGCTTTATTCTCTCTGAACGAGACATAAACAGGTCTTTGATTGGGATATTTCCAAATCGGCTTCGGAAGAATTTATATTTGTCTTGTAGAGATTTGTGGAGGACTAATCTGGCGCAAGCTTTGTCGTTGTCGACTTTAGGCCTATTAAGGTAGTCACTAACTTGGCCAGTGTGTGTGATTATGAATTTAGCAATGTCCCGAGCCTTGATTTTCTGAAATGAGACAAAATTTTCATAAATCACTAACACTAAGTATAAAACTAATTCTATATTTTTTTAGGTGTTAGTCAAAATAGGATCATAGACCATTTTTAATTATCAAATAAAATAATAACAATTTGATGCAAATAATAAATGAGAAGAAATAAAATGTATCTAATAAAACTAAGTAAAAGAAAAATTAGCACTACCAGCAAGAACTTAAAGCACTAAAGTATAAGAAAAAATTTAAATGTCTAAAAGTTTTTTAGTCTGCAGTTGAATAAGACCAAGAATGTTTTGACTCATCTAAATATCAATTTTCGGAAAAATTCACAGAGCATTTACAGCAACTGTGACACAGGTTAATCTGTAAAGTAGCACAGAAATCTTTCATAGATTTCTCTAGTGTCACAGATCATGCTTGTATTCATGCAAGAGAAAGTCCTGTATTAATCAGTGAAATATAAGAGGCTATGGATGATGATGATCATGTATCTAAAGATAAGTCATGGTAAAGAGCACCAATGTAAGTGCAAACAAATAAGTTGGTGTTGGTTTTGGTAAAATGTTAAAAATTACATTCCAACAAAGCACAGAGGCAAAGGCCTCATGAAAAGCGCCAATTTAAACAGCAATCAGTCTTTGGAACTCGTCTACCTTCATTATAAGAACTTCATTGACAGCAGACTCAGCTTTCCGCTTAAGCTTTTCTTTCAGATGTTCAGGAGCTTTCTTCTCGGTTAAAGTTTTAGCTTTTCTAGTCAGCTTATGTATGACCTGTACTTTAGCTTGGTTTAAATTCTTTTTGAGGAGGATCACCTGTAATTAAATATAAAATAAAATTAGGTCAGATCAGCGAGCAGAATGTTTAGCTAAAAATATTTATTAAAACTCTAAAAACAGATTGTCTAAGAAACAAATTAAAATGAGCTTTTTTTTGTTGGAGTCACCTTTTTAATCAAAAGGAATCAATTGCTTGCCTATGCCACTTTATCTAAACTCGAAACTAAAATGGGTTTTCAAATACAAATTGGTATCAGTCATCTGCAAGCTACTGTTGCATACACTGAGACATGGCTCTACCATGGTTTGCAGTAGTTTCAGGGTTAATGCAACCAAATACTGAAACTCCCTTCTGCTGCCCATATGTGAACTTCAAAACGACTTCAGTTAAGCCCAAACCTGGGTCTCAAATCCTAGGAACTGTATTGGTTTCTGTCCCTGCACAGCAATGGACCTGGTAGCCGCACGATGATACCATAGAATACTAAGAAGTTTCGTCTGTTTCATAGTAATCATCTCGTTTCTTTTGTAAAAGTAACAGTTTACTTTAACCCAGGGTCTAACTAGTGAAGTACTCTAACTCATCCTGTACCACTTACCTCATTGTTAAATGCTTGCTTCACTGCTCCTACTTCCATTTTATACTTTTCGTCAACTAAGTAATAAACTAGGTATTCGAAAGCTTAAAAAACTAAACGATGTGAGGTTATTTTTTAGCTACACATTGCTCCTCTTGAACTTAATAAATATCACGAGTTTATTTTCTATTGATATATGAAATACTATATCTACGTTATAAATTCGGATAGTATATTTTATACTGTTCTGTTTGTCATGAAAACGAACGACGTATTTATTCTATTTCTTATACTTGAAAAGGAAAACGCATGAAACTTGAAAGAAAATGTACTATTTATTTACAATTTTAATTGACAATTTGACATTGACATTTAAATACCATAAAGAATTTTTTTTTGCTCTTAAAAAAGTTTTTCGACTTTTTAACCATATTGATGTCACAGGCCAAACAAAGAAGTTATATGAAAAACCTGTGTGAAAAACACTGTAAACAACTGCAAGCTTCAGCAATGTTATTTTCAGTGCAACAAAAATTAAATCTCTACCACCAAAATCTAAAAAGATTTTCCGTTTTTTAAAGAAAAAGTTTGAACTATTCAATTATAATCGACTAAAAACGATTGTACCAGTCGGCTGCGCTTGGTGCAGCACTACCAAAAAAGAAAATAAAGTGAAACTTGTATTGTATTCTTTTTTTTTTTTTTTTTTTTTAAATAAAAAAGAAAATAAAGTGAAACTTGTATTGTATTCGAGGTTTGGCGGGAACGCGGGAAGAGTCGTGTCGCTTCGTTTTATTTTTTTCCAAAACTAGTGTTTTGTCGAGTGTTTATGCATAAAAATGGTGGTGTTTTATTCATAAAGTGCCGAATTACAAGCGCGAGTGTGGGAAAATGATATAATGTGGTGAAACATGAGTTTTCGTGTTGCTTCCAAAACTCCATCGAAGCTTTATAGTAAAGTTGCCACTACTTTACTAAAGCATGACTGGCACGAACTGACACGAACTGGACTTGACTAAGACGACTTTGACGATAACCATAGTTAAGATACAGCAGAAATAACACTGAAGACGAGGCAGTATGGCTTTATAGCTTTAGCCTGCCCGAAAGGGCAAATTAACGAAAAAAAAAAAAAAATTGTATTGTATTCTCTTTGATCGGATCTGTCAATCCGAAAAGTACGTAAATTATTTTTTGAGAAGAAATTCAATTTTATCAATGTAATCTAATAGTTTTTCTGATATCTAATTACATGTTATGGTTCCATTTAGTGTGTTTGTGAATTTTCAGTATTAATTTCGTATATCACAGTTTATTAATTGATATTTTCAGCATGGCTCCCCGGTTCGAAATCGCAGTCGGTCTCAAAAAAGGCCACAAAACCACCAAAATATCTGCTGGCAAAAAGGGTATTACAGACAAAGCCATCAGAATTAGACCCGCTAGGCTAAAGGGAGTAAGTACTACATTCTAGTTATTGACAATAAGTATCTGTAGGTTATGTTTTGTTGAATGTTTTGATATGTACTCATAGTTAAGTTACTGTAAAGCGTTAATTTAAGCTTGCAGTTGTTCTATTTACTACATTTATGTGCAGTTTTAAGAAACATTGAATATGTACTTGATGTAATAATAATAATTTAATAATTTGTTTATGCATTACATGATCAATAATGAAACTAATAAGCTTCATCCACCAATATTAGCAGATGTTAATTTGTTGTTGATGATGAATTGAACTGGGCAGGAAATGTGCCAAATAACAGTAGCTATAGCAATTGCCTGTTATGCTATATGTATCATTGGTAAAACGTGTGCCTGGCTTATGTGGAAAATATTAACTATTTGCCTGCAAAAGCGGTCATCACACAAAAATTATAAGTACCATGTTCCTATCAATAAAATGCTTGTCACTTAGTGAGTATTTGGATTTTAACTGTTTAAAAATTGTCTTGATATTATCAATTTTGCTAATAAAAAGAGTACTCTATATTAAACCACAGTCCATAAGGTAAAGGTCATTTGAGGTGTTTGGATGAGCTAGTAGTCAAAAATTTTGCTTATGCATGTTTTTAATTTGTTGTATTTCAGCTGCAAACTAAGCACTCCAAGTTTGTCCGTGATCTGGTACGTGAAGTTGTTGGCCACGCTCAGTATGAGAAGAGGGCTATGGAATTGTTGAAGGTATGAACATTTCTTATTACTACATGCATCAACATCTTCCCACTGCTGGGAGGGCTACACTACTGGTTAAGTGATATTTGAATAAACTAGCCTTGTGCAAGTAGTTGTGGATTCATATGCATTTTCTTCCAAAAAAGTCTAAAGAACCTAGGCAATGAATCGAACCCACCACACATGAGGTGCATTTTATCATGATAACATTATAATTTTAATATTAGTGGCAATAAGTTTGTTTTTTAATAATATAATTCAATCGGTGATGAGGAGCATTCAGAAATTATTAATATTTTATGAAATTTTATTGATGTCTGGTCTGTTTTATGATATCCTCAAAATTCACTAAAATAACAATTTTTTTATTATTAATAATCTACTGTTTAATTCAAGCAATTGTAATTTACTGCAAATAAAGACCAAAATAAATGCTAGTAGCTATGATTTCATTGTAAAATTATGCTCCATTTGTCCATAAATGGAAAAATCTATTTGTATGGAAATTGAACCACCCTAATGCAGAAGTAGTTCGTATCTGTTACTTCTTAATTGGTATCTGGTATCTGTTAAGTGACAGGACTAACTCTGGTAAAATTTACAGTGTGGCAATGTTAACAAGATGAGCATATTATTATGTCGAACAATATTTTTCAAAAAATTGAGAATAATCCTAAAATCAATTAAATATAATAAAATGTCTATCCAATCATTAAATTTATCAAAAAAAAAAGCATGACATATAATGTAACTTTAGAATAAAAGTGCTTAATTGTGCTAATTCTAAAATTCATTAGTGTAGGTTGGTATTTGACCACATTCTGATTGTTGTTGAATGCTAATTTTTTGCTGAGTTTGCTCTTTGGGAAATAAACAGTTCTCAGTCTAGTTACTTGTTTTTCATTAGTATATGCATTGGGTTGGCTATTCCAGGTGTCCAAGGACAAGCGCGCCCTCAAGTTCCTGAAGCGTCGCCTTGGCACACACATCCGTGCCAAGAGGAAGCGTGAAGAGCTTGGAAACGTACTGGTACAGATGAGGAAGGCTGCCGCACAGGCTCACCACACACACTAGTATAGCGGACAATAAACCTAAGTTAAAAACACAATTGGATTGTTTCATTTTATAGTAAGGTTGGTTTTCTGATAGAGAATTGAAGCGAACTGAAGTGACAAATTCTTCCCCGTTGCCTTTAGTGCATGCAAACATAAGTTTACAAGTATTTTCTTGTTGGAAGCTGTTAAATCTCGAAAACAGCTTCCAACAATTTCAATGAATTTTGCCAAATGGCGGTTTCAGGGGGTAAAAAAAATCAATCTAGCTAGGTCTCCAGTGGGAAAATGCGTCTTTACGAGTTTTTAATCTTGCATACACCAACCAAAGCTCGACCACCTAGATACTAGCTATTACGGATCCAACCGTTTATTTTCTATTTGAGAGTATAGTGTTGTGACCAAGTGATTATAGTGGACACGATATCGATTAATTTTTCTATCGAGTCTGTGCGGAAAGAGAACAGTCGTAGGAATGGCGCTAGTAAGTAGTAAGTAAACAAAATGCTTGTGTGGAAGTAACTGCGGAAAACTGGCAAAATGTAATACAAGAAACTATAATGGCAGATTGGGATAAACACGTGGCGATAGATAATATGAATCAACAATTAATTATAAATGTCGGCGATAGCTCGAGTGAGAGCGACGATGAATCTGATTTTGATTAATAAATAAATAAAAGTCACAATAATTGTTTCATATCATTTCAGACCAATCTATATTTATACTACATTAGAATGTTACATTATACCCGTGTAAAAATAGTTAATAAACAATATCGATATCTCAATCGTAACATCACTATGTTGATAGCCATAGAACGTAAATTTTTAAAAACGTTTGATATTTTATGTAATTTATAAAAAAACTACTGCACTTATGGACTCAATTTGTCAAAGATGATTATTACACGGGATCAAGGAGCAAACTTAGGCAGTTGTCATATTTTTAAAACCTCGCATTTAAAAGTGAACTTTTGCGTAACATGACGCAGTTACGTTCTATTGGTGCTGTCAAAAAGAAAATAAACGGTTGGATCTATTATAGCTTAATGATTTACATACTACAATATAAAAATAAAAGATAAGTAAGACATCCTTGAAAAAATTAATACGCGAGCTAATAGAAACTTTTTTCGTAAATTCTTTTAATACCAGCTTTTTTTTTTCTTTGGTTTTGGCGTCGCGTTTTTGCATTTGCCAGTGTCAAGTATTTATATATTTTCAAGTTACAAAAGTTAAATAAGTGTCCTCCCTCGTAGCTAGTTATAGTCAAAGTCCAGTCTTAGTCAAGTCCAGTGTGTGTCAGTCAAGTCCAGTCATGCTTTAGTAAAGTAGTGGCGACTTTACTATAAAGCTTCGATGGAGTTTTGGAAGCACCACGAAAAGTCATGTTTCACCACATTATATCACTTTCTCACACTCACGCATGTAATTCGGCACTTTATGAATAAAAAACCACCATTTTTATGCATAAACACTCGACAAAACACAAGTTTTGGAAAAAAATACAACGGAGCGACACGACTTCCCGCGTTCCCGCCAAAAACTCTTATACCAGCTTCGAGACTTCGACCGCGTTAACTTAAAAATTAGGTTCAGACTTCATGAATCTTACATAATAATATGTCAAACTGATATTGCCAATCTGTCAATGAACAAATAATCTTTCAAATTAAATAAATCTGTTGTCAGGTAATAAGCTACCTATATCTATGCCAAATTTCATCCAAATCTGTTCAACCATTTTTGCAAAATTAAGTAACAAACTTCCACATTTATATTAGTAGGATGTAGTAATTCTATAGTTGATAATTATGTTACAAGCGACTAATGAAAGTAAAAAAATTTGTTATGGTATAATGAACTTAAATGCAATTACGAAATAACTACTTTCGTAGGAGTCGTAGGTCTAGGTATATTCTTATTCCGAATGGCGATGATGAGTCCTACACTGACGCCCTGCTTGGAGTGTATTGAGCATTTTAGCCAGCAGCTAGCACCGGAGTAAGGCTCTGGGCGCTGGCATAGTAGGTGAGACGGAAGTCTTGATGATGATGGTGAAAAACAGGCACATATTTCGCGTTACGCTATAACGCGCTTTAATTAGACTATTAAGTATTTATCAAAATAACTGTTATGTTGTTTACTTGAGTAGCTAAATGACAATGCTATCTTGAAACGTCTTGCGATGAACCAGTGGGGGTCTTGTTTTAAAGGTCGTGTAAAATGATAATACGGCATTATCTACATAGTTTTATGCTATTTCTATTGTACGTACGTACAGTTGATATCAGTTCTACGAATTGAAATTATAAGTTCGTTGCCGTGCTTTGCAAGTTGTGACTATAGTTTGCCACGGAAGCATTTTTAGTGCATTACATTTGCGAAAAACTAATCAATTAGATACCTACTATATAAAAATACGTAACTACCTAACTTATTATAGGCAGCCCGTACACGTTCAATCATGATCACGATCCGCGATCATGATTTCAAAATTTCTAGATATTATGCGATCCGGAGCATCAGTCCGTCAATCCGCTTCGTACACGATCAGTCTGGATCGCGATCATTGATCGCGGATCGCGGATCGCTGATCGCGCGCTACGTGTACGGGCTGCCATAGGCTTGAGTTGTATTAGGTACCTAAGCCAAATAAAGGCCATGTACTAATTCTTAAGGGCCAAGTCCTCGACCGTGGGAACTTCTGCTTGAACACCTACATTGATATTTTCCACTCACACAGACGCACATACGTCTGACGTTAGATTTGAATACATTGACGTCACGCTAAAATAGATAAGGAGAGTTAAATTACTATAGCCACGAGCAAGAAGGAGACAGAATGTTTATTCCTATTGCCGGAAGCGGATTTTACATTGATTATCTGTTACATTATGACCTTCGAGGAATCACAAGCATGGAGGAATCGTGTTGAATTGAACACTTACAATATATCCGATCGTGTTTTTCTTATTTACCACGCAACAAGGGAGAAGGAGAAAGAAATACACAATCTGCCCTTTCTTGAAATGCCTATGAAGCCGAGTTTGCTATAGAATCACTATTGTTATGTATTGAGTATTATAGTGATGTGACAAAATTTATCGGTTTATGAATCGGAAATATCGTTCTTTTTTTAAGGTCAATCAATGTAGCTTGGTCAATTTACTGTCGTACCTTCATTTTATTAACATTATTTATCTAAATTATATTATTTCAATTAAATTTAAATAATTTTTATTCGGATATGTTTAGTATTATTTCAATATAAATGCATGTCAAATTCAGTAAAATTTATATGCACATGGGTACTATTGGTACCTGAAATAAATGAATTTTAATTAAACCTACCTTAGAAAACGCACTTAATACTTTTTGAGAATTCGTTACAGTAATATTTTTTCAAAATAATAGTACCTAACGATAGATAAACTCGTGGACCAGGCAATACTTTACCTGGTGGTCAAAATTTGTTTCCCAGTTTCAGATTGGTTCTTATGTTAGTCAGACCAACAGAACTTGTTGTTCCCAGTGATAAATCTGGGATAAAACAGTCTGTAATCCCCCTCCGAGGCAACGCAAGTTCGGTAAGTTGACAGTGACCACCACTGGGAACAGAAATTCCCGTTGGTCGCACTAATCTTGGGAACACGCAAAATACATTCATACTGGCTATTGCTTTGAGAGCTCGGCAAATTCCCATAATATATTCAAAATGATGTGCTAATCAAGCTACTTTTTGCGGTCCCTGGTTATGGCTGTTGTGGGACGCCCTTCAAGGTACAAAAATAAAGTTGAGCAGGACATTCAAATAAAAAGTACATTAAATAAAATAATAAGTACAAAATATTTATGTTTATTTATTGTCCTTTAAACAATACTGTTTTGTTCAAATAATTACGTACACGCTCTTCGGGTTGAACTAGAAGTTTTGTTATATAATGGATTCTCGTGATAAAGTATGTTTCAGCGATAGATTTAATAATTAAATTTCGGTGATTATCGACTCTCCATTGACTCCATTGATTGATTGATTATCGACCCTTGAATATAACATTCAGCTGTAAAGTGATTCGAGCAGAGACGGGAATACTTAGTGGGTTCCCAATTGTCGCGCCTCAAAGCTTTAATCCAAATCTTCCTTAAATTGTCATCTAAAGGAAACCTGTAAAATATTTTTAAATAGTTACTAGGAAAATATAACTTTAATAGTTAAATAGATTCATATAGTATTCTGAAAAAAATAATATTTTGTGTGAAACAGGCACAACAATCTTTAGTTATTTTTATAATACCTATTTATCATATAAAACAATCTCTTAAAAACAGTGGTGCTGTATAAGGTAGGTATATTTCAAGAAACTACTACCGCAAGTTTTACAAAAACGAATCGGTAACAATGTAGGTACCTACGTCAAGGAACATCACTATAATCCAACAACGAAATTACTTTCTGGAATTGACAAGAATTTTGAGATCGGATAGACATTATTATGTTTTTATATCAGGCTCAAAACAATGAATTTAAACATATTCAAATATTTCATGGAAATTTTAAGTGGTTCCACAGAAAATTCCAAAAAACTCTTACCGGTGAAATGATATGCTTCGATTTTCTTCAGTTTTCTTTGAACTGTGGCTGTGACAACCATAAGCTACACAAGCCATCACAACAAAATGGTTTTAAGTGTTCATACAACAAATTATTTCACACCTAATCACTTCCTAAACAAAAATAAATCACAATTTTCGAAAACACAGCAAGTCACCAGCTGGTCACTTTTACAAGTTAAACGTGGCTTCACGTCGTTCAAGACGATAGTTTCTGTATGATTGCGTCTCTTTCTATCAGACGTCAAACTTGTGTAAGATAAAGCAGTAACAACTATATGTTGTTTGTTTCAAATTGAATACGAGACCTCCATACTTGTCATATCTCGATGTTCTCGATGGTTTGTAGCGCCTACCAAAATAAAACAGCAACAGACGTAACGCAGAAAAGAGATTTTCAGCAGGCACTATCAGAAATTTTCATCAAACTATCCGTACTTATCTGCTAATAGAATAAACAAAACGTACAATAAAAGGTCTAAGCCTTAAATGTATCTGCATCAAAGTTAGCATCTATAAAATTGCGCCTTTCCTATAATTATTTTGATGTCAAGATTACGGATTAAAAATAATTTGGCCATATTCTATTTCATAATTTCAAGAAACGAAAAGCGTTTGAAACTATTTTTTCTCCAAGCATAATAATTCAGGATATGTACTATAGTATTCATTAATTTCAAACTTCCACATGATGTATAACGGCACAAAAATGTTGACAAAAACACATCGATTGCCTTATTTCACAAGACTTGCCCGTTAAGAACAACTTTTACTAAGACATATACTTAGATATTTCGATCCGAAATAAGCCAAACTGTTCTGCTCCTGAGTTACTTATTGTCGTTAAATATTAACTTCATGCGTGTCGGAGTGTAGGTAAATGGTATGATTTTTACGTAAATCAGATATCTTTTTCGCAATTAAAAGTAATGAGATGTACGAAACGCTTTCCTAATGATAAGAGACGACGCCTGCCCATGACCATCGCAGCGTTGCCTAGAACTTGTAACGAAACAAAGTCCATGGCAACGCTCCTTGACGCTCACTACCTACATATCTTATGACACCTGAATCCTGATCGTTATTTAAAAAAAAATAGGTTACTTAAATTGGTTAACATTAGAATCTCAATCAAATCCCACGAATATTACAAACTAGCTGCGCTAAAAAGTTACATAAATTATGTTCTAATCCAGTCTCAGCTACCTCCACACCAAATTTCATCCAAACCCGTTCAGTAGTTTTTGCGTGAAAGAATAACAAACATCCATCCATCCAACTTTCACATTTATAATATTAGGGGGATGTGAAAATTAAGTCCTTACAGAAAGTGAAATTACCATGATCCGATCAGTCTAAAAGACACTACTACACATTATTTTTATCCTCCTTATCGAATTCATCGATTGTTTGTAAGATTAGGTACATTTCATCATAAGATTATTTCATCATATCTTACGGGAAGTAGGTAACTGTTATTTCTATGATTTTTTTAGCGACCTAACTATTAATTACGTCTTTCTCATCCAGGAAAATCAAAAGGACAAGGAATCTACCCACCAATAAAATCAAGTCACGTCTCACATCGTATTCAGAACAATATGACAATTTTCTATTCAGTAATGGCCATTTGTCTAAACTAAACATTTTCAAAGACAGACTGCCAGTTTCATTTATAAAATACACTAGTGGCTCCATCACTTAGTGTACGTCTCTACGAATATGCTGGTAATAATGTGTTGTTGTAACAGTTGTTTGCATAGTTCTTGATACAGAGAATGGATGTTGACAAATTGACGCGCCCACATTTTACATCAGAGCTGACCTCAGGTCAAGTTTTCATACTGATAATTCCTGATGTAAGAAATGAGAACAAGACAGAATAACGAGTACATTAGGAAAAGTACTCAGTAGTTTGAGAAATATAAAAGCTATAGGGTAGCAGAGTACTAGAAAGGTTTCCACACAATGTTTTTATTCACCGGCGCTCTTTGTTGGGACCTATACAACCCGCGCTAACCACATCTATCGCTGTTACAAAACTTTTAACCAAAAATAAATCATGGCGCTAATAAACTAGTATTTCCAAGGTTATATAGTGAGAACATGTTTATTTCGTATCAGGATTACCATACTTAATTTATCACTGACTCAGCAACAAAGATGACTGAAAGTTGTGTTACTTAGGTACCATTTTTTTTTTTGAAGTTTGTGAGTATGGAAGCATGTTTGTTACTCTTTCACGCAAAAACTACTGAACGGATTTAGATGGAGGTACCCTGGATTAACACAAAGGCTACTTTATCCCGAAAACATTTTTTTTTATATCAAAGGACCTTACACAGCGCCATCTGACCCCAAACTAAGCAGTTTGTACTATGGAAGTCAGATAACTGATAGAATACTTTTTTTTGTAAATTAATAAACACAGAGCACCCAGACACAAAACAAACATTTGCTTATATTACAAAGTTTGTCCTGGGTGGGAATCGAATCCACACTCTTCCGCTCTTGAAGCAGACCAAACATTCTACCAAAGAACCAACAGGGCTGTCAAAAACATGTAGCAGGTAACACCACAGGGCACAGCTAGTAAGTTTATAATATTGAGTAGTAAGCACTCATACTGATTAGAAATAATGTAAGATACTGTTACATACTGATAATAATAAAATTAGTGTGAAAGGTCAAGAACCTTTGGAATCTTGGAAGTTTTTAGTATAATACGTAGGTACTATTTATATTTACATACCAAACTTGAAACAAACAAAATCTACATACCTACCTTTTTTACACACCAACATTTGGTTGATTTCTACATGCCTCATTAAAAAAACAAAACAAGATGCTAAATTCTTGAAACATATTTTATTGTTACATCATATAGGTACATGGACCAAATATACATAATAGTTTTACAAATTTAGAAATCTCTCTTAATAAACTCTAATGAGGCAATCAAACATTGCATTTCCTTTTAATTTTACACTCATTTCATGCCGATAAAAAAATAATTGATGTAAATACCACAGTACACGTGAGATATATTTCATGGCTTAGTAACTTATGAATCCTGTTTACGATAATTTGAACTTAAAACTGGTTGTTTAATACAACACAGTTATTAGTCCTACTTGCTAATTGAAGTAAAAGAAAAAAAATGTAAATAATACATTAAAGTCAAACCAGTAATTAGTACGTAGAAATTAAAAATTAGTAATTAGTAGTACGTAAATCATTGTCTTTTTGCTCTTTCGGTGAATGTTCTTCTGTACCATACTAAGAATACAAAATATCTAGTAATAAAAGATTTAAATTTGTAAGGACAGTTGCATACCAAAGCATCATTCATCTTTATTAATAATGTGTCACATGACATAAATTATTGTTCACATGTAAATCACATACGTATTATCAATAAGATGGTTTATATTGCTATACGTATAAATGTGTCCAGTATGCAGTCGGCCTTATGCTATGACATGGCAGGATATGGAATGAATACTACCCTAAGCACCACTGCGTGGCTAATTTAAATTGCTTTTACTTGGAAGATCATTAAAATTTAACAAATAGAACACATTAACATCAAAACAAGTGTTCTTCACCTTCACAATAGTGGAAAAAAACAAACATGGACCATTGATGTTTCTTATCTTTGTTTCTTTTTTTTAAATATCACTGAGGTTCATTAAGCTTCTATAAACTAGCAATTGCTGTAACGTAAGTTTCCCTCTACGGGTAATCTAAGTAAGCAGCAATTAAAATTGATACACTTAACCTAAGCTAGTAAAGAAAAAAATTAAACTAATACGGAACATTAGAGAATAGATAAGACACAGATTCACCATTATGAGTACGCCTGACAGCTTCTGCAAGCATCATAGATACATCAATACATTGTATCTTCGGGCATTCTTGCATGTGCCTCTCTTGTGGTATAGTGTTAGTAACAACAACAGCCTCTAAGCAAGAAGCGTTGATCCGTGAAATGGCAGGACCGGAGAAAATTCCATGTGTTAGGATTCCGTAAACTTTGATAGCTCCTGCTTCAACAAGCTTCTCTGCAGCATGACAGATGGTTCCGCAAGTGTCCGCCATGTCATCAACCAGTATTGCTGTACGATCCTTGACATCTCCAACGAGTACCATTGATGCCACTTCATTGGCCTTTTTTCTCTCCTTGTGGATTAAAGCAAACTCGACATTAAGTCTGTCAGCAATAGAAGTGACTCTCTTGGCGCCGCCTGCATCTGGAGACACAACAATGCTAGTCTTCCAGTCAGGTATGTTTTCTTTGATCCACTTCAAGACTGCTGGTTCCGCAAAGAGGTTATCCACGGGAATGTCGAAGAAGCCTTGGATTTGGGATGCATGGAGGTCCATTGTGATGATGTGGTCGGCGCCGGAGACAGACAGAATGTTTGCGACAAGTTTTGCGGTAATTGGTGCTCGGCTTTTGTCTTTTTTATCTTGACGTGCGTAAGGAAAGCACGGTATAACTGCGGTGACGCGAGACGCGGATGCAATTTTACAAGCATTTATCATGATCAACAATTCCATAAGATTGTCGTTGATCTCTCCGCTCCCACTTTGTACGATGTAAACATCTTCGCCGCGCACTGATTCTCCGATTTCGACGCACGTTTCCATGTTACTGAATTTCTTGGTTACGACTTTTCCGAGATCGATCCCAAGACGGTCCACGATCCTTTGCGCTAGATCTGGGTGGGAGCTCCCGCTGAAGACTTTGATGTTCGGCATTCTTGTAGTTAACGGTAGTGTTATATGATCCAATTTATTCACTACTTCTTCTAAGGTTACTGTTGATTTCATCGACACCTTGATCCAAGCCGACCTCCCGATCGCCACTAGCTTTGTGTGCGGTGATAACAATGAGATGAACTATTTATGAGCGAGTTAAAGTTGATAAGGCACTCTGGAGGCAACGTGGGGACCCGCTGTCGTGCCTTTTATAACGCACCGCACTTGCCGAGCCGCTTCTATCGCATTATCCAGTCCACACCGCACGTTTTTTTTTTTTCTTAAAATTAACTTGATTGATTTGACCTGTCAAGAATGTCAAGTTAATCAATCAAAACAGATTATGAAGATATGAAGCAAGCAAACTTCTTTCAAGCAAGCCAGTAAATGACGCTTCTGTCATCACAAAAGAATCGACTAAAAATGTTGCTCTATTTGTCATAGTTCCAAGCACAACACTAATTTAAAAAAGGTGAATAGAAATATGTCAATGTCATATGTGTCAGAGACGGATACGTATACTGACATATTTTATTACAAGTACAAAAAAGCACCGTCTGAAATATACTTATTTGTACTTATTAAGATACGACGCTAGTGTGAATCTACATAGTTTACTAGAAAAATGTACTTAAACGTTGTTAATTTTTATTAGCGCTATTTACATCACGAACGCTTTCTGTATATTTCGAATCTTACTTCATAAAATTTTGTACCTTTTTGTTGAATTTATTTTGCACTTGTGTTGTAGTGACGTTATTTAATTATTTCTGTTTCAAAACTACTTCTTCTCTTGATTGTATCACTTGAATTGTTTAATTTGGCGTCATTATAACATTAATTCGTGGGTTAATGGAAAACCTCAAATGAAGAAGTATCAACAAAAATTATGGTGATTTTGACCATGTAAAAAATTGGCGGCAATTCTCTAATATCATCACCAATCGTTATCACCAACGTTCTGAAAAACCATGGCTACTGAAGATGCTTCATCGCCTGGTGCGAATAGTATGAAAGTGCTTCGTTGCATGGATTGGCTCCAAAAACAAAACCATCAGCAAGTAAAAAAATCCTTGCAAAATAAAAATGATATTCAATTTATTATTCAAATGAACGCTGACCGGAAAAACTTTTTGCTATCAGCAGCTGAGGACGAAGCCACCGTCCCACCTGGTGTTTTAGAATCTACTGCTGAACCTCAAGTTGTGGTTAGTAAGACAGTCCTTTTTCCTATCATTCAGGATCTAAGCTAGGCACACTCCACATAAAATTGTATTAGAATCATCTTCATGCATAACATAGAAATGACTAGTTGCAACGAAATGGTATGTGTCAGGAAGTCATCTCTAATTTTATGTTTATTACATTTTGTTATTTGGATCATTTAAATTTTTGGTTACCTTAGAAAAACGTATCACATTTCTATCCTGAAGACAAAGCTAAATCATTAAAATCCTTTATTGTTACAGCCATTACGTTGTCTTAAAACAGAAAAACTAACCTTGGAATGTGATTGGCAATCATGTCGGAAAGTCTTCTCAGACTATGAACTATTTCAGAAACATATTCCGGAACATTCTAAAGATCTGCATGTTTTAAGAAATGATGAAACTGGAGATGAAGGTAATTTATGAATATAAATATATATAATATGTAGAACAATGCAAAATAGATAGAACAAATGATAGATATTTAATGGTGTAATAGCAAAGAATTTAACTAGTTAATGTCACTAACAGGTTGGTGTGCCAACTTGTGATTGTTTACTAAAGGTTGGTGTTGGTGTCGCCTGATTTTTGCTATTAACAGAGGTTAAGGGTTTGCACTATTAAAAACTTTATATGGTTTTGAGTGGACCTCAATTTGGTCTTTAAATAATGAATATAAGAACCCCTCACTATTGTAAACACTCCTGAAATCTTAAGTAACTTGATATGAAGCATATGCCCAGTAAACTCTGGAAATGCAGTCTGTCTAGCCTTGATCCTTATTTCTCATCCACTTTATAGTGCAATCAAATTTTCCAGTGAAGTATGTCTGCCTATGGGACGTCTGTGGCCACCAGACCTCTGACTTTAAAGAGATGGCTCGTCACATCAACTACCATGCTTACCATGCTAAGCTCATGGCCGTGGGGTTCAATGCAAGAGCTACATTAAAACTACTACGCTGTAGGAAGGACTCTAAGAAGAGGAATCATCTGCCAGCATTGAAGGGTGATCACTGCTGTATGTGGACGGGATGTGATCAAGTTTTTGATTCCATTCAGGTAACTATAGCTAACTATCAACATGATCAGTTCAAAATTATGCACATGGTCTTTTCTGTTTTTTACCGTTTTACTACTGCACAATGTATGGAAAATTTCTTCTGAAATTCTTAATTGTTATTTCAGCCTGTATATGAAGAGTGAGCATGATTAACACATTTGTCACAAGACATTTCGAAATTTAAATTTTGAATTAACCGCTATAGTAGCACCTTTTAAAGGATTTTTGTCAATTGCAAAAATGATTGAAGTTTCTGTATGTACTTTATGAAGTTTTGGTAGCCTAATTGGGAGACCGTCTGGCTACCAATCTGGAAGTATTGGATTCGAATCCCTTGGTATGCACATTGCACCTCTCGAGGTCTGCAAGAGGTCAGAGCAGCAGTGGGTCAGTTTATTAAAAAAATCACTGATTCGGTACATGGTAGTGACAGCACACTTCTACTTCTCGTTCTTAGGAATGCCCAGCCGTCATTGCCATTTAATGTTGGATATTATTTATAAGTATTACTTATTTACTTGGTGGTATATTTCCTTAGCAGGAGGTTGTCTAGGTAGGTACCACCACAGTACCAGATATTCTGCCGCCAAGCAGTAGTGTGCAAACATTACTGTGTTCCAGTTTGAATGGTACTGCAGCTAGCGAAATTACTGGGCTGTTGAGACTAACCATCTAGTCTCAAAGTAATGAGTGCCAAAGCAGCGATGCCCTGGACGTTGTTTTGTTACTCAAAGTTCTGTGTATTTGTGGACAGGCGTCATCTCTTAACATCAGGAGAGTGTCTCGATCGTCTCATTACTTTTACATAAAAAAAAAAATATTTATAGGTTACAAATTATTAGTATTTTTATTGTTATAGCAATTACCTTTCCATTTCTTATCCATTAATAATTATTGTTGTTAGATGTATTAATGAATTTATAATTGGCCGTTTAGGCAGCCTGTTCTAATTTGTGTTTGCCACATGGTGTTGGTGCATATAAATAAATCAGAGGACCTTCAAAGATTGCTATTTTGATCTAGTCAACATTGATCAAAGCTTGGATGAATGTGCAGTTAAAGTAAACCAGATTCAGATTGGTTATGATGGCTTCAATGTCGCTTTTTTTGCTATTTCATAGCAAAGATGTTAAGATCTTAAAAAATAACTTTCCAGAAATTCTACAACCACCTGAAACTACATGTGAACTATTCCACTGATCATGTGTGCTCGTGGGCTGGCTGTGGAGCATCCTTCCCCCGTCGGGACCCACTGCGGGTACATGTCCAGTCCCATTCAGGGGAACGGCAGATAGCATGCTTTCATTGCGGGCAGCATTTTGCTAATAACAGAAAATTGCTCGACCATTTGAGGAGACAGGTCAGTGTTCAATAAATAACCTTATTTTAAGTCTTCAAAAAAAATTGGAGGATATTTAATTTAACTGTATTTTTTTTTTTGTTATCTCAGAACTCCATTTATCTATACTATTATAAAGAGGAAAGATTTGATTGTTTGTTTGTATTGAATAGGCTCCGAAACTACTGGATCGATTTCAAAAATTATTTGACCGTTGGAAAGCTACAGTATCTCCGGGTGACATAGGCTACTTTTTATCCTTGTATTCCCACAGGAACGGGAACTACGCGGGTGAAACCGCGAGGCGTCCGCTAGTAATTTATAAACTGGTTTGTAAAATATGTTTTTTATTTGGAAGGATATATGTACTTTCCAATAATTAAAGTTATAACTGAAATTATGAAATCACGCACAACAAGTGATTTGACGAATTGTATTTAGTTTAGTAATCTATATTAATAATAATAATATAACTCTTTATTGTATACACCACATTACAAAAAAATATAAAAATAAAGACTTAACACTAATGTAACAATTGGCGGCCTTATCGCTAAAAGCGATCTCTTCCAGGCAACCTTAACATGGAAAATATTCTAAACTAAGGACGGGGTGTGTCGATAAGTTAAAAAATAGATAAATGAAAAAAGATTAAATAAAATAAAAAACATTTTAAACATATAAGCATATACATAATTATATATACCTAACTATATTATAAAATAACAATACTTAAATATCTTATGTAATATACACTTATAGACATACATAAATACGTATAGATATACTATACTACATTAAACATATAAGAAGAAGACAGCGAATTACAGGGTTATTTTAATAGATGCAGCTTAACTTTACTTTTGAAAGCGTCGAGCGTTTGAGTCCTCTGTATTTCTACAGGGAGCTCGTTCCATAACTATACTATACTATATATACCGCTGTATCCTCGACGAATTGTGTTTTGATGTTGAAGAAGACTGTGGATGATGATGATGATGCATATTTCAGAACGTAAATCCAAATTCCCCGTGGACGTGCACGATGTGCGGGAAAAACTGCGCGACGGAATACTTGCTCAACGAACATTCGAGAATGCACGTGTCGGCGTACGCGTGCGCGCTGTGCGACATGTCGGCGCAGTCGGCGCAGGCGCTGGCACTCCACGTGCGGTACCGGCACCTCGCCGCCGCCGACACCAGGATCCACAAGTGTCCACACTGCGAATACAAGTATGTCAAAACAGTATTTATTTTTAAAAACTTTATACTAAATTAATTAATTTATTATTATAAAAAAATTCTATATTTTGTTTAGGGATACGCAACTCCAACTCGCACTTGACTTACTATGAATTTATTATGTTATCTTTTGCAACTTTTGTCTGCAATAAAGTTTTCTAACTACATAGATAGATAGATAAAACTCTTTATTCTACATAAAAAGAACCATAAAAAGAAAAAAGTACAGAGAACAAAAGAACCTAAAAAAATCGTAAAAAAAAAACCATCCATATAAAATCTATAAAATCGATTTAGATTAAAATCGATTTTATAGATTCGAATTGTTGTATCGATTTTAATCTTTTCAGTTGTATATTTGGATTTTTGGTTTTGATGACTTTTTATGAGTGACAAAACCTTGCTTGTTAACTATAAAAAATTGAGTGCTAGAAAGTAACCTACCACCATTCTATTGTTTTCACCGGCAGCTCAAGCTTGGTTGGAATTTGAACCCACGCCCTTTGGTGTAAACCGATTGCGTTAACCACTGATCTGTTATATAATATATATATAATAATGTGACTAATTTATTGAATTATTGTTTTTAAATTAGATAGATTATTTAGTTTTGATTGATTATATTTGTTTTCTAATTTATATTATTCGGGATTTTTAGGATTATAATTATGACAATTATTGCCCCTTTACAGCTAATAAATTGTCACATTTAGTTTTAAGTAAACTGACAATACATATTTTTTAAACTGTATGGATAACTGTGTAAGCATAGTACCTGCATAGTTTCTATTTTAAATATGTCAATAAATTATTACATGTATTCTATTCTATAATCTTTATGATAGTAAATAATAATATAACTCTTTATTGTTTACACCAAAAACAGACAATTATAACAATATAAACTGATGCAACAATTGGCGGCCTTATCGCTAAAAGTGATCTCTTCCAGGCAACCTTAATACGGAAAAAATTCTACGAAGCGAATGATATGGTGTGTTGATAAGAGTTAAAATAAATAAAAAAACGTATAGTTATGTATTACGATAGTTCTGTACTATCAAGCTGATTATGAAGCCAGTAGATGTATATCTATCTTCAGGTGCTATATCTGTTACTACTTTTTTTTTTAATTTTCCAGAGCCGTAACAAAGTGCGACCTGGAAAAGCACATTCCGACCCACAACCGCAAAAAGAAACGTCCACGTCCGGAAAAAGATGCAGATTTCTCCGATGAGAACTCTGACAACTCCGAGCCAGAAGTGAAGAAGAAACCTCCGAGGAAATATGCTTGTCATCTGTGTCCGGAGAAGAAAATGAAGGTGTTCTGTAGGGGAACCAAACTTACAACACATTTGGTTAAAGTGCATGGTGCTCAGTGGCCGTTCGGATATAGTCGGTTCAGGTTAGTTTCTCACTATATATAAGTATTTATTTATTTATATTATAACACACAAAACAGAATGCTACAAATACATTTTTTTTTTTCATATAATTAGGCTTTTTTTAACCGACACAAAACGGAGGAGGTTCTCAATTCGACTATGTTTTTTTTTATGTTACGCGATCATTCCGCCAACTATGAACCGATTTTGATGATTCTTTCTTTGCTTGGTAGATCATACTTTATAGGTGGTCCCATATAATCCTACTTCCTACTAATATTATAAATGCGAAAGTTTGTGAGTATGGATGTATGTTTGCTACTATTTCACGCAAAAACTACTGAACGGATTTTGATGAAATTTGGTATGGAGGTACCTATCAGAAACTACTACGCAGCTAGTAAATGCGAAAGTTTGTGAGTATGTTTGTTACTCTTTTACGCAAAAACTACTGAACGTATTTGGATGAAATTTGGTATAAAGGTAGCTAAGACCCTGGATTAACACATAGGCTGCTTTTTATCCCGAAAACATGTAGCGGGCAACACCGCGGGGCGCAGCTTGCAGGTTCATCATTATCATCATCATCAGCCTATCAAAGTTCACTGCTGGACATAGGCCTCCCCCATTGACTTCCATAAAGACCGGTTGCATCCAGCGCGTTCCTGCAGTCCTTACTAGGTCGTCTGTCCACCTTGTGGGTGGACGTCCTACGCTGCGCTTGCCGGTCCGTGGTCTCCACTCCAGAACTTTGCAGCCCCATCGGCCATCAGTTCTGCGTGCTATGTGCCCTGCCCACTGCCACTTCAACTTACTGATTATACTTACATCTAAGAAAAAACACATTTCAGGTACCAACGTAGCGAGGATGGCATGTACCGCCTGACGACCACGCGTTACGAAGTTCTAGAAGTGTCTAAGAAGATTGTCGACGGTTACAGTGGCCGCAAGGAATCTCTCACGAACAATCTAGAATTCACCATCAAACAAACATCGGAAGCTACCGAAACAACACCGAGAAGCTTCGAGATCGTTCTAAAAGACGATAAAGAAAAGCAGACATTGGTGAAAAGTGAAGCGATGAAAAATGATGTTGGTGAGAACCAAGTGGAGATTATGCTTTGCGATGTGGACGAGAAAGGTAACATTATCAAATCTGAAATTATCAACTCGGATGCTGTTTATAGGTAAAAAAAAAATAGGATAGATGTCATTGTTTGGCTTATCAATTATGTTTTGGTTACTTAAGGTGGTTCGATTTCCATACAAATGGAGCAAAATTTTACAGTGAAAACACAGCTACTGGCATTTATTTTGGTCTTTATTTGCGGTAAATCACAATTGCTTGAATGAAACGGTGTTGTGAAATGTGTAGCGATGATAGCTCAGTGGTTAGCGCGGTAGGTTCGCATGCCGACGGGCGTGGGTTCAAACCCCAACAATGAGCTTGAGCTGCCGGTGATGGAAACATCGTGAGGAAACCATAGCATGGTGGTAGGGTACTTTCTAGTACTCGGCTGGCTAGCTACCACCCTCAAGTTGAAAATCTGCCGCCAAGCATCTAACGGTGTGTTCCGGCAGCCTCACTTGAGAGCCAGTTCCATTCCCGGCTAGGCGTGCTTTACCATCTTCGACCACGCCTTCACTTAACATCAAGTGAGCTGTGGTCAAACACCTAGCCTGTCAAACATTAAAAAAAAAACGGTAGATTATTAGCATAATCTACTGTTTTATTCAAAAATCATACATTTATAAATTATTCATAAATTTGATTTTATGCTAATAATCTATTGTTTTGTTCAAGCAATTGTGATTGACCGCAAATAAAGACGTAAATAAATGCCAGTAGCTGTGATTTCACTGTAAAATTATGCTCCATTTGTCCATAAATGGAAAAAAACTATTTGTATGAAAATCAAACCACCTTAAGTGAGAAACCGTTGGAGTTCTACATCCTAGGTAAAATAATATCGATTCTGAAAATAAGATTTTGTATAAACTTTTAAATTACTGTTTGATATTTATACAACAGTGTAGTACATGTATTAATTAAGTGATCATAAGTAATTTTAAGTTACAATTTTAGCTTATTCTGTATTGCGATGTATATTTTCTATAGAAACTTTTATTGAATAAAATTTTACATACCATATCATGGTGGTATGTTATATTTAATACAAATTTGTTTTAATTGTTTAAAATACATTTTCTGATAATATTTGCACGCTGTCATAATTTCGAATTGTTACAGTAATTAGATGTAGCGAATAAATTGATAAAGTACCTATTGACAGCCCTGTTGGTTCATTGGTAGTATGTCTGCTTTCAGCTGAAGGGTGTGGGTTCGATTCCCACTCAGGACTAATGTTGTTGTTGTTGATGTTTGTTCTGAGTCTAAGTGTACTGTATGTAGTATGTGTACTGTTGTCAGTAGAAAGTGAATCTCCCTAGGGTGGAAAATGTTACTTTCAGTCCACTCCTCAGACAACTTCAGACCTAAGTACTTTCCGAGTATGAGTAATGAAAAGACTCATTCACGTCAAAACGTCGCCTATAAGTAAAGTAAACACGACATTTCGAAATATAAACCAAGATTTATTTTAAACATAATCAAAATCAATTTAATTACACCGAAATTTTAACTAAACTCAATGCTTAAAACTTTCAATAAGACGTTCGGCTTCCCTGAACCCAGATTCCACAGCGCCGTGGACCGCGCTGTGTCTGTGATGGGATGTAGCTTCCCCCGCGAAGCAAACGACCGGGAACTTGCTTCCGAAGTAGAGCGGTTCGCTAAGCAATATGGCGCCGTCGCCTCCATTTTGTTCTGTCGCAACGCTGCGATAAGCATATGCGCCGCGTGCTAGCGGATTCGATGCCCATTGCGATCTGAAATTTAGAAAAATAACTTTAAGTATGATTATTCAAGGTATATATTTAGTTTATTTCCGCTTAACAATCGTTTCAGTTACAACAGTGATGAGGATTTAAATTTAACTAACTTGACAATAATTTAAAAAACTTATTCGAAACTTTACATATTATCTAAAACAAAATTTTTAAATAAACTTAAAATTGCGCATATGATTAAATATACAACAGAGTATAATTTAAATTCTTGTTCTAAATCACTGTTGTAACTGAAAAGATTGTTTAGCGGAAATAAACTAAATATATAGGTACCTACCTTGAAGTCCTTGAACACTCAAAATAAACTTCCGCAAAGTAACGCCTGAATCAATCAATTAAATTTGAGATTGATTGAAAAAAATATCATTCAACGTGATATTTTTTCTGGCTAAGTGTTTGATCACAGCTCACCTGGTGTTAAGTGACGGTGTTTTCGATGATGGCAAACATACCTAGTGTAAAATGGAAATGGGTCTCAAATGACGCTGCCTGACGCTATTAGATGCTTGAGGTCAGATTTACAATTTCTTTCAATTTCTTCTGATTTCTGTATTTGAGTGTGTACAATAAAAAGTTATAATCAATCAATCAGAGTACTAGAAAATACCGTCTCCATGTTATGGTTTTCTCACGATGTTTTCTTTCACCGGCAGCTCAAGCTCATTGTAAGGGTTTGAACCCACGCACCCACGTATTCCGTCGCGTAACGTGGCTACGTTACGTGTTATGAGATTCTAATGAATAAGTCTTACCTCACAACACTTGTAACCGGCGACACATCAAACTTCTTCTTCAACACTTTGTTCATCAGCGTATTCACCCCCGCGTGAACTTCCGCTAAGCTTAATTTCTCCATCATTTCTGCTCCGTTCCCATACAACCAAGCTAGCAAGAGATTCGGTTGATGTGCAACAGTGTCCAAAGCAAATATCTCCGTGATCCACTTGTCTTCGCCAAACTTGGCTTTGTCTTCTTCTGTCCATAGGATGACGAAGCTTGCCGGTGTCTTTGGCCACCAGGGCTTGTCAAACTCGATGTAGATTTTGTCAAGCACCGCGAGTTGTAACGTGTTGATGGTAGTCACTTTGTTTGCTGGAAGCGGTGGGTTGAAGAGCTTCATGTGGCTGAAAAGCAATGACAGAAATATATTTGTCGACACTTTCAACAAATCAAAACAAATTAAGATTTGTCACGTGTATGTTTAATTAATAAGTATCTTATCTCGCAAAAGTGGTGGATTTCTTTCCCACCAAAGAATTTTCCACAGAAATACCGCACACTAGCTGCGCCCCGCGGTGTTACCCGCTACATGTTTTCGAGATAAAAATTAGCCTATGTGTTAATCCACGGTCTCGGCCCTTCGCCTACGCCCTTCAGCGTGTTATCCGACCGTGCTTACGTTAAAAGCTATCATCGCTACGAACTCCAAAACAACCGTACTCACACGAAGTCGATGAGTACGTTTTCCCCCTATCACTTATCTGATACTGTCTCAACATTTAGGTACAAGAGTTCTCTCGCATTACCTCCCAACTATTGAGACCCATAAAATTTAGCCAGTCGACTCGGAACGTATCGAACCCATCACGTCGACGTTTTGTCAAATTAATAGCCAATACGCAATGGAGCAATCAAATCTAAAACTTCAACACCACATGCGGTAAAAAAAAATTGTACGACATTCATTTTACACACATCTTTTAGCAAATAAATGTATCATTATATTTCTTTGCCTGCCATGATTTATTTGTCGATTTTTAGGTACATACCTATTGCGTAAAATACTAAACTATAGATGTATGTAAGTTAATAGATTCAAGGGTTTACAGAACTTACCGCTCTTTAAGGACTCCAATAGAAACGGTCACGATTACGCTTTTGGCTGCGTACATGCTGCCATCCTTGCATTTTACTTGCACCAGCGGATTGTTGGCCTTCGGAAGAAGACTTGCGAGTACTAGGTTATTTGTTCCCCATCTAATGCTTTCCACTTCTTTGTTTAATAGTATTTCTACGGGAATCTCCTTGCTGGGATCCGGATATTTGTTCTGAAATGAAGGATTTCTTTGTACGGTAAAAAGAGGAATTCTCTGTCGAAATGAGAACAACTCAGAAATTGCGGAAAAAAACTCATTTGGCCAATGTACTTTTTTATAGTAGTACCGTAGTAGTAGTAGTATAGTAGTACCCGTAGTACTTTTATTCATAATGATGAATACAAATGACACCCTTTCAACTTCATACAACTAGGCTTATATCTTGCTAAACTCTTAGAGTCTCTTCTTATCTTAGAGATCCTGAAAAGTAGTTGAATTAGATATACTGTTCCATTCCAGGCTAAGTGTGCTTTACTATCTTCGACCACACCTTCACTTAACATCAGGTCAAAACACCAAGCCTGTCAACAATTAAAAAAAAAAAGATGTTCGTCCGTGAAAGACGTGGCTTTGTTCAACACAATTTTTATGCCATAGGTGCCAAAAAATCGGTAAACTGAAGCAAATAAAAAAAATCGAAAAACGTTTAGGATGTAACAATTAATAAGACAAACATACAGTCACTCTTTAGATTTACTAAACCTTAAACAAAAGCGCTTATATCTATTACTGTCCTACTTAAAGCAAAGCGAAAGTCCTTCCGCAGTCGAGAGCATTTTTCCAAAAGATTTGGCGGGACGAGATCTGCTCCCACTGCAGAGGCTAAACTGAAGCTCTTACCAATAAGACATCTAAGATCATTTTGTACCCCTTCCCTTTCCAATTCAGCATAAATTCCCCATCACATGGCCAGTGTTCCTCCATCCCTCGCAGCGACTTGCCGTGCTTAGGATCGTTCTGACCCCCAAGGTGATTCATCCGCTCATAGTTCTCTATAAAAGAATTCGTTAGCTCTGGGTTGCTTTTTAGAACTGGGTTGGTATTGATTCTGGAATGAAAATTACCTTTGAGCTGCTTTATGTTCAAAAAAGGTTTTATATATACAGCAAGACTGGTGTGACACCTACGATACTGATGGAGAGTACTCGGTACTCGATTCTCGTTATAATTATGTCATAAAATTTGGTACTTAATTTTTGGCCGAATTTCCCTATAAATAAATGAAGCATGGATACACTCCCAACGCTGATAACAAAGTTTTGTTAAGGACAAGTATGCTTGTACCGCCCGCCCGTCATCGGTGCGAGCGTCCTCACAACGTCCAGCGTCCGCGCGGTGTCCATGCGTTGTGTAATTGACATAACTTTCGGTTTAGTTTACCTAGTAGTCAGTTATTATTTATTTTTAGTGTTATATTTTTCTTCGCTAAATATCACGTTCTCGAATATCGTAGGTGTCTCACCAGTCATGCTGTATACTTAAATTCAGCTAAGGATCCAAAAATTAAGGTTAAATATCTAAGCCAAAACAATGTTTTGGACTAGGACCTTTATTTTGTTACTCAGTCTTATATAGATAGCGCTGCAATGGTCATGGACAAACGCTACCTCATACCATCAGGAGATAACAGGTAAATCTACTTCGTTTACTTACGCACTCGCAGCACGCTCCAAAATCGACTGTGTGCCTTTTTTATCGCCATTTGCCACGTGGTCACCAATTACTTGCAGTATGTCTTGGCTGATGCTCTCCGGAACTAGTTCTCCATTAGACAGAACATAGAAACTGGTGTTCGGGTCTGGTCTACCAAGGAGATCTAAAGGGTTTGCTAGCTCAAACACTACATTGTCTTTTTCACCATGACACCTAAAATATATCGAATCTGATATTAACACATTTAGCAAGAATTAGACGTCCCGTCCCTTTTCTTAATTATATCCAGTAACCTCTTAGGATTATGCTGAAATTAGGCTAAACAAGGGCAAACTCTTAAAGCAAGCATAACTTGGGCCTTTTTGGTAATGGAAGAGATAACGCGTTATGACTGTGTCATTGTATTTGTGGAAAATCTGAAATAGAAGCTTATTTTACAAAAAAAAAACAATGATATGACATTTATTTATACCTACACGACACGAGCGTAGTGAGCTCTTCAGTTTGGACATTCATAAACAAGTTTTAAAAGAGGGTAACTTACCAAGCAGCTCCAATATCAACAGCACCGTTGCCAAACTCCACTGTATGTATCCTGCCGCCAATTCTATCGGCTGCCTCGAGTCCCATCACTTTGAGCCCAGCATCGTGCAGTTTTCTTATAGCTGCGACGCCGGCTGCGCCGCATCCAATAACTATAACGTCCATTATACTCCTGAAAATACGAAACAAAGAAATAAAAACTTGATATAAATACAAATAGAGTCTACAACCAAAGCCATAAATAACTGTTTGATAATATACGTATATACACAAACGGCTTACCATCAGGCGAGTTGGTGGTCAATCGCGGACTTATACGTGTTTTAAAAAAAAAAAGTGAAACCATAATTTAAAACTAGATAGCACTGAAAATTTAGTAGCGTCTAAATATAAACGTATTACTTCGTAATAGAGAATGATTGTTGTATTATGAAGAGTGTGTCAATATTTTATAGGTTTTAGGGTAAACCAACAAAAGTGAACTATATACGTTTTACGCTATCTAAAGACGTTATAAAGAGAATACACTATAGTCCAGTCATTTAAGCTTAAATTGGATAAGAATCTCAGAATTCGAGATACCCAGCTGTAAGTCTGTAAATACTTGTATATTGACACCCTAAAAGTTGTCTCAAAACCTTCATATGGTAGGGTGTACGCAACTATTAAATTTCAAGGTCAAAGGTCACAAAAATCGTATTTTTGCGCTTTTTTTGTAAATATCTTATTTCCTATGGATTTTTTGCTATTTGTATATTTTATTATCAATATTGTAGAATACAAAATTCTCTACAAATGTTGTTTAAAAAAATTTTTCTTCAATTTTTTTTTTTTTTTACTATGTATTTTCGAAATAAGAATGTAGTATTCTATCAGTTATCTTGTTTTCAAAATACAAGCTCTGTTTAGTTCCAGGGTTTGGCTCTACGTGAAATGTTATTTTTTTTAAAGCCATAATAAAATCTACTAGCAAAGAAAACTAGTGTGTAACTTAAAAAATCTTGTCAACGCGATACGCAATTGTCGTTACTAAAGATTTAGTCTATTTTAATAAACTAAGTTGAGTAGGTAGGTAGGTACTATAGTATGCAAGTAACCGGTTTTTGTCACCAAATTAATCCAAGTGAGACAAGATAAAGGTCGCAGTTACAGGAGATTGTGCACAATGTCAAGTTTATTGTGTTTGTAATGTATTTACCTATTCTTCCAACAATAAAACCTTTAGTAAATACTTTATGTCCGCCATACTCAGTGAAAATACTGGTCATAATGAAAAAAAAAACGAAAGAGTTACTGACGTTACTGTACATAATTATGATACAATATGATGGTTTTGGCGGGAACGCGGAAAGAGTCGTGTCGCTCCGTTGTATTTTTTCCATAACTGTGAGTGTGTTTTTCCATAAAAGTGTTTTGTCGAGTGTTTACGCATAAAAATGGTGGTGGTTATTTATAAAGTAACGAATCACAAGCGCGAGTGTGGGAAAATTACTTTCCGTGTTGCTTCCAAAACTCCATCGACGCTTTATAGTAAAGTCACCACTACTTTACTAAAGCATGACTGGACTTGACTGACATGGACTGTACTTGACCAAGACTGGACTTCGACTATAACTTTAGCTACGAGGACACTTATTTAACTTTTGAAACTTGAAAATATATGAATACTTGACACTGGCACATGCAAAACGCGACGCCAAAACCGAAGAAAAAAAAAATAGCGGCTCCGTCAAATATTTCGCTTTCAGAAAAGAATCCGTCGAGTTTTTTTGAGAGCCGCTGCTCTATGTGTCAACTTTTACCTTTATCTTCATCATAGGTAGTTCTGTAGGTTTTGTTTTCTAATTTTTGCGAAGGTATGACGTTTATTAGGTACCTACACTACAAAATACAAATAGCAATAAAATTTACAACGAAAGAGAAATAGATAAAATGTTTGTACCTTTCTTTTGCACTCGTTTGTCCGCCGTTCGTTAATAGTAGATATTTATAAATGTCTGGTAGGTACCTATGTCTAGAGAATTTACTGAGAGAAATAGTTTTGAACCAATGAAAATATGTTACAAAATGCACAAGCACCGTTTCATTGTAAGTCGCACTAACCTAAAAACTGAAAGAGTAAAAATATTTATTTGCAAATAAACACTAGTGACTTATCTCTTAGAGTAATCTGTTATAACTGTTAAATAACAATTTTTTATCTAAGTGCCTATAAGTACATAGTTTGTCAAGTCATAGATTAGATAAAAAAAATCACAATCTCATTATTTATTCTAAGTTGTAAACACTTAAAAATTAGAATCGAAGTGTCTAAAAATGCAACGATTATACATAATTTTCTGCTAATAATTCAAGAGATAATATAGAAGGAACCGTATATCTATAAATAAAAGACGTGTTAGCATTAAAATATTAAAAAAAAAAGTTACTTACGCCACTTTAAAGCCGGTGAATACCACAGAACTAAAAAAACGTGTCCAAGAGTTAAATTTTGAGATTATTCTGATTTAGCGCCGTTCGTAAATGGTGTGGGTTACGTAATTATAAACAATGTTTATCTTTTGTTTTTATGTAGCTACTGGTTATCTGTGTAAAAGAACACATAAAGCTACCTAACTGTATGGTTGGTTACAGTTTTGTCAATAATAAAATTATATACAGGGTTATAAGCGGAAAGGGGTAATTTTACTCATCATAATGAGCATAATGAGCTGCATCCTTAGAATGATTTGATTGACCCTTGACCAAATTTATGATGCAGCTATTTGTTTCGATTTTCAGAGATGTGTTATAGCAAATGTTTTTCGTAATTGTAAGTTCAATGTCTTCTTTTTTTACTCACGACGGAACGGAGACGGTATATGCGTTTGGGGTGAGAGTATGTTTGTTTGTGCAAATCCATGTTGCCATTTTTCTCTACAACTACTAATCCGATTTTGATGCAGTTTTCAGTTATGGGTTCAGATTTGATTGGTGCATGTTCTTATGTAAGTGATACGGTGACAACTCACCAGGGGGCGCTGCAGCAAACATTTTTTGGGCAAATCCATGTTGCCATTTTTCTCCAAAACTACTAGTCCGATTTTGATGCAGTTTTCAGTTATGGGTTCGGGTTTGATTGGTGCATTATCTTAGGTGACAATTACTTTTTAACCGTTGTGGGTTTTTTCAAAATTTTTAATTTTGCTTTTTATTACTATGTATAGATATATCAGAATATAGTTTCTTGATGAATTGTCTAAATAGTTTTCCTTTATACCTTTTTGCTTTTTGCCGCCTAGCATCTAACGGTGTGTTCCGGCAGCCTCACTTGAGAGGTGTGTTTACCATCTTCGACCACACTATCACTCAACATCAGGTGAGGTGTGATCAAACACATGTCAAATATAAAAATAAAATAAAGTTGTTTTATAAATTTACGGGTTCTACTTTTGAATCGTGCGATTGCGTTTTCGTACACGTATTCCTATGGTAAATTGTATCAGCTGCTGTTAATATAGGTATTTCAACTGTTTCGAAATACGTCCTTTCATCTTGATGTCTCTTACCCTACAATTTAATAGTGAAGCTAAAAGTACCACTAAAATTAGAAGATACGCAAACGTCGCATTAACCAGCGTAGATACATTTCAATTGATAATATTCATTCGAAACAATTCCTTTTTCCAATCAAATCTATTAAATGCTAACAATACTTTTTCCACCTATCCTCAAATCGATAATTCAGTTGCAGGGGTGAAGCAACCACCGTGTCAGCCGTAACAAGGCCCACCGGAGCAAGATTGTCAAAAAATCCCTAAATTTTGATACAAGGCCCGTCTAGTGCAAACTACTCTACTGCTCAGTTGGTTTCCAGGACCTTCATTACCACTTCACGTACACAATAAATTTCATCAGAACCAAAATGTTGGTCGATAAGGAAAAAAACCGTTCTGTAAAATAATAAAAAGTATAATTGCCTTACAAGATATGTGAAAGTTACATTGTTCAAAATATATCATTGCTGATTTACAAATGAATTCATAATCTAAAGTAATGGAAACATTTACTTCTTATTAAAAATGTCAATCAGCCTGCGGGCTTCCCTAAACCCTGACTCCACCGCCCCGTGCGCATCGTGATGCCAATGATGCGAAGTTGCTTCCCCAGCGAAGCAAACTAGTGGAACTTCTCCAATACACAGTGGTTCGCTGAGCTCTATAGCTCCCCCGCTCTGGTTCTCTTCTGTAGCCACGCTGCGAATCGCGTAAGCACAGCCCGTGAAAGGGTCCAATGTCCATTGGGTCCTGGAATTAGGTAAGAGTAATTTGTAAAATTTCAGAAGTTCAATAACGTGCTTATTGCACCCTGAAAACCAATAATACGGCTATTCAAAATTATTGCTTAGCTAGTTATCAAAATATTACCAAATCGTGTAATATCGAAAACAAAACAACGGTTTTAAAACTGAGATAATCGCTGATTACAACTAATTTATTTGATAGTTCGCCATTGTAAGGCATTCTCTTTGAAAGTTTTCAAATTAGTTATGTTTTCCAACTTACCTTAAAATAGCTTTTATTGGTGTCACATTAAACTGTTTCTTCACCACCAAATCAAACAGTTTATTCAACCCAGCTTCCACTTGGTCTTGGCTCCTTCTCTCCATTTCTTTTACTCCTCCACTATTCACCCAAACCAGCAATGAATTCTTCTGAGCGGCCACCGTATCTAGCCCAAATACTTCAGTCAACCACTTGTCATCTCCAGAAAACATAGCCTTGTTTTCTTCGGTCCAAAGGATCTTGATGCTGACAGGATTTTGAGGCCACCACGGCGACGTGAATTCGACGTAGATCTTCCCCAATAAGCACAGCTGGAGATTGTTGATGATGGAAACTTTAGTCTGAGGAAGTGGTGGATTGAAGAGTTGAATGTGCCTGAAAAGTAAAGTTTTTAGGAAGAGCGACAAATAAGCAAACAGTTTGATCAATAACGCTTATGGAAATTTGCAATGATAGCTACGATCGCTAGAGTGGTGGCCTATCCACTGAAAAACCTGAATCTTTGTCTGGCTCCTGAATCTGGCACTTCGGGAGATTTGTAGTGATCTTTAGTTCTCGATAATCTTATACAACGTAACTTGTTCACAAAAGACAATTGTCACTTTTTTCGATCTCTCGCTTCCGAGTATCAACGCTGAAAGCGCTGCCAAGCCATGATCAAATCACGTTAGATGTCAATGTGATGTTTTGATGTCACGAAATGTTTACGATAAGAAACAAAACCCACCTTTCTTTCAGAACCGCGATAGAAACAGTGACGATTACGCTCTTGGCTGTATAAACGCTTCCATCTTTGCACTTCACTTGGACTCGTTTGTTTGAGCTCCAATCAATGGATTGTACTTCTTTATTCAGTTGAATGTCTATTGGTAGCTGTTTGCTCGGTTCTGAATGTTTGTTCTAGAAAATAAATTTTATGATTTTATAGGGTAAAGCTGGTTAAACTATACTGTATAAACTTTGGACGAGACTTTTTACCAGTAGTTCAGAGTTTTGTCATCGACAAATTACCTACTAGTTATATATAGGAAACATCTTCCCACTTCCCACTCAGGGCAAACATTTTGTGAATAAACAAATGTTTGTTCTGTGTCTGGGTGTTCTGTATGTATTATAAGTATGTATTTACAAAAAAAAAAGTATTTATGTATCCTATCAGTTATCTGACTTCCATCACACAAGCTCTGCTTAGTTTGGGGTCAGATGGCGCTGTGTGCAATGTCCTACGATATTTATTTATTTTATTTATCTTATCAAATATTTTTTTGAATACTCATGCCATTATTTTTTACAGGCTTTAAATGTCTGAATAGTGTAAAAAGAGCTGTTACAATACGAGTATATTAGTAAGTACTGCTCTGTCACTACGGAAACAAGGACTCACTCATGACGATTATGCTTAAGTTGTCAATGCTTTATCAAATGCTCATTTACCAATAAAACATCCAGAATAGTCGTGAAGCCCCTCCCCTTCCAGTTGTACCAAGGTCCCTCACAAGATTGATATTCTTCCACAGCTTTCAGAGATTCACTGTCTCTCAGGTTTCCATGAGACCCCATACGGCTGATCCTTTCGAAGTATTCAATAAGTGATTTGCTCAGGTTGGGATCTTTTTTGAGAATCTCGTTTGTGTTTGCTCTGAAAATCAGACATGTTAATTTGGGATGAGTTTAAGAGCAACGATGTTGCGCACTTTAGTCTCAAGGACAACTGTAATTAAAAGCAAGAAATCAACGAAAATCATGCCTGCCGATCGAAAATTTCAAATATTATGTGATTAGTCTATAAGAGGGGCTATATACGAGGTTACGCGTATCCCTAAAATTTAGGTTCTAAGAACCTCTTTTGGCTCATCGTCATGAATAAATTTACTAAGAGACCGCTGAATTCGCAAAAAGGCAGTTGCATAGAAAAATTTACTTTTCAAATTTTTACTAAATGTATTTGATAGTTGATGTTATTTTCATAAGTAATGGTGCTACAGAAAAAGTCGTTCGCATAGATGCACACAATGATGTCCTTTCAGCTTGGTAGGTACTACCAATACGCGAAACTTTAAACTCGTACATGGATCACAAAAGTTATTAGGTACAACATGATTAAAAAAAACTGCCTGCGATAGGTTTACATTAATTAATATACCATGGATAAATATTGTAATCATCATCATCAACTCACTGCAGGATAATCTAAATGCACGCTAACTAGCCTGATCTTAGTCTATTCACTTCCCATTACTGCTCACTGCCTTCTCCGTATTACCACCACCACCAAATCTCAAGGCATCTTATGCTACGATTGCTCATGATCTCTATTTTGTAACACTAACACAATTTTACTTTTATTAACTAATAAGTACAAGTAATTGTGCATTCATCTCTACATTTGGCAAAAATGTATTATTCTATAAGACTATCAATTGCAAAATATCTTCACGAATGATGTAGGTAGAAACGTATTCCAAACATTTTTAAACCAACCTGCTTCTGACAAACTCTGCGATAGAAATGGTAGAATTCTTGTCTGATTTGGCGACGTCGTCTCCTAATGCAGCTAGGATAGCGTTGCATTTGTCTGCGTTAGCTAGTTCGCCATTTGTACTTAGGTACCAATTGTTGTTATGATTAGACACGTCGAGGAGGTCTAGATGTTTTACTAGCTCGAAGATAGGATTTTCCTTATCTCCGACACACCTGGAATTTGAATTGAGAAAATATATTGTTTTGTAGCTTAACCTTCTTTGATCTAAGAACTTAACACACCAGGAATTTGAATTAAGAAAATGTTTTCATTTGTAACTCAACCTTCTTTGATAGAAACACTCAACACACCTGAAATTTAAATTAAGAAAATATGTTCTTTTGTAGCTCAACCTTAGGAGCTCTACACAGAACTCAACCTTCCTTGATTGAAGAGTCCGACACGAGCTTTGACACGTGAAATGAAAAAGATTTTTCCAATCAAACTGTAACATTAACAAACTCAGGAGAGGAAAGACAAACATCCTCAACTGACTGTGGATAACACTTGGTATACTTGTTTATGTGGTTGATAAGCTAGATGTTTAACTACAGCTTACTTGATGTTAAGTGACATTGATATGGTACATACCTAGCCTGGAATGGAATTTGTTTCAAGTGAGCCTGCCGTAATATACCGTTACTGGAGCCAGATTTGCTAACCAACAGAGTACTCGACCACCATAAAAATCAGGTTAATTCTCACCAAGTAGCTCCCAAATCAACGGCGCTGTCTCCAAACTTCACCGTATTGATCCTGCCACCGATGCGGTTTGCTGCTTCCAATCCAACAGCTTTGACTCCTGAGTCATGGAGTTTCCTAAGAGCTGCAATTCCTGCTGCTCCACAGCCAACCACGATGACATCGTAGCTTGCCATGCCCTACTAATTACCTTGGTAAAAAAAAAGTATTTAGGTACCTATGCATACAGTACGACAAAATCGAATCGATTTTGGCGTTCTTGCATAAACATTGGTCGTTAGAAAATGTATGGTCAGTCCTGAATATCTTTTACTTGATTGCGACAAAGCCAAAAGAAGAAGAAGATTTATGTAAAAGAAAAATAGTTGCTTTCTGCGTTTACCTGTATGTTTATTTATTTCCTCTGAATCACGCAACGGATTTCACTGCGGTTTAGATATTATTTCGAAAGGTTTCGATAAAAAATAGATCCTAATAGTTTTTGTTTAAATAGTGAAATTAAATGTTTTGTAAGGCTTGCTTACAAAACAAAAATTGCACCAAAAAAAAAAATGAAAATAAATTGCAGCTGTGCAATATTAGCTTGCCAATATTTATCACGTTGACATAATTATCATTAATTAATTAAATTAATCATTGGCATTTAATTGATAATTTGACATTATTAATGTGGAATAATTATTTTATAATTTTGAGTTAATTAAAAAACACCTTAAATTATACTATTTACAAAATGTATACAAAAAACTTAGTCTAAACAACCTCATTATTAATGTTATTTTTGACATTGATAATGATACAAATTGGAATATGACTTGTAACTTTGGTGTTATCAATTAAAATATTGTTTAGTAACGAACATCCTAATTTTATATATTCATAAAATGGGAAAGCACCAATGGCAGTTAAATAACGATTTAATTGTAACATGAAAAAAAAATTGTTAAAATTTGTCATGCGCATAAAAAAAGATTTACTAAAAAAAATAATTGATCTACTTACAAGTCTGTCCCGTCCTGTAGAAGTAATAATATAAATCGCTATCAATTTAATATATAGCTTTAATAACTTTGTGGTTGCACCATAGATATATTCTATTGTGCAATGACAATTATGTCAAGTAAGTATGAACATTTTATCAAACTCACTGCCCCCATAGATACTGACAGTGACAATTTAAATATTTTCTACGACGACGCTAAAATAACCTTGGAGAAGAATGATTATACTGTTATTGTCCAATCCGGTCTCCGTTTCGGATCAATATCTGTTGATGTTTGTATACAAGCGCTACGTGTTATATATCGCCATCTAGCGAGGATCTAGAGAATTAATCACAATTTACCCAGCAGAAGTCTAGAGGTCGCTTTTTTTTAATAGACTAGGTTTCTACCGTGTTAGTACGACCAGTATTATGCTGAGGTGAGCCCCTATTTTGTAACTGTTTGTCTCTGTTTGTTTGTTTTTGTGTTTGTATTTGTTACGAAATAAAATATTTTTCTTTTGATTTTGTAGGCCTATATATCCTCTATAAATAGTCCTGATTTTGTAGCGATGATAGCTCAGTGGTTAGCGCATCGGTTCACATACCGAAGGGCGCGCGTCAAACTACAACAATGAGCTTGAGTTGCCGGTTTAGACCTTTCAAAGGTCTAATAAGGTTGCCCGTGAAGGAAAACATCGTGAGGAAACCATAGCATGGTGGTAGAGTACTTTTTACTACCACACTCAAGTTGAAAATCACCTAACGGTATGATCCGGCAGCCTCACATGAGAAACAGTTCCATTCCAGGCTAGGTACCTATATTACCATCTTCGACCACACAGCCACTTAACATCGTGTGAGCTGTGGTCAAAACACCTAGCTTGACAAACAGTAAAAAATCAACTGATAAATAAATATCGTAGGCCATTTCATAAAGCGCCATCTAGCCTTAAACAAAGTACTATGGGAACTATTATAACTGATAGAATACAAATACTTTTGTTTGTAAATACATACTTATAATACATACAGAACACCCAGGCACGGAACCCACGTCCTTTAAAGCAGATATTGTACCAAATGAGCTAACAGGACGTTCAAATGATGGAATGTGGAAATATTATTTTTTTACGATTTCAGGATAGATTATTTTATTAGAATGACTCATGTGATCTATGTATGCCGTTCCGCGTAACCCCGTTGACGGGTAACGTAATCAGAATGGAAGTGGATTAAGTACTGGTTATTTCTTATATCATGGGTTCAATTCAGGTTTAGGACAGTTCGTCTATGTAGTGAAGCGGCATTCTTAGACTCTCCCTCAGTGACACGCGACCAAGGCGAGAACGAGTACGGTGACCACACTGAGTCAGCGTGACTAGGTGTTTTTACTTTTTTTTATACGTTTGGCCACCAACTTTCTTCTGTATTGTTTTTTTTTTTTAGTGTGTGCAATAAAGAGTTCATCAATCTATCAGTCAATCAATCAATCAAGTCGCCTGATGTAAAGCGACGGTGCAGCCGAGGATGGAGCACGAGGATCTAGGAGAAATCTATTCACTCTAGCCTTAAAAACATCCAAATTGTAGTTTATAGGAAATTCACACAAAAACAAATGGGTTTGGGTGAAATTTGGCACAACATATAGTTCATTACCTGGATTAACATAGAATATGATACTTTTTACAGCCCTGTTGGCTCATTGGTAGCATGTCTGCTTCACGAGCTGTGGGGCGTGGGTTCGATTCCCACCCAAGACAAGCATTTTGTGATATGAAACCTAATGTTTGTTCTGTGTCTTGTACTGTATGTATTATAAGTACATATGTATTTACAAAAAAAAAATATTTAAGTATTCTATCAGTTATTTGACTCCCATAGTACAAGCTTTGCTTAGTTTGGGGTCAGATGACGCTGTGTGTAATGTCCTATGGTATTTATTTAGTTACATTTCAATCCTACTAATATTATAAACGCGAAAGTTTGTAAGAATTTATGGATGTATGGATATATGGATGTATGGATGGATGTTTGTTACTCTTTCACGCAAAAACTTCTGAACGGATTTGGATGAAATTTGGTATGGAGGTAATCGAGACTCTGGATTGAGACATAGGCTACGTTTTATCCCGAAGATATGTAGCGGATAACACCGCGGGGCGCAGCTAGTAACCTATACGACAAACGGCTGGTCAATCTAGGAGTCTCTCTTTGAATACGAAAAATCTTTTTGTAAATCTGGGGATAGACGACTTGATAAGTAGTACGATACGTCTGTTAAAACATGTCAATTTGCCGGACTTATTCTAGATTTTACAAATCCATGGAGTCAATAAAAGAGATGCAAGTTTTTGTCGTCGATAGGACAACGTCCTGCCAATGATGTTTACTTGCCTACGGTTATGTAAAAGATTGCCACTGATGGCAGCTATGGGAAAAACTTGAACTCTGATACAAGTCTATTGAATATACATAATTATGTATTTACTTCCATACCACTGCCGGGCAAATCAGAAACACAGACAAATGTGATTAATAGCTTCGAGTGTCAGCAGGGATCGTTCGTGGATTTTATATGTACTGTAAGTTTTGAGTGAATGAAATAAAATAAAATAAAATAAAATGTACTTAATTATATGCATGGCTTATATCCATTCCAGGCTAGGCGTGTATAGCATCTTCGACCACACTATTACTTATAACATTAGGTGAGCTGTGGTCAAATAACTTTTTTTCCCCCTTGGGAATATACTTTGACGTAGCGATGATAGCTCAGTGGTTAGCGCGGTGGGTTCAAACCCCAACAAACCTATTCACTTGCGAATTCATCGTGAGGAAACCATATCATGGTGGTAGGGTACTTTCTAGTACTCGGCTGGCTAGCTACCACCTTTAAGTTGAAAATCTGCCGCCAAGCATCTAACGGTGTGTTACGGCAGCCTCACTTGAAAGTCAGTTCCATTCCAGGCTAGGTGTGCTTTACCATCTTCGACCACACCTTCACTTAACATCAGGTTAGCTGTGGTCAAACACCTAGCCTGTCAACCATAAATAAAATACCACCGGCCCTGGGGCGGGCACGGTGGTTATGTGGGACTCTCCGTCCTAGCAACGGCCTACCCACTAAAAACCCTGAAGTGTTCCACTTCTGCGCTTTGTGTCGAGGATGTGGGCACGCTTTCGCACTCTACCGCGGCCTCGACAGCGCATGTCGAGCATTCGGCATTTTCAACTTGACGGTTGAAGCTTGGTGGTTGCTAATCGAGTATTAGAAAGTACGCTTTGTAAGTATGCTACGGTTTCTTCATGATGTGTTCCTTCAGCTGAAGCGCATTTTTGAGGTTTAAACCCAAGCGCTTTGGCGTGCGAACCGATCGCGCTACCCACTGCGCTACAATCACTACAAAAGTGTTTTCTAATATTTTTTTAAAACTTATTTGATACCTGAGCTAAAAATGTTAGCAATGAAATTTAAATCGTTTTTTTACTGTCAAAGTACAATTTATGTTAACATAGCATTTCTCGGTGTGTCTCATGCTTTAAAAATGACCAAGTCCATCATATGGCCTGGTAATCTGACACCAAACAGCGCGGTCTCCGTGGCCACACAAATATTTACTGCTCCACAGACTGCAACGTGTTGTGTTACATACAAACTACGAATATTGCTTTTTCTTCCTTGTTTTTGGCATTGAACTTCGTGCATTTGACAGTGTCAAGTATTTTATGATAAATCAAATTAAAATAAGTGTATATCACGATCAAAATTTACTAAAAATAAGTCAGTTTATGCCCTAGTAAAGTACTTAGTGGCAACCCACTTTATTATAAACTTCGATGGAATTTTAGAAGCATCATAAAAGTTATCTTTCACCCCATTATAAGTACAATTTCCATACATTCACGCACGAAATTCGACACTTTGTACCTAAATATAACACCACTATTATTGAACACTAAATAAACACATGTTTTGAAAAGGTAATCTAACTAGATAATTTGCGGTCCAGACACAGAGACAATATTCTTTAGTCTAAATGTAATGAAAACTTTTGTTTTACAAACACGTATGTATACTTAACAGTGATTTCACAACAGACGTAATGTGTTTGGAGACGTGATTTATTAAAATGTTGACTTCCTCGACAATGTGTAATGAAAATCCAGGGCATCGCAGCTTTAGCGCTCATTATTTTGGCACTTTCGATGATTAGTCTCAACAGTCTTTTAATATCCCTAGCTGCAGTACCCTTCAAATCGGAACAGTAATGTTTACACAAATAAAATAAATTCTGAATCGATTTTTTTCGCAATTTCAGGTTAGGTTCTTAGTAAAAGTTGTTTACATTGTTCAATCAGCAACCTTAAAAATTATTACCCCACTCTACGAAACCCTGAATAAGCAATAATTTGTATCACCAGCTGCCCTTTGCCAGGTGAGACGCGTGCCGTAAAAAAACGGAACAGGTGATCTTACTTTTTCTTGAACATATAAAATTAAGTGTGGGTATGAGCAAATCGTTTAGCTGATGGTACGTACCAAACTGATGGCACCAAAGCCTTTCTCATAAGGGCATAATTATACCTACCTACATAAAATAGAAGATTTAAAAAAAAACCAACCAATTTTATTGGCCCAGGATCCAGAGAGCATTTTATTATTATCGTTATGTAAATACCTACACTACGTAATAAAAAGATGTAAGGTAAACTTGCACTTGGCCAATTGTAAATTTGAGATTGATTTTATTTACCCATATATATGCGTGACTTGGCGACTTTTTTTATCGATTTAACAGTACGTTGATGTACCCATACCTACTAAAATAAACAACCCTTACGCTACAACTTACTTAAAGCCAACATTTTGAAATCGGTAACAGTGTAAAAAATCGGCCAAACAAGTTGGAATCGTATTTCGTAGAGTTTCAATTTCAAACCATCTACACAATGAACATTTCTTCGGTTCTATAGAAGACCTAATATTTGCTAGATTTGTATCAAAAACTCAACCCTTGTTTACATACTCTCCAATGCATTATTGTCATAAGTCACAATAGAATTTCGGTTCCATTGAAAGCCGAAACAATTCGTGTCTACAATAATGTTTGTTTAGATCAGATCAACAATAAAACAATGTAACAGTAACACTCGAGATTGGCTAGAAGTGCATTGTAAGGGTAGAAGTAGAAGAGACAAGGTGATAGACGGTGGTCCCCGCGTTTGTAAATTGTTCGTAGCAGGTAGAGGGTCGCGCGGTGTCGGCATATCGCCTAGCAGTCGCACCGCGCCCGTCTCTCGCGCGGCCGCGTCGTATCGAACGCTTGAAAGCCGGTCCCATGCGGAACCAGTCGGCGGGATGGCAAGCCTCTGCGCGCTAGCGGCATGTTGAAGCATGCGCAGCGGCCGCCGGCGGCGAACGATGCCGACCACCGGTACCAGAACATGCCGCGGCGGCCGCACCACCACCTTCCCCTCAACGTCTCCACCCTGGACTCTTCCAAGCATTCCGTCGGAGGCACGTCCGCGAGTGTCAGCCCAGGCGCGCAGCCTGCGCCGCCACCGGCACCCACCGTGGCAACTTTACCGGTCGCTTCTCCGCCTAAAATCGCGAACGGAAACGCGGCCGGAGCGCCCGCGCCGCGACACGGCACTACGAGATCGAAGACGAACAGAGCCGCCACGGAAGAAGCCCTGACTTCCCTGGCGCTGCTGTGCCTAGTCAGTTTGCTTCTAGCACTGCTGGCTCTACTGTTCTTGCTGAAGATATCCGCGCCGGCAACTAGTGCTCCCGAAGAGTTCGCGGTAGTGTATGAAGTGACGTTAGCATTATGTGCGTTGACACTGTCCCTGAACTTGTGCTGTCTCCTGGTGTGTGCGATACAGTTCCTGTTTGCTGTGAAGCTGGTCCACTCGCCGTCGGCTCCAAACGGACGGTGAGTCCAGAACCTTAACCGTTACGGAATACTTTGAATCTCGCTCGTGGAGATCCGATAGGAATGCCTATACAAACATTATAATCTTAGGTTATTACTTGCAGCAACATGTTCGCCGCGAGCTCAACTCCAAACTGACTTAACTCAGTCAGGTTATCTCTTACACAACGCATAACTGTAAGAAAATTTCTTTCGACTCGACTATCGGGTTTATTTTTCGTATAATTAGCTCCGTAACTGTTTATATAGCCGATATGTTCACAACGAGTGCTCTTAGAAAATATACTCGCCTTTGATATCGGTAAATTGAAATTAACGAATCTAATTCCATCCGTGTTCAAATAACAAGTAGGCAGGTGCTAACGGTCTCGACTGGCGGTTATTTGTGAATGGTTCGATAAAAAACACTTCATAACCGTTGATAAAGTCTCGCACGCGCTGATTACAGGCATTATTGCCTTTTTCTATTGTCATTAGCATAATATCGTTCTCTGTTGTAATAGATTTGCCTAGACCCGTTAGGATACAATTATCTGCTATGTTTTTCACTCAAGCTTTATGATTCCATTTTTATTAGATTTGTATCTGTGAACGTATAGCCTACCTTTTTACGGACCTCTTTGTAGAGGCCAACCACATCAAGCCATCTCGATTTATGCGCGTATGAGGTTTTTTATTATATTTGTAATGTTACGAACGTTGGCTGCTTGGCCCAAATAATTGATTTATTTTCTTAAGAAACGTGCCGTGAAATAAGGTTTTGCTATTATTTAACTTTCTGCATTCTACTGTTACTAAAGTTTGTTTCCTATAAATGTCTTGTATATTGTTCTACAGCATTAATAAAACCGGGTTAGGTACATGATTTATTTTCTTAAAATTCTATTAATTTGTCGATTGTGTTCCAATTGTAATCTAGAATAGATTACAATTGGAACACAATCGATCTGTATCTGTATCTTATATTATCTGTATCTGTATCTTCTAAATATTTATCTATATCTTCTTTTTACTAATAAGATTTTGATTACATATAGTAGATTCCTCTATTTTTTTAAATCAATTATTATTGTCAAGTTTATTTAGTTCATAGTCCTAGTTTATGTCACCTTTCAGGGTTTATCAGTAGTTTCCGTCAATTCCATATTCTGTTTGCTCACTGCTCTTATCTCTTGGATCCTTAAGTTTCCGGTAGCAAGCATATTCTTTTATTTTGATTGACCTTATCTCAGTATTTATCTAGTTCAGTATAATCTCATAAGTCAAACCGGTTTATGTTATACCGGTATAATGAATATATTAGTTTTTATTTTTATCCTGTGACGTTAGAACAAATAATTCATTCTCGAAATCATAGAACGCAACATTGTCCCCGGGAGACTACCGTTCTCTTCCGCATTAGACACATACAAACTCTACCTCATTCTATAACTTGCAAGTCATAGAGACTTCAACTTAATCTGTCTAGATGCCATACCTACTATTATCTAACCTGGAACCAGTATTTACGTCTTGCGGTCACATTGCTGGAAGTGCACTAGAACAGTTCAAAGTGTTGGTAGAATCTAGGTGTGTTTATTTGTATGGTCGTTGGAGCGCTACGCTAATCTGTTGGGCAAATTAGTGCCTCTACTCAGACTGGCTTAGATTTAGGTCAGCTATATCACAATTCTGAAGGTGATTTAAGAAACATATACAATACTACGACAGTAATTTTCTAGACATGATTAACATACTCTTTTCACATTTGCTTAGTTAATGTTAGTCAGAATTCTGCTAATTCTACACTTATCGTTGATGTAAGGTAATGCTTCAGGCTAGTTAAACCACTTACTGCGCCTAGTAGTTTGAAATGTTAAACCCTAATCAAAAATTTAGCGATGATAGCTCAGTTGTTAGCGCGGTTGGTTCGCATACCGAAAGGCGTGGATTCAAACCCCAACAATGAGCTTGAGCTACCGGTGAAGGAAAACATCGTGAGGAAACCATAGCATGGTGGAAGGGTACTTTCTAGTACTCGGCTGGCTAGCTACCACCCTCAAGTTGAAAATCTGCCGCCAAGCATCTAACGGTGTGTTCCGGCAGCCTTACTTGAGAGCCAGTTCCATTCCAGGCTAGGTGTGCTTTACCATCTTCGACTACACCGTCACTTAACATCAGGTGAGCTGTGGTCAAACACCTACCCTGTCAACCATTAAAAAAAAGCACAAAATATTTGCAGTGAGATCTTTGAAATTGTTTTTTTTTCCGTATGTTATCGATCTTAACGAACTTATCGTTTTGATCGACTGGTTTCCTGAGGATATTCCTTTTCTTTCACCGTTTTATTTTCAAAGATTCGAATCTTGAGCCAACTGACACAATTATATAAACGGGTTGCTCAAGGATATTCGATAATCTTATAAGGTTATACGCAAATTATTCCAAAAATTAACATCCATGACTAAGATATACTGGTTTTAATGGTCCCCTGACATTTTGGAGACATAGTTAAATTGAATTTGCAGATTCTTTATGGCTACTAAATTCAATGTCATGCGGAAAACAAGCAAAACGAAACCAGAGATGACAATGTGCTCATTAATAAGTGATTCTAAAATAGTATCCGTTCAAAATTAACAAAAGTATTTTCACTTATGAACGGCCTTCCTTATGCCACTGATGTGGCATCTCTCTTGCATCTACAGCATCTTCATCGATCATTGTTATTCATAACTGAACAGTACAGATGGTAGTGCAACTCCAATTTCACAAAAAGTTAATTTTAAATTGGGTTTGAGCTGACGTAGTTTGGATGCTCGCTACAGCTAGATGTTTTTTATGGGTGTGAAGCTAGGTGTTTGACCACAGCTAGCCTAAAATGAAACTGGCAAAAGTGAAGCTGCCGGAACACACCGTTCGATGCTTAGCGGTAGATTTTCAGCTTGAGGGTGGTAGCTAGATAGTCGAGTACTGGAAAATATCTTACCACCATACTATGGTTTCCTCACGACGATATTTCCCTTGACCAGCAGCTCAACCTCATTGTTGGAGTTTAAATCCACGCCCTTCTGTGTATGAACCGACCGCGCTAACCACTAAGCTATCATCGCTACAAAACATAAGTAAAAAGTTTGCTATAATATATTTTAGGACGAGAATCCGTATTAAGAACACAACTACGCGTGAGTACCGAAATAAAGACAATTCCAAACAATTAAATAAATACAATTTTAATCTATCTATACTAATATAAAGAGGAAAGATTTCTTTGTATTGAATAGTCTCCGAAACTACTGGACCGATTTCAAAAATTCTTTCACCGTTGGTAAGCTACACTATCCTCGGGTAACATAGGCTAATTTTATCCCTGTATTCCCACGGAAACGGGAACTAAGCGGGTGAAACCGCGAGGCGTCCGATAGTATGTAATATGAAGAGTTACAAGCAGAAGCAGAAGCTAATCCTTAAAAGCCTCTTACTAATTAGTAGAACAATTTAGATAACTAAATGTGGGTGTAAATACCACAGATAAAAACAGGCTTGCTCTAAAAGAAGCTCCCATCTATGGTCACTGGCCAGTACTAGATTCTAAGACCTCTAAACAAGTTATTGATATAAAAGAAAAACGCGTTAGGGTGACCAAGACAATTAATTAGATAAGTTAGACAAGTAATTGTTATGAAAGACCAAACACGAGAATAAATAAAATAAATTAGGTACTTTAATTGCTCGAGTTATTATTTATTAAAAGATTTTGTATTGTTACATAAATAATGCTACGAGATTATCATTTTATTTTTAGATTAAGAATACTAAAACACAGGTTTTTTAAAATTTAAAAGTAATGAGACGAACAAGACGCTCTCTTGGTTGTAAGAGACAACGCCTGTCCATGACCATTGCAGCGATACACAGAACTTTGAGTACCAAAACAAAGTCAAGGGCATCACTGCTTTGGCATTCCTTACTTTGAGACTTTAGATGGTTAAATAAATAAACTAATAATGTTTACACACTACTGCTTGGCGGTAGAATATCTTGCACTGCGCTGGTACTTATCTAGACGACCTCCTGCAAAGGAGATCTACCACCAAATAAAGGTAAAAATTTTTACAAATACAATTTACTACACACCTACCATTATTTGATTCTAGCTGCATTAACCGGTGTTAACCGCTACATGTTTTCGGGATAAAAAGTAGCCTATGTGTTAATACAGGGTCTTGGCTACCTCCATACTAAATTTTAAGTGGTAATTTTGCGTGGAAGAGTAACAAACATACTCACAAACTTTCGCATTTATAATATTAGTAGGATAGTAGGATATAGACAGGCATTTGTCACAGATCTTACAGATTCAATTTTTTTTTAAATAATAGATTGGCTTGCGTTTGACCGCCATCCCGCGAAGATGCGGTCTACGATGGAGCTTGCCTAGAAGAAACCGATTCACTCGCGACTTGAAGGTTCCCTGATGAATATAGTCTGGGTAGACTATATTAATCAGGGAACACCCACTTGGGCAGCAGATTCCAATGTCTAGGGGTACGTATGAAGAAGGTGTGGTGGAATTGGTGCATAGTGAAGCGATATTGTGTTTTAAATACGATAAATTAAAAGAAAGGGTAATTAACTTAACCTTAGGCCATTATAGGTATACGGGCAATCTATCAAATTCGTCACCCCAAATTTAAAAGAATGGAAACCCTATCGTGGACCAAAGACCAACACCATCTAACTGAAATGATTTCCCAAGAACATCTCAAGATTCTCCAAGGTTTAATTGGCTTAAACCTGTTCTCTGACGCGGCGTCGTGTAGATATAGCAAAATCGAAAGGCAGGTGGACGCAGTGTCCAAGAAATGCAACGATGATGCAAATGGGAAATGTTTATGAAGCTTTTTGTACTAAAACTGATGTTTATTTTAGCCGCGTACTATATAATGTAACTTGTAGAACGGGAAGTTTTATGACATTGACGAGTATTTCAAACATAAAGATTATTGAATTACTAGTAAGTAATTATGATTTTTTTGTCATGCCAGTTTAATATATGGACAATATTTTTGGTATTGACATATTTTTTATAATTAACATATTTTATATTGACAATATATTTTTTTTATGTTGACATGTTTGGATCTTGACATACCTTATTTTGACATGTAATCAGTGTTTTAAAACCCATTTAATGACATCTTTAAAATTTTGAAGTGACTATTGATTATTGATAACATTGGTGTTATATCAATAAATTATTTGTATTTGTATTTGTTTACTGAATATTTTTATTGGTCCCTTTTGAAACTAGCTGATTTTGTTCTCGATTTCAGTTGTGTAAAGTTAAATTTCATATTGACTACAATTACCCCTTTTCGGCTAAGTATACACCAAACGTATAACCCTATATCGGTAGACGGTACACAGTCTGCGATTACTGCATAATATGACACCCGTAACCGCGTCGTGGTGGCTCGATTACAAATTGTTATTTTTGGAAACATCGCTCACGCATACTTGATTGCATTTAGTTCTTCTTATATTTGTTTATTCACATCGCTTCCATACAAATCAGAATAAACTTATTATATTCTAACTTCGTACGAGTTTAACAAACTCTATTCTTTCACTCTACCGTTCCATCGAAAGCTTTAAAAGTCAATTAACAGAAAAACGATTTTATTTTATTGGAGTCTTAAATTTTAATGTATTTTATATGGTTCGAACGCAATAGTTTCATATATTTCCAAGCATCTAGCGGTGTGTTCCTCAGCCAGGCATTGGCAGCCTCACTTGAGAGCCAGTTCCATTCCAGTCTGGGTGTGCTTTACCATCTTCGACGACAACGTCACTTAACATCAGGAGAGATCTCAGATTAAGTAATCTGAGGGTGAGATGTTAAATGCTCTGTCTGCTTAACATCAGACAAAGTGTGGTCAAACGCGAAGCTATTTTGAATAAAAATAAAAATGTGGTTAAGCACCTACTTAGGTTGGCAGCGAAAAAACTAATTAAAGTTATGACACAAGAACACTTAAAAAAATATCTTAGAATTAGTACTACCTACACTATTTACACATTTATATAACTACGTAAATATTTAAAATACAAGTATTATTATGCAGCAAACATATCATCCATCGCCGACCACACCTTTACCTAACATCAGGTGAGCTGTGGTCAAAGACATAGCCTGTTTATAACCATAAAGAAAAAATCGTTCTCAAAACTAGATTTGTACTAAAAGTAACATACAAATAATTATGTATCTACCTATAGTTTTTTTAAAGAACTACTACATACATTTTTATTCCTATGCCATTTCACTGTTAAGAAAAAACCGCATACAAAAAGGACCCGTCCTAAAAAATTAACCCAAGAGTTTTTCACACGAGAACTGGGAATCAAATAAGAACAAAATCTTTTGTCGAGATCAAACAACGTATGAAGAAAGGGACCTTGATCGTGAGAAATGAAATGCCCCACTCGTGTCTATAGGTACTGCATTGTACGGACTTTTGGGACTCTCCGCGTCTATAGAATAAAACCTGTCAAGTGTTAGTCAAACTTTCATCCCGGGAAAGATTCGACATGTAAAGTAAAAAAATATTTTTCATTATTTAAACTCGGAAAGTAGGTCTGAAGTTGCCTGAGGAGCGGGCTGAAAGTAATACTTTCCGCCCTAGGGAGATTCACTTTCTACTGACAAATGACAACTGTCAAATTATAAAAAAAACTAGTTTTTTTTTATTCTATTGAACCATGTTCTAACTTTCTATACAGCCACTCAATTACAGCGGGATGTAAAATTGAAACAATATGATGTTAAGTAATAATTAAAGAACATATGTTTTTCAATGGCTTAATTATAACTGACTGGACTTTACTGACACGTACTGGACTTCAACTATAACTATAGCTACAAGGCATCTTATTTAATTTATGAAACTTAAAAATATAAAATATAATAATATATTGATCAGGTGCAAATGCTCAAAATGCGACGCCAATACAAACACACACACACTCAGTTACACTCAGTTTATGAGTGTGTAACACACTTACACACTCATAAACTTTAATAAAATTAGTGTAACAAAATTGTGACCGTCTAGAAACACCAGCTTAAGAAAATATAATTATTTATTTACCCTTCCACTGTGGGAAACGCCTGTTACGGTAAGGCAAAAACATATGCACCATATATGCACCTTATATTTTACACTGGGAGTGTCTGAGCTTTTGAATGAGCAACAAGACGCGAGGTCACCCAGCAAATATTCTAGACCGGTTCTGTACAAAATAGCCTCGAAACTGTTCAATTTTCACTTTTATTTACATCGCCTGAAAGGTGATTTTTATGTAGCCTTTTAGAAAAATCGATGACTGGTATGCGATTGATCAAACTTTTTTGAGTGGCAAATAAGGTGTTATACACTGGCATACCAGAGTTTACGTTTTGGTAGAGTAAGCGTAATGTTTTGTTTTATTTTAAAAGGGTTTTCTGAGATACCTCATAAGATCAGTTTTTTTTACTTTTTTAAGTTTCTTTTACTTGTAGTCTTTTATCTTACTTCATATAACGGGTACTGCGTTATAATAATAGCCAATACAGTTATGCCCCGGACTTTTATTATAATTTATTTTTAGCTGTCAAACTTCTGACATACTGTGTATACATGTAGATACGTTTTTATTTAATTCTGCCTTTATTTCCGCCTCAAATTTCTGATCACTCAAATTTTTGCCTTTTATTACTCAAATTTCTGCCTTTTATTACTCAAGAATTTGCTTGCGCTATCTCCTATCTTCAGGAGAGATTTTTTTTTCAACGAGTGCATATAAGACCGCGTTTGACTATCAACTCGCCTGATGGTAAGCGATGATGTGGTGGTGTGATGGCGTACGCAAACTAAGGCGATACCTATCCACTTTCCTTGAAAAGATCAAAATTATATCACTTATAAAACAAGGAAGCTAGCTCTATTCTTTGGTTTTGATGGGAAACGTAGAGTAAAAACATTTTCTACGTATCCAAGGAAAATAACACGATAACTTGCCATCTTTCTACTAATGCTGTATTAAAAGTAAAAGGTTGTATAACTCAGCACATTTTACTCTCTTACACAACATTTTTTATATGTTTGAAATTTTAAGATGTTTTTTATTTGTTTGAAATTTTAAGAATTACATTTGTCATTTGTACATTATGACATAATTGACTAATTGTGTAATTGTGACATAATTGTAAATGTGTGACGTTTTTATGTCAATAAAATAAAATTAATTTAAATTTTGCGAAATTAATCCTGTAGAAAAAAGATTGCTAACTTCAGGCTTAAACATAAAAACGAACGAGTCCCAAGTTAAAAACAAAAAAAAAAAGTTGAGACGAGCTGCTTTTGTCCTTTTGACAATAAATAATACAAATTACATTACATTATTTTTAAGACATACTTATGTGTACTTTTTCTTTGTTAATAAAGGTTTTCTTATTCTTTTTACCATAAAAATGTTTATAGGCATCAGGTATACAATTTTTCAGTCACCTGATTGATAAGCGAAGGAATGTATGATCTAATAGCCTTACCTTGGTCTTCACTATTATGTATTCTGTGCCTTAGTGACGTTGTACCTATATACCTACTATCGTTTTGGTTGCTATGCCCAAGGTTAATAAGCCGATTAAAAAGGCAGCTTATTCAATTTACAAAAGCTCTCAAGTCTGTTTCTGTTGGTTCTTATCGTAATAAACCCTAACTGTCTACATATTAAAAAAACGTTTGTCCAGATTTTTTGTAGGTGTTTGGCGAATCTCTACCAGTGGTTTGATTTTTAAACCAATGTAGCTAGAATAAAAATGTCACCCAAGTAAACGAAACTGCGTATTTTGCTTTCCAGCGAATTTTCAATTTATACGAGTTTTGGCGAAATCGCGGAAAAGTCACGTCGCCGCATTATATTATATTGCAAAACTTTTTTTTTTTCGAATGTTTATGTATATTTTTTTTTTTCGTTAATTTGCCCTTTCGGGCAGGCCAAAGCTATAAAGCCATACTGCCTCGTCTTCAGTGTTATTTCTGCTGTATCTTAACTATGGTTATCGTCAAAGTCGTCTTAGTCAAGTCCAGTTCATGTCAGTTCGTGCCAGTCATGCTTTAGTAAAGTAGTGGCAACTTTACTATAAAGCTTCGATGGAGTTTTGGAAGCAACACGAAAACTCATGTTTCACCACATTATATCATTTTCCCACACTCGCGCTTGTAATTCGGCACTTTATGAATAAAACACCACCATTTTTATGCATAAACACTCGACAAAACACTAGTTTTGGAAAAAAATACAACGAAGCGACACGACTCTTCCCGCGTTCCCGCCAAAACTCATGTTTATGTATAAAAATAGTGTTGTTTTATTTATAAAGTACCGTATTATGAACGTGGATATGGGAGCGAAGTGATTTATTTATGTATATAGTGACATGACTTTTCGTGTTGCATCCAAAATTACTAATTAACTTTTAAGCTTGTGTCGCCATTATTTTAAAACGGCATGACTAGACTTGACCTTGATTTATTTTGAGTGTCCTTAACTTACTAGATTTTCTTGAAATATTTGACACTGGCAAACGCACAGAATGCGACGCCAAAAACAAAGAAAAAAGCATACAAACCCCGCTTAAAACCTGTCAAAGAATCAATATTGTCTACGTAAAGTCGTAAATCACAGACTACACAAAACATAAGAAAAAAACAGAGCATTCCAGTCCTTGGGCAAGGCCACGGCAGCATCCGATAATATCCGGTCACAGTTTAAACTTTAATCCCACTTCTGAGAATACCTGATTCGTTCTATTCGTGAAGGAATGTTAACTGTTTAATTTCTTTACTTTACTTCATTGGAAAGGCTATGGTTTAGTTTTGTGGTTTCATAGAATGCTTATTTGCGGGGTTTTGAATTGGTGTAATTTGAGTAAATTATTATTTAATTGGTTTGCTACTGGAAGCTCAGTAGCTATATAGCGCAGTGGTTAGTGCGGTCTATTCACATGAAGGGCGTGGGTTCAATCGTCAATAATGAGCTTGAGCTGCCGATGAAGAAAAACATCGCGAGGAAACCATAGCACGGTGGTAGGATACTCTTTAGTACTCTGCTGGCTAGCTACCATCTTGCGTCCAACCATCAGCGTGTTTAGACAGTTTTTCTAGGTGTGTTTACTATCTTCGATCACTTAACTTCAGGCGACCTGCTGTCAAACAACTAGCCTGTCCAACCATTAAAAAAAGTAGTGTTGTTTCGTAATTTTCCTTTTTTTATTTAAAACTTAAAACTTTTTGTTTTAAATCCACGGGAGAAAAAAGATGAAGGGGAGATCCACTATATAATTATTAACACATCTACGTCAACGGGTTTAGGTAGGTCACCAACGTTTCGAATCAAAGGCTGTTTTGTATTTTTGTAATTTTTATAGGCTAGTTACAAATCGGTTGGTAGCCAGTATAACTTTCATGATAGTTTCGATAGGTTTCGGGCATGAAATTTTAGCAAAAATGTGTCCGACGAAGGTAACTTGTGAATGATGTAGGTAGTTCCTGCCTACTACGGGAAATTGTCTTGATGTATGTACATAGGTATTATTGTAGATTTAAATAGGCTTGCGTTTTCCGCTATTCGCCTGATTACTACGTTTACTTAGAAGAAACCGATTCACTCGCGACTTGAAGGCGCCCCCGGATTGTAACTATCGGCGTAAATTTTACTGTATAGCTGTTCGTATAATAAAAATGGAATCGCACTGTTTTGTTCGAGTTTTTGGAACATCGACAATGGAACGGTGATTCTTTTTAGAGTCCGGAGCGGTCGTATAGTAGAAAGAGCAGGGTTGAATTGTACTTTAGATTAGACAAATCTACTAAAGCTACTACTGAAGCTGCTAGCTTACTAGCCCTGTTTGTAGGTCACGAAAACACTAGTATCTCGCGGTAACTTCGGCAAACACACAAATGTGCTTATTGTGTACAAGTGACAGTGTAAATTTCAAATAGCATGGTCAGATTCCACTTAAGCTGGTCGTTAGGTTGTAAAAAGCAGTAGTTATAACAATAGACAACTGGAAAGGGCTTTTAAATGCCTTTTATGACGTGTTATATCCCAAAAAGAAACCGAAATACCGATCCTTTTCGTAATATAAGATATGTTTGCCCAAAACACTTATCTTGAAGCGTCAAAGTAATAAAACAATTACACAGTAGTAAAATGATTACACTTTAATAAGTTAAAAGTCTTTGGGACTCTTTTGTAGCGATGATAGCTCAGTGGTTAGTGCGGTCGATTCACACGCCAAAGGGCATGGGGTCAACCGAGCTGCTAAAGCTGCTAAAGCGAGCTTGAGCTGATCGTGAGGAAACCATAGCATGGAGGTAGGGTACTTTATAGTACGTGGCTGGCTGGCAATCACACTCAAGTTCAAAATCTGCCGTGCCTTGACAGTCAGTTCCATTCCAGGCGAGGTGTGTTTAGAATGTTCGACCACACCGTCTCTTAACATATTGTGATGAGCTGTCGTCAACCAACTAGCTTGTGACACAAATAAAAAGAAGTCAAGTTCAATTATAATAAAACTGAATTCTAAAATATTACACGTAGTAAAGTATCACGTAACCTAAGTGGTAGGCACTCGTATTTCAGCCAGCACGTGCATTCAGAACGGAGTCATCAATAGCATGATTCATTAGCACTCAATTTATAAATACTTGTCTACCGGTGCGGAGGTCGTAAGTCATAGAGGTGAATAGCCGACTGAAATGTTTGCAGTGGCTTTACCACAGACAAATAACATTGTACCTGTCTATTAACGGCACAAAGTGCTTTATAATACTAAGTACGAATACAACTAATAATTTTGTTAGTAGTTTATTCCAATTTTATATAGCACAAGCAGACGCCTCGCGGTTTCACCCGTGTAGTTCCCGTTCCTGTGGGAATACAGGGATAAAAAGTAGCCTATATCATCCGGGGATAGTGTAGCTTCCTAACGATGAAAGAATTTTTGAAATCGGTTCAATAGTTTCGGAGCCTATTCAATACTAGTATAGACTAGCGACCCCCTCTGGTTTTGTACGGATGCAATGTAGAGACTGATGTGGGGGCAGTGTGGCGTGATTAATTATATTTTTTTTTATATAATAGTAATAAGCCGAATGAGACGCTTTCCTGATGGTAAGAGATAACGCATGCCCATGACCATTGTAGCGATACACAGAACTTTGAGCTGCAAAACAAAGTCCGGGGCATCGCTGCTTTAGCGCTCATTACTTTCGATGGTTAGTCTCAACAGTCCTATAATTTTGCTAACTGCCCTGCAAACCAGAACACAGTAGACACCTACTGTTTACACGCTACTTCTTGGAGGTAGAATATCTGGTGCTGCGGAGGTTCCTGCCTATAGAAGACTTCAGGAGATCTACAACCAAGTACAATCAAGTGCTCTCATATAACTTCGATTCTGTAAAATTAGTATTCTATACTGTTTTCACCAATATATCAAAGCTTTCCTGAGTTATATATAGATTGCATTTATTGAGGGCATACCAAGCCGGGTCGAGTAGATAATAAAATTAACCAGTTTTTAGTATACTCTAGACATATTCAGAATATCTAGAATTTTAACATAATTTATATGTCGTGTCTAGACTCTAGAACAAAGTGGTCCCGCTAGGATATTTGAGACGGTCTTATAAAGTACTATTACCGGTTATATTGTCGCAGAATGTATAGTAGTGTCGGGTTACTATTGTTAAGAATATTTTAGTGAGTACTCTATGCCACTGTCACGGTCCGATTGCAGTGAATGAAACTGCGCCCACAACTATTTGACATCTTCCTTGCATGGAACCAGAATTTTTGGTCCATTATTCTTAGATTACTCTTTTGAGTGTAGACCTATGCCCATGCAAAAAATAGATGCTCTCATTACCAAGTTTTTGGTTCTTTTATGGTTGACATGCTAGTTGTTTAACTACAGCACACCTGATGTTATGTGACGGTGTGGTCGAAGATTTGTAGCGATGATAGCTCAGTTGTTAGTGCGGTCGGTTCACACGCCGAAGGGCGTGTTCATACCCCAACAATGAGCTTGAGCTAAAACATCGTGTGAAACCATAGCATGGTGGTAGGGTACTTTCTAGTACTCGACTGTCTACCACCCTCAAGTTGAAAATCTGCCGCCAAGCACATAATGTTGTGTTCGCGCAGCCTCACTTAAGAGCCAGTTTCATTCCAGGCTAGGTGTGTTTACCATCTTCGACCACACTGCCACTTAAAATCTGGTGAGTTGTAATCAAACACTTAGCTTGTCAACCATAGAAAAAGATTGCCCTCGAGTGGGCTGTCGGAACGGAACACACCGTCAGAAGGTGCTTGGCAGCAGATTTAACTTGAGGGTGGTAGCTGAGCAGCCGAGCACTAGAAACGTCTAAGATGAACCACGTTTGCCCAAAAAATAACTATAAACTCTTTGTGCGTTCAATTTGTGAACCTGCGAAAGCGAAAATATGTGCCAAATACTTACAACCTTCCACTTTCCAAGGCTCTACAACTTCACGACTTCTGACAACCACAGCTGACAGCAAATTATACCAACAAACATTATCCACAAGCTGCCGGCTTCACGCTTTATCAGTCACGGAAACAACAGAGCTTTTAAAATATTTGTAAAATATCAAGTTCAAATTTTGCCCGCCCGTGACCTAAGTTGTTAAAACAAAGTGCTGACAACGTGACAACCGGAATAAATGTTTCTTAGCTGTAAGGAATCTTCATTGATTTTCACGCGTATGTCACGCTTGGAGGCGTCACGCATTGCAACAAATTAGTTGATAACGGTTGTTTGTTATGTGATGAGTGGAAGCTTAAATGAGCTAGGAGAGAAAACTTTTGACAACCTTCTTCGAGATAAATCGAAATTGCTGTACTGGCCAAATACATGCGAGCAGCGGCTGGCAAAAGTTGTATGAAAATCCATACCTGTCTTGGTTTAGCGGCCAAATAAATTACACAGGGTTTTTTTTTGCAAGAACGCGGAAAGAGTCGTGTCGCTCCGTTGTATTTTTACCAAAACTAGTGTTTTGTCGAGTGTTTATGCATAAAAGTGGTGGTGTTTTATTCAAAAAGTGCCAAATCACAAGCACGAGTGTGGGAAAATGATATTATATCGTGAAACATAACTTTTCGTGTTGCTTCCAAAACTCCATCGAAGCTTTATAGGAAAGTTGTCACTACTTTGCTAAAGCATGACTGGACTTGACTGACACGGACTGTACTTGACCAAGACTGGACTTTGACTATAACTATAGCTACGAAGCAACTTATTTAACTTTTAAACCTTGAAAATGTAAAACACTTGACACTGGCAAATGGTCAAATTCGACGCCAAAACCAAAGAGAAAAAAAAATACATAGTAAACTCCTGTCGTTGTAATTTGTAAATGGAACGATCTTTTACTCCGCAAACATGGCAACTAAGGCGGTAACTCATCAAAGGTTTTATTTAAATTTTGAACTGACTTACAAATCTTCGAGCATACAGGTTTATTTTTCTCAGTTGCAAATAGAAAGCTAATTTTCGCGTATTATTTGAGAAAAGTACTAACGTATGTGTACCTCGGCTTCGCCTCGGCCCACGTTTACACGTTCGTCCATAAATGCCTATTTTGCTGGCCTCTGCAGTAATGTACTAGCTATAACATGTGAGATTGTAGCAAGAGAAGAATGTAATTCATTGGGTGGCATACATACAGAACCAAATTGTTCTCTCTAAATTTCTAGTAGGTACTTATTTAGAAAAATCCGTGGGATTGGTAGGTGGTGTCATCTCAGGCACGCGGGGTCACGAAATCAAGGAAAAGAGCCGCGAATACCCAAACGTAGTACCCAATACTCATAGGTACAAACTAGATCCCCCACGCATTGAGGTATTCAAATAAGTGTAATAGGTTCACTGGGCTCCGAGCTTGACTCTACGCTTGAACACCACTGTAGGCGTGCGTTAGCTCAGGAAACTAAGGGGAAAAATGAGGGTGTGGCTGTGTTGAGGATATGGCCGTGTGTTGAGTATGGGAACTTTTCTGAACGCTAAGATGTCATTCGGATTTCCATGTTTCAAGTTCTCAGTCAACGTAACGTATAAAATATTTTTTTTTTACAGTTGACAGGTTAGGTGTTTGACCGCAGCTCACTGATGTTAAGTGACGGTGTTGTCGAAGATGGTAAAGCACACCTAGCCTGGAATGGAACTGGTTCTCAAGTTAGGCTGCCGGAACACACCGTTAGATGCTTGGCGGCAGATTTTTAATTTGAACCGAGTACCTATCTATCACACCTAGAAAATACTCTACTACCACGCTATGGTTTCCTCCTGATGTTTTCCTTCACTGGTAGCTCAATCTCATTGTTGGGGGTTGAACCCACGCCATTCGGCGTGTGGACCGACCGCGTTAACCAATGAGCTATCTTCGCTACAAAATATACCTATATTTATGGTAACATTATTTCACTATCGTAAAAACTGTCACGTAGAAACGTCATAGTAAACATTGCAAAATTCAATCATCAATCATTGCATCATTGCTTTTGTCCTTTCACAATATAGAAAATATTTAGATTTCGTGTGAATTCGTGTTTTTAACACATTGTAAAATAGAAAGTAGTCTGTGACAAAGAATGCAAATATAAAAGGGACCTTACCTTGTCCCTAATTGGCTAGTCTGTAAATTTTATCGACAAACAACAATAAATTGAAGGTCTTTGCGTAATTTAACTTAGTATAGAAATGTGTACAGAATCAATTGAGATATCATAATGTGTTAAAGAACCTCGAAATAACTATTTGACCAGCAGTTAGTACCGCCAAAGTACTTATTAAATACCTGTTTGTTTTACTACGTTAAAAACGCGTACATTTATTTATCATCATCATCATTTTCAGCCTGTAATCGGCCACTGCTGAGCATAGGTATCTCTTCTTGTACGCCACTCATCCCGATCCTGTACTACCCTTGTCCATGTTCGACCCGGGACCTTTACAATGTCATATTATGATTTTTAATTCATTTCTGTGCTGTTTTAGTTGATACTTACTTTTAATTATTATAAAGCATATGTCCGCAAGAACAAGACTGTCTGTAAGTAGGTAATATTTATTATAATCTAATATTGTACACAGTTTTACACAATAAATATTCTGATTCTGATTCTGAGAATCCTACCTCCATGCTATGGTTACCTCACGATGTATTCCTGCACCGGTGGCTCAAGCTCATTGTTGAGGCTTGAACCCACACCCATCAGCGTGTGAACCGACCGTGCTAACTACTGCTATAATCCCTAAATTATTATCTACATTATTATTATTAAGACAGAGCGATAGGTTCCCTCAGCAATTGAAGCCCACTAATATCATAAATAAAATAAATAAATAAATAAATATACGGATATGGATGACATTTGGTATGGAGGTAGTTGACACCCTGGGCTTAGGCTACTTTTTATCCCGAAAACATGTAGCGTGTAACACCGCGGGGCGCAGCTAGTTGCTCATAATGATGAAGTGTGCTCAAGCTTTAAAACCTAGTGTATGTTTTGTACTCGTAAAATTACCCAATGTGTCAAAGCGACGCCCGTAAGACACTGTCATTCAATACAAAGATCCTGTGGAAATCTGACAAGTGCGATCGAATGCCTTCAAATCCGGCGAGTTCCGTCGCCTTGAGGAAGTAAGCTGACTAAGTGGTGTGAGGGAAGTTGTCCGCTAGGAAATGTGTGGTTACGCCTTCTCGCTAAGGATTAGTTTGGAACTTTGACGTCGTGTCGTCGTATATGTTGTATTTATAGTTATCGTCAACAGCGGCGGCCTTAGCTGTTGCGACGCCCTGAGCGACAGATCATGTGAGGCCCTTTTCCTTTGAGGCCGTTTTACTAAAATATAGTTCGAGTAATCGAGTGGCCGTAACATGCTTCCACTAATAATGAAACCGTGGGGTTTCAACAGGGGGTGTTTTGTTAAGTGCGAGGCGCGAGTTACACAATTACACAAACATATATTATGGTAAAGACTTTTTTTGTACGAGGACGCGAGGCCCCTGCAAGAGCGAGGCCCCGGGCAGTTGCCCTGTTTGCCACCCCCTAAGGCCGTCACTGATCGTCAATAATAATCATCATATTCAACTGTTGTACATCCATATTATGTATCTACCTAAGCCAAGGCTGAGTGAGTACCAAGTTTTTTTTTAAATGTAAAAGTAATGAGACAAACGAGATGAACAAACAAACAGTTGCGGCATAACTAAATGTTTCTTCTGTGTGTTCTGTGTATCTCTACATAGTAGGTATAAAACAAAGTCGCTTCCCGCCGTCTGTACGCTTAGACCTTTTAAACTACGCAACGGATTTAAATGCGGTTTCCATCAATAGACAAAGTGTTTCAAGAGGAAGGTTTAAATGTGTAATACGCATATGCACCACATAAGTATCTACATTGCACCCGTGCGAAGCCGAGATGGGTCGCTATGTATTATAAGCATGATATTTATTTATTTAAGTAAGTGACTGCTCATTGCAAAATAAAGTAGAACATTACATAAAGTAGTGGACTTAATGCAAACGTACAACACTAATGCAATGCAACCCCACAAGTGTTAAGTATGTTACCGCAATGACATAAATTACACAATGTCACAGATAACAATAAAATTAGTTATTTTATAAAACAAAAACCACTTGCAAAGGGTCTATAATAGTATGAGATAATGTTTGTCTATGTTCATTGCAGCGGTACTCAGAATTTTGAGTAACAAAACAAAATCCAGAGCATGGCTGCTTTGGCGCTACTTTGAAACATTCGATGGCTTCAAGAATCCTATAATTTCGCTAGTTGTTTATCCTAATAATGATTTAACCATTGCAGCGATACACAGAACTTTGAGTAGGTACTTATAGCAAAACAAATTCAAGGCATCGCTGCTTCGGCGCTCATCACTTTGAGACTTTGAATTGTTAGTCTCAACCTCAACAGCCCTGGATTTTGGGTAAGGGAGAGAAAATCCTTCCCTCTGAACAATATTAATATTTCTTTCTCTTTTGGTTATATACCTACACTTCGCAACAGATAATTATCCTCATCGGTCTTACGTGCCGATCGCAATCGACGTTATGTAAATTATTTGGGTTTGTAGAGCGCCGATCATGACCAAAAATGACCGTCGGTAGGCTGGTCACTCCTACATGCGAATGCTTTTTATTTGGCCAGGAATCTATAAATAGATGTGTGATTGTTGCCAATTATTTTTGTTATATAATTTTCAATAGATATCTTATAGATATGATCGTGGTTAGGTAGCTCCAGTTGATTATCAAACTTATGCTGCAATACCTACGTGTCACGTTTAGCGAACCAAAAATACGCACAGTGATGTTGTGATTCGCATTAAAACGTTGCATTAGTGAAATCAGAAACTTTCAAAATATTGTGACAGTATTTTTAATGTGAAAGTAATCAGATGAGTGAAACGTTATCCTGATGGTAAGATATATAGGTAACGCCGTCCATAACCATTGCACCGGTATCCAGAAGTTTAAGTAGCAACACCAACCAAATAGTTATCGACAGTTATCAATCAAGTTGTTTTAAAAAAAATTTTTTTTTTTTTCTTTGGTTTTGGCGAAAATCGTACTTTTGTAATAGCTTGTTTTTGACCACCCATCAACAACCTATAAAAGTCTACTGCTGGACATCTCCTCTCCCGAGACACGCCATTCACGCGATCTTCGGCTTTTATTAGTAATTTGCGACTTGAACACAGGTTGCCAAATAGAAAGAAGTCTAGAGTGTTATGACTAGAGTATAAAGTGAGTGCTTTACGTGATGGAAGGGTTACCATTATACTATACGTATCTTCATCACGTGTTACTTTCTTTTTCTTCGTTATTGGCGTCGCAGTTTGTGCATTTTGCAGTGTCAAGTATTTAGATATTTTCACGAACGTTACCTAATGAAAAATCTAGTCTAAGTCAGCAACTCACAGTTGAGTCATGCCTTAGCAAAGCAATGGCAACTTTACTAAAAGTTTTGGAAGCAACACGAAAAGTAATGTTTCAACATATAATATTAATTTCCCAAACTCGCGCTTGTAATTATGAATAATATACCGTTATTGTATACAGAAACACTCGAAAAAACACAAGTTTGTTTTTTTCCAGGGAGGCGATTTTTTTACGTTCCCGCCAAAACTCCGTGTTATTTTTCTTGTGACTAATTTGACGCTCTTTTTATAAAAATAAACCAGCCAGTCATCATATACAACATCGCTCAACGCATAACGTTTATCATCTCCAAGAATGTATGTAGGTAGTTACGAGCTCACATTACGACAACATTTTTTCTTGAGTTTTTGGCAGTAACGGACAAATGCAACAAGATTAGGTTATCTCAGCATTCGCGTCTCAAAATTGCCGCCATTTTCTTACCGTCAGCTGAGAGGACCGGTTCCTTTCTACAAATTCCAAGCAACAGGTATACAGAACATACTATGGTATGTATTTCACTCGTGAGCATTCCGTGCTCGTGATATTTTGATTTTACTTTGTTTAGTGTGCAATCTGTGTTACCAGGATAGATTTAGGTACGTTATTAGGTACCCAGTGAATTTGATTTCGTACTTACTCGTACGTTCCGTTTGTCATGATTCCGAAACATGTACCTAAATTACATTCAAGTGCAATGTGCGAATTTATGAATATAAGAACGCCAACAATCAAGGTCTTTGCTTAGATAGATCCTAGGTTAGATAATACTCCAACAAAAATGCATGCATCAAGCTTTCATGAGCGCATTCACTAACAAATATTTGCAACGTATTAAAGGAAGATTTATCTACCTGGCAACATTGTAATTCTTCGTTTTGCCCAGTAACATCCATGGCCAGAATAAATTATTAAAAAAAAAAATTTTGCCCATTGCCTAGAATAAATAAAAAAAAACATTTTGTTTCCACATTGTTATGGCGGCAACAGTTTGGCGCCAATTTGCTATTGTTATAGGCTTTTATAGGTTACGTTAAAATCTTGGGTGCTAGAGATCTCATTTTATGATATTGACGAGAATTTTAAACTAAAAGATGATTAAATTACTAGTGTGATTATGATTTTTTTTACATTTTTTATATTGACATATTTTTGTATTTACCTATATACTTTATTTTGAGATGTTTTTTTTATTTCCTTTTTAACGGGACGGGAACTACGCGGGCGAAACCGCGAGGCGTCCGCTAGTAAATCATAAAATAATAATAATTATATGAATACTCGATTGACCGCTTTCCGAGCTACAAAATTAAAACTGCTACTAAATACAGTTATTTTACGTGCAACTAGCGACCCGCCCCGGCTTCACATGGGTGTAATGTAGTTATCAATGCGGTGCATATGAATGTATTATTACATGTAAAGCTTCCTCTTGAATCACTCTATCTATTGATGGAAACCGCATTGAAATCCGTTGCTTAGTTTAAAAGATCTAAGCGTACAGACCGCGGCAAGCAACTTTTGTTTTATAGTATGTAGAGATGTATAACAACAATGAACAATTATTCTTATTTTAGATAACTTGCGTGGAACCAGCAATTGTTCTAGAATCCAGATCGAGTTGCAAATAAGTAGCTTATCGTTATTTTCTTAAGTAATAAGTTAATTACATTGTCCTACAACAATTGAGAACAGTTATTGCAAAAATACATGTTGAAAATAAAATATTTTACAAAATGACCGTGTCGAATTTTATCAACGCAAACTGCGAAATCGATTCGCTCTGCGACTAACGTATGATAAGCTTATTTTTTTAGAGTTGATTGAAGTTTTCTTGTGGTTGAATTACATTGATCAAGTATTGCTATATGTTGATATTCCTTTTAATGGAATTAATATAATAATATGTTGACATAGGTACCTTATTTTGACATTTTTGTGTTGAATCAGTGTTTTAAAACTCATTTAATGATATATTCAAAATTTTGTGTGTAAGTGACTTGACATCACTTGACATTGGGATTATCAATAAAACATTTGTATTTGCTGGAAACGTGGATGTTATTTATCTTCGGCTTACTGGCTTAGTGTTTGGCCACTGCTCATCTGATGTTAAGTGACGGTGTGGTCGAAGATGGTAAACGCACCTAACCTGGAATAGAACTGGCTCCCATGTCAGATTTTCTACTTGAAGGTGGTGGCTAGCCTTTATAACATTAGCGTGATAGTAGGATAGGATACATTAGTCCTCTTCAATGCATAATAATTTATGCCATAAGCATATCAGTTATTTAGCAATGCAAATTACGAACGGAATCTAATTTATCCGTGCATTTAAATCTGTTACTGAACTGAGATTTATTTCTAAGCGTTTATAGGCTAGACTCGCAGACGATGACTGATTGTCCATTTATGTACATAGATACGTAATCTAAAGGTCTGCATTCCTGATTATTCCTACCCTATTTGACGGCGTGCTTCACTATTTTAGCCATTACGAGAGGAACCTGAAAATCATAATAGGACTGGCTAGTAACCCAAACAAACAGATGAATAGATTGCAACAAGTGAATCATAAAGCAATGCGAATTCCAAACAATCTCAACAATAGCATTCCATAACCGTTTTTGCTTTTTTTGCTGTTGCGGGTAGCAAAAACTATTTCGGATCCGTGTATCGCGTCCCTTTCTCTCGTCATAGGCTAAAAAGGAACAGAAGGTGTTCCAGTTTCAAAATCGTGTCATCTTATGTTTACAAAAGTTTCATGCACTGATAAAAAAGTACTGGTAATGCATTGCACTAAAAAAAGATTTATGAAAAGATAGCGCGTTGTGTAATTTTACTCTCGTGAACTATCCGTGTTGTAATATTTACGTTGTTTATGATATTAAATTATATGTGAGTTTTTTATTGCACATTTTTACATTAAACAAAAATAGAATTGCATACTTTTTGTACTTCTTTCCTCGTATATAAGTGCCACGGTAATTGACTACACAACGGCTTAATATTCAGTTATAAACATAGCCATAGCTTGCCTACATATTGCATAACCGCGATAAGAAATAGATACTCAAAATAATGTTATACCTACATTGTCTATTATTTTATCAATGTTATACTTAGGTTACGTATAATAACCTGATCAGTTTCATAGCCTATCTTTCGCTGTGTAAAATGTCCCGCAAAATTTATTAATTTTTGACACCAGTCAGTCTAGAATTCTAGCAGACATCTTAGTGAGCGGTCTCTCGTAGTAAGTTATTTAGTAATAATAATAATATTACATAATTTTTTACATCTAAACATTCGCTTTTAAATAATCTATCTAGCTATACAAATAATTATGGGTAGATTGTTGCCGAACTAGGCACTAGGCCTGTGTTTCAGCATACACCGCCCTCCCCACTTGGAATAACCGCTTGCATACTAGGTACTACCATGCAATCAGCTAACACTACCAATCTTATACTATTTTATTTCTAATCTACTGTATACTAATTTATTTATTTATAAAGTTCGCCAACACAGTGTACACCAACACATTAAAAATAAAATTACTAAATTACAAATGTTAAGATAAGTGTCAGAGCAATTATAGGCGAAGACGGCGTGCATTACAATTAAATATTCAGTCAGAATTAAATAATAGTCAAAGAAAATTATCAATACTAATTAAGTCATAAGCTACAAATACGAATTCATCATTACATGGTCAAAAATAAAATAGATAATTATACAAGTCAACAAAATAATAATTTAAATGTCATCAGCTAAGTTAATATTGCGGATAGCCCGCTTGAAGCTGCTAACAGTGCTAGTAAAAATGTCCAAGGAATGTTTGCTATGTAGACTATTCAGCAGCGTTATAAGTCTATTTAGAGGCGCATTTTTGCCGAGGTTGGTATAATATCCAGGATTCGTTAAGACTTTGAGCCTCGAAGCCCTGGTTTGCGTAGTTGGTACAGGAAAATTTAAGCAAGATAACAGTTCAGGGACATCGAGTGCTCCGTTTACAAGTTTGTACAAGAACAGTAAATCGAACGTGCGTCTTCGATCCGAAAGAGAGCTCATATGGAAGTATTTAGATAAGCCTCGCCGGATAACTTTAATTTAATAAAACAACCGCGTAATGTTGATAATAATCACTTACAGACAATAGCCGTTTATTCAAACAAGTGCGTGGGTTAGCCCTTAGATAACTAGGTGCCCTTCTGTCCCTGTGAATCGGTCATGCGTAGCGCACCGTTGGGGGCACGTGAGGAAACCGTTGACAAAACACCAACTGGCTTCTTTACAACCGTCTTTTGCATACAATCGGGAAAATAAATTGGCACTGAATGCATATCGGCTTTTCGATGAAGACCACCCATTGAGAAACGGGTTTGTTAAATCTTTACATAGTATGAAACAAAGTTGTTTCTCGCGGTTCCCGCCGTCTCTACGCTTAGTGTCGCTTAGATCTTTTATACGCAATTTTTTTTTCTTTAGCTTCGGCGTTGCATATCGAGCATTTGCCAGTGTCAAGTGTTTACCATTTTCAAGTTTCATAAGTTATAAATTGCCTCGTAGCTATAATTATATTCAAAGTCCAGTCTTGGTCAAGTCCAGTCATGCTTTAGTGAAGTAGTGGTGACTTTACTTTACAGCAAACAGGAAAATCATCAATCAATCACCACATTATATCATTTTCCCACAATTGCGCTTATGATTCAGCACTTTATGAATAAAACACCACCATTTTTATGCATAAACACTAGTTTTGGAAAAAAATACAACGGGGCGACACGACTCTTTCCGCGTTCCCGCCAAAACTCCTTTAATGTAGTTTCCATCAATAGACTGAGTGATCCAAGAGGTAGGTTTATAATTATGTATAAAACCTACATGTATATGCACCACATTAGTATCTACAGATATCGCTGTTAGCGATAAGGCCGCCACTTGTGGCACTAGTTCATAAGGTTCTTTGTTCTCTGTACTCTTTTCTATTTATGATGTGCACAATAAAGAGTTATATCTATCTATCTACATTGCTAAACAGGAGCGGGTCGCTAGTAAATTAATAATAACTAGCTGCGCCCCGCAGTGTTACCCGCTACATGTTTCCGGGATAAAAAATAGGCTATCTGTTAATCCAGGGTTTCAGCTACCTCCATACCAAATTTCATATAAATCCGTTCAGTAGTTTTTGCGTGAAAGAGTAACCAACATTGATCCAAACGATCCATCCATCCCTCCAAACTTTCACATTTATAATAGAGTGGGATTATGGTAAAGGTGTATATCATATGGATTGCTCTGCATTTATTCCGTATGTATAAAATTTATATCTTGTTTTTTTAAGTAGTTAGGTAATGACGTTAATGTACCTATAATATCATCATAAATACATTTTATTCTTTTCACGCTTTCTACAATCTCTTAATGGGATCTTTCCGTTCTCAAGTAGGTAGGTACCTACTTTGACTGGAGAATGTCTCCGTATTTTTTTTGTCATGGCTAACAAGCTAGTTGTTTGACCACAGCTAACCTGATGTTAAGTGACGGTGTGATCGAAGATAGTAGAGCACACCTACCCTGGAATGGAACCGGCTTACAAGTGAGGCTGCAGGAACACACCGTTAGGTCCTTGGCGAGAAAAAACCCTGCCACCATCCAAATAAATAATCTATCCATGGTATCCATGTTACTTGGTGGTAGATCTCCTTAGCAGGAGGTCGTCTAGGTATGTACCACTGCAGTACCAGTTATTCTGCCGCTAAGCAGTAGTGTGTAAACATTACTGTGTTCCGGTTTGAAGGGTAGGTACTGCAGCTAGCGAAATTACTGGGCTGTTAAGACTAACCATCAAGTCTCAAAGTAAGAGCGCCAAAGTAGCGTTGCCCTGGACTTTGTTTTGTTACTCAAAGTTCTGTGTATCGCTGCAATGGTCATGGACAGGCGTTATCTCTTACCAACAGGAGAGCGTCTCGTGCTTTTCATTACTTTTTACGTTAAAAAATCTAATCTAGTTAGTTTTACGAGGTACTTACCTATTCACTTACTGAGACAATACGTTCAAGTTAATTATAGTGCAACGAGGTCATCAACCGACTGCACTCAATGCTATTTGTCTTGGCTGCGTACCAGTTAGGTAAGTACACCATAAATAACAGCAAAAACAACATATGATAACAGACTGATGCTGTAATCATTCAGCATACATCGGCCAATGCTACTGCAAACTTAAACAAATAAAGAAGCAGGCTGTTGCACACACCTGCGAAGATTCTCCTACCAATGTATTCATCAGGGTTATATACCTCGGCGAACAGGTGTCGCGAGCCCGTTACAACGATGAGCAAACTCGTTTTGAGATATCGAGTTATAAAACGATCGATTAATGCTCAAACAATCAACTCGATTTTGAATTTTATATCGATTTCGAATCGAGATCAGCGGATCAAGTTTTAATTGTGAAATATCCGTTTTCGGTGCAATCTGAAACTGGGGCGTTTGGATTTACAAGCTGTCTTTACGGGTTAAAGCATACTGCTCGTAAAAGAGAAAACGATGCAACTATCTTAATGATTATAAATATTATTCTTATCTTCCTTTCCGCTTTCGTATGGCTTTCAGTGGCCTCATTGTACCTAATTAATATCTTGAATGAATTATTATTATTATTGAAATTATATGGAAATCTTCAGTTCTGTTATGAGTTGTTTGGATTTTTATCAGGCATACACAAAAGAAAAGTAGGGTTTATCGGATATAGGGATATGTATGTATTGTGTCTTTGTGTCAAATAAAACGCCATCGTGAGGATTTACGAGATTTAGGTAACTAAATACAATGAATTTAAAAAAAATCGTGAGACATTATTTAGTAGGTAGGTTGGCGTAGGCCTCTTGTCTACATGGCAAGGGTGAGGCCACCACGCTGTCCAAAGGCGGATTCACAAAATACACATTTCGAGAACTTGTTTTTAAGATCTGTCGCATGTAGGATTCCTCAGAATGTTTTCAATAATTGTTTTTTTTCCTTTTCAGAACAAACAAGTATCTTCAGAAGTCGGCAATAACCAGAGTATGCGCCGTTGGAGGCTTCTTCATATCGATACCAGTGTTTTTAACAGGTAAGTAGGAGAAAAGATCGTAGTTGGTCACAAGACACGTACCTACATGTACTTTTTTTCTTTCTCGTAGCGTAGTCAAAGTCCAGTTTTGGTCCAGTACAGTCCGTGTCAGTCAAGTCAAGTCATGCTTTAGTATAGTAGTGGCGACTTTACTTTAAACCTTCGATGGAGTTTTGGAACAAACACGAAAAGTCATGTTTCACCACATTATAAATATCATTTTCCCACACTCGCGCTTGTGATTCGGCACTTTATGAACAAAACACCACAATTTTTATGCATTAACACTCGAAAATCACTAGTTTTGGAAAAAATACAATAGGGCGACACGACTCTTCCCGCGTTCCCGCCGAAACTCCCAAGTACATGTTAAGAACATGTTCAATACTTACGCCAACTTTTTTTTTGTTTCCAGGCATAATACTCTACACATTCATCCAATTCCACTCAACACCAGCCATAGTGACGTCGGTATTTATAGGCGTTGGTATCATATTTTGCGGCTGCGCGATGGTTCATAACGTCTTCGTATGGCAGAAAGAGAAGACAAACTTGGTGAAAGCCTTGCGAACAGATCACACTGCGCCCTTGAATACAAGCAATGGAGTGATCATGAATGGACATTTGAACAATACGGGGATGGGGGGAAATATAAGTTTTCATAGTATCCAAGGGCAGCCGTATTCGCATCCCATTACGTTGTTGCAGCAAGGAGGGCCATATATTATTAGGTAAGCTAATATGACACTAAAATTTTTTTATTGACTTAAATGAATGATCTCTCTTCTAAACGTGTCCGACAGGGTCCATGTCCGACTGTATACCATATTGACTTTGTATTTAAAACATCTTGTATGGAAGCAATAAATATCTTGAATCTTGAATATACTTAATGTTTAAAGTTTTGTATATTATGACAGAAACCTTAACGTGGTTCGATTTCCATACAAATATTTTTAATTTAATTTAAATTATTTTTTTTATAAAACTTTAGGTTATGCTAATAATATACTGTTTCATTCAAGCAATTGTGATTTCACTGTAAAATCATGCTCCATTTGTCAATAAATGGAAAAAAAATGTATGGAAATCGAACCACCTTAACAAAGAGTTATTTATTTTCCAGGCCGCCTACAAGCACGCCTCCAGGCGAAGGCGCCGCTACGCCGGGCGTCCCCGCGGCCACCATCGACCTGAGCCACGACACGCACGAACTCAGCACACTAGTCTGAACCTGCGACGTGTTACGACTGATTTATGTATATATCTATACAATATACATACTAAATTAAGAATGCCTATGATCGCAACAATGATCCTTCTTACTATACACGTAGAGTCGCTTATTTTGTATCTTGATGACAAGGGGGAGGGAGGGTTCAATAATTACTAAAATCCTGCTTACGAAATACTTAAATAGCCCCTAAACAAAAGAAACCATGGGGCGAGGAGATAGCTTCTCTTTCGCAAATACAACGTCACTCCGAATACGGAGCTTGGTTTTTTTATGCCCAAGCGAACCTATAAGAAATCATTAAAATTGTGCGTATAAATGAACCAACGCTGCATGGATTGTAAGTTTGTAAAAAGCCAAATGAAGACTAGGAACCAATTTTTGACTTTGAAGTTTACAAAAGAGTTGTCGTACGAAATAGAGTCCAAATTATCATGAGTAAGAACATAAATATTGCTCTAACATTATTTGTCTCTAACGTTCTATTGAATATTGTTTTTTTTGGCGACGGTATTGGAACAAAATTGCACTTAGCTTTCTTTAAAACATACATGAAACCTGAGCTGATCGAAAAAAACATGTAAATGTTTTTTTTTAAAAAAACGCGTGGACTTGACAATCGAGGACCAATGAGAGCAAAAGAGAGAATAACATATTCTTTCTCGCTCGTTAGTTGAAAATTTTCTATTATTTAAAAAAATAGATATATTTTTTTTTACATTCGGCTTCAAACAAAGTTACTCTTTGGCATTCTTAATTTAGAGTATACTTCGAGTGTGAACTCACCTCTAGTTGTTACTAAACGATTTTTTTATGGAACTCCTTAGTTTGAACAAAAAGGTAATAAAGGCGCCATTGTTCATCTCTATTAAAACAATACAAAAACGGCTCACTAAACTTACCTGCGTTTCTATAGTTTTACTTTGAAAATAGCAACAGACTACTAAACGCAATGATTGCCAGAATACTCCAGTTTCTTTCCAATGAAACGTCATGTATTTTTTTCTGGAAAAAAAATCCCCCAGAAGTTCCAAGTATTTCAGTAGCTCCGGTTACTCAGTAAATTCTTTTTTTTCAGTGTTACACTAATTTACACCTTGGACCCATATGTCAACGCCTAATATAGCGCGCAATAATTTCCATCTACTGCCAATATATTGCGATATATTACATACTGCAATAAAATGGAGCTACATCGATTTTATTGTATTTCATTCTTTGATTTGAAAGTTTGAAAATTTTTAATCTTATTTCAGAAATTTGAGAGAAAAAATTTGCAAAATTTTCAGTGTGTTCATTGAATTTGAAAGCCATATCTGTTGTTCAATTTTACCTATCGAGATTAGGTAATCTTTGTCTTTGTATATTATGGTACTGTAAATATTGTTTCTTAGCCTATTGTTTCTGTAAATTGAAGCATATTTGCCATGTTTGATTAATTTTAAGTTTTATTTTTAATCATTTCGTACTTACTCGACATTTCCGTTCAAAAAGTTTGTATGTTTTTTTTTCTGTCGATTAATTAACTTATTTTTGATGAATAATAAAAAAAAACACCTAAATGTAATAAAATAGAGATTATATTAGAAAATGCGTCGATTTTGTTATAATTTCTCTAATTAAAATAATCTGAAAACTTAAAAGTATCTACGTTACTTTTCATTTCAATACGCGAGAAACAAACAATTTTAGGTGTAATAAATTTAATTTCAGAATTAACATAATATAACAAGATCGATGTCTATGTGAAATGTTAGAAAAAAATTGCCTTAAATACGATAATAATTTTAAAAACTAACGAAAAAATATTATTATCAGTATTTATTGAAACCCACCAATCAGATTCATAAGGTAAACAAAAAATTTAAGAGTGCAGTTTAAACTAGCAACAAACTTGCAGAAGTCGACTTGCGCAAGACAAAAAAAAAATAGAGACAAAACTTAGACAAATTTTGTAGGTTACATAGCACCAATCGAACTAAAAGTAAAGCGTCGAACTTAATGAAATCGAATGTACGTTCGACGTCCACTCGCTTGAAACAAGATTGAGTACACTAATTTTCTTATACCAACATTTACACACAGCGGAAAATATAAACATACATGAATTTTAAAACTTCCGAGGTATTAAATACTGAATACGCTTTGTTTACTTCAAATTTAGCTGTATGAAAACGACATAGAGTATATAAATTTCAATGCTTTGCTTTTAGTTGTGCTCGTTTAAAGCGCTATAATTTTATGGGTCTTAACAACTCGCACGTGCAATAAATGGCGGAAAGTTTTTGCTAGTTTAAACTACACTTTACAATTATCACAATGTATATTCTGTACATAGAGTTTTATACAAAACAGGAGGCATAATACTTTATTTATTTTTTTATTTTATTATAACCTCATTTTCTATTTTTATTGGTAGTTCACGTGAGACTAAAAGTAAATTGTTAAAAATGTATCTAAAGTTGTTTTATTTTTGTACAAATTAACAAATACAGTCGACTCTAGTTAATTCAAACCTGCGATAATTCGAACCTCTCTATAATTCAAAGTTATCACGAGTTCCCTAGATAATCTCTTTTTATTTCAAACTAAATCAATACATTTTTATGCACTCGGTATTTCGAACGAAAAAATCATTGCTACGTAACAAAACGACGCGTCAATTCGAACTCATCGGCGTTGCGACACTTGACAATTCAAAGTTGCGGGAGTTTTGGCGGGAACGCGGGAAGAGTCGTGTCGCCCCGTTGTATTTTTTTCCAAAACTAGTGTTTTGTCGAGTGTTTATGCATAAAAATGGTGGTGTTTTATTCATAAAGTGCCGAATTACAAGCGCGAGTGTGGGAAAATGATATAATGTGGTGAAACATGACTTTTCGTGTTGCTTCCAAAACTCCATCGAAGCTTTATAGTAAAGTCGCCACTACTTTACTAAAGCATGACTAGACTTGACTGACACGGACTGGACTTGACTAAGACGACTTTGACGATAGCTATAGCTAAGATACAGCAGAAATAACACTTAAGACAAGGCAGTATGGCTTTATAGCTTTAGCCTGCCCAAAGGGGCAAATTATTAAAAAAAAAAATTCAAAGTTGCAGAGAAAAAGAGACAAAGATTGCAGAATTTGCTGAAGTTAAACTTTTGTCATTGTTAAAGAATAGCAGTTAATAAATAATAATTGATCAACACTCAATAATTCGAAGTTTTATTTGTTTTCTCTCAAAAATTTCGAACCATTTGACATTTCAAACACTCTATAAATCGTAATATTTTAAGAGTCCCTCGAGTTTCGAATTAACGAGAGTCGACTGTATTGTAATCCTAATGGTATCTTCGAGCCTGTCTTTGCCTGCAAAGAAATTATACAGTTATTGTATTGTTTTTTATGATAGAGAAAAATATAGACGATGCAGATAAGAAAGAGGCCTTCGCCTTTGGCAAAGTGAGTGAAAAATCAATATCGCATCTTCGCGATAAATAGGCGAAATAAGTGGGAAGACGCGGCGGGGTGGGGGGCAGAGGACGCTTGCCGGCGATCACTACGTGAGTGCCGGCAACACCAGGCTGTTACATACTACATGCCCAGTATGGACATTCTGCGGCCTCTCAAGAGTCGTCATGTCCAGTATAGACACTATATCACCCGGAGATAGTGTCGCTTTCCAACGGTGAGAAAGAATTTTTGAAATCTCAATACAAACATAAAATGATGAATTCTCTTGGTGGTAGATCTCCTCAGCAGGAGCTCATCTAGGTAGGTACCACCGCAGTACCAGATATTCTGCCGCCAAGCAGTAGTGTGTAAGCAGTAGTGTGTAAGCATTACTGTGTTCCGGTTTGAAGGGTACTGCAGCCAGCGAAATTACTGAGCTGTTGAGACTAACCATCGAAAGTCTCAAAGTAATGAGCACCAAAGCATTGATGCCCTGGACTGGTTTTGTTGCTCAAAGTTCTGTGTATCGCTGCAATGGTCATGGACAGGCGTTATCTCTTACCATCAGGAGAGCGTCTCGTTCGTCTCATTATTTTTCACATATAAAAAAAAAATCAAATCTCCCTCTTTATAATAGTTTTTTTTTTTTTTTTTTTTTATAGTAGATAGTCTTGCGTTTGACCGCGATCCCACCTGATGTTAAGCGAAGATAATTTTTTTTTTTATTTTTTTTATTGTAGATTGTCTTGCGTTTGACCGCCATCCCACCTGATGTTAAGCGAAGATAATTTTTTTTTTATTTTTTTTATTGTAGATTGTCTTGCGTTTGACCGCCATCCCACCTGATGTTAAGCGAAGATTTTTTTTTTTTTTTTTTTTTTTTATAGTTGATTGTCTTGCGTTTGACCGCCATCCCACCTGATGTTAAGCGAAGGTATAGATAGATGGGATAATTTTAATGTAAAATGGTAGGTATATTTTACCTTTTCATTCCTTGATATAGTCCCGTGTAGTAGCCGGTCATGTACCAGGAGAGCAGCATATCGGAGATGGCCTGCTCTTCCGCGTCGCTTCGGCCCGACAACGAGACGAGCGGCGGCGGCGGCGGGAACGGCATATCAGCTCCTCCCATCTGAAAATAGCAACATTAAATAAATAAATAAAATAAATATCGCAGGACATTACACGCAGCGTCATCTGACCCCAAACTAAGCAAAGCTTGTACTATGGAAGTCAGATAACTGATAGAATACCATAGCATGGTGGTAGGGTACTTTCTAGTACTCGGCTGGCTAGCTACCTCCCTCAAGTTGAAAATCTGTCGCCAAGCACCTAACGGTGTGTTCCGGCAGCCTCACTTGAGAGCCAGTTCCATTCCAGGCTAGGTGTGCTTTACCATCTTCGACCACACCTTCACTTAACATCAGGTGAGCTGTGGTCAAACACCAAGCCATTAAAAAAAAAAAAAGAATACTTAAATACTTTTTTTTTGTAAATACATACATACTTATAATAAATACATTAATATTATTGGGCTTTGTATTGTATAAATATACAGGGGTGTGTGTATGAATACACATTCATACACACACTCCTGCGATACAAGCCTTAGCTTAGTGCAGGGACCGCTGTAAATGTTTGCATTTGTATATGCACTATGGTTAATAAAGTTTTTGTTATTATTATTAATAAAAGATTTGTATTTGAAATATTAGTCCATAATTGTACTCGTACACTTACATTTCTAAACATGCTCATATTCGGCATTGGTAGAGCTGGTAAGTCCCCGTAGTCGGATTCAGGAGCGCATGACTTTTTCTTGTTGGATTTCTTTTTTTTATTCCGCGGTATCTCTGTAATGTAATTATTTTTTTTTAATCAATTTTTTAATTATTGAATATCTTTACGATTCTTGAGACAAGTTACACTTTAACTTTGATTTTCTTCTTTGATATTGGCGTCGCATTTTGAGCATTTACCAGTGTCAAGTAATTTATATTTTCAAGTTTCATAAGTTAAATAAGTTGCATTGCTATCATCATCATCATCATCCACAGCCTTCTTTATCCCACTGCTGGGTATAGACCTTTCTCTTCACATGCCATCGGCCTCGGTCCTGTGCCAATCTGCTCCATGTTCGACCCGCGACGGTGACAATATCGTCGACCCATCTTGCGGCTGGACGACCGACGCTCCGCTTCCCTTGGATTGCTATGGTTATTATTTATTATTATATATATTTATTTCAGACCATGCCCATAGAAACTACATTAAAAATTAGTAAATTAAATAAAATCAATATAAATTTCAAAATTAAAAATAATTATTCCTGCCCAAAATTAAACAAAAAGAAAGAAGAAGACAAATAATTTCATATTAACCTAAACTTAGGCTTGGATCCAGGATGCTCAATATGAATCTTTGTCCAGCATCATAGTCGAAGTCCAGTCTTGGTCAAATCCAGTTCGTGTCAGTCAAGTCCAGTCATGCTTTAGTAAAGTAGTGGCGACTTTGCTATAAAGCTTCCATGGACTTTTGGGAGCAACACGAAAAATCATTATAATGTGGTCAACATTATAAATATCATTACACTTTATGAATAAAACACCACCATCTTTATGCATAAACACTAAAAAACCCTAGTTTTGAAAAAAAAACAATGGGGCGACACGACTCTTTCCGCGTTCCCGCCAAAAAACTTTTGAGGTTAGACTCCTGACATTCGCTGGTTTCTCTGTCTACCTAAAGCTATCATGTCCAAAGTAACTACATATTTTATACCTCAATTGACATGCAATAAAGAAAATATCTTGTAACTACATATTTGTATGCTATAAAATATTTATGTCGATAAGTTACCTATGCCAATGTGAGCGGGAGGTTCTTGTATGGACGATTCGTCACTGTATATGTCGACACTCTCAGATCCGGGATGACTTTCGAAGCCATCGTCAGCCCCTCGCTCCCTCGCTTCCCTGGCTGCTTCGTCTAACTGCCTCATTCGAGCCGCATCACCCAAAGACTGCTTCAAGGTACTAACAGGTACTTTCTCGTTGTTGTCATACCCTGGAATGAAAAATATGTGTTATTAGCATTTTTTAAAGTAGTAAAATCACTATAATCTTCTATGATGTTTCGAAAAAAAAAACAAAAGACATGTTTCATTACATTATAATTTTAAAACCACTATTTTTAAATATTAACACAAGTGAAAATAATTAACAATACGAATTATTCATATTATCATCAAAACTGTTATTTTTTTTTATGGTTGACAGGCTTGTTGTTTGACCACAGCTCACCTGATGTTAAGTGAAGGTGTGGTCAAAGATGGTAAAGCACACCTAGCCTGGAATGGGACTGGCTCTCAAGTAATGCTGCCGGAACACACCGTTAGATGCTTGGCGGCAGATTTTCAACTTGAGGGTGGTAGCTAGCCAGCTGAGTACTAGAAAGTACCCTACCACCATGCTATGGTTTCCTCACGATGTTTTCCTTCACCGGCAGCTCAAGCTCATTGTTGGGGTTTGAAACCACGCCCTTCGGCATGCGAACCTACCGCGCTAACCACTGAGCTATCATCGCTACAAAATTATGGTGTTATGATGAATAATCGAAAACATCACTAAAAAATGTTATGGTGATTTATGCACTATAATCTATAAAAAAAATATCTTGGAAATAGTATCCAAAGTAGAGTTGGTAAGGCAGGAAAAGGGCAGGCAGTGAAGGTATAATACATATTTAACCCTTTATAACCCCTTTTTAAACCTACATCACCAATACAATTTATTTATCAAGTAAAGTCATCGAAAAATGTAACAATGTGTTCATCACCAATAATTTAATTGTTAAGTTAACTCATCTAAATACTTAACAATGCATTCATCACCAATAATTTAAATGTTAAGTTAACTCATCTAAAAACTTAACAATGCATTTATCACAAATAATTTAATTGTTAAGTAAACTCATCTAAAAACTTAATGCATTCATTACCAAAATTTTTAATTGTTAAGTTAACTCATCTAAAAACTTAACAATGCATTCATCACCTATAATTTTATTGTTAGACAACTCACCTAAGAACTTAACAATGCATTCATCATCAAAAATTCGTATAAGAAATGCTTCATATTCAAGCCCATCTTCTTCATAAATGGCCCGGCATGGCATACCTTCCTTCCACACAGGAAGCTCAGGATTTGATTGGTCTTTGCTAGCTTTGCCTTTACCTGTGAAATTAACAGTTTTCACAGAATAAATACCTTAATTCTAAAAGATAGCAATAGATTTTGATACAGATAAAAAAATAGATCGAAACTCTTTATTGCCCACCAAAACAGAACAAAAGTACAGAAAAATAAAAAGAATCTTATGAGTGCCACAAGTGGCGGCCTTATCGCTAACAGCGAGCTCTTCCAGACAACTAAGCATAGCAAACACAATAGGTAATAAGAAACAGATGGGAGATGTTGTAACACTAATAAGAGAAATAAATAAAAGTTATACATAAAATATATTTCAATAAAATGAAATATATAGGTACATATAAAAATATTACAAATCAACATTCTTTATTTTTTTTCTTTTATAGATCAAATGTTGTTTAGAAAATTTCTTTTGAAAGGTTTTTAAATTTAATGCATGTGAAGCAGAGGCAGTACTAAAAGTATTAAAAAAACAATCGTTTTTACACATATTATCTGACTGCAAAACAAGCAAATCTTGTTTTTTTAATTATGTACTCTTAGAACACTTAGTACAGAAGAAATATGTGTGACTTAAGTGTTAAGTTGTTCCTGGGGGAATCAAACCCACAACTTACAACTCTTTTACGCTTTTTTTTTTTATGGTTGACAGGCTAGTTGTTTGACCACAGCTCACCTGATGTTAAGTGAAGGTGTGGTCGAAGATGGTATAGCACACTTAGCCTGGAATGGAACTGGCTCTCAAGTGAGGCTGCCGGAACACAGTGTTAGATGCTTGGCGGCAGATTTTCAACTTGAGGGTGGTAGCTAGCCAGCAGAGTACTAGAAAGTACCCTACCACCATGCTATGGTTTCCTCACGATGTTTTCCTTCACCGGCAGCTCAAGCTCGTTGTTGGGGTTTGAACCCACACCCTTCGGCATGCGGACCTACCACACTAACCACTGAGCTATCATCTCTACAACTGAGCTATCATCATTGTGAACCAATTTTACTATTACTATATGCTCTACACCTGAATATAATTTAGTAAGGGTTGACATAAATACCTTTAGTAGATTTAATTTTACTCTTGGAATGCTCAGAGTTAGTTTCCATTGCAATACGTTTTGCCACCTCTGCATTGGCCATTTTCAGTGCTTTGTCATATGCACTGTTAAGGGCCCTGTCATCCCAAACCTCATCCATTACATCTGGTGACTGAAATAAATATATGTTTTACATAAATTTAGAATTACTGTTATGATATTTTGTGAGCCATTCTCTTCACATAAAAGGCCAAAAGTTTTATGACATTGACGAGTATTTCAAACTTAAAGATTATTGAATTATGTACTATGATTTTTTTTGTATTGACATACCTTATTTTGACTTTCTTTTTATCATGTCATGTAATCAGTGTTTTAAAACTCATATAATGACATACATTTATGTGAAGCTTTTAATTGACTTGTATATTGTCAATAAAATATTTGTATTTGTAAAATGTATGTTACACTTACATTTCACTACATCTACAGGAGTCATACCTTTTTAACAATAAAAAAGTATGCTTATTTATGATTATATTCTATCAATTTCAAGATGTTCATCTGTCATTGTAGTCAGTAGAAACATTAATTAATTACCAAGCATTGCAGCACAACACATACATCCGTATTTGATAGTCTATCTTTTTATCTAATGATGTATATGAAACTATTTATGTCATTTTTGCTATTCAAAATCTGGTCAAGGATGTCCTAAGTGTTAAATGAACTATTAAAACATGTGATTTTTATGTATGTAACAAAATTTAAAGAAAACTGTGACACTAGTCCTTGACAATTTACCTAGGTAGGTTTTATAATGTTACAGGTTAGATAATAGATATTAATATCGCTCCTTTGGTAGTTTATGTGAGACCTCAGCCAGCCAAGAACATAACCACACCATAACTGAATGAATGGAGTGATTGAATCATAACAAATTTGGTTAGGCAGAGATAGGAACATGGGCAAAAAAAGTTAGTGTTATTTATAGGGGCTCGAGAAGAAAAGGAAAATCGCTACCCATCTCAAGAAGGAAAAGGAGGGCGTAGGATATTAAAAGCCTGTGAGTAAGAGGATTAAGCGTTAAACTTAAAATCACTAAGAAAAATTCGAAAGGTAAAATACATTTGTGTCAATGATTTTAAATTAGACACTAATTAATAGCAGAAACAGAATTTGTGAAATAAATCAAAGCGAACTTCCTGGATATTTACCTTATTCATTCCCCTCACGTAGAGAGTAAGGTTTTCCATGTCTTCAGCCATAATATGAGACTAATTATAGATTTTTTTGTCTAGATTTCACTGAAACAATTTTTATAATATTATTTCTTTTTTTATAAAAATAAATGCATTAATAATTCAATACGTTCACGACAGTTATACCTATTTTTCTTTGTTTTTGGCGTCACACTTTATGGATTTGCCAGTGTCAAATGTTTAGATTTATTTTTTCTTTTATTTTAGCGTCGCATTTTGTGTATTTGCCAGTGTCAACTTTACTATCAAGCTTCGATGGAGTTTTGCTCAGATTACTTTTATATATTGTATATATTATATATTGTTAATCTGAGGAGTTTTGGAAGCAACACGAAAAGCCATGTTTCTCCACAAAGTGTCACTTTCCTACACTGGCGTTTGTAATTCGGTACTATAAGAATACAACTCTACTACTTCTATGTATACATAAACACCGAAAAAAACACTAGTCTTGGAAAAAAATACAATGGGGCCACATGACTCTTTTGTGTCGCGTCCCCACCAAAACTCCAAATCAAGTTAGTCAACAAATCAAGTCTATACCCTATTAAAATAATGATTGAGACTGGGCCTCAGACGAATAAAGGGTCGATGAAAGTTTGATAAAGGGTCCAAATTCTGGGCTTTAGAACCATAGGCAGAGAATGGACCTCAGATTAATCTGAGGAATGGACTGAGCGTTTGTAAATACGGGTGGCAAAGTGGGAGAAAGACAAATAATCATGTGGCCCTTGGACCTTTTATCAATGCAAGGATTATAACTAAATTTTATTTACATTCATAATCATTAATTTGATCATAACATAAATCAGTTGTAAATATGAAATACTTTGACCTTGCCTGAATATACAAAGTGCAACGTTAAAAACAACAAAAAAGAAATAATAGAATAAGTAATAGAATAGAATAGAGTTTTGGCGGGAACGCGGGAAGAGTCGTGTCGCTCCGTTATATTTTTTCCAAAACTAGTGTTTTCTCGAGTATTTATGCATAAAAATGGTGGTGTTTTATTCGTAAAGTGCCGAATCACAAGCGCAAGTGTGGGAAAATGATATAATGTAGTGAAACATGACTTTTCGTGTTGCTTCCAAAACTCCATCGAAGCTTTATAGTAAAGTCGCCACTACTTTACTAAAGCATGACTGGACTTGACTGACATAGACTGGACTTGACTAAGACTGGACTTTGACTATAACTAGCTACGAGGACACTTATTTAACTTTTGAAACTTGAAAATCTATAAATACTTGACACTGGCAAATACTAAAACGCGACGTCAAAACAAAAGAAAAACATAAAAAAATAAATAAAAAGAAAGAAGATGTCAGGAGGTTTGGCGGGAACGCGGGAAGAGTCGTGTCGCTTCGTTGTATTTTTTTCCAAAACTAGTGTTTTGTCGAGTGTTTATGCATAAAAATGGTGGTGTTTTATTCATAAAGTGCCGAATTACAAGCGCGAGTGTGGGAAAATGATATAATGTGGTGAAGCATGAGTTGTCGTGTTTGCTTCCAAAACTCCATCGAAGCTTTAGAGTAAAGTTGCCACTACTTTACTAAAGCATGACTGGCACAAACTGACACGAACTGGACTTGACTAAGACGACTTTGACGATAACCATAGTTAAGATACAGCAGAAATAACACTGAAGACGAGGCAGTATGGCTTTATAGCTTTAGCCTGCCCGAAAGGGCAAATTAACGAAAAAAAATAAATAAAAATAAGATGTCATGATATTTCAATGCCATTGATGCAAAAACATTTCTTTGAGTTTTGACGGGAACGCGGGAAGAGTCGTGTCGCTCTGTTGTATTTTTTTCCAAAACTTGTGTTTTGTCGAGTGTTTATGCATAAAAACGGTGGTGTTTTATTCATAAAGTGCCGAATTACATGCGTGAGTGTGGGAAAATGATATAATGTCGTGAAACATGACTTTTCGTGGTGCTTCCAAAACTCCATCGAAGCTTTATAGTAAAGTCGCCACTACTTTACTAAAGCATGACTGGACTTGACTGACACAGACTGGACTTGACTAAGACTGGACTTTGACTATAACTAGCTACGAGGACACTTATTTAACTTTTGTAACTTGAACATATATAAATACTTGACACTGGCAAATGCTAAAACGCGACGCCAAAACCAAAGGAAAAAAAAAAAAAAAACATTTCTTTCACAAATCGCCGATTTGTGAACAAATGTTTTGTTTTTACAAATATCGCATTTTACAGTGCGGCTGCGGCATTAATTTTGATTTTGGTCTCGGTTTTCTTTAAGTTGGCTTAGTTTGCTTTATTTAGTCGTACCTTTCTTCTGTGGTTTTAATATTCTTATGAGTGTTTTAATCGTAAATTCACGCATAGGCGAACTATTGTGGAACAGTGGAAGTTACCTACAGTAAAGCAGCATATTCAGTTTGTTGATTTGATTTGCTAGGGCGATTTGCTTACAGATTGCAAAATCTTTGTTTTGCACCGAAAATATGAAAGGTAATAAATACATTGTTAACCTTTGACATAAAATTTACTAAATACTAGCTACTAGCTACACTAAGCGGTTTCGCATGAGTTTTTCGGAATAAAAGCAGCCTATGTGTCAATACAGGATTTTAGATAATTCCATATTTCATTTTAAGTCAGACTAACATTACAAACATTACAGACCAAAGAAGTTACAAACATCTATCGTCTTTATAATATTAGTGTGATAATACTATGGTACCGATTGCTGTTTTGTGTCACACTTTTTACCTAATTCGTTTTTAGAGAACGACTAGTCCATCTGTGTCTAATTGTAAATGATAACAATAAAAGAGTCACATTAATGATGTTGCATTCTTAGTGCATCTGCACCTAGCATTAGGCAAGATAACCATTAAATGCAAGCCTATTTGTTGATTTAAAAAATTGTGTTATACCTACTACTTATGATATGAAATGAGATTGTTCGAAACAAGACAATTTTTTTTCAGACAAGTAAATACACTCACTCTTAAAAGTATATCTATGGTTTTTTTAAACTTTGCTTGGAAATGTTAATAATTTAGAATACAGATATGCCTTTCTCATTTATTTTACATAGTGACAGATATCTACTTGGTGGTAGAACTCCTTAGCAGGAGGTTGTCTAGGTAGGTAACACCACAGTACCAGTTATTCTGCCGCTAAGCAGTAGTGTGTAAACATTACTGTATTCCGGTTCGAAGGGTACTGCAGCTAGTGAAATTACTGGGCTGTTAAGACTAACCATCGAAAGTCTCAAAGTAATGAGCACCAAAGCAGTGATGCCCTGGACTTTGTTTTGTTACTGAAAGTTCTGTGTATCACTGCAATGGTCATGGATAGGCGTTATCTCTTACCAACAAAAGAGTGTCTTGTTCGTCTCATTACTTCTTACATCAAAAAAAAAAATCATTAGCTATATTATCATTTAATGGTTTTACTGTGCAGGCGTCACATCCATTGTGTTGCAGGAATGGGAACCTAAATCTAAAATACAATATTCATTAAGAAAATATTAATGAATACATGTTCTGACTCTTCCTTTTTCTACTCTTTTCTTTCATCTAAATCTTATACTTGCTATATACATACATGTATTCTAATGTTTGACAGTGGGTATTCTATGATGATACACTATGTTGGTAGATTTCACACATTTTCAATTTCTTTTAAGACCTCTTAGACCATGTAGGTTTCAATGTTTTCCTTAACCATTTGAGTCATAGTATAATTTGAAGTAATTACATGACTATGTTAATCTTATGGTAAACATCAAATTCTTAATTTTTAGATTCAACAAACACAGCTGATATTACAATGTATATAAAATCTGAAATTAAGGATACAAATGATGAGAAAAATGATGGAAATCAAGCAAGTAATGATAAAAATTTGGAGCCAAGTATGGAAGATGTAAGTGTGCCTAACAATATTTCTGTAAAAGAAGAATTCCCAAAACCAATAGTAAAGTCTGAAATTGACAGTGAGGATACAATAGATGAGAAGAAGGTATTCAAACAAGAGAACAATTCAGAGAATCAAGATTTTAAATCAGGTATGTAATGTATTTTGAGCTTATTCCTAAAATTTTAATTTAAATAAATAATTTTGCTTTTTAAAGCAAAATTATTTATTTAAATTAAACAACTTGTTTTTTCAACTTGTTTCGTTTGTTTACAACTTAAACATCATAATTAATTTTAATAGTTAGAGTGACGATGTATGTATGCCAGCTAGCAGTGGCTGGAAGCGAAAAGCTAAAGCCAATAGTGGATTATGGCTGTAGTATAGACGTATTATGATGATATTAATCGTGCTAAAGGATTCCACTTCCATAGATGATGTCGACAAGGACCCAGTAGATGGTAGCGATTCGGTGAAAAACAAAATAGAGATTGTAGATCCACTCACAGACCCGTGTGAGGTAAAACACGAAACAATTGTCCAAGAAGAAAAAAGTGGAAGTAGTAAAAATATTAATAAATTATACAAGCGAAAACGTCCGAAGAATAGGCCAAGACCATCGAAAAGAGCCAGAATAACTGCTAAACAGGTGGCAGACACTATGGTACTTACAAAAGATGTGGAAGCAGAAAATGTCACTTCAAATGAAACTTCTAGCAATGACATGGAATACTGTTTAACGGTGACAAATCTACCAAATAGTTGGAGCTTTATGGATATTAAGAATTACATTGATATGCAGGTATTGTCTTATTAATTGTCTTATTACTTTGACATCTATATATATAAAAGCAAGTCGTGTTAGTTACACTATTTATAACTCAAGAACGGCTGAACAGATTTGGCTGAAAATTGGTAGTGAGGCTAAAATAAATGGCCAATAAAGAATCCTTAAAATATTTCCTCTTTTTATTTACCTGCATTAATTATCCAAATAAAAAAATTATCTTGATAAAATTAAAAGTCTGCCCATTTATAACCTCTAAGGTGGAACAAAGTTCGCCGGGTCAGCTAGTTAATTATAAATATGACATGTCATAATTAGAATAATAACATATGGACGATACACGTACAGTCTCGGCAGAAGACTAAATTTAATAAGTAGTGGACTGTATGAGGTGCATCCAGGAACAGGTGGGAAACGGATAGACTATCCCCGCAAGCTATCGAAGGCATTCAGAAAAACTCCACCAACCTTCAATCCACGACCGCCAATACGGCTTCAGCTTTCGTCGTGGGCTTCGTACAATTCTAGCACGGCTAGAATTGCTGGTGGGTCCAAAATGGTGTTCGGCAACTGAACGGCACAATGTCACGGACACTGGTTTTGTTGGTTTATGGATGAATATGTTATGCGCGCGCGCCGTGACCAAGGAACGTAACGTACGTCCGATCTCGACCGCATCGACAAAGCTTCTCTTGATCGACGGTTGCAAATATAAAAATAAACGGAGTAATTTCCGTCTACCCTCTTTTGCTTGCTGGGATCGAACAACATATATTTTTAGATGTTTTTGAGACAATTAAGATGCTCTCCTGATGGTAAGAGATAATGTCTGTCCATGAACATTGCAGCGATACACACTTGGTGTAGCAAAACAAACTCTAAAGCATAACTGCTTTGGGGCTCGTTTACTTTAAGACTTTAGATGGCTAGTTTCAATAGTTCTGTAATTCCGCTAGCAGCAGGACCCTTCAAACTGGAACACAGTAATTTTTACACATTACTGCTTGGCAGAAGGATTGCAGTAGTGGTACCTACCTAGATGACTTCTTGCTTAGAAGATCTACCACCAAGTGTTATAGTGTATTTGTTCCTAACTGAATAAATATAAATGTGACTTGATATAAATAACAGCATACTGTACCTAACATAGATTTTTTTCTAGTGATATTTTTGTCTACTTTTTGTAAAAATTTCTACCTTGTAGTTGTTGCATATATAGGTATGTGTATATAGATACTGTATTTAGGTACCTTATTATTATTTGTTGGTCAATTTATAAGTTAATGGAATTTCTGGACATTATTGGTGTAAAAGATGTCTGCACTTTTATGAAAAATCCCCCGCTGGTATGTTAAAAATAATTTTTGAAATAAGACCTCTATATTCGGGACAAACAGTAAGATATGAGTTGAATTCATGTAAAGCTGAATAGATTTGTTTATTAGTGTGTAAAACTTGCCACTGCAATCTCAAATAACATAAGGAAATGTTACTTTTCAGTGTGGTCCAGTAGACGAAATTGAGATGCTTAAGCATGATAAAACTGGTAATGGAGCTATACGGTTATCATACCACACCAAAGATGAATGTGATCAGGCTATGAAGAAACTTGACGGCAAAGAAATTGAGGGAACCAAACTTACTGTTTCTATGAGTGGTACGAATAAGATTTGTATTAAGCATGTAGGGTTGTAGACTTAGGGTGTAATAAGCCGACTGTGTATCATTGTACTTGTTATAAACAACTTCTAATATGGTTACAAAGGTAAGAAATCGTCAGCTACTCCATAAATTTGGTGATTGGGCAATATATTTTTAATATGCCTTTTTTTAGCTTATTACACTACCAAGTTTATAACCCTTAAGTTTGCTCACATAAAAAAACAAAATCATCGCCATTGTCCAACTGATTTTGGTCTTCACTGTAATCTTAAAAAATGTTATAATATTCTATAAAATAATTAAGTTAATCTTTGAATATTTTATGCTTATTTGAATCTTTGTATGAGTGTTCAAGTTATATTTCCGCATATACGTTTTGGTTAAAACAGCCATAAGGATTTAATTAAAAATTTATCTAACTTGACGAGAATTTGTTAAATATCTATCTGAAATATTGCTTAATATCTAAAACTAAAATCCGACAGGATGTTAAAATCTAATTAAATTAACCACAAGTCTTTATATCCCCTTATCGCTGCAGACACCATTTGCCGCCACCAGTTTCGCTTCTACACGAAGCATCCTCAAGACGTGATGACTCTCTGAGCCCTAAAAAAAACCAAGCTTCACTTGGTAAAAACCAAGCTTCACGGCCAAGCTTCATGGCCAAGCTTGGAAATATACCTTGAACACTCAAAATGTACTTCCGCAAAGTAACGCCTGGATCAATCCATATATCTTTTTCAGTTGAAATTTTGTCGGATAGTGAAAATGCAGTTGAGACCCCTTCCACTCCAGGTCCTGGTACTTCTAATGCGCAAGAAGACACAGCATTAAGGTATGATATTGGCATTGACAGTAAAGCTGATTACTCTATGTACTGACCATTTTGAACTTGGCACTGTCCATGTGTGAGCAGCTCGGGCCGATTACCGACAGTGTTTGAAATACAATTTCGCATATTTTATAGATGGAGATTCATTCAACTTCATTCTGGATGTTTCCTTATACTGGCTTGGATCAGTGAGTTGTATTTGTTTGCAAACTTAACTAAATGATGTCTTATAGGGTATTTTGGGCCCATCGCTCGATGTGAAATTTAGCGTACAAACTGCGAGGCAGGATCATAATCATAATCAATTTATTGGTAATATGATATTACAAGTCAGTCAGGTATATAATAATTAATGATAATAGTAACAATTACAGTAACAGTGAAAAACAATGTTAAAATTACAATAAATTACAAAATTAATATACCTAATTGCAAATGTAATGTCATTAATAAAAAAAAAAGACGTGTGGCACTCGGGGGCTGCCGCGGTAAAGCTATTGCATAGTATTACAACCAATGCCACCTAGAGGCGAGTTGCTGAACTAAAGAGACAAGCGTGATATTTCAAAAAAGTCATTAAAAGTTCTGCTATTCATCGATAGATGGCAAAACTAAAAAGTATCACCGCTGTGCCGGTGGGAGTAGGGGGTGTTAGGTTATTTTCGTTTCGGAATTTCTGGATTCGGTCTCCACGCTCAAGGCCTGCGATAGAAGCTATGCAATAGCTTAAAAAAATTACCATGATACATGTCAAGTGAATAATAGTAAAAATAAATTATATAAAAATATGCCAATCAAAAAATAAATGTCAAAAATAATAATAATAAAAAAATATTACAACCGATCAATTCTGCTCGTTTTACCTTGGATTCATAATTAGCTGTCGCGCCGCGCTCTCCTTGCCCAGATTTTGCAGTAGACGTTTGGCTTTAAAACCTTTTAACGTGTTTATTGGGTGAACCAAAAATAAAAAAAAAACAGAAAATACTGTGTTTTTTAATGGGGGGTTTGACCACATGTCACATGATGTTAAGTGACGGTGTGGTCGAAGACAGTAATCATATAAACATCTAGCCTGAAAAGAGAACTGACCCTGAATGAGGCTGCCTGAACACACTGTTAGGTGCTTAGCAGCTGATTTTTAACTTGAGAGTTACTCGGAACGTTAGTACCAAGCTGTTCTCAGACATTTATTATTTAACACAAACCATCAAGCATTGCTACTCTAGAATTAAGGCTAGCCATCCAGAGTACACAAACTTTTGTTAAACATTTTTTTTTAACAGATGTGGTTATTGGCTTAGAAACTGTGGCGCAATGCTAGTAAAATATGTACCTATATAGGATTCTATTCAACATCATTATTGCTATGTTATTTCCAGTAAACCTTGGAGACCAGACTTAGACATGTGGGAAATAGATCCAAAAGGCACATACGGACTAAAAGAATCTTTCTTAAAAACATTAAGCATCGCTCCACCACTCGATAAATGGGTGCATGTATCAAATGTAAGTACAGACATACTTTTCTACTCTATTATCTTTAATTTTAAATAAGTTAGGTAAATAAAAAGACAAATATAAGTTTAGTAGTGCAGTAGTGGGATTTTTTTTGTATTGATATTGAGTTAAATTTTTTGTTACAGTTCAGATGCGACAAAACCGACCTACGCGACGTCTTAGAAATGGCTGGTAATGTGGTAATGTGTTCAGTGTTCAACACGCCCTTGAAATATGCCACCGTCATGTACAGCCATCCGCTGGAAGCTGTTCAGGTTTGTAATGTCTCATGCAGCAAAAGATTAATTAGAAAATTTTGAAATTTTTGTTTTCTATAAATTTACTTCTAAATAATTTACTTCTAAACTATATAAGTACCAATTGTGCATTTTTTTGAAAATTCCAGGCAGTATCAATGCTTAACGACCAGAATTTTTATGGGCAGCGTCTTAAAGTGGTTATGGAGCGAAGTCCAGTTAACACGGTACTGTTAGCAAAAGGCCTGACAGAAGTCGGTATAGGATTGGGCGCTAACGGGAAACCTCTTAGAAATATAACGAAACACTATCAAAGATACGTTACCAATCAGAGCGCTTCTCTAAACCTTAATGCTTTCGTAAACGTAACAACGAATGGAAATTTAGTTGTTGATGAAGAATTTCAAGTGAAAAAAGTCGAGGATTTCAGTTATGTTGTACCAAAAAGTGACAAGACAGCTAATACAGAGACAGAAGGCAAATCGCACGTGGACTCGCCTAAAAAAAGTCCTGAACCTATAATTGAGTCTAACTCTAATGCACCTAAATTTAATGCCACTAAGGTGCAAACTCCAGCTAGATCCCCAATGAGACAACAAGGGCCTTCGAACTTCCAGCCAAGGAATGGCCCAAACTTTGGCCCATTTGGTTCAAGACCGGGGCCTGTATGGTCCACTGGACCGGATCCTCCAATGCAAAGGCCGTTTGGACCTAGACCGGGACCGAGGTAATTGTCCAAGCTGTCCGAGTCTGTGTTCTCGCATAGATCAATCTAGAACATCGATACAAAGTTGCTAAATTATTGGTTTTTCTGTCGAATACATTTTAGAGATTGCTTGCCCTAATTCCACCCTGCCCATTATACAATCGGACCCCCAGGAACTCAGCGGTTCGATCGATACGATCCGTTTCTCCTAGGCAGGCGTGCTCCATCGTAGACCGCATCTCCGTTTAACATCAGGCGAGATGATGACGGTCAAACGCAAGCTACCAATAAGCTTACGTATAAAACAAATCACTTGGTTGTGTATGTTGGTAACGAAAGTGTACTATGGAAAATGGTGTGGTTTTGACATAGGTATTTTGTGTTTCACTTAATCTGGATTATACACGTTTAATAATATCGGATACTCTGACTATAGTTTTGGCCATATACACTATAATTCCGGCTACCGAATGTGGCCGAAACCATAGTCAAATTAATAATAACCCACTTACACAATTATTTATCTATCTCTTCTCTCACATAGTAGCATATTATAAGCAATTTATTGCCTAGCAGCGAAACGTCGTAAGCGTCGTAAGAGCTTTGTCTTGGACCTCACATCGTTCACCGTTTCCACACGCTGCACCTACCCACATTATCACGCTCGACAACACTTTGTTTTTTTTTATTTAAAATAGTTTCGCGTTTGACCACACTCTGCCTGATGTTAAACAGTGGTGTGGTCTAAGATGGAGCACGCTTACCTAGAAGAAACCTATTTAGTCTACATTTGAAGACGTCAACATTGTACCTAACAGGGGACACAGACTCCGACAGAGAGTTCCACAACCTCGCTGTGCGAATGAAAAATGTGGAATCAAAACGCTTTGTGCGTACATGGGGAACATCCACCATGTACGGATGACGTTTTGGTCGCGTTTGTCTGGCGGTCCGGTAAAAGAAAGGTGCAGGGGGAACCAGATTGTGCAGTTCAAGTGCACACTCTCCGAAAAACACATTGAAACAAAACACAAAACACACACACTCTCTCTTTTTTTTTTTTTTTTTTTTTATAGTAGATAGGCTTGCGTTTGACCGCCATCCCGCCTGATGTTAAACGAAGATGCAGCCTACGGTGGAGCACGCTTGCCTAGAAGAAACCGATTCACTCGCGACTTGAAGGTACCCAGACTATATTCATTGGGGAACACCCACTCGGGCAGCTGATTCCAATGTCTAGCGGTACGCATGAAAAAGGTGGAATCAAACCGCTTCTCTTACACTTAAACACATTTTTTGTTATTTCGCTCACATCTTGTATATTCCAAATTAGGACGGAAGCCGGAGGTTGAATCGTAGCAGCTGTAACACAGGGTTACCTAGTACAGCTGCCAACGAAAATCTAAACTGATAATACTTATAGGCAGCCCGTACACGTAGCGCGCGATCCGCGATCCGCGATCAATGATCGCGATCCAGACTGATCGTGTACGAAGCGGATTGACGGACTGATGCTCCGGATCGCATAATATCTAGAAATTTTGAAATCATGATCGCGGATCGCGGATCGCGGATCGTGATCATGATTGAACGTGTAAGGCGGCCCATACAATTATGATATTGATATTATTCAAACTCATTAGCTTATGTACAGCTTAGTGTTTATATTGTACATTATTTATTATACCTATACCTATCTGATACAAATATAGTAATATATATGTATGTATGTATGTATAGTCGGAGTATCCGATATAATTAAACGTGAGTCCCATAAGCAAACCCAAAAAATTGTGATTAAGAATTCTGACTTTAAATAAACATCACGCACATCTCAATTAATGAACAACTATTATTGTTCAGTGGTTTATTATGATTATTTTAGACCGGGCTGGAACGGGCCAGGATCAATGGGGCCCATGAGCGGCCCAATGCCGGGACCTAGACCAATGGGGCCTATGCAAGGACCTATGCATAGACATATGCAAAGACCTATGCAGGGAGCCATGCAAAGACCGATGCAGGGTACCATGCAAGGACCTATGCAGGGAACTATGCAAGGACCTATGCAAGGATCGATGCAGGGAACCATGCAAGGATCTATGCAGGGAACCATGCAAGGTCCGATGCAGGGACCGATGCAGGGAGCCATGCAAGGATCTATGCAGGGAACCATGCAAGGATCAATGCAGGGAACCATGCATGGATCAATGCAGGGAATCATGCAAGGACAGATGCAGGGAGCCATGCAAGGACCTATGCAGGGAGCCACACAGGGATCTATGAATGGATCCATGCAAGGACCCATGCAAATGACTGGACTCATGCAAGTCTCTGGGTACAATCCAAATCAACCAGTGCAGTTGCGCTTGAGTAATGTAAGTGTTTCATTCTATGTATTTGTTTTGGGTTAGCCCAGTACAAAAAAAAAATGAAAAATGTATGCGTAGCAATAATGAGACTCTGGCTGGCTTCGATAATAGAGAAGCAAATGCAGGTCGCGACAATTGATAGAACCGACCTAGTTATGTTCGATATTCTCCAAACGCGTGACATTTTTAGCCATATTTTTGTTACAGCAATTATTTAAAAAAAATGTAAAAGTCATAGAGTCGAACGAGACGATCTCCTGATAGTAAGAGATAACGCATGCACATGACCATTGCAGTGATACACAGAACTTTGAGGTATAAAACGAAATCCAGGGCATCGATGCTTTGGCGCTCATTACTTTGAGACTTTTGATGATTAACAACCATTTTGATTTCGCTAGCTGCAGTACCCTTCAAACCGGTTACGTTGAAACTACTACAAATTAATAATTTTGTTTTTTTGTTTGCCAGCTGCCACCGTCAACCACATTCGCTTTGTTGTGTGAAAAGATGGCGGCTTGCGGGCAGGTGGTGTCCATCCAGCTCGCGACTCCTGGCTCTGCTGTCGTCACGTTCGCAAATAGAATTCAAGCTGATCAGTGCTTCCGTATCCTTTACAAATACAAGGTTATAAGCTTGGGGTGTACCTAACCGAATGGGGGTCATTGTACTCATATATATGTATATAATTAAATAATTAATTGTGAGTAATCCCGCATAAGTGAAAAAAAACACAGTACCCTACTTATCTGCAGTACCAGTTATTCTGCCGCTAAGCAGTAGTGTGTAAACATTACTGTGTTCTGGTTTGAAGGGTACTGCAGCTAGCGAAATTACTGGGCTGTTGAGACTAACCATCGAAAGTCTCAAAGTAATGAGCGCCAAAGTAGCGATGCCCTGGACTTTGTTTTGTTACTCAAAGTTCTGTGTGTCGCTGCAATGGTTACGGACAGGCGTTATCTCTTACCGTCAGGAGAGCGTCTCGTTCGTCTCATTACTTTTGACATAAAAAAATATTATCTGATCATTTTTTACTTAATTTTAGCAGTGTTAAAAAGAAAAGTACGTATGCTTCAAAATGCCCTTGGACTTGACTGTGTCTTGCTTCGTTTGACTTTGATTATGACTTATTTGACTCGTTTTAATTTTTGTGAGTTTCTTTAACCGACATTATCACAGAGTCTTATCACAATGCTTGCGTCGAGGGATGTGTTATTCAGGTGAAATACACGTAGAATGCAAATGTCGGTAAGTTAAACAAGTAAGAGGTGAGTAATGATCAACTCACAAAATGATTCCGCATATCATATTCACATCTCGCTCGCACACTAATGCTGAACGAGCGAGAGGCATATACATACATAGTTATTTTCAATGCCATTAACTATTCTAACTTAACGTCACATCTATTGTCTCGCTTGTATGGCTGTAGTGTGTAAGCGAGAGGCAAATACATGCCATGGTTCTTAAAACTCCCATCACTTATCTATTTATATATTTATGTTTATTATCACCTTTATATTAAATAAATCGAAATATGTTTATCGATTGCGGTTTAAATATCATTGGAAGAAAGAGACAAAACACGGTTATCGTGTTTATTCTAACACTAAGATAAGTGAGTATCTGCTAATATGCTTGGTTAAGGCCTTATACTCCGATGTTTCGAGCATGTTTGACTGCAGCCGGTGATCAGTCTAATACAGTGGTAAATAGAGTCTCATTTGGCAGAGCAAATACAAGGCGCTTACTTGTAAATAATTAAACACAATTTATTATAAAGAGATTTGTCTAAAAAAAATGTGTTTATTTATTTTACTTATTTATTCGCATACTTTCATAATGGAGTCTCAGGTTGCAAAACATGTGTTTTCATTGTGTAATCTTTGATCTAAATTTCAGTTAAGTCCATTATGTTTCTGACAGCCCTATTGGTTCATTGGTAGTACATATATCTTGCTTTAGGTCGTGGATTTGATTTCCATCCAGGACAAACATAAACACATGTTTGTTCTGTGTCTGGGTGTTCTGTATGTATTATAAGTATGTACTTACAACAAAAAAAAAATTTAAGTATTATATCAGCTATCTGACTTTCATAGTAGGTACAGGCTTTGCTTAGTTTGGTGTCAGATGTCACTGTGTAATGCCCTACGATATATACATTTTTATTTTTAGATGATCAACTTATTTTACTCAAAAGATAAATTATATAAACGCTATCTAAAAGTCGGAGAATATCGCGTTAACTCGAGTTTTTAACGAAAGTATTAAAACTCGATTCTATCATGAAGAAATTTTTAACATTTTCTTAAAACCAGACTTTCCTTAGACTTAGTAAGAAATAATGATCTTTCTTGTAATGTTTATTATTTACTTTTAAGTATCTCAAGAGACTTGTGTGATTTATTATTTTAAAGAGGCTCTATAGAGCGTTTTTGTAGGTGTATAAAAAAAGGTTTTAGTGCCAATCAGGAAAAATAAACATTTTTTTCATTATTCAACAAAGCCTTACATTCAGTTACAAAAGAAATTTATCTATCTTGTATCATTAGTTATTATTAGCAGGTTAAAATTTATATTAAAATTTCTAGGTAGGTATGTATCACACTTTGTTTTACCTAACATTTTATTTAAACAATCTGGCATCAAAAATGTATTAAATTATGTCCATATTACAAACATTGTAATAATTAAGCGATGTTTTCATATTAATATTTATTAATATAAGTAAGTTATTTAAACATAATTTAGAATTTATAAAAGGCAGGTAAAAAATAGGTTTAAAAGTATTCAATACATTTTCCTTTGTCCTGTATAACTAGGATTGTTTTAGTATTCATGTTAGATATTTTAAGTTATAATATTATTAATTTTCATAGTTGATAGATTAGATTTAAAAGAAACTCATTGTTCTAGAATAGTGGTTCCCAAAATCGCGACCCATACTTTGGAAATTGCTGGACTAGAATTTTTGATTATGTCCATAAATTGAGTTTGAAGTAAAATAATTATGTTTTAAATTCATTGATCTAAGTTTAAGTTAGGTAGGCAAAGTTACGTTAAAGTTTTGCTTTAATGTAACTTTAGTTATGTTGTAGGTTATACAATTTTAATCTATTAATTATTACATATTTAAATACTATTTTATGCCGACTAATTAAGGAATTAGTTTCTTGTATTGCAGTACCAGATAGTCTACCGCCAAGCAGTAGTGTGTTAACATTACTGTGTTCCGGATTAAAGGGTGCTGCAGCTAGCGAAATTGGTTAGTTGAGACTTACCATTAAAAGTCAAAGTAATGATCACCAAAGCAGCGATGCTCTGGACATTGTTTTGTTACTCAAAGTTCTGTGTATCGCTGCAATGGTCATGGACATGCGTTATCTCTGACCACTAGGAAAGCGTCTCGTTCGACTCATTACTAACATATAAAAGATACCGACATTCTAAGTTTAAAGTTTGATCCATTAATTAAAGCACATAATTATGTGAATTAGTTTTAAGTAATATTAAGTTGATATTTTAACAAAATCAGTAACAATTACTATTTTAGTAGGGTTCATTTCCACTATACTACAGGGAGAGTAGGTAGGAGTTGCCAAATAAATCTTTCTTAAAAATATATGACTGTTTCATTTTTCCTTGAATTTAGATAATGTAACTTTGCAGGCAGGTAGGTTTGGGGGGATAGAAGAAATTGAACAATCTATACATCTATTACTAATGAGTTTAAAATGCTTATCCCACTAAGTAGGTATACCTAAATGCAAAAGTTTGTATGTTTGTTATCTCTACCGGATTTGGGTGAAATTGAGAATGTAGAAATTAGTAACGTCTAGAAGTAGGTGTGTCTTTAAACGTCTTGAATTTATGATAATCTAGCAGCGCTCCTTGGTGTTACATGTCAAATTTTTTCGGGATAAAAAGAAGCATATGTGTTAATCCAGGTCGTCAGCCACATCCGAACCAAATTTCATCAAAATCAAGATTTTTTGCGTGAATCAGTATACATCCATAAATATAAACTTGCACGTTTATTTTATTAGTAGGATAAACATCATTCAGTAGGCGCACTATTAATTAATATTCTACGCACAAAGCTCACATAGTTATATTATGGCTTCATAGCATATGTTCCATTGTGTTTCCAATCGACCAGACCCAATAATCGCTAGCGACAATGCAGTTAACCGACTTGAAAGCCTTAAACCAACAATAACAGATATAATAGAGGCGAAATCGTGGTCAGTCGTGTCCTATGCAGTATCAGTGACAAATCACTTGTTGTGTATCGCGTCCGTATGTATGTGTGTATCGTTAGCCGATTTAATAACTCGTCAGTTGACTTGTAAAACTACCTCCGAGGGCCCTCTAAGGGCAGGAAATGGAGAGGTGCTGATCAAAGACGTCTTACGGTATTCATTTCTGCGGTAGCTTCTAGGCTTCAAGGTTGTGATCGAGATGAGTGAAAGAATATACTTCTTAATAATATTAATTTATGGGTTAGTTTTGTCTTCTCTAGTAGTTGTGGTTTGTTATTTACAATTCAAGAACTAGTAAAAATGTTTCTAATTATTTATTTATTTGTATATATCTATCATATAAAACATCTTACTCGCAAGAGCTAAGTTTTTACCCTTTTCATAGTTCGAAAACATATTTACATAAAGCTATAAATATGAAGTATCTATCTGATTCTTATACAATAAAGAAAATTGTCACGACGTGCAGTCTGTGTTGACTGTAACACTGCTGTGGCATTGCTTTGGAAATATTTAATTGAAATTAGGGACTTCCTGAACTGGTAAGGTGAATTACCTAACGATTTTTTTAAATAAGGTTTGCGTTTGACCACTGATGCAGTCTAAGATTCAGCACACTTACCTGGAAGAAACTTCTTTACTTTGGTTTTGAATACACTTAAATTGTACTTCACAAAAAATGCCGATGCTGAGAGTTCCACATCTTCACCGTATGTATAAAAATGTGGAATAGAAACGTTTAGTACGTAGGTACGTGGGGAATGGTCACCATGTCTTGGTTAATGTCTACATATAGGGTAAACGCAAAGCTGACATAAGTTTGTCAACTAAAAAACATTATTATTTCTCCTCTATTTTTGTTTCCTCTTTGCTCCTTTCGCAATTAGTTCAGGTGTTTATTCGAAATGTCTATCACTGGGTCAATTTAGCTGCAATTAAACTGTTTGTGCTGAGCTATGGTGATGGATTGAGGTATTCGACAGCTGTGTTAATACAATTGCGGGGATCGATGTTGGAGAAATGTTCTATGGTATCTCTTTGTATGGTCCTGTGAGTTGTGGAAGTAAATATATAGATATGAATTTAACCACCACACTCCTTGAGGATGAGGTTTGAAACATCTAGTATTAATGCGGTGTGCGTATTGTGAATGTTAGTGAATTGTACGTAGTCGATACTCGATAAAAAATCGGTAAAAAATCAATTTCCATTTCCTTCCGCCAGAGATGACAGCGCCAAACATACTCGTAAGTAGGTTCCTAGGTACATTTATCGTTTACGGAGTAATCTCGCAAAAATTTAAAACTACTACGTAGTTACTAAAAGTTTCTGTACACGTCTATCTTTATACAACTCCATGGTAATTTTATTTGTATATGTAAATATTTCGTTTTATTTAAATACATTATTATGATTATTTTTATGTTTTTCTTATTAGTGTTACATATCCGGTCTGTGTTTTATGTTTTCTTTCGTGTTTTTCTTTTCTTGGTTACCTGGAAAAGGTCGCTGTTAGCGATAAGGCCGCCACTTGTGGCACTAGTCTGTACTTTTTTCTTCTTATGGTGTGCACAATAAAGAGTTAAATAAATAAATATCGTAGGACATTACACACAGCGCCATCTGACCCCAAACTAAGCAGAGCTTGTGCTATGGAAGACAGATAACTGATAGAATACTTAAATACTTTTTTTTTGTTGTAAATACATACTTATAATACATACAGTACACCCAGACACAGAACAAACATCGATGTTAGTCACACAAATGTTAGTCAAATCAATGTTAGTTATATCTATCTATCTATCTATCTAATCTTACTTCGACTAACAGTTAAAGCAAGCCTCATACATAGAATCTACCTTTAGGGGGTTACATCAATTTATCATAGGAGTCTACCTCTACCCTCTATTTTGGAATCATGTAAGGCAAGTGTGGATATAAGACCTCATAACATTAATATGACGCTAACCACTAAGTTATCATCGCTTCAGAACGAGTGTTGAGAACATCTTCGTAGTCTTCGTTAACCATCTAACAAATGTACCTCTTTTATACCATGAATTTCAGCTCTTAAAGTATTAAAAAGCCAACTGAAGAAACTTTTTTCATATGCCGGAAGCGAAATGGCTTCCGCCCTGAACGTAATTCTATGGCTTTATTCTAACTTGCTTTTAATAGTTCTGCTCAGTGGGGTAGCCATTCTTTCCGTTTTCCTCGGAGACTAAAAACAGGTTTAGGTACTTCCCTAATTAATTTACATACTAGAAATGAGTAAAGTGCATTTCGGTTAAGTATCAAAAACAATGTCTAATTGATTTAATATACCTAATAGATTCTCTAAATATTTGTATCTTTTTTTTTTATTTGACATGTTAAGTTAGTCAATGTATGTGACATGTGTAGTATGCCTTATAGCTAATAATGATCGCTTCCAGGCAACCTTAAGGTACTCCCCATAAAGTGTGTTATTCTATCCTGGTCAGTATGGTACATTATCTCGCCATTACCTACTTGTATCATGGGAACAGTAGCGAAGACTGGCGGCTGAATTCCAACCAGGGATTATTCGACTTGCGCCAGTAGTCGCGCGAGCACTGGTTCAAGTATTTCCATAATCTGCCATTACTGGGGTATTGTGTAACGACTTCGGGGTAACCTGGGAGTAAATCTCGTTTGAGGTATTAATCGGTATTTCGGAAATCTGCTCATTGATGGTGAATGGGAAGTAATGTCTAACGAATTATTGTTTGGAAATTATTAACGTTATTGGGTTCTGTACTGTGGAAGTCTTAGTAATATTATTTAGTAACTGGCTATACTCTGCGGTTTCGTTTGTGGATTATTTTTTTCCCACTCCATTACAAAAATAGCGTCGTTTAATTTTATAGAATAGTCCAACCTTCGGCTTTTCAGGTCCAGCCATTGCCAGATGCCGTACGTATATCGTCACTCTATCGAGTCTCAGAGCGTCCTAAACTACGTTTGTTAATTCGCTGTTGTGACTTTAGGACACGTCTACCCCAGCAGCGATGCGTCCAAATGCTCTGATTTGACAAGTTATTTTTTATTTACGCTTCCTAATTCCTAATTTTTTTATAGCATAAGATTAAATTAGGTGAATGTTTGTTGGGAGGTAAATAGGTAGAAGACCAAGATGCGAGTGGAGCGTACAATTTTCAATTGTAGTAGGTATTTGTAAGTAGGTACTTAGTTAATTTCAAAGCTCTGTTGTACAAATTAACAATTATTTTCACTGCTCTTTGCCCGACTGGCTTAATTAGGTACATAACCCGGGAGGTATCTATCTAACTTTTTAATTATTGTAACCACAGTCGCTATGAAGCCACCGACCGACGGGAATATTCAACGAAGTTTCTTTTATCCTTTTAATATTTTTCTAGGTAGCACTTTGCAGTAGATAGTAACTAGAAAACTTTGCATTCAAAATTAAAATTTAAAAAAATATTGACTAAAAAAAAAATATTTTATCTGTGGGACTGGCTGGCTAGCTCTCGAAACTGCTACGGGCGCCATGGAACTCTGCTATAATACCAAGAAATACAAAACATAAAAATAAATAAATAAATATCATAGGACATTACACACAGCGCCATCTGACCCCAAACTAAGCAGAGCTTGTGTGATGGAAGTCAGATAACTGATAGAATACATAAATACTTTTTTTTTTGTAAATACATACTTATAATACATACAGTACACCCAGACACAGAACAAACATCGATGTTAGTCACACAAATGTTAGTCCTGAGTGGGAATCGAACCCACGCCCTTCAGCTCTCGAAGCACACTACCAATGAACCAACAGGGCTGTCTTAAAATATGTTTTTCAATTAATTTAAATATTAAAAAATAATAATAAAGTACTTAGTAGTAGTAGTTACTTGGTGGTAGATCTCCTTAGCGGGAGGTCGTCTAGGTAGGTACCACCGCAGTACCAGATATTCTGCCGCCAAGCAGTAGTGTGTAAACATTTCTGTGTTCCGGTTTGAAGGGTACTGCAGCTAGCGAAATTACTGGGCTGTTGAGACCATCGAAACCATCAAAAGCCATCACCATCGAAAGTCTCAAAGTAATGAGCGCCAAAGCAGCGATGCCCTGGACTTTGTTTTATTACTCAAAGTTCTGTTTATCGCTGCAATGGTCATGGGCAGGCGTTATCTCTTACCGTCAGGAGAGCGTCTCGTTCGTCTCATTATTTTTCACATTAAAAAAAAAAAAAAAAACTTATTTAAAATTAGATTCAGCAATACTGCGGTGCTGCACCTGCTTTGGGCATTCAACTGCTGAGCATAACATGATAATAATAAAGCCAAGCAGTGCTCGTTGACGTCACCATCCTTTATGACTAGAATCTAACGAAGGGCGAGAAAAACAAGCTCGCTATTCACAAGATAACGACATCGACTCTACAATCATTGTCCCGATAGTCATTACGGCGAACGGTTTCGACGAACACTTCAAGAGGCTCTCACCTCAAAAGGCTCTCACTTGGCGGTTTAGTCAAAGGTCAGATCCAAAACGCAGTGGTGTCGCGCTGCCGGTTGGACACTAGTCTACTCGGCTGGCTAGGTTTGGACCTTCGTCTTTTAGTAGGCCTTGTAACCGGTCGGCGCAATTTGAATAGTCACCTTTACTTCACCCTTCAGCTCTTGAAGCAAACATACTACCAATGAACCAACAGGGCTGTTGGGGCACGTGAGAATGTAAGCATCTATTATTTATTTAAAAACAACATTTCTGTATTTTGAGCATGAAACATTTGTCGAAACAGAACATATCAGGTTTTTAATTTTGGTGGCATATCGATATTCTGTAAATCGGTTACACAATCTGGATAGTCAACAAACAATGTGTAATGAATTCTGTTAAAAAAACAAAACAGGGATTTATACTGAAATTGTTTCTGTTTTCAAATGTTATTCGACGTATATTGTGTGCGTTATCCATTAAAAAGCGGAAGCCTTGTGCAAACGAATGCCAACTCGATTAGATTTATTTGTCCGAATGTTTTGGTACCATTGGTTCTTGAGAATTACCACTAGATTTTTGTAATCATTTGAGCTGTACCTTTACCACTTGATCTTAGCACGAGGATTGCGGTTGATTTAATAAATTTAACGTTAGAGTTTTGACGTAAACGTTAAAAAAAATTGTAGTTGCATTGTAATATTTTTAAACCTCGACGCATTGAGAGGGGTCTTATAAGTTTGATGTGTTTGTCTGTAGCATCTTAGCTTCTAAATGAATTGACCGATTTTGATGCGGTTTTATTTGTTTGAACGCTGACGTAATCGAGATGATTCTTAGCTACATTATGAAAATATGTTCAGGCGTTTGATGATCATCAGCTCATTACCTACTTGACAAAAGCTTCTTAGTAGTTTTCACAGATCCGACTGATTTGAAATTTGCCGTAGGTATTGCTACTTCGGCGGTAGGTACCTATGTAATTTCAAGATTTTTATGTAGTTTCTAATAGACAATAGTCTCGAGTTATTAAGTTACTGGTATTAAGAGTTTTAAAATTCTCAATGTATACTACGTACCTACTTGTTGAAAATTTGTTTTACGAGTGTTTGTGTATAAAAATAGTCATATTGTTGATAATGTTAAGTCTGCTATAGTTTCAAGAGACATTCAAATCGGCATAAGCAATTTAATGACAGCCTGTTTAGCGAAATTAAACTAGAAATCTGTGGAGTGCTTCTAAAGCAATGAAATTGACGTTTAAACCAACTTAAAAAAAAAGGAAGGTTCACAATTCGTCACATATTTTTTGGGAGTAGGTACCTACTTATATTGATTAGTCACATCATTTGTGACTCGATTAACATAACAACCAGATAAACAAGGATAACTCAAAAAAGGGCTCCCTCTTTGCGTTGGTTGGTTAGCCCCCGCTAAGTTAAAGCTCTCAAAAACGGCTGAACCGATTTTCATTTAGTTTTATTTTAAGGTAACTTGATTGGTCGAGAATGTTCAAATCTGTTTAAACGTTTGAAGATTATTAACAGCTCTTTTCTAGTAGATGAATGTAGGCCTGATGGAGTCTGTTTGTACCTACTTGTTATTTCAGCAAGTAGTAGGAACATTCGAAACTCGATGACAAATAGCCAGCGAACGAAAACGGATCGCAAAATGAGTTTCCGTTTTGTTGCGGCCCTCATTAATTCTTTTTACCTCGCTTGTTGTGGAAAACTTACCTTGTAAAGACGGAAAAGAAATTTCCTCTCGTAGATTTTTTTTCTCGCTGCATCGAGAACCGTTGGAGATAACCATTGAAATTGTTGCTAACAAAATTTCAAACTCGTCTTTTTGTGATTTTTATGTTACATGTAAAATTTCAAGAGAGTTAGGTTTTATATTACACATATAAGCGATCTGCCAGCGAAATTAATACTATTTACAAATTTATACAAAAAACTTAATCTAAAAGTCGGAAGAGGGATATGTGAGGGATATGTGTGTGTGTGTGTGCTGGCAGCAAACTTTGACCAAAGTAGATACCAGCATTCTGGTCACCTGAAGCCTCCTCTAAGCGATCTGCCTCAGCTTCGACAAGTGACGTGAAGTGGTATAAAGCCTAGCCTTTTTAACCTAAAAAAAATGCAATAGAGCCGTAACATAATATCTACATTTTCTAATCATTTGACGATACTTTTGATTGGTCTGAGATTTAGTAACTAGGCGTGATACTTTTTGCTATCGGCGACAGATTTTTTGGCAAGAAACGTAATACTTTCAAACAAGCTAAAAAGTTTAACTATCACCCGAAAAAGGATAAAATAACAATAATTAAGGGGAAAAACTCACCAGAGCCATAATAACGAATCAATTGACACCTCATTCATCAAATTCATCATATCGTGTAGTTTTGGCGCTACTGTGGAAAACACATAAGACTGCTAGACACATAATCCTAATTCCAAATTTTTTGGCTTTGTCGTACTCGGGTATAAAGCAGCTTTAAACTTTCCCGAAGCGATAATTAACAGACTTATTTGAAAAAAAAGTCTGTTGTAGTTTGTACAGCTAGGTATATAAATAGCTACATCAGTCTAAATCGAGTTTATCAGAGTAATTGAGCCGATCTTGGCGATTGTTAGCAAGTTTGTTTCCGGGTCGTTAGCGAGCCCGATTTCAAACTTCCGAAATATTTAGGGGAGATTTAATCACTTACAAGTCGGAATGTAGGCAAAGCTGTACACGCGAGAGAAGGTGCGTGTAGATTTCGCTTAGTATCGTGCTAACACAGTCCTCGGTATCCCACAGCTAATGAGCGGTGCGGTTATTTATATCATTAAAATATTACGTAAATTTGGCTACGGAAACTGACGTGGTTTTGATACATGTTTATTTTACTTATGCGGGATTACTCGCGTTTAATTATATCGGAAACTCCGACAGTAATTTCTGCCACTTTCGGTGGCCTTCTTCATGGAGACAAAGCTGAGTACAACGCGGACAAATATTTGTGAGACGAGCATAAATGTTTAAGTATTCAATATTCTGTACCTATGTATTAAAAGTATGTATTTTTAAAAATGTACCTATTTTTAAAGGTACTTTTTTTTATAAATACTAATATAATTCCATTATTTTTCTCTCATTTCAGTTTTCTGTTATTATTAGGTATGTATTGTATAGCCTGGCATTGGACCGCTATCCCGCCTGATGTTAAGCGAAGATGCGGTCTACGATGGAGTACGCTTGCCTAAAAGAAACCGATTCACTCGCGACTTGAAGGTACACCTAATTATTGTATTTATCGGGAAACACACTTTGCTTTGCTTTGGCTATGCTTAGTTTGGGACTAAATGGTGCTGTGTGAATTATCCTAGATTTTCTTAGATGTTTTTTTTTATATAAATTATTAATACTAAACGAGATAAAGTAAATAATTTATCAATTTATTTACACAATATCTTTCATTATTCATATTATCTAGTCATTATGTATGCTATTTAATCACGACAAAACCCGACAGAGATCGCTAGTGTTGAATAATTTGGTGGTCTACGTTGGTTATTATTTAGGTAGCTTTTTGTTACAAAAATTAAAGAGAGAGATTGTTTCCAAGCCATACAAAATCGTAACGCTTTATTATTTTTTATACAAAAAATGAACAAAACAAAAGAAAACAAAGTTTATGGTATAATTAAAATCGTTACAATGAGAAACATCTTATTTTACTTTTGACCTTTGTCAGACTTATCACAAAATCAAAATAAATATTTTTGTAACGACATTGAAAATTTAGTTTAGGGAATATCACACCTAAGCGACGAAGTCGTTACAATTTAATTATTAATACGGCCGCATATATCGCGAAATTTTAGCGTAGGTTGGGATACTAGAAATGGGACTTTTGTAATGACTGGTTGTTGTGATTTGATATCCTCATAAAGGTCTTATAAAACAATAAGGTTGTCCACAACTGTAAGGCTTACTTGGTGGTAGCTCTCCTTAGGAGGAAGTCGTCTAGGTAGGTACCATCGCATTACCAGATATTCTGGCACCAAGCAGAAGTCTGTAAACATTACTGTGTTCCGGGTTGAAGGGTACTAGCGAAATTACTGGGTTGTTGAGACTAACCATTTAATGTCTCAAGCGCCAAATCAGCAGTGCCCTCGATTTTGTTTTGCTACTCAAAGTACTGTGTGTCGCTGCAACAATGGTCATGGACAGGCAATATTTCTTACCAACAGGAGAGCGTCTCGTTCGTCTCATTACATTTTACATTTAAAAAAAACTACGGCACATTACTCTAACTTTGTGATTTATTTTCGGAATTTTTAAAAGATGGACTTATAAATGCAACCCATTAGCTATCGCTAAACGGCTGAGATGTAGTTGACGCTCGCTGACGCATGTTCGCGTAGGTATGACCTAAGTCTAAGTTAAGTGTAAAAGGTACAGTCACTAACTGTTTTTGCTACGGCAGTAAACGAAAAGGGTTCGGATAACGACTTAATGAAACTTTTCAACTAACGTCCCTATTTGGGAAATGGGTAGCCCATTACTGATTCAGAGGTCTGTTGCAGATAAAGTATAGAGAAAATAGTGCCCACTATGAATGTTTTGTAAAACTTGTACATAAGTGTGGCTCTTTTGTTTTCTTTTTATAATGTTTGTATATACATGTTATTTTGTACGTGTGCAAAAAATAATTAAATAAAAAAATTGCTATGTAAGTTTATACTATATAATTATTTATTAGGGTTTAAAATAGTACTATTGGACCCTGCACTGGGAGAGACCTGTATCGCATGGCACAAGTTGATGCGCTTACTAAATTATGAAGTGAAACAAAGCACCACGGTAGAATAGGTAACAGAATTGATAAATCTGAAAATTATAAAGAAGTACAGAATAATATTCGTAAACTTAAACTAAAAACAGAATAATATTCACAAAAATATGTGTCGTTATCACGATATGCAGTTTTCTTTATCCCACTGCTAGTAATTCATTTATTTATTTATTTATATCACCAACACTATACACATCACAACACTAATGGCGGCATGGCAATATTATCATCTCAAAATATGTTTAAGAGAAACTTATTTCCTCTATACTGCGCCTTACTGGTCAGTCCTTTTAACTACATTTAACATTGTCTAACTTAATTTCCAAAGTGCAGAGTGCTCAAACAATACTCTAGGAAGTTCGTAGCCGCGATCAAATCTCTTACAAGTTCGTTTCAAGTGCCGTTTAACCACTAGACTACTAGAAAGTATGTCTCAATTTTCACCATCGTTAGTTTGTTGGAAAGATTTAAACTTTGATTACATAAAAAGCTTATTTATTTCTTCACTAATGTTGTAACGAACGAAGCCCCAGAGAACAAAAGTCACCCACATAGCCCAGCGTATTAGTAAGTCGAAATGATAGTGAGCTGGTCATATTTACCGCAGAATCGACGACCGCTGGGGTAGACGAGTTGTAAAGGGAAGACCGTTAATCGGCAAAGGTAGTGTAGGACGCCATGAGACTAGATGGAGTGACGATATATGTAAGACAACTGGCAGGGGGTGGAAGCGAATAACCGAAGATCGGGCTGAGTGGCGTGTCCTGGAAGTGAACTATATCTAGAAGTGGACTATGCTAGGTTGTTGATGATGATGAATGTTATATTGGTGGTACGGTAAAAGCCCGGTGGAAGAAAGCAGGGTTAGTGGTGGAGGGTTAGCCTGAGGGCGTCAGGTTGTGGTAAACTTTAGTTGTGGACAAGAGTTGACACGTGGTCAAAGTCGATAGGAGAATAGGCGAGTGGAGCATATGGCGTAAGGGTACCAAGCACATACCCAAGCCGCCCGCTCAGGCAAAAATATCTTTCAGTCATCCTAAAGGTTTTATGATAATATGGGAATTATATCTTTTGTACTTAAGGCATTTTCAAGAATCTAGTTACAATGAGTCAAAAATGTCATTTTATCACCTTGTTCATAAAAACTTTAATGTTAAAATAACTGAATTTATTGAAATTCCTTAAAGGTTTTCATTTTGTTTTTCACTATAGGACATTTTTAAAATAATTTGGTAAATGTTTTTATATAAAAAATAATTGTTTTTCTGTAGTTTGTAGTCGATTACTATAATCGTTATGTTTTTGCTACTGTGTGCTTGTGCAGCCAGTGGCTTGGTATTCGGTTCACCTCAGGAAAAACCATACTATGATGTCGAACAAGCAGATAAACTGTTCGAGGATTTTATTGCAACTTACAACAAAATTTATTCAAATGAAGAGAAACAAATTAAACTAGGAATATTCACAGAGAGCCTGAAGAGAGTCAACGAAAGAAACACAATTGGCGACACTGTGTTTGACATCAACCATTTATCTGATTTGACTCTAGAGGAACTCAATAATTACTTTGGCTTCATACCATCTACGGTAGATGATAGTGATTGTGATATAGTTACAGATAAAGATGTAACGACGGACAATGCTCCAGCCGCAGTGAACTGGAGTTCAAAAGGAGCAGTGACTGCGATAAAGAATCAAGGGTCTTGTGGGGCTTGCTGGGCTTTTGCATGCATAGCCAATATTGAAGGGCAGTATTTTATAAAGAATAAACAGCTGCAAACTTTCTCTGAGCAGGAGATTCTGGACTGCTCGAAAAATAACCCTTCAGGATGTAACGGAGGAGATATGATTACAGCATTGATAGATTTAAAAGAACTTGGAGGAGTCGAACTAGAATCTAATTATCCTTACGATGTTAAAAAGGGGGAAACTTGTCTATTCAATAGCACGGAAGTCGTAGCAAAAGTTGTGGGCTGCAAAAAATATGTTCTAGAAAATGAAAAAAAATTAAAGGAGATATTAGATAAAAAGGGACCGTTGATTATCGGGGTCAATGGTGCGCAACTGTCGGTGTATAAGAAAGGAATAATGACGAAAAAGGAGTGTGACTACCCATTGTTTATGGGACACGCTGTACTGCTGATGGGTTATGATACAGAAAATGGGTCTGACTATTGGATACTGAAAAATTCTTGGGGTCCTGAGTGGGGGGAGAAGGGATACTTCAGGCTCAGTCGCGGCGAGAACACGTGCGATATGATGCAGTATATTGCTTCAGCAGATTTGTAGTCGTGGGATGATTTTATATAAACGTTGTACAAAGTTTAAATAACTCGATAAACTCTTGTAGCTTGAGTAGAAGGACAATTTTGTCCTAAAGGCAAGAACTAAATAAAATGATGCTTTACTGACATATTAGGCAACTACTGCTATACCTTATTACTTTAGTGAGGAAAAAGGAAAGCTGTAAGAATTATATTCTTACAGCATAGTTTAATTTATATTGCATGATATTTAAAAACGTATTTGGTTGCAATGTCTCCTTTTTGCCATTAAAGTTCATTATCTACTTAATAAATCAATTTTGTATAAGCCTGTTGACTTCCAAAGCTCCTCCTCCGCAAAGGAAAAGGCTCCTCTATTCTTTTGCCTCTACAGCGGTTGCAGGCCAGCCTTTTTGCTGTTCGTCGAGGTGGTCGCACTATTCCTTTTTTGACCGCAAGGTCGTTTGCAATCTCGCTTCCACTGACCTAGTCATCGCTCAATGATCATATGCAGTACCCTGCCTTATACCATGGAGCACATAATCGATTATACATATAAATATACATATAAATTTAATCTACCTTAGAGTAAATTTATTACTAAATATTGAAAAAATTTAGTGCTCATCGAGGAAATACCATTGTGGTGTATGTACACCAAAGAGTTTTTATACTATTTATAAGTGGCCTGTTACGTTTTGTGTCGTGCGGTTCGCCGATGGTCTTTTGTTTTGGAGAGTGTTGGTTGTCAAATAAATGGTTTGATTAGAAAATCATTTCTTTGTGTTGTTTCAATTAAAATACACATTAACGATGTAAAAGTTTCTGAAACATACGTTAAGAGTTAACTAATAGTGATAATTTTTATAAAGAGTCTACTTTTAAAATTATATTTCTTTGCAATGGGTAAGGTGTTTTCGGGATGTTTCTTTTTTATTTTACCGGTGTTAAAAATGTATTACGATCCATTATTTAATTAGTTACGAAGTGTTCGTTTTTAATAACAGACGCCATTGTAATGTATGGGATTTACGCTACATTCTCAATCCTGTGACATAGAACCAGGAAGGATACGAATAGATATGACGAGCTTCCGGAAACTTCACGGATAAATGCCTTGTATTTTCCTAACATATTTATGCGTGAACGATTTCATACGATGTTGTATGGTAATGTAGCGTCAACACAATGGTTTTCTTTGTGCGGAAAGTTAGAATAACATGCATTTCAACCATGGTATAATCGAACTATAGCAAAACCAAGTTACTAGGCAGATATGTCTAGGCAGTCGGCTACCATGTAGGTGGACTTGTTATATACCATATGCACCATATCTACAGTGTTATAAAGAGGAAAGATTTGATTTTTTGTTTGTTTGCTTGTATTGAATAGGCTCCAAAACTACTGAACCGATTTATATACAATATAAATCGGTAAACACATATTATCTACAATACGGTATGATTATTTATTGATTTTGTAGATGTGGGTTTGGTTTTCCACTGAAGATTTCCATTCCAGTAAAGAACACGGTTACCTATAATAAATGTGTTTACTCTTGATTTGAAGACACCCATATTGCACTATTCGGGTGCAGGATCTTAACACTTGTGGTTATTTTAATTACTATAAAAAATATTTTTTAAGTTTATGTCAAAATTAGTTCTACATATAAAGTAACTTTACTTTATATCTAGAACTATTAAGTTTTTAATTAATAAGTTGTTGTCAAATTAGTTAAATTTAAGTCCTCATTATTGAAACAACTCTTAAGCGGAAATGAACTAAATATTTTTATACCTAGAACATTTTATAAGGCGAGTGGACGGTCAAAGTCAAACGCAAGTCTATTTAGTAAAAGCACTGACTTTCAGAAATTTCTTTTGTTTCACAAGCCCGCTAGGAGATTTACTATTACGTGATTAACTCATAATTCGATGAAGCACACCCACACATAAGATTGAATGCGTTCCAAGTGTAGGTGGTCGCACGCCCACAGCCTACTCAACAAAAATGTAGAAGATAGGGCCAAGAACTGGATAAAATGATGATTCATTGACTTAGTAAGCAACTACTGTTATAAGTTATTAGTTAAGTGAGGATGTGATTATGTTAATATCTGACATACGTATTACATATACCCTTGGCATCTGACCCTTGCCTATCCACACTATCCACAGTGCCTTAGAAATAAGTTGAGATCTTGGATGCCAGGTTAAGAGAACAGCTTTTTTTCTTTGATTTTGGCGTCACATTTTGAGCATTTGCCAGTGTTAAGTGTTTGATATTTTCAAGTTTCATTAGTTTAATAAGTCGCCTTGTAGCTATAGTTATAGTCGAAGTCCAGTCTTGGTCAAATTCAGAGTTTTGGAAGCAACACGAAAAATCATGTTTGATCGCGCTTGTAATTCGGCACTTTATGAATAAAATACAACCATTTTTATGCATATACACTCGAAAAAAACCCAGTTTTGGAAAAAAATAGAACGGCGACACGACTCTTTCCGCGTTCCCGCTAAAACTCCAAAGAGAATTGAATAGAGAACCTAAGGATAAAACCCTAGATGACGCCACTCTCTACGCGTGTTGCTGATTACGGCTACGTTTCGTAGTTGAGTAGGGTTATAATAGATGACGCTTATTTGATTTTCGTCGTTTGAACCTCGTTTGGAGATCGTTGGAAGTATCTCTAATTTGAATCATATCCATTAAATTTCAAGATAATTATGTTGGTAAATTTAAGTTTTTGTTATTTTTATGTAGACTACAATTTGGTTTTGAAATAACAAAAATGTAGCAAACAAAAACAACTAAGTTTTAAAAAGTGTTTAATATACGTGGAGTGTATGTACAAATGATATAAAATGTGAATAACTACTTACCTATATAAGTACCATTGTTTTTACATTACTAGAAAAAAATGGCGTTAACTACATGTACAACTGATCCCATCTATAAAAAAAGATCTCAAACGGAGAATAATTCTTACGTCTTGTCATTAATGTCAAGAGTTTCCTTCTTCGAGCCGAGATGCTCAGCTTCCTCCATGGTATCAGGCAGCTTGGAGCCGAGGGTCTCAGGCGTGAGGAGCACTAAACTCCCGGAGACCAGAGCGAAAATTCCAAATAACAAGAATGGCATCTCTTCGAATGTCGCTGCACCCTAGAATAGTCAGAAAAATATCTTTTAGAACACGCTTGCTTGTCTTTCTAGATCTATGTAGATGAAACCTGACACTTCGTATCGTCTTATATTTGAATACGCTAGTAACGACTTCGCGCGGAGCGATGATAGCTCTGTGGTTACCGCGGTCGGTTCACACGCCGAAGGGCGTAGTGAAGAATCAAACCCCAACAATGAGCTTTAACTGCCAGTAAAGGAAAAATTTCATGATGAACCCATTGCATAGTGGTAGGGTATCTAATACTCAACTGGCTAGCTACCACACTCACGTTGAAAATCTGCTGCCAAGCACCTTACGGTGTACTCCGGCGGTCTCACTCGAGAGCTGGAATGGAACTGTCCATTCCAGGCTAGTTATGCTTTACTATTTTCAAATGAGCTGTGGTCAAACAGTCAGTCAGTCTGAAAACCTGTGCTGCTGAGAAATCGGCAGCACTAATGCTGAGAACTAACCTTTTTGTCGCACTGGGCACTACAGCGACAACTTTCAATTGTTATTGTTACTATTTTTGTCGTCGTTTTATATCATTTATTTGTATTGTTGTGTGTCAAAATAGATGTTTTCTTTAAACACCTAGTCAGTCAACATAGTTTTTTTTTAAATTAATAAATAAATAAATATCGTAGGACTATACACACAGCGCCATCTGGCCCCAAACTAAGCAGAGCTCGTGTGATGGAAATCAGATAACTGATAGAATACATTAATACATTTTTTTTCGTAAATACATACATACATACATACATACATATCGCAGGACATTACACACAGCGCCATCTGACCCCAAACTAAGCAAAGCTTGTACTATGGGAGTCAGATAACTGATAGAATACTTAAATATTTTTTTTTTGTAAATACATACTTATAATACATACAGTACACCCAGACACAGAACTAACATTTGTTTATTCATAAAATGTTTGCCCTGAGTGGGAATCGAACCCACGCCCTACAACTCTTAAGGCAGATATGCTACCAATGAACCAACGGGGCTGTCGGGTTTAATAATCGTGGAAATATTACAGAACTTACAAAAGCTGGTGTCAGCGGCGCCGTGATGGAACCAAGTCTGCCGACCATGGAGCAGTACGCGAGCAGGTTGTGTCGGTACCTCGTGGGGAACAGCTCCGCCGTGTATACGTAGAGCGAAGTCATCACCATGGATATCGTACATTTACCCGCCAGGTAAAGCGTTAAAGATAGCCCATACATGCCTGCAAAGGAATGTTAATAAATTTACAATAAAAAAAATACCCGACTCCATGACCCTTAGGCCAACTAAACGCACTGCTCCAATGAAACAGCGAGGTTTCGGAGAAATCGAAAATATCATCGAAGTGTACAACATATAGATTTTTGTTAATTTTATAAAAACCGCTCGATCGATTTTAATAAAATTTATATGAGATTACCTCTCAAGTATGATCAAGTATGACCAAACAAAAAAAGAGCCATCAAAATCGATTGGCGATTTGATTTAATTTGATTTGGCGGAATGATCGCGTAACATACATAGGTACAAAAAAAACATACAGTCGAATTGAGAACCTCCTCTTTCTCTTTTTGAAATCAGTGTTAGGCTTAGGCCTAACATTGATTTAAGCCGACTCAAAGCAGGCTCTTCAGGCTTCTAAAAGCCTGGAATATCATGAAACGTTAAACCTATAAAATATATTGCATTACTATTTATTATTTTGATTTTTTTTCCTTTATCGGCAGCTCGTACATTGAAAAATATATTATCATTAAATATAATTAAAATCATGTTGGACCGTCAGCACTCTTTTTACATGACGCGACCTGCACTTTAGTTTTTATTGTTATTTGTACATAATTTCGTGATATCTCAAAATAATAAAAAAAAAACTTCCTTTTTTTCTTTTCAAAACACTCACCTATTGGCATAAAAATATAGGCAAATTGACAAGCAGCACACACCCAGAAAGCTCCTAACAACACTGGCTTCCTACCAATCTTGCTTAGAAGGACAATGGCAGAAAAATTCCCTGGAATTTCCACAGCAGCCACCGCTATGTAATTCACGTACCGATCCCCGGAGATATTCACCGAGTTTATGGAAAGACCATAGTAGACCAGCGTAGCTGTCACCCACCACAGCGGCAAGATTATGCATCTTATTAAAACTTGCTTATGTTTAAAAACAATTGTAACTAGCCGAGGTTCTCGACTTTTTTCCAGCTTTTCTAAAGCATTCTTTGTTTTCTCTTCTTCAACTGAAATTTTCAACAGCTCCAAAGATTTATCAGACAGTTGTTTCTTGTTTGTTTTCGCAACTGCTTTCAGTTGAGCTTCTGAATCCGCGTAACGTCCTTTGCTCATGTACCAGCGGATGGATTCAGATATCCACCAGATATAGCCGATGGAGATAAGCTGAGGTGTGTAGAGGATGAGGGTGAAGGTTCTCCAGTCGGGCACAGCCCAGGCTATCAGCCCCATCAACACGTTGCCGAATGCGAAGAAGGATGATAGAATTCCACCGACCATCACTCGATGTTCTGGAGCCACAAGCTCGAGCGCTGTGTAATAAAACAAAAGCTGAGCTGAAGAGTTTAAAAAATCTATAACCTGACTGCAAATAAAATAGCTATAATTAAAGGAAAACCACTTATTTATTATTCATAATTTAATTTCAACATATAACTTCGATATATTTTTGTAATCCCCCTTTTTTTTATGTAAAAAGTAATGAGACGAACGAGACGCTCTCCTGATGGAAAGAGACAACGCCTGTCCATGATCATTGCAGCGATACACAGAACTTTGAGTGACGAAACAAAGTCCAGGGCATCGCCGCTTTGGTGCTCATTACTTTGAGACTCTCGATGGTTAGTCTCAACAGCCCAGTAATTTCGCTAGCTGCAGTACCCTTCAAACCGGAACACAGTAATGTTTACACGCTACTGCTTGGCGGCAGAATATCTGGTACTGCGGTGGTACCTACCTAGACGACCTCCTGCTAAGGAAATCTACCACCGAGTAAAACTTTTAACCTGGCAAGTACCTTTTAATTTCCTTATAACTTATTCATTTAATGTCGCTGTCTTTTTACTTGCTATCTATTAGGCAAGGGCTGCAAAGATTTTGTCTATTTAAAACCTTCAAATTTACATAAATAAATAAATGAAAGCATTTCATACAGCGACATCTAGCCTGAAATTCTGCATAGTTTGTATTATGGGAACAATATAGCTGTAAGAATACATAGGTATGTATATATTTTTATTGTTGTTGTAAAATGTTGTTTCGGTAATCATAAATTCAGTAACTTTCGGTTTCTGTATAGTTGATCAGTTTTCTATAATGAAAATATCATTTTTATCTTGTGTATACAATATACATATTTATAATATACAGAACACCCATACAACTAACAAACATCTCCTTATTCCTTTGTAGCGATGATAGTCGCTACAAAGGAAAACATCGTGGGGAAACCATAGCATGGTGGTAGGGTACTTTCTAGTACTCGGCTGGCTAGCTACCACCCTCAAGTTGAAAATCTGCCGCCAAGCATCTAACGGTGTGTTCCGGTAGCCTCACTTGAGAGCCAGTTCCATTCCAGACTAGGTGTGCTTTACCATCTTCGACCACACCTTCACTTAACATCAGGTGAGCTGTGGTCAAACACCTAGCCTGTCAACCATAAAAAAAAAAAAAAATTCACACAAATGGCCGTCCTGAGTAGGAATCTTTATGTTCAGCCGCAATCGATTTACTCAACGCAACAAAGTGCAAAGTCCAACGTTTTGTCATTTGCACGGCATGCAATTTTTATAATAAAGCGCATCTTTTAATTAATATTTCAATTACAAATCATAGTGATGAATAGTTTTATTTATTATTACGGTACAAGTATCACAGCGGATTTTTGTCTTTGAAGTTGGCTGCAAGACGCTTCGCAGCAAGCAGCTTTTTTTTCTTTACATACCGAAATTCGGTATGTAAAGTTTTTTTTTTTTTGTATGCGCAATGCTTCGCAGAGCCTAACTTCAGAGATAAAGAATCCGCTGTGACTTGTTTCGTTGATTGCTTATAATATTTGTATAAGAAGTGGAAAGTAAGTAATATATGGCATATATACCCAAACAATCGTATGAGACATTGACTGTCCGGTTAACTTACTTGGTAGAATATCATCAAGAGTTGTAACGCGTGGGTTCGATTACCAGCAGAACAAACATTGGTTGTAAATTTTCAACTTGAAAGTAGTACCTACCCGAGAACAAGAAAGTACCACCATGCTATGGTCTTCTCACGATGTTTTCCTTTACCAACAGTTCAAGCTCATTGATGGGACTTGCACCTACAAGCCGTGTAATCCAACCGCGCTAATCATTTAGCTGTCATCGCTACAAAACTTAAACACTTACCTAAAATGTAAATGGAAGAGAATATTCCAGAGCCGAAAAATGACTCGAGCATTTCGGAGACCACGAAGCCAGGGTATGAGTTAATCCAGTACCGAGTGAGGCCGATCCAAGCAGAGTTGAAACAGTTTATGACGAGGGCTGTGCGCCGGCCCCAGCGGTCAGAGACGTACCCAGTAAACGGGAGCGCTGGGAAGCTTCCGATCTTCCGCGCGGTACCAATGATGGTCCGGCGCCATTCGTCGCAACCCAGGTCGAACTAAAAAGTATAAACGAAAACTTCTTAGCATTCAGTGGTATCACCGTGCGTGTCCATCGCGTGCGATGCAAGGATAGACAGCCCTGTTGGTTCATTGGTAGTATGTTTGCTTCACGAGCTGAAAGGCGTGGGATCGATTCCTACCCATGACGAACAGTTTGTGGTATGAACAAATGTTTGTTCTGTGTCTGGGTGTCCTGTAGATATGTATTATAAGTATGTAATTACATACCTTATTATTATTGACATACCTTATTTTGACATGTAATCAGTGTTTTAAAACCCATTTAATGACATCTTTAAAATTTTGAAGTGACTTGTAACATTGGTGTTATCAATAAAGTATTTGTATTTGTATGTATGTACAAAAAAATATTCTATCAGTTATCTAACTTCCACTACACAAGCTTTGCTTAGTTAGGGGTCAGATGGCGCTGTGTGTAATGTCTTACGATATTTATTTATTTATTTATTTAGTAGTCCGTACAGTGCCTAGGACTTGCGACCCTGGTGTTGATTTAAGAGGGAACGCTGGTAACGTTTTCTTTATCCGTATTCCCCTATTTTATCCCTGGATAACGTTTACATACCAATAATTGTCATAAAATCAAAGTCATTTTGCGGCGAGTATAGCTCAGTGGTTAGCGCGGTCGATTCCCATGCTGAAGGGCGTGGGTTCAAACCCCAACAATGAGCTTGAGCTGCCGGTGAAGGAAAACATCGTGGGGAAACCATAGCGTGGTGGTTGAATTTTGTGGTGGTTATTTTCAAGTTGAAAATCTGCCGCCAAGCACCTAACGGTATATTCCGGCTGCCTCTTGAGAGTTAGTTCTATTCCAGGCTAGGCGTGCTTTACCATCTTCGATCACACCGTCACTTAACATCAGGTGAGCTATGGTCAAACATTGTGGTAAAACTTGTCAACTTTTAATAAAGGTCTGCTTAAGTTACGTTTTATCATTTCTTTGTTTTTTCACCATGTAAAAAATATGACTTCAAAATTCGTAATAAATGGTCTTTTTATACCAACGTAATCAGATGACAATAAAAAAAATTTGAAAGATTTTGATTTTGACAAAAAAATATGATATCATATTTTTTTGTCTTCAAAATCTTTATATAGACTCATTCTTCTTAAAAATATTTGTGTAAAAATGATTGTTTAGGCTCAATTTTTAGAGGAGAAAACAGGTGAATACGAAATTTTAATTTAGTCAAAAATTTAGTAGGTACAATAGGTCTGAGCTGCTTTTGTCCCTATCGCACTCTACGGGGAAAGGGTGGATAACTAAGGAAGTAGATATAAATATATGGACTTACATCGTATACAACCGTTAGTTTGTTTTCATATACGCGTTCTTCACACTCCTCTATGACACTTGTGTTGAATAGCCCGATAGGACAAGTATCATTCTTGCTGCCAGGAAGACTAGTGTTGCCATATCTGTGACATTTGTCGAAAGTAGCACCGCTCGATGGGACGGCATTGGAAATCCAATTAGGGGTGAAAATAGCATTACCTGCTTCTTCACATTGTGGTATTAAACACCTGTAAACAGGAGAAATGAGATGTTTTAAAGTAGGCGACAAGAAAAATACCTATGCTAAATCGTTAAAAAATAATTTTACATAATTATAAATAGGCTTACGTTTTCGCCTGATGTTAAGAAAAGGTTTTTGTTACGTTTTACTAATTACTAGTTTTACGGTTTCACGTGCCTAGTTCCCGTTCCCGTGGGAATACAGGGATAAAAAGCCTATGTCACCCGGGGATAGTGTACCTTCCCAACAGTGAAAGAATTTTTGAAATCGGTTCAGCAGTTTTTGAGTTTATTCGTTACAAATATACAAAAATCTAAAATACAAATTTTTCTTCTTTATAATATTAGTGTAGATAAGTGGAGATGTGGATTATTCAGGGATATAAGGTCTTTTAATCTAATAATAAAAGACTTAAGATTTTTGTATAAATTTTGTAAATAGTATTAATTTAAGGTTTTTTATTTTGTTTAATAAATATAATAAAATAGCGTATATAAGCAATAGTCATGTAATAAGTTACATGACTATTGCTTATATGTCACTTACACATGTTATTCTTTTCTCTGTATCTAATTCTAAAGTAAATTCTCCGACGAAGTCGCGGGCATAAGATAGTGTGTAAATAAAAACAAAAGTAGTACCTACCTCGTATTAATTCTGGCTGTTGTAAACACGTATTCCGCATGGAATGACGCAAAAACCCCCGCAAATACAGCCAATGCCAAGGTCCTGATTTGATATTTTCCAAATGATCCAATTTCGTTTACCAAGATCGTGTCCAAATCAACTTTTTCGTGCATTGACAACTCACTTTCTTTATCTGGTTCCATTTTCTGATAGGTGTTTAGTTTGCAACAGTTTTAACGCAAATGAATTTGAGCAGGTAGTCTGTGCATAAATCTTATTTACCTTAATGTATTGCGTAAATTGTTTTAGTTTTGTTGACAATGACGTTAAAAGTAACGTTTTGAAATTATGTCAATTCTTTTGTTATGTTAATTATGTAAATAACCAAATCGAGCTTAGCTAGTTAGGTATTTTCGGTTCAAGATGTTATCTGTCTATACTATTATAAAGAGGAAAGATTTGATTGTTTGTATTGAATAGGTTCCGAAACTACTGGACCGATTTCAAAAATTCTTTTACCGTTGGGAAGCTACACTATCTCCGGGTGACATAGGCTACTTTTTATCCCTGTATTCCCACGGGAACGGGAACTACGCGGGTGAAACCGCGAGACGACTGCTAGTCATTAATAAATATTTTTTACGAAAAAAATTCGACTTCTTTCCACTAAGCCCAAATATAGCTAGGTTACATTGTATCAATATGGAGTTCAGATGCCAACCTTCATTCTATCAGTTATCTGGTTCCTATAGTACACGCTTTGCTTAGTTTGTAACGATGATAGCTCAGTGGTTAGCGCGGTCGGTGCGCATGCTGAAGGGCATGGGTTCAAACCCCAACAATGAGCTTTAGCTGCCGGCGAAAAAAACGATAAAACGATTTTTTTTTAAATTTGTAATTTTTTTTTATTGCAAGAAGTAATAAGCCGTACAAGATGCTCTCCTGATGGTAAGAGATAGATCCTGTCCATGGCCATTGCAGCGATACCCAGAACTTTGAGTGACGAAACAAAGTCCAGGGCATCGCTGCTTTGGCGCTCATTACTTTGTGACTTTCGATGGTTAGTCTCAACAGTTCAATAATTTCGCTGGCTGCAGTACCTACCCTTCAAACCGGAACACAGTAATGTTTCCACACTAGCTTGCTTAGCGGCAGAATAACTGGTACTGCGGTGTTACCTACCTAGACGACTTCCTGCTAAGGAGATCTACAACTAAATAAATACAGGTCGAACAAGTGTAGAATACCTATAGTAGGTAGGTACGTAATATGTTTTTGTTACGAAACTCTAAATGTAGTAGACATTTTACAGAAAAAACTCTAACGTTAAACAACATGAAGTTATTTAAAGTTGCCCGGTCGTTGGTCACGGGGCGAGCACAGGTGAACGAATAACTTTACACGTTAGCTAACTTTCTGGAAGTTTCCATTAGTGGCCACTTGGCTTTTCATCTTCACTCTTGTTTTTAGGTTCAGCCGGCTCCGACTTCGGTAAAAGAAACCTTACGTTTATGGAGTAGATACTTAATAAGTCAATACGAACATATTGGAGAAAAAAAGTGTTGTCTATTGTCTATTGTCAGTCATGTCAATGTCAACTACGTCACATTAGAATGTCAATGACGCGACCCATAAGTTTTACCAAGGGAGTTTTGGCGGGAACGCGGAAAGAGTCGTGTCACACAGCTGTATTTTTTTTAAAAACTAGTGTTTTGTCGAGTGATTATGCATAAAAATGGCGGTGTTTTATTCATAAAGTGCCGAATCACAAGCGCGAGTGTGGGAAAATAATATAATGTGGTGCAACATGACCTTTCGTGTTGTTTCCAAAACTCCATCGAAGCTTTATAGTAAAGTCGCCACTACTTTACTAAAGCATGACTGGACTTGACTGACACGAACTGTGCTTGACCAAAACTGGACTTTAACTATAACTATAGCTTCGAGGCAACTTATTTCATTTTTGAAACTTGAAAGTAAGTAACACTTGAAAAATGAACATGTTAAAAAGAACAAGTTTCAAAAAACAAAAAAAAAAGTTTTCCAAAAAACTAGTTCAACGCGGCTAACTACTATGTGGGTAACTCTAGAAAGCTGCGAATGATGATTATATTCAGTAGTTAGGCCTTTTTTTACTTATTTGCATGAAAATGTAAATGATCGTTTCGGACCGCGAAAAAAAACACAAACATCCACAGATAAAAAAAGCATAATTTTTGACGTGAAACTATTTTTTATGGCCTATACGATCTTGGCAAGCCTATCTTCCGGGTTAGTCCGCAAATTCTACCTATTGTGATTGATGACCACGAAATTTTTCACTTTTTTTAGGTTCCTACATAAATTATGATACCAGTGTAGAAGACAGCCAACTAATGACTGGAGTGGGCTGTGTAAAAGTACTCAATTTTAATCAAATTACACACCGCCAAGTTGGTTTGACGAGGAAATTATACGCCTTGAAAGCCATGCGATGAATAAATGAAATGAAGTGCCTAATGGAAACTGATAGCAATCTGGTTAATTGCAGATTTATACTTTACTAGATGACCTAGTGAAATTAGTATCACCTATAATTGATTTGAAACGAAACTACGATTTAAAATGCAAATTTATACTTATACGCATAAAATCGCGCGACACGAATTATAATACACTTCTTTTTCATCGTTTTGGCGTCACAGTTTGTGCATTTGCCAGTATCAAATATTTAGATATTTTCACGTAAATCGTTTAAAATCAAGTCAGATGAGTCTTAGTCAGTCAAAGTCTAAGTAAGTCATGGTCAAGTCCAGTCATGCCTAATGACTTTCGCCAGCAAAGCATCGGATACTTAATTCTTTTGATGGACTATGGTAACGTATCTTGCTACTATAATATTATTATGATTTGAAAATTAAAAAAATAAGTAAAGTTGATCTCGAAAACTTGACCCCACTTGAGTCGGACACCAAAAAAGAATTTGGATTCCATCCACAGCGGGGCAGTAAACTTTTCATTTCACGTAATGGACGACATCTTCCAATTTTATACCACCCAATCAGACAAAAATCTTTGCCGGGCCACAGCTCAGAATCAAATAAAATATCTAAAAGATCTCGAAAAAATGCCAGCTACCGACAGCTTCAACTCATTTCTTAATTCGGTTCCTTCAAATTTGGGTTGGATTAAAAAACGTCGACGGAACTCAATTTCCTTTATTGAATACTAAAATCCAAATGAGTTCAGGCTAGGGAACAGTCCTAAGCCCAAATTAGACATGTCTTCGCAGGTACCGGGCCAGTGCTACAATTCTTGTAAAGAATCCATTAACAATCTTATCAATTTAAGCTGAAGACCTATTCTGGACAGAATGGAATTCGCAACAGCTAATAAAGGACATCGTTCCAGATCCTTGTTCCTTTTTTTAAATAACCAATTACGTTTCCAAACCGATATCGGATTAAGAGCGTCCAATTAAGACGAAGAGGGGAAAATATATTTTCTTGGAGAGAAAGGAAAAACGCTCGAAAAGTGATTTGGTCACGCGCTTAACAAATTGGCGGTGATGGGGTCTAGAAGCTAGCATGTTTGTTACCTGTCCAATAATTGCGGATTTTTGAAAAGGTCTCGAGAATGATTGTTTTACTAGAATGGACGTGTGAGACAGTAATATACAATGTTGTGGCCATTCTGAACGAGAATCAATAATCTTACCAATAGTAATAAAGTGGAATTGTTTGACCGATAAAGAACAAAAATATTTCCATCGTTTTATGCTTGAAAAGTAAAGTAGGCGGGATCTACGTTATAATGGTGAATTGTACAAAGTTTTTTTTTGTTTGGTTGTGGCGTCGCGTTTTAAGCATTTGCCAGTGTCAAGTATTTATAGAGTTTCAATAGTACAAAGTTACTAACATCTTTACTTTAATTTTTTACAGATTTTTTTTTCTTTTGGCTTCGCGTTTTGAGCATTTGCGTTGGCATGTTAAACTTGAAAATATATAAGTTTATACTTGACCAGTGTCAAGTATTTATATACTTTACACTGGTCAAGTATTTATAGTACTTTCAAGTTTCAAAAGTTAAATAAGTGTACTCGTAGCTAAAGTTATAGATAACTTAAATTTTGTATGGAGGTAGCTAAGACCCTGGATTAACATATAGGTTACTTTCTATACCGAAAACATGTAGCAGGTTAACCACCCCGCTTTACCGCTAGCGGCCAATTAAAAAGTTTAAATTTTTATAAATATTCGGGACAGTAATGTTACCATTTTAAATGAGTATTGGATTGGTCAAATTAATTAATTTTCGGAATTTTCCTTACCATGGTGTATTTTATTGGTTCGCTTAGCCAATAATATTTCGATCCGAAATACGTTCAAAGTTTTTAATTATGGAAATTCTATTAAACTCATCGAATGTAGTATAATTTAGAAAGGTCAATTCTGGTTTGTTAGAGATCATTGAGCATAGAATTGTATATAATGTTATTAATGTGTTGATATGGAAAAATGTGAAATTAGCTGCGCCCCACGATGTTACCCGCTACATTTTTTCGGGATGAAAAGTAGCCCATGTGTTAATCCAGGATGCCAGCTACCTCTGTACCAAATTTCATCCATATCCGTACAGTAGTTTTTGCGTGAAAGAGTAACAAACATCCATCCTTCCAAACTTTCACATTTATGATATTAGTGGGATGTAAACCCTAAACAATATGCATAGCGTCTTCTATAAGACATATAATACATATAGCTCAAGATAGCATTACCATACACAATAGGTTCTCGAGTGTAATTAGCAAGAGCCGTGATCATTGATCTGTAAGGGAGTGCACCGATAATGCGCGTGTGATCTTAGCAGACCGAGTTACATGTAGGTATTGTAGGTATGTACCTATCTACTATCTTGATGCATTAATTACACATAAGTACTTATTGTCGTACATCCTTTCTATTTATTTCAGGCTTGCGTTTGACCGCCAACTCGCCTGATGTTAAGCGAACATACGGTCTACGCTATGTTCGCTTAGAAGAAACCGATTTACTCGCGACTGACCTGATGCTCAGTGACGATGTGGTCGAAGATGGTAAACACAATATTTTGTTGATTAGTGAACACACCGTAAGGTGCTTGACGACAGATTTTAATAGGTCTACAGGGTCGTAGCTTGCTAGTCGAGTACTAGAAAGGAGCATACCACCACGCTCTGGTTTCCTCACAATGTTTTCCTTAAACGGTAGTCCATGCTATAATTGTTGGGGAGCGCCAAAGCAGTAATGCTTTGTTTGGACTTTGTTTTGCTACTCAAAGTTCTGTGTATCGCTGCAATGTTCATGGACAGGCGTTATCTCGTACCAATAGGAAAGCGTCTCGTTCGTCTCATAACTTGTACATTAAAAAAAAGGCAGTTTATCCTGGTTAGGGACCAAACCTACGATTTTCAATTAAAAAAGTAGATATTCTACTGTAGTGACTACGAGCGGCATCGTTAAGCATGGCAGAGTACAACAGCGATTCGAGTTTCTCTTTTACCTTCCGACAAGCCTCCACACTACCAAATGAGCTGGTAAGGTTGTTAATCGTTTGAATCTTTTTTATCTGGAGTATTCATGTTATTAACTGCCTATAATAAAGTCTGGCTCTCCCAGTCTTTCTTAAAACTAATTTGTAGCTACGACCAAAATTCAGGACCAACATCCTAAAAACCGGATAAACATACCTTTTTTTGTCCGTCGTTCATCTAAGTTATTCACCTCATCAACCAAGTTAATCCACCTTGTGTATAGACCAACCAACTAAACTTAATAAGTGACTAAACTTTGAAACTAAAAACTTTGTACGGGTAGCTCTCAGTTTAGTTCACGAAATGCGACGGTGACTCCCTCACCAAGACTACAAAGAAAATGGTCGTACTGTACTGCCTTCACTTAGCCCTAATATCTTCGGCAGCCTTTTTGTATCCTCTCCGCTTGCCCTATTTCTCAGAACTTGAAATGCCTTAAGTTCGACGTCACTTAATAAATCTTAACTTAGTCTGAAATTAGCGACCTGTATGGTTTGTAAATGTTGACATATACTTTGAAATTAGAATTCCGGAACAATATATCTTGTTTTACTTAATATTTTTTTATATACAACTAATAAGACGAAACGAGGCGCTCTCCTGATGGTGAGACAAGACATGCCCATGATCATTCTAGCAATACAAAGAACTTTGAGTTACAAAACAAAGTCCAGAGCATCAGTAATTTGGGGCTCATTACTTTGATTGTTAGCCCTGTAATTTCGCTAGCTTCAATACCCTTCAAACTGGAATACAGTAATGTTTACACTACTGCTTGACTGTAGAATATCTGGTACTGTGGTGGTACCTACCTAGACGACCTCCTGCTAAGGAGATCTACCACCTAGTAAAATACATTACAGTACATTATAAGTATTACTGTCTTACGGTTTGAAAGGCACTGTAACTAGTGAAATCAAGTGTATATTAAGACTAACCATCGAATGTCCGAAAGTAATGAGCGCCAAAGTAGCTATGCTATATACTTTGTTTTCTTGCTTAAATAACTGGGTACCGCAAGTCGCAACAGAATGGACAAGCGTTATCTCTTGCCCCTAGAAAAGCGCTTGGATTGTCTCATTATTTTTAGATAAAAAAAGCTACGTCCTTCACGCCGCTTGACAACGAACGCTACGCCATACGCTATCTACAGCCACCACTATATCTAACTACCTTTCACCTGTCTTTCCTTAGATAGGTAATTTAACAATTACTTCTGTCATTTAAACAGTACTTTATTATTTCGGTAAAATGTTCCTAGAAAGCTTTTTGCTATGCTAATTAACCGAGTCCGAAACTTGGAGTTAATCATCAAAGTTACAACGCAATCAATTAATTACGCTGCCTCGATAGGCGATCGGTAATGCTATTTCTATTTATCAAAATAAGTTTAGACGTAACAATTCCTCGTTAGCCAACTGTTGGCTAAAATGTGGGTTAAATGTCATGTAGCTGAGAAAATCTTTTAATCATACAAATACAAATACAAATACAAATCATTTATTAATAACATCAAAGTTACAGGTCATTTTTCCATTCATATTTAAAAATTATTATCAAAATCATTACATATGTCAAAACAATGAAAATGAAAATGTCAAAAAGTAATATGTCACATACAAAATGTCAATAAAATTATGTCAATATAATTAAACGTCCATAAAAACAAAAATCTTATAATAACTTACTAGTAATTCAATAATCTCTTAGTTTTAAATAATCGTCAAAGTCATAGAACAAGGTCTCTTGAAGCCAAGATCTTAGTTTGATTCTGAAGCACGCGATGGAAGGTGCATCCCGAATGAAAGCGGGTACGCGATTGTAGACCGCGGGCCCCAGAATGTATACCGACCTCTCCGACTTTGACGAGCCGATGCGACGGCGTTACTAGTTGGTCTTTCTTTTTATTACTGCGAAGATCCAACGTGCTGTGGACGCCCCGGCGTTGAAATTTATCTATGTTTGTATGCGTGTACAGGGCTACCTGGTAAACGAACTCACACGGTAAAGGCACGGTAATCTTTCAGTACCTAGTCTTTCACTTGGTGGTGTACTTTCTCTAGCAAGGAGTCGTCTAGGTAGGTACCGCTAGGTAGGTAGGCAGTATATCTAATACCGCTGTATTAGATATACTGCCGCCGATACAGTAGCTAGCGATTTTACTGGGCTGTTAAGACTAACCATCTAATGTCTCAAAGGAATGAGCGCCAAATCAGCGATGCCCTGGGCTTTGTTTTGTTTCCCAAAACTCTGTGTACTATTGCAATGGTCATGTACAGGCATTATCTCTTACAATCAAGAGAGCGTCACGTTAGTCTCAACACTTTTACACAAAAAAAATGCATCTTTAAAAAAATGATTTCATTGCAAAATAATATTTACTTAAATATATCTTGCCATATACGATTTCATTGAAACCAAGCTACGCTATCTAATAATCATTTTACGATTCTTTTTGTCCAGAAAATTCGACAATTCATGAAAGAAATTTATCAAAAGCAAACTTCTAAATGAAAGGTCATCTTAGGGAAAGCACAGAATCGTTGATATTTCTTTAAAGGAAATGAAAAGTACACAGACGTCGGAACTTAAGCGGGGGAAGTTGTCTTATCTAAGAAGCTTTTTAAAAGGGGTCCATTGGTTCCTTTTAACCAATGAATTGTTGACATTCTCGATTGACTAGGCTGGCGTACAATTATCTCTGTGAAAAGGTCAGACCAATAAATAAGATAATGATAGAGGAGGGTAAAAAAAGATTACAATGGCAATGTCTTCTTCGTCAGAGTGCTATTTTAATTACAATCTGGTTCTAGCAATCTTTTGTTGAAATACTCTTTTGGACCTATCCATAGAACGAAGTTACATTTGCAAAAATCAACTTTACTGGAAATTTTTAAACCAATTATAACAATTTAAACGTAACATTAGTGGAACAATTGGCGGCCTTATCGCTAAGAGTGATCTCTTCCAGACCTCAGTATGGAGAGGATTTTTGTAAGCTAAGGACGACGAGCGTTGGCAAGAGAATTAAAAAAAACATTTTGAACATAATACATACAATATACCTACCTATATTATAAAATAATAATACTTAAATATACCCTTTAGAATATATACTTATAGACATACATATATACCTATGTATGAAATTTGGTATGGAGATATTTGAGACCCGAAATTAACACGTAGGCTACTTTTTATCACGAAAACATCTAGCGGGTAGAACCACGGGGCGCATCTACTAACCTATAAAGCAGAGATTTTATGTAAACCTCTAAACTAAAAGAATTACTATGTAAACCTATAAACTAACAGCGTTAAATTCGTTGAACGAAACAAAAGCTTTTAATAACGGGCAACTTTATACAAACCAAAGCAAACAATTGTCAACTTTATCCGACTTTCCCAGGAATCCAAAAAGTGTAACAAATAATATCTACACCCAAGAATTATGTACCAACTTTGAGTTTCGTATTGGTTTTTGTTATTCAATAAATTAACATTGAAAACGAATTAAGATTTTTATTTGAATGGATAAAATATTTGCACGCTAAGATTAGTTTTGTAAACAAAAAACTTATTTCTTTTGTGATGAAATCATTAAGTAAATCTGTTCAATCTAATTTTCGTGATTAGGCTCATATGAGTTTCTATGCACTAAAACCATCTTATGATCAATAATGAACGATCTGTTTACCTAACTATATTTATATTATACTTGTTGATGTTTCAAACAAATTTTATTGTGAATTTTGTTATGTAAGCCCAATTTGATTCAATAAACTAAGAGCCAGCCAATCTTACATAATTGCATATTTACCTTTTTTTTTTTCAGGGTAAATTCTTTCTGGATACCACTCCCTCTGGGACGGGTCCTAGTGACGGCTTATCTTTTTGAAAACTTTGGAACATTTTACATCGGTGCTTGGTGTCGAGACTGCGGGCGCATTTTTCCACTCTTCCGCGGAATCTACAGCGATTATATTCGTGGGCCCCAGCTCACCCGCAACGACGACGATGTGTCGGAAGGAATTAGCCACATCGTGATCTATCTCGGAGGCCAATGCCAGCAAATAGGCGTCAGACAGCCACACGTTTACGTTTACGCCTGTGGCCTCTATGCTACGGGTCAGACAAGTGGCCTGGTCACCACTTTAACCAGACTCGGAGGAAAGCCCGAAGAAGCAGCTCCACATCGGGTTCCGTTTAGTTTCGCCGTGATTCCACTCCTCGACTACAACACAGGGTAGATTAAAATGAGATCGAAAGAAGAGCGCTTTGGGTACGAAGTGCCGGGCATTCAGCTAGTATTTTAATATAAATAGAGGTGCGTGTTCACTAAGGCGGAAAAGAACTCGCAGGAATCAATCAATCCCAAGAAAATACATTCTAATGTGATTAGTGGATTTCAGTATATTTCCTTTTCCCTTATCTCAGGCTCAATGAAAACACACCCTAATTGGAATTATGGTGTAAGCTGTTAAATTACTTATTTACTGAAATGAATACACTATGGTTGTACGCCTCAATATAAATACTAATAAATTATTTAAAGTTGTTAGTATATTTTAATATGTACTGACAACTCAGCGATCAGTTTCAGTAATCAGCCAATTAGTTACGCTTCATAAGCAAGTCAAGGCCGCGCGGGCCGGGCGTGTTCTCTACATTGACTCCTTGAAGAAGGCCACCGGCTGTGGCCAAAACTATATTTAGGGTATCTTACGTAATTAAACGTGAGTAATACCACTAATGTTATAAATGTGAAAGTTTGGATGTATAGATGTTTGTTACTCTTTCACGCAAAAACTACAGAACGGATTTGGATGAAATTTGGTATGAAGGTAGCTTAGACCCTGGATTAACACATAGGCTACTTTTTATCTCGAAAACATGTAGCGGGTAACACCGCGGAGCGCAGCTGTAAAAATTAAACGAAAATGTGTCAAAACCACGCCAGTTTCCATAGTAAAACCTACCTACGGTTGTTGGGATCTTCCCGGTACCTAATTTGTAATTTATTGTTGTTAATATTAAATTTAGGAAACATAATTTAACGTTTGGCTAAATCACCGAACTGTATCTAATTAAGGCTACCTAATTAATTTAAAGGTATACCTAGTCGGGAAAATAAATCACGCAAAATTTATGAAATGGAAGCGACTGTCATATTTCATGTTTATTAAATGTCTCGTTTCATCTTTAATTCAAATTAGACTTCCTTGTGAAAATTTAGTTTCTTTCGTAATCTTTTTGGTGGTTTTATTACTTTTTATTCTTCTTCTTCGGTTTTGGCGTCGCATTTTGTGTATTTGCCAGAGTCAAGTGTCGTTAGGAAACCATAGCATGTTGGTAGGGTATCTTTTAGTACTCAGCGGGCTAGTTAAAAAGCTAGCTTTGCTTCACCATCTTCGACTACACCGTCACTTAACAACAGGGGAGTTGTGGATAAAAACCTAGCTTGTCTACCATAAAAAATATAAACATATTTACGTTTATCATTATCAAACCACAGCCTAAGTCACACAAAGTAATTTACGGTCGAGTCCACTCATGCCTTAACAAAGTATTGGCGATTTTACTACAAGTTTTGCAGGAGTTTTGGAAGCAAAACGAAAAGTCTAGTAGTCTAGGCCAGTGTAAGAAAAACTCTTCCTTACACTAGCGTCTGTAAATTGGCACAACACAAGTTTTCGAAAAAAAAAAACAATGTGACAACATGTTTTTTTGAGCTCCCGCCAAAAACACCAATTACATTTTCAATATTATTAGGTAAAAAATTATAATATCAAAATGTCTCAATTTCAGTATTCAGTTGTCATACATAAATATAAGAGCAAAAAGTTTTCTCAGAAGCCATCTAGAACATGAATTATATAACAATCTTTGAGAAAAGACTCGCTCTGAAAGAACACGTTTTTGCTTTCATAATCATTACAAGCCTTAAATTATTAATAAAGAAGATATATTATGTACATCTATTTTGAAGTAGGTCATACGGCCATATGTACACACACGTATCTGCTTATAAATATTGTTTTGATCATGCTTAGCTTTTTTTAATGTGTGTAAACATATTTTCATTGTTTTCATTTTCAAGAAAGTTTTGTGCACCACTGATAATATTATATTTGCTCTGTATTCTGACTTGCCCATCCAAAGCGTGTCTGGAAGAATCACTTTAGGCATTAAGACTGCCATTGTACTGCTGTTAAGTTTTTAAAGATAAGTAGGTATATGTTTTTGTTTTCGGTGTGATGTATGTTATTTTTTACGTCCAATTTTCGTTAATCTTCCCTTTTTAAATAGATAATTATGTAAATTGACTGTCCTGTTAGCTCATTTGGTGGTAGCTTTGCTTCATTATATATGAGGCATGGGCTCGATTCCCACTCTGGACAAACTTTTATGTGACTAACATACACAGATGTTTGTTCTATGCCTGAGCATTCTGAATGTACGTACATTCAAATTTTGAAGTATGTATTTACAAAAAAAAACAGTTCTGGTTCTCATAGTACAGGCTTTGCTTAGTTATGGGGATAGATGGCACTGTGTGAAATGTCTGCCAATATGTATTTATGCGATAAGTAGTATTATCTATTATTGTTTTTAATCAAGATAGGTTTACGTTGTCAACTTGGTGGTAGATGTCTCTCCTTAGCAGGAGGTCGTCTAGGTAGGTACCACCGCTGTACCAGATATTATAACGCCAAGCAGTAGTGTGTAAATATTACTGTGTTCCTGTTTGAAGGGTTCGCGAAATTACAGGGCAATTGAGACTAACCATCGAAAGTCTCAAAGTAATGAGCGTCAAAACAACGATGCTTAATTTTTTATTAACTACTTATTTTGTTACTCAAATTTATTTATATTGCTGCCATGTTCATGGACAAGCGTTATCTCTTACAATCACGAGAGCGTGTATTATATAAACTTAAAGATAGAGCGCATTTAGAAAGTATGAGCAAAGAGCATCCATCAAACGGGCCCCTTTTTATTCTGAGATACTTATAATCCTATATAAGTTCCAAATTTCACCAAAATCCTTTTTGCCGTTTCAGCGTGAAGAAGAAACATACATACATATAGTCAAACATACAAACACACACACGTTTATAATATTAACATTATTCTAAGTGGTCAGACAAAAGAACTGTTAATTCAAAAAACGCCGATGCTTCTCAAAAGGAGGTCGAGATATAAGGGCCACTTATTGGTTCGAGAGTCGTGATGAGGGTCCGAGACAGCTGCGAGAGACATCGACGGTTTTATTGGTTCCGTCATACATTTAGGGAACCCAACCATTAATTACTAACTGTGTTTTGTGCTCTTTTAACGGCGCTGTCTTCCTACATCCTTTCGAGATGCCCAAGCTGGCGGAGCCTACTGGATTTCATAGGTTACCTGAAGGCATAAGGCATAGTGACCGCCCCAAGTTTAGATGGATGGATACAGTGACCAAAGATCTCCAAGAACTGTAAGTTAATACTTGGTTTGAAGTAGTCCAAGGTCGAGATAGATGGTGTTTAGGCGAAGGTACTTTTTAGGTCGCTGCGCCAGCTAAATTTAAGTAGGTAGTGCTTTAGGCTATTCTATGACGAGGGGAAAGGGAGAAAAAAATAACTTTAATTTGATTTAAAGACAAGCTTCTACATAGGATGAGACTAAAAAAAAACTAGCATGAGGAGCTTTTAGTTAAATACTCATGTAGGAGATGAGTTTCTGTGTTGCCAATTCATTATCTATCATCATCTTCAGTAGGTACGTAAGTGCTCACTGCTGAATATAATTGATTGAGATTGAGAAATTGACTAATACATATTGACAAAATCTAAGTGTGCTTATTTTCATTGTCTGCTTATTTCATCAGACGCAACTCAGTGCAATCTACGGCTTTTCGCTTCCACCTCGAGCTATCCTACGTATATCGTCACTACATCTATTCAGGTGTCCTACGCAGCGTTTTACAATTCACAGTCTCCACTCTAGAACACATATATATCAGCGGTTATTGGTTCTGCGAAAAATTATAATGTTTCAAAAAAATGTTTTGACCAACCTTATTTACACATATTCTATAAATTCATTAAGGTCCACAGTCTTGAACCGCCGAGCCGTCCACGGAGGGAAATGGACGGACACTGACGGACCCAATAAAAGTGTCGATATCTTAATTCTTTCCATCTCAATCTAGCCGTTGACCCACATCACGTCCGCCTCGTTAGATGACTTTATTTGTTCTTCTCTGACTATACGAACAGTGGAGTATTTAACAATTGTGTAACAAAGTGTTCTTACTCGTTCTTTCGCAGTGAATGTTAGCTTAAACTTAAGAGATACATTTTTCTAGGAAGCGTAGAAAAAAATAGAATATTAAACTAGCTATGCCCCGCAGTGTTACACGCTACATTTGTTCGAAATAAAACTTAACCTAATTGCCTACTTATGGTATACAATTTATTTAAAAAGTCCGCCAACACAGCGTATAAAATTTAAATGAGAAAATTACAAAATATTGAGTGTTACAACAATTATCGCCGAAGAAAATTCAGTAAAAATTAGTAAAAACTACAAATTTGAATTCAGAAAAAAAGTTATTGTTGCCGCGTCGTGGTTTCATCAGCTAACTTTAAGCTTTACTCGACCATCTCAAAAAGAAGGCTATGACTTTAGCAGTCTATGTACTATGATGGTAATCAGCGTTATGCTGCAAGAATAATATTCTTAAAGGGCTGGTTTACATTTTGTCCTTTTTAACAAACATTTGAAATTATATTGCATAGTGTTAACAACTGAACTGAAACCGATTTCTCTACTGAAGCGTTGTTTTGTTGAACACGAATTCAGTTCCCAGCGCATATAGTATTTGTGTAGGTCAGGTCATTATAAAATGCGGCAGTTTCAACTAGCATATCCATGGATTTCAGGCCTGACCCCTGACCGCGTATGTCTGGACCAAACTATTAAATTATTTCTTAACTAAAAAGAAAAATTGATTTGTGCGAGGGATATAATCGGAAAATTTGGGTCTTGATTACTTTAGGAACCCGCACCACATCTTTCAAAATCTACATTTCCGATACACACGTTATGAACTCCGGGCCGCGTCAAAAGACGTCATTGTTCACCAGCGACCCGTAAAATTCTACCCGACCCTCAACGTAAGGACCTTTGATCTGCTTTTTGACGAAGGAAGTTCAACATGAAATTGAAAATAAGCTTGAATTAAAGTTTTTGAGCCGCTGGAGCGATCAACTGTTTCTTGTACAGCCTAATCGTTATGTACTTGCATGCTTTTTTTTTGAAAGTAGAAAGAAATAATTTATTTCATAGATTAATAGTAATTAAGATAAATAACAAGGTACAAATAATCAATGTAAATGAAACAAGCAACATTTCAAATAAAATCTATTAAAGATAACTCTAACCTAAAAGGCCGCTATCAATGGGAATAGTTCCCAAAACGCTGGCTCTAATGCCGCGTTGTATGGCAATACTCAAACGCTGGGCAAAATAAAGGCCAGCGTTACAAAACAAAAACAAACAATAACTTTATACAAAACAAAAACATACAGTTGATGGAATTAAGTATTTGTTTCTAATGATAATTACTTAATTGATACAATTAAGTAGTTGTTTTTACGCATTAGGTACTTACATGATACTAAAAATACAAATTCGGACGTATAAGAACGAGCGACTCATAAAATGAATACGAGTATGATAGAAACCGATAGAGGGCGAGACGTCAACATGAATCACTAAATTTATAAACTATACAACAAAAACTGTTAATTTCACGTTAAAACTCAAACTTTTAACTAAACAGCGAAGTTTTGAGAGAAAAGATCGCTCAATCATCGCGATTAGGGATCTAGAACGCGGCCCAGATTCTGGAACGTGATATGTCTATTCCCGGAGCAAGTTTCAGAAAAACCTATACTCATCACACGACGTACGAGTTTCATTAGGTACGAGTAAAGTGTATAGTCACGGTTTGTCACGTTTGATGTGACACCTGACACCAGGAACCTAGTTACACTTATTTTCATACTATTCGACTGCTCAAAAAAGGAGACTTAATGTTTTCATGCCTCATGTGCATTATGTATGTAATATATATCTATGAACTAGCGGACGCTTTGCGGTTTCACCCGCGTAGTTCCCGTTCCCGTGGGAATACAGAGATAAAAAGTATCCTATGTCACCCGGGGATAGTGTAGCTTCCTAACAGTGAAATAATTTTTGAAATCGGTCCAGTGGTTTCGGAGCCTATTCAATACAAACACCGAAACAAATCTTACCTCTTTATAATACTTAGTAGGTATAGAAATACAGCTCCAAGTTAAAAGTCCAGTTTTCCCATGTTTGTTTTACGATAATGCATCGCAGGCTCGGTTGGATTTATGACTTTACTTTACAGAGGGTGGAATGAATACGTAATACGCGATGAGTAAATCTTCATGGCTAACTGCGTTATTCATCTCTGTGCAATTTTCTGAAGCGGCTTTATAGCGGCGGATCTGAAATTCAATGAAAATGACTTCAAATGCTGTGAAGTTAAGCTGGCGAGTGGGCTTCGGTGGTAACTCCTATGTTTTACTTTCCAATTATTTACTTGGTGGTAAATCTGCTTAGCAGGAAATCGAATAATTAGGTACCACCGCCAGATATTGTACCGTCAAGAAGTAGTGTGTAAACATTACTGTGTTCCAGTTTGAAGGGTACTGCAGCAAGCGAAATTACTGGGCTGTTTAGGTCGGTGTACATTCTGGGACCCGCGGTCTACAATCGCGTACACGCTTCCATTCGGGACGCACCTTCCATCGCGTGCTTCAGAAGAAAACTAAGATCTTGGTGTCAAGAGAGCTTGTTTTATGACTTTGACGATTATTTAAAAATAAGACTATTGAATTACTAGTAAGCAATTATAATATTTTTGTTTTTAGTGACATTTAATTATATTGACATAATTGTTATATGTGTGACATATTATTTCATTGACATTTTCATTGTATTGACATAATATGTTATGATTTTGATATTTTTCAATGTGAATGGAAAAATGACCTGTATGTTGGAATGTGATGTGTGTTTGGTGTTATTAATTAAATAATTGTATTGGTATTTGTATTTGACTAATCATCGAACGTTTCAAAGTACTGAGCGCCAAAGCAGCGATTCCCTGGACATTGTTTTACTACACAAAAGTTCTGTGTATTGCTGCAAATGCAAATCTCATACCATCAAGAGAGCGTCGTTCATCTTATTACTTTTACATTAAAAACCTTCATTTCTAGATATTCAGCGTAAGCCTCTTAAATATCGTGACTATAATGAGCCAAATGTTCTCTACTATCTATATCGTATTTCCCTAAATAAGAGAGTGCTTTTATGCAAATATTTTTTTTGCTATTCCATTAAGGAAACCCACGCACTATACGTACATATTATTATTGACGTCTTTGTAATATGTCGGGTGATACGGTACGATTTGATTACTAATGAATTAAAAATTATGTTACTGAATTTATTTTTCCAAATTTTGTAAGTATTGTATTTTTAGATGTCAAGCAGCAGCTGGAGGCAATGGAGTCAATTATAGATCAAGTTTCGGTTGAATAACCTTATGTACCAACATTTCGAGTGTTGTGCTTTTTAGTTAAGATAAGATATAACAACTTTTTGTTATTCACACTGTAAGATAACAGATATAGCTTAATAATTGTGCAAAAACTGGCGGCCTTATTGCTATCTTTTCCAAGCAACCTTCTTATGGAAAGGTTGCACAACTTTCTCCTTAATCTACTCCTTTAATTAACAAACGGTCAGACAAACGTCATCCGTATTTAGTGAACATTCATTATGTACGCACTAAGCGGTTCGTTTTTTGTATAATTTGGTATAACTATATTGGGTATGTTTAGATTTATTAACTGACTTTTCACACATCTAGCTCCAAATAAGTAAAGCTTGTACTGTGGGCACTAGATAGCTATATAATACTTATTCGTATATCTTTTTGTATATACATACTTACTTATAATACACACAGGCACAACAAATATTTAAGCAAAACCTTGAAGCAGATATTCTACCAAAATGAGTTAACAAGACAGACAAAAAAAAAAAAAAGCATCCGTAATGAAATCAAACAGTGTCTCCCAGCAAAACCACAAAATAAATTCCCAGCCACATTTCACCAACAAACAGGTAATATCGAAACAACGCGACATAAAAAATCGCAAAGCGTTAAATTGAGGGCGAAATTAAAATAAAAAAAGTCGTTTGAAAAATGGTCAGGTTTTTGTGGGCCTTATGTTTTAAAACGTGATTTGCGTGAAATTGTGACCGAAGTTTTAGGTCATATTTTACGGCTCTCTTTTCTTAGAGCACTTTTACACGAGGCACTACGTGGTCTGATCTCTGATTTTAAAACATGTATGTGAATCATCGGTGTATACCTGTCTCATCTCAGGTTTGCAGATGACCTTGTACTGTTTGCCGAAAACCTGGATGATCTTCAAGCAATGGTACAAGATCTTACGGATGCCTCTTTGACAGTAGGTCTAAAGATGAATATGATCAAGACCAAAGTAATGTCGAACATTTTTGGGACCTCAATCCCAATCATAGTTAGAAGTAAGAACCTAGAAACAGTTGACAGCTACGTGTACCTTTTTTTTTCTTTGGGTTTGGCGTCGCATCTTGTGCATTTGCCAGTGTCAAGTGTTTTACATTTTTAGGTTTCATAAGTTAAATAAGTTGCATTGTAGTTATAGTTATAGTCAAAGTCCAGTCTTGGCCAAGTACAATCTATTTCAGTCAAGTCCAGTCATGCTTTAGTAAAGTAGTGGTGACTTTAGTATAAAGCTTCGATGGATTTTAGGAATACGTGTACCTTGGTCATACTCTATGTTTTGGCATAGAGCATCAAATGATCACCAGGCCCATACAGCTTAGATGGGCGGCTTTCAAAAAGCTCGACACCATTCTCTAGCCACGCCATATATCACGGTGTCTGAAGACTCGTCTTTTTAATCACTGTATCCTGCTCACTATGACATATGGCGCCGAGACGTGAACGCTCACACATGAGACACCCACAATATGCCCGATAGTTCTTAAAAAACAGCTTTTGCTGATCTGTGAAGTGTACCAATCCGCCCTTGGCCGAGATAGTCCATTGAATAAGTGCTCTATATGCGTTTGCGTAATGCGTAGATTTTTATTAAACGACCGCGACAAGATTTTCGGCTTTGTTAGTACGTGACCTATGGTCTACATAAATATTAAAAAAATATATTTTTAGATGACAGGCTAGTTATTTTCCATAGCTCACCTGTTGTAAAGTGGCGGTGTGGTCGAAGATAGAAAAGGTAAAACACATCTAGCCTGTAAACCCATTCCAACCATAAAGGCTAACTGTATTTACCATCGTCGACTCCGTCACTTTTTTCATGAATATTCTCAGCCTCGTTCTTTGAGACAGTCTACCTCCGTTTATCTTTACAGCACTCTACTTCTTCTTATAGTGGTGTCTTTACCGTAATGTCCATTCGGTTATGGAATGCTTTGCCTATATCCAACAGTCCTTGAATATTTTCAAAGACAGAGTAAAATTGCATTATTTGTTAGTCTTGCAATTGTTAGTCTTGTCTATCATTATTTATTGTCGGATTAGAAATATTTTGTTTACGTACGTCGCTGCTGATGTTGGTTTTTGTTTTATCTTTATGTACATATATATTATAGCCAATATACATTTATGTATTATAAATATATATAATTCGTTTTATTTAAATACATTATTATTATTCTTATTTACTTACAATACTATGTTTTTTTTAAACTTATTAGTGTTACAACATCTCTAATCTATCTACATAATCTATCTATCTATCTTTCTCTCTCTCTCTCGTTTTTTTCTGTTTTTAGTGTGCACAATAAAGAGTTTCTATCTATCTATCTATTTACTTAACATTAGGTGAGTGGTCAAACACCTAATCACAAATAAGAGAAAAATGCTATTATTGAAAGTTTTAGTAGTATCTTGGACTCTGACTCTTGGATAAGACTTCAGTCACTTTGCGCTAAGTTTTTAATTAATCCACTGGAATTTTTTATCTCGGAAACTGGAAGGATTCTCTCTCAGTAATCATTCTTGAAGTGAGAAAAAAAAGTAATCTATTCATAAAGTTAGCAAGTTTCTCGGCGGAAAAATATTTTACTAAAATATAAAACGAAGCTGCGAAGCGGATACCATTTCATAATGATAGCTGCTTTTGTTCGTGACTTCTTGTACGCGTATTAATATATAATCGATATTTTTATTAGTTGATTTAGTAACAACTGTTGTTGAAGACATTCAACATTCATCAAGATATCGTTTCATGGTTGACGTTCCAAAAACCCGTACGAAACGATTTGAATCTTTTTTTTTTTTTTTTTTTTTTTTAATGTAAAAGTAATAAGGCGATCGAGGCGCTCTCCTGATGTTAAGAGACAACGCCTGTCCATGACCATTGCAGCGATACACAGAGTTTTGAGTAACAAAACAACGTCCAGGGCATCGCTGCTTTGGCACTCATTACTTTGAGACTAGATGGTTAGTCTCAACAGCCCAGTAATTTCGCTAGCTGCAGTACCCTTCAAACCGGAACACAGTAATGTTTGCACACTACTGCTTGGCGGCAGAATGTCTGGTACTGCGGTGGTACCTACCTAGACGACCTCCTGCTAAGGAAATCTACCACCAAGTAGAAACTACTTGTATTATGCGAATGGCTAAAGCGTGTATCTATTAGGGAAAACCCACTCGGGCTACAAATTCCATACTTTAGCGGTTCGTACAATGAAGGTAGACTCGAACCGTTTAGTTCCCGTCTTCGGAATATCGACCATGAAGCGGTGTCGCTCGTTGGAGCTCCTGGCTGCCGATAGTAGAATGGGCAGGGTGGAATTAGGCGGGTGTTTTACTAACAAAATCTACCATCAAGTATGTATAGATATACGTATACATACTTACTGTTTACGCCGTTTCTATCCTTCTCTGTTACACAAGCGAGAGGAATGATGCATTGGAGTGAGACACTGCCTAAGCTGGCCGTTGACGTTTCTCGCGCAAGTGGCCAATGGGCAGCACTCAGCGACGTTAACCGCCGCAGGCGCTCGCCTGCGGCGGGAGCATCCTTCGCTGTAATTCTCTCGCATCGCACCTGTACATACCTATGTTCACATTTGAATTAACCGACATTTTGGTACGCGCTAATACCTTTCTTCCCTTCCTCAATCCCGCTGTTCCCGCTATTTCCCTATTTCTCTTCCGCTGCGCCGTAACTAGTGTGTGCATTATAAAGGAACGCAGTGCATTGCCACTCACCAGCTCCGTGCCAGAAGCCAGTCGGCAAGCCAGGTTAGTGCTCACTCTCTTGGTTCTTCTTCTTGGTGTGTAACAGAGAATCTCTTCCCGCATACCGCAAACCGCATCGCATCCGCATAACCACTTACCACAAAAAATGTGTTGTAAGGTCCCCAAAATAATCCGAACACGTGCGAAGCTGGTGGAGGTCGTTAGTTTAAAATAAAGTAGATTAATTTTTAATGAGATTTACAATTGTTTAGCGGAAAAAGCCGCTTAATTGTAGCTATTTACAAACTTTGTTTAATTAAGTTCCCTCACCAGAGGATTCAGTTAAATAAAATGTCTAGAATGACTGATTAGACCAATTATCAATAGTCAGCCGAGTTCAGTAGCTATTTCTCAAGATGACGTCTAGGATTCAAAAGTATTATTTGTCTCTTTTTCTCGTCTTCCACTTATACACATCCCTGTTGGTTCATTGGTTGTATGTCTGCTCCAAAATCTGACGGGCGTGGGTTTGATTCCCACTCAGGATAAACATTTTGTGGACAAATGTTTCTTCTGTGTCTGGATGTTCTGTAATTGTTATAAGTATGTACCTATTTACAAAAATAAAAGTATTTAAGAATACTTAAAAGAAGTCAGATAACTGATAGAATACTATCAGTTATTTGACTTCCATAGTACAAGTTTTGCTTAGTTTGGGGTCAGATAACGCTGTGTGTAATGTGCTACGATATTTATTATTATGTCTAAACTATTATAAAGAGGAAAGATTTGTTTGTTTGTATTGAATAGGCTCCAAAACTACTGGACCGATTTCAAAAATTCTTTCAGCGTTGGGAAGCTACACTTTCTCCGGGTAACATAGGCTACTTTTTATCCCTGTATTCCCACGGGAACGGGAACTACGCGGGTGAAACCGCGAGGCTAACGAAATTCACACTTGGTGGATTAGAAAAACTATCTGGCTCATGTAATCTTGCTGTTAATCCAGTTAATTTTAGCACAGCATCCATTTATAAGAATTTTTTTAGGTCATGTAAAATATTCTCGAATAAATTTCTTTCACCAGAACGTAAAGTTCACCTTATATCACCGCGGAGTTTGGTAAAGAATAACCAAAAGACATTAACTACCAAGTCGGCTTTGCTTAGGTTTCGGTTGAAAAGGGTATCGGACAAGGAAGGCCGTGGAATATCTCTGCTTATGAACGCAATCAGGCCAATACCACAGAGGGCCGGTTGCCCCTGTAGTGTCAAGGGATCAATGAGAAAAATTATTCATTGTATACAATCTTTATACGTAAATATTAAATTGTACTAGGTGACAGTAAATAGCGAAATAATTCCGATGCATGCGATATACATAAAAAAATATTTTGTGTGTTTGTCTGTTACTTTTCAAGAAATCAACAGCTGAACCAATCGTAATGAAATCTGGCTAAGTATGCAATTATGCATAGCAAGTATTTACAAAGAAAAAAAAAATCCTTGTAAATGTTCAAGAAAATTAGAAAATCACGAAAAAAAAATTATTTCCAAATCGAACCGACAGATGAGACCGACGTTAACCGCAAGATAAAAAAACATAGATAGAAACTTAACTCTTTATTGTGTAAAAAATAAATAAAAATGTACGAGAAATAAAAAAATCTTATGAGACACAAATGGCGGCCTTATCGCGCAAAACCATCTTAACAGGGCAAATAGGGAAGCAGAAAACAAAAAAACATTTGATCATTTAAGGCGATCCGGCTGATAAATAACTGTTTTTCTTGATACCTAATTAAAATTTAATTTGATTATGTATTGTACTATGCTCTCACTTTTATGCTGCTAATTTGTTTAATTTTGAGTTTGATATTTTTTACTCTGAAGCAAAAAAAAAAACAGATTATAGACTACAACAGACGAAAAATAAATAAATTTTTAATAAAAATTTTAATAAAAATTTGATTTATTTAATATTGATTTTGATTTGAATTTTAATTTGTATAATGTATTTTGATTCTTGTTTTTGTGATAGTTTTGGTTTTGGTTTTAATTTTGTAATTGATTATGAATTTGATTTTAATTTAATTTAATTTTAATTTTGATTATGGTTTTACTAATTTAATTTTGATTATGGTTTTTATTTTGATTTTAATTTTATTGGATTTGTTTTTGATTTTAATTTAATTAATTGTATTAATATATTTAAATGCATGTTGTGCTTCTTTAAATAAGCAACGCAATTAGCCAGAGAATTACTTGAGTTGTGTAAAATTATAATAAAAATTATTGTAGTTGCTAGTATGAAGCCTCAATAAATAAATAAAAAATAACATTAGTAAAATTTAATATATGACTGCTAATTTTTTTTAAAAAACGGCATCAACGGCATCAACTGGCAAATGAGTCATGCTGAATAAATGAAATTTACGCTATGTTACTCCCCTTGAAAATCATCCTAGATCCGTTCCTGTGTTTGCTCCCGGGATACCGGGGATATTCGATTTCATAGACAAATATTATTAGCAACCCCAGCAGCTCCTGCGGGGTGTCGACAATGGAATTAAACTTTTAAAAGGAAAAGCTTCCATTATGGGAAAATATTTCCAGCTATTTTACCCGGGATGACTCTGTTATCGGTCTTGAAACTTAGTTCGTTATTATTAAATCTCTATCGAATAGTGCCATTATACGAATTGCTATACGAGAGATTAATATTCATAATTTGGATTAACATTCTATAGTTTTTGTACAGAATTGTTAACTTTTGTAACGATACCATTTTTGTAGTAAGGTTAAAAATTATACACGTTGAGTTTAGTACTTACATTAAATTTAATCACGTCGGATTTAAATTATTTTTGAACGTATATTTTTGACACATCCCACTAATATTTTAAATGGAAAATTTTGGATGGATATTTGTTACTCTTTCACGCAAAAAATACTGAACAGATTTGGATGAAATTTAGTATGGAGGTAGCTGCGACCCTGGATTAACACATGGGCTACTTTTTATCCCGAAAACATGTAGCGGGTAACAGCGCGGGGCGCAGCTTGTACATACATAAATATGTCTTTATAAATGCCTCTACAACACAACTTCAAAACATTTGAATTGGTATTTACGTATAGTTATTTATTACAAACATCCATCCATCCATCCAAACTTTATGGTTATATTTAATTTTGACAAGTAAATACCACTAACAACATAAATGAAAATGATTATGTCAACCATAATCAAACCAACAACGTTTACAATCGTAAATGACAGAGTAATTGTAAATGTTATAATTCATTTTGCCTGAAATTAAAACAAAGTATCACTGCCGTAAACAATTTCTCACAACAACTTTATTTAAAGGTTAAACAGGGTATTACGTACCCCGTCTTGCAAGGCTGCACCTTATCCCAGCTTAGTCGTCCTAGGTGTCCGGAGCCTGCACTGTGAGATAAATCTCTTTTTACTCAAGTTACCGGGATAGTCTCGCACTTTCAAGATAAAATACGAGCTGTGTTGCTCTTGCGGAATGTTTCCTGGTGAAATAATTGTACCTACTTTTAACTTTAAAACGTTTTATGTATTCAACGCTTAAAACGTTTTTTTTTGTGCTTTTTGTTGTGTATTATAAGTATGTGTGTTTTGTAGCGATGGTAGCTGAGTGGTTAGCGCGGTCGATTCGCATGCCGAAGGGCGTAGGTTCAAACCCCAACAATCAGCTTGAGCTACCGGTGAAGGAAAACATCGTGAGGAAACCAAAGCATGGTGGTAGGGTACTTTTTAGTACTCGGCTGGCTAGCTACCACACTCAAGTTGAAAATCTGTCGCCAAGCACCTAACGGTGTGTTTCGGTAGCCTCACTTGAGAGCCAGTTTCCGTTCTTCGAACACACCGTCACTTAACATCAGTAGCTGTGGTCAAACACCTAGCCTGTGAACCATTAAAAAAAAATCTTACCCAGAGGGATTCTTGTCACTGATAATATATTTTGACAGCGCTGTTGGTTCATTGGTAGTAAGTCTGCTCCAAGAGCTGAAGAGCGTGGGTTCGATTCCCACCCAGGACAAGCATTTTATGATACATATAAATGTTTGGTCTATGTCTGGGTGTCATGTATGTATATATGTTTAAATACGTATTTCCAAAATAATCTATTTAACTATTCAATCAGTTATCTGTCTTCTATAGTACAAGCTTTGCTTAGTTTGGGGTCAGATGGCGCCGTGTGTAATATCTTACGATGTTCATTTATTGTTTGTTTTTTTGCTTGTTTGTTTACATACTAGCTTGCGCGCTCGTTTGCTTGCTTATCCACCGTCAGCTGTCCTATGTATACTACGTTTGCCAATTCACGTTCTCCATTCTAGAACACGTCTATCCCAGCGGGTTTTTTTTTTTTTATGTAAGAAGTAATGAGACGAACGAGACGCTCTCCTGATGGTAAGAGATAACGCCTATCCATGACCATTACAGCGATACACAGAACTTTGAGTAATAAAACAAAGTCCAGGGCATCACTGCGCTCAATACTTTGAGACTTTCGATGGTTAGTCTTAACAGCCCAGTAATTTCGCTAGCTGCAGTACCCTTCGAACCGGAACACAGTAATGTGTACACACTACTGCTTAGCGGCAGAATAACTGGTACTGCGGTGGTACCTACCTAGACGACCTCCTGCTAAGGAGTTCTACCACCAAGGTTATCAGTTTTGCGACAGATATGTCCAGCCTATTGCACTTCAGCTTGTTCATACGCTGAGTTATATCTGTGACTTTAGTTCTCTGACGAATCAATTCGTTCTGGATACGTTTTTACATTTCTTTAGAGAAATGCTCTTGCCAAGTATAGCTTTTTCCATAGCTCGCTAACCGACAAACAATTCCCGCTGCCATAGAAATACCGAATTCCAAGCGAATATTTCGTTATTGTACACGAGAAATAATATTTTATAGAAGAGGAAATTGTCTTTGTTCATGACCCTCACTTTTAGTTCAATCGAATGTGTTTTTACGAAGTAAGAGCAAATTGAAATCTAGCCCGGCTTTTTCAGTTCACTGAAAAAGTACGCGAAACAATTGTGAGCAATCTTGAACATGACAATCTCCTGTCCCGTACTTCTGTGAGTCGCCAATTTCCTGTGATGGCTTTATTCAAGAACTCGGTTATGATTTCATATCACCAGAGACATGTGAAACAAATACGCAAAGACTGTATTCATTTATCGTTTACAACAGAGCTGTCGGTACTACATACATTCGCGGGCTAATTTAATTTATTAACAAAGTTGGAGGGCCGCAGAAAAAAAATCAGGTTTCAATAAAAAAAAATGCTGGGTAATCATTTCTTAACTACGTTTATTGGTTCTTTGTTAATTTATCTTTAACAATCCTATCGATATCAATGGTCGCTATGTTCACTATGGACACAAATACTGAATATACGTTTTGACAAAGTTTTCTATTATCCAGTTTGGATATTTAAGTTCAAAACTATGTTCTGATTAAAATATGCTTCGCGGGCCGCATGAAAACAAGCTGGGGGCCGCATGCGGCCCGCAGGCCATTATCTGCACAACCCTGGTTTACAAGCTAGGTGTTTGACCACAGCTCACCTGATCTTAAGTGACTGAGTGGTCGTGGATGGTAGAGTACACCCTAATCTAGCCTTCCAACATTCTTAGGAAAGAAATTGTAAAAAAAATTAAACATTGTAAATAAATAATTACTTGTACATACTTGTAATCAAAGTTAGAAATAATCTTTAAACAACTAGCAATTGTGATTTACCGCAGATAAAGACCAAAATAAGTGCCAGTAGCTGTGATTTCACTGTAAAATTACGCTCCATTTGTCCACAAGTATTTATTTTATTTCTAAATAATAAATTAATTTTATATATATTAGTGTATTTTTAGTTACCTATTTTATGTATTAGGATATATTATTATTAGAATGTAGATATAAGTATTTATATTATAGTTATGTTATCCTTTGTGCATATCCTCGTTATTGACACACCCCGTATTTTTCTTCCTCTGATCCTGTCCGTCCTACGGTTGCCTGGAAGAGATCGCTTTTAGCGATAAGGTCGCCAGTTGTTACACAAATTAATTAATTTTATTTCTTCTGTATTGTTTTTTTTAATGTGTGCAATAAAGAGTTAATCAATCAATCAATCAATCATAAATGCCAAAAAATTATTTGTATGGTAATCGAACCACCTTAACGAACAAAAGCTACTCCAACGTATACAGTACACAGTTCGTAAAGGATAAACTACAGCCAGTCCCGTCACGTACCCATCGTGAAGACGGAATAAAATAATTACCCCAGAAGTTGCGCCGATAACGCTATCAGAAAGGAAACGACCAACTCAAATTGGTTACCACGATCTGGTAATTACTGTTACTGCGAAGGTTTTACCGCGAAGTGTTCAGTCTGTTCAGGTCAAGGAGGAAAACGCGAAGAGCTGTCACAGTCTTTTTTCACGCTATATTAACTTTGCAGTTCACTATGTGATTATGTTATTGAAAAAATCATCATCATTTCAGCCGTAGGACGTCCACTGCTGGACATAGGCCCCCCCATTGACTTCCATAAAGACCGGTTGGAAGCGCCTCGTATACAGCGCGTTCCTGCGGTCTTTACTAGGTCGTCTGTCCACCTTGTGGGTGGACGTCCTACGCTGCGATTGCCGGTCCGTGGTCTCCACTCCTGAACTTTTCAGCCCCATCGGCCATCAGTTCTGCGTGCTATGTGCCCTGCCCACTGCCACTTCAACTTGCTAATCCGTTGGGCTATGTCGGTAACTTTGGTTCGTCTACGGATCTCCTCATTCCTGATTCAATCTCGTAGGGAAACTCCGAGCATAGCCCTCTCCATAGCGCGTTGTGCTACTTTGAGCTTTGAAAAAATAAGTATCATCAATTGGACATGACACACAGCGCCATCCAGAAAACTAAACGAAGCTTGTACTATGAGTACCAGATATCTAATTTATAGAACATAGCATGTAGATATTTTTTCTAGGTGAGAATCAATTCCACGTGTTGACTTTTCGAGCGCTTCGTAGAGCAATATTGACAATATTTTTTTACATTGACATATTTTTATATTGACACGTTTTTATATCGACATATTATGGACTTTATTTGACATTTTGTTTTATTCATTTAATTGATGTTTTATAACTTTTTTTTAATGCTACACATATTTAAAATGGTTTCACTAAAATTTGACTTGTAACATCGGTGTTACCAATAAAACATTTGTATTTGTATTTCAGCTTTTAAGTGGGAACAGACTAAAAAGACTCAAAATAAACTTCCGCAATATAGCTTAAATCAATGAAATATCTGAAAACAAAAAAGAACAAAAATAAAAATGAATGGATGTATAGATGTTTGTTACTATTTCACGCAAAAACTACTGAACGGATTTGGATGAAACTTGGTATGGAGGTAGCTGAAACCCTGGATTAACACATAAGTGACTTTTGATCCCGAAAATATGTAACACCTCGGGGTAATTAAATAAATTGTAATAAAAAACATAAGTTGAGATTGCATAACATTTCATATTTGAAAGGAAGTTCATATTTGGAAGGAAGTTTTGTAGCGATGATAGCTCAGTGGTTAGCGCGGTAGGTTCGCATGCCGAAGGACGTGGGTTCAAACCCCAACAATGAGCTTAAGCTGCCGGTGAAGGAAAACATCGTGAGGAAACCATAGCATGGTGGTAGGGTACTTTCTAGTACTCGGCTGGCTAGCTACCACCCTCAAGTTGAAAATCTGCCGCCAAGCACCTAACGGTGTGTTCCGGCAGCCTCACTTGAGAACCAGTTCCATTCCAGGCTAGATGTGCTTTACCATCTTCGACCACACCTTCACTTAACATCAGGTGAGCTGTGGTCAAACAACTAGCCTGTCAACCATTAAAAAAAAAAAAAGTTAACTCCATAAAGCTTTTTTTAATTGCTACCTCATTTGACTGTCTACATGACTGGTGGTAAACAATGATGTAGTTGATGTGGTCAGAGATCAAACATTCACTCTGACCTGGAAATAGAGATTGTATCCTCTAAGAAACAAGAAAACTGAAGAACAAGGGTGTCAGTTAGAAGATAGGGATGTCAAAGCCGTGCCATAATTGAAGTTTATAAAGCTATGGACGTTCGTGCTCCCATGCTATTACATATTCTGTGGCTTGGGAGCAATCTCGCTCGCGGCTATTGGTGGCTACAAGGAGTATTGCGAAACTGGAAGTGTCTTCTTTACACGACTGTCGAAAAAGAAGTGAAATATTTTTAGGGTTCAAGTATGTAAGTGAGTTTCTTTATTCCATCATAACTTTTAAACGCCTGAACAGATTTGGTTTTTTTTTATGTAAAAGTAATGAGACGAACGACTACTAATGGTAAGAGATAACGCATGCCCATGAAAATTGCAGCAATTCACAGAACTTTGAGCAGCAAAACTAAGTCCGGGGCATCACTGCTTTGGCGCTCATTACTTTAAGACTTTCGATGGTTAGTCTTAACAGCTAATGGGTTGATGTTGTGGCTGATGTATGGGTTATCATAAATATGTTGATAAATACACTCGCGCACAAAATACTAATTTCATGGTAATACTAATTTCATACCTTGGATTAACACATGCACTTTATACACCAGAAAAAATACGTGAAACCGCGGGGAGCAGGATGTAATTCATACATTTAAAATATGGTAGGTCTCTTTAGAAGCAGGTCGTCTAGGTATGTACCACCGCAGTACCAGATATTTTTCCACCAAGCAGTAGTGTGTAAACATTACCGTGTTCCGGTTTGAAGGGTACCTACTGCAGCTAGCGAAATTACAGGGCTGTTGAGACTAACCATCGAAAGTCACGAAGTAATGAGCGCCAAAGCAGCGATGCCCTGGACTTGTTTTACTATTCAAAATTCTGTGTATTGCTGCAATAGTCATGGACAGGCGTTATCTCTTACTATCAGGAGAGCGTCTCGATCGTTTCATATCATTCACATAAAAAAATATATATAGGTATATATTATAAATGGGAATCGAACCTACGCCCCAAAGTTCACAGAGCAGTACCACCAACTAAGCTAAGGTAAGAAGTTTCATCATTTTAAATATTACACTATCCAGTATTCAAAATCGAGTTCGAATTATGGATTCGAATCCAGCGTCCAGACAATTACCCGTTCGCTAATGAAATCGCTCCCGACGTGGGACTGGACGGCTGTTATTTTATTATACTAAAAGAACGGCAAAATAATGAAGCGGTTAAAGAGATTCGTTTTCCGCAAAGAATTTGCCATTTATCTTTTCTATCCATTGGGGATCACTATCTGTGATTCGCCGATGTGTGGCTTGGATGGGCCGTTTTAGTCAAGCTTTTTCAATACTGAGGGAGTAGTAGTTTCTTCATCAAGAATGAGTTTATCAGGAATGAGGAGATCCGTAGACGAACCAAAGTTACCGACATAGCCCAACGGATTAGTAAGTTGAAGTGGCAGTGGGCAGGGCACATAGCACGCAGAACTGATGGCCGATGGGGCTGCAAAGTTCTGGAGTGGAGACCACGGACCGGCAAGCGCAGCGTAGGACGTCCACCCACAAGGTGGACAGACGACCTAGTAAGGACTGCAGGAACGCGCTGGATGCAACCGGTCTTTATGGAAGTCAATGGGGGAGGCCTATGTCCAGCAGTGGACGTCCTACGGCTGAAATGATGATGATGATGATGATGATGATGAGTAGTTTCTTCAGAAATTGGAAAGATTACAAAAATTCCTACTGTTGGCGAGTGAAGTAGTACCTATTTACAGTCATTAAAACATCTTCGCAATTGTATCCAAATATTCCGGCGACAGTTCCTTAACATCAGGTGAGCCGTGGTGTGTCTATCAAATATAAAAAAAAAATAATACTTGCACACAATGATTTTTTTTTCTTTGGTTTTGGCGTCGCATTTTGAGCATTTGCCAGTGTCAAGTGTTTTACATTGTCAAGTTTCAAAAGGTTTATAAGTTGCCTCGCTATAGTTACGTATAGTCAAAGTCCAGTCTTGGTCATGTCAGATAAGTCCAGTCATGCTTTAGCAAAGTGACGACTTTACTATAAAGCCCCGATGGAGTTTTGGAAGCAAAACGAAAAGTCATGTTTCACCACATTATATCATTTTCCCAAACTCGCGCTTGTGATTCGGCACTTTATGAATGAAACATCGCAATTTTTATGCATAAATACTCGACAAAACACTTGGAAAAAAATACAACGGGGCGACACGACTCTTTCCACGTTCCCGCCTAAACTCGCACACAATGTTACAGTGAAACGTGGACGTTAGCCAAGAAGACAAGTTGAAACCAGTAAAACATTGTACCGGCGCTCACCACCGACAAACTAACTACACAAGTAAAACATGCGAAAACAACTTACTTCAGTACTAGGGCAACCACACGTACGGACTTGTTCGGATATTATGCGAAATTACTGGGCTGCTGAGACTAACCATCTAGTCTCAAAGTAATGAGTGCCAAAGCAGCGATGTCATGGACATTGTTTTGCTACTCAAAGTTCTGTTTATCGCTGTAATGGACAGGCGTTATCTCTTAACATCAGGAGAGCGCTTCGATCGTCTCATTACTTTTACATTAAAAAAAAATAAATATCTGAGATAGAGTTTGCAAAAGTAAATGTAAAAAGTTAAAAATAAAAGTTATTTACTGTTGCAACTTGTACGGGATTGTTGACGTTTGATTAGGCCGGATACTCCGACTATATTTTCGGCATCTGGTGTTCTTTTTCGAGAAGTTAAAGCAAAGTACCTACGACACGCGTGCGGCTTTGACTTATTGTGAAAATTTGACCGATCAATGGGATAAGTATAACAGCTCTATTACTCTTGACGATGTTTTTTACTGATGAAATGATTATTATTGTTATTATTATTTTTGCTAACGTTTTTTTTTCTTTTAATGTGATTTTTTTTAATGTATATTTTTGTTTTTTTGCTTTTTTTGTGTGACATAATTGTAAATGTGCTAACGTTTTTATGTCAATAAAATAATTTGAATTTGAACTTGATTTTTTGATTTATCTTGCTCCAAGAATTTTAACCGACGCTATCGACGACAAATAAAGAGGTAGTCTACTTAATATGTCTCACTCGTGAACAGCTCGAAATTGTAAAAAACTAATTAGCAAAATTAAATATTTGGTGTCAAAATCTGTATTTTCCATTGTACATTTTTTCGTAGTCGGTTTATAGTTTTTTTAAACTATTTAGCTTGTTTAATAATTTATTAAATGTGAAAGTTTGTATGTATGTGTGGGTGTGTGTGCGCAAGTGTGTAGGTGTGTGTATGTAACAATTTTTATGTTTTAACACTCAAACTTTTTGTCCACAATCTGAGGTGAGAACATTTGCAATGGACCTGGGACGCCGCCTTAGGGAGAAAGAGCGTGATACCCGATTGATTCCTGGTCCAGCAAATTTCCCTCGCTATACAACGCAGTATTGCCGCGAGCGTATGGGCAGATTCGGCCAGGGTTCGGTGTGTGGTAGGCTTTTTAATTAACGTTTTCTCTTTGTGTTGTTTATTAATTTAATTTACTAATTATTGTTTTACTAGCTGCGCCACGCGGTGTTACCCTCTACATGTTTTCTTGACAAAAAGTAGCCTATGTGTTAATCCAGGCTCTCGGCTTACCTCCATATCAAATTTTATCTAAATTCATTCATTAGTTCTTGCGTGAAAGAGTAACTAACATCCATCCATCCATACTTTCACATTTATAATATTAATAGCTGCGCCCCGCGGTGTTACCTGCTACATGTTTTCGGGATAACAAATAGCCTATGTCTTAATCCAAAGTCTCAGATACCTCCATACCAAATTTCATCCAAATCCGTTCAGTAGTTTTTGCGTGAAAGGGTAACAAACATCCATCCATCCATCCAAACTTTCACATGTATAATATTAATGGGATTAGTGTGATAATGAGCATTTTTTTAGTTACTAAAAATCATTATTGTCATTTTTATTTTTAGAGGCGTAACCCTACTCGGAACCGTGTTTGCGCTATTATTTATTCTGTGACCGTGGTGTGCAGATTGTCGCGTCTACGCCATTCGTTATGTCACAGGTGGCGAGCGTCATTGAGATGGATAGCCCCTTTTGTATGGACAAGAAGGGTACCATACTTGATTTGCTTGTGACTTAGTGGCAACACATTGAACCTATGAACTAAAAGTATTTGGTTATTCTTCACCAGGCAGATGTATCTCTTGGTTCTTATTTGATTATTTTAAACACTGCAGTGGAACAAACCTTATCTAATTTCAGATGGGGTTTGTTTTTTGTAACTAGCTGCACCCCGCGGTGTTAGGGATAAAAGGTAACCTATGTGTTAATCCAGGCTCTCAGCTACCTCCATACCAAATTTCATCCAAATCCGTTCAGTAGCTTCTGCGTGAAAGAGTAACAAACATCTATCCATCCAAAGTTTCACATTTATAATATAAATGGGATTCTTATCTAACTGGTATAATTAGCTATTATGTTTTTTTTAAAGTAATGAGACGAACGAGAGACGCTCTCCTGATGATAAGAGATAACGCATGTCCATGACCATTGCAGCGATACACAGAACTTTAAGTAGCAAAACAAAGTCCGGGGCATCGCTGTTTAGGAGCTTATTAGGTTGGGACTTTAGATGGTTAATCAGCCCAATAATTTCGCTAGCTGCACTACCCTTCCAACCGGAACACAGTAATGTTTACACACTACTGCTTGGCGGCAGAATATCTAGTACTGCGGTGGTACCTACCCAGGCGACATCCTGCTAAGGAGATCTAACTAGTATAGTTAGCTATTAAGTTTAATAATGTTATAGTCAGCTAGTGCGAAAATGCACTCTAAATAAAAATTATATAAAAAAGTGCAGTTGTGAAGTAAGATGAGGACGCGTGTGCGTTGTACTCTGCTTCGGCTCCCTGAAAAAGGCCACTGAGTTAGATTTATAGTCGGAGTATCAAATGTGAGTTTCTAATAATTAAAACTAAAACAAGTCATAACCACGATAGTTTCCGTAGTACAATTTGTGCAGAAAACTTCTCTGAATGCTAGTAATCATTTTAGAGTAACTTTATTAACCGCCATATTTGTGTTCATCCACATCGATAGTAAAAGTTCCAGTTAATTTGCGATTTGATTCGTTCAGTTTGTCCGAAATCGTTAAAAGTTTAATTAATTTACGTTATTAACTACACTAGTTTTGTGGGCAGGCGGTCTGTGGGTGATTGGGTGCTTCAACAGTTAAAATGTTGTTAGGATTTACACCTTTCTTGGGAAATCTAATTCCTTCAAGTCATATAACCTTATACCTACTAACTGAAAACACAAAAACAAAGTCTCCTTGAAAGAAAAAACTCTCCTGGACTTTAAAAGTTCTTTTTATTTTTAATAACGAGTAAATTTTTTCAAAATTAAATCATGTTTTTTTGCCACAAATTTTTTGTTATCTATAAACTACAATTTGGACGTTTGAATAAATTTCTTCTAGATCAACGTGCGCTATCCTCGGCCGCACCGTCGCTTTCCATAAGGCGACTTGGTGGCCAAACGTAGATATAATTATTTAATAAAAAACAGCAAGATGAACCGCTAGTCTTCAGTTACCAGCGTCAGTCATAATTTAAAATATTAACACAGAAAAAAAATCCTTTAGAAAATGCGAGGATTGTAAGAAAAATCACTATTAAAACCGCGAGATGCACTTAGTTTTTCATACAAATGTAAAACTCTAAATGAACATTACTGTAAGCCATCGTGTAGAGCACTTTAATTAACTTTCAATGTAAGACTATTTATTAAAAGTCGGAGGATTTTAAATGAGAAAGTTGGTGGCTTGAATGTTGTCATTCAAATAAGACGGGTTGGAAAGTTTTTAATACCTACGTTTAAATTTAATAAGTCAGGACTTTTAGCTTAGTCAAGCTACGCTATTTTTCACGACTTCCTAAAAAAAAAGAGTGTAATGTTTTCAGGGTTTATAATGTTTACAATAAAAAAATATTTAAGTATTCTATCAGTTATCTGACTTCCATGATACAAGCTTTGCTAAGTTTTGGGTCAGATGGCACTGTGTGTCCTACGATAAAAAAAAAAGATTTTTTTTCTTAACTTCACCATACTATCAATTATATAACGGGACAGTTGAGAGAGACAGGTCAAGACGTTGAGCAGCACTAATAAATTGGGCAAATTAAATATACCAAAAACTTATCATTCATTCTTCATAAATCTAGTAAAGTTGTTTTTCTAAAACATCTCGTCCTGTAAATAAAACATGCAAAAGAGCTCTCAAGTGAAGTGCTCTTATCATGGAGTATTCGGCGTATCATAGAGTGCGCTCGAGCCAGACCACTCTAAAGAGAAAATTAAAAAAAAAACGCATGAAAACTCTCCGTATTAAAACTGCATGCTATTTAAACGCTGATCAAAAAATCTCATTTGAATACGTCTTTAAATTTGTTTCCGTGGACTTCATTCAGAAAACGGATAATCACAGGTTTTGCAATTACATCTTAAATTTACTTACATCTCTCTATAGAATTCGTTAAGAAATTGAAACATAAAAATCTGAAGGAATTTTGAATGTTCAAAAATTCACCTACGTTTCACGTATTCACGTTCATTGTCCAATACTTTTTGACAAATCACAGGCTGCATGTCTCTTAGTTATTTCACGATTACAGTTATTATATTGATATCACTAAAATTACAAGTAAAATTCCGAAATGTCGTTAAATATGTCAAAAACATTTTGTTTTTTTTTAAATGCTTTTAAAAAGTTGGACCGTATTCATCATACATTACCTTCACTATTCTTGCAAGTATTAAACATTTTTTTTATATATTAAAAACACCTTATATTATCATCACGAAACATTAGCCTTATAGCAAGCCAAGCAGTAGTGCGTAAACATTACTAACCAACCAGACTAACCATCGAAAGTTTCAAAACAATGAGCGCCAAAGCAGCGATGCCCCGGACTATATTGTTTTGGTATCCAAAATTCTGTGTATTGCTACAATGGTCATGGACATGCGTTGTTTTTTACCATCAGGAAAGCGCATAGTTCGTCTCATTAGTTTTACATAAAAAAATAATAAATAAATAACAACGTAGAAAAACAGTTGTCCTACATTAAATAAATTGAACAAAAATTTTGATGCACGTCTAGTAACTATGATGCGCCATTAATTAGCGTCCATTACAGTTTAATTAAATTAGTAACATGTTGACTGAATTTCGTGTACATTTTCCGCGAAACATTTCTAATAAAAAAAGTGCCTGGCGTTTTGTCCTGTAACATTTGTGATATGAGTGTTTGTAGTTTTATAAAAGTAACTTTTGGCAAACTGAAGTGGTAATGGGCTGGACATATCTGTCGCAGAACCGATAACCGCTGGGGTAGACGTGTTCTAGAGTGGAGACCGCGTATTGGCAAACGTAGCGTAGGACGCCCTGAGACTTGATGGAGTGACGATATACGTAGGACAGCTGGCGATGGATGGAAGCGAAAAGCCGAAGATCGGGCTGAGTGGCGTGTCTTGGGAGAGGCTTATGCCCAGCAGTGGACTAATATAGGCTGATGATGATGATGAACTTTTGGGACACTACCTATTTTAATTTGTTGACGTAAAACATATTAACTGTATTATAAACTTTAAATTCCACCAGTAGGCTTTTATACAGATTGGGTTGAAGTTTCGATAGATGGACAGAACTTTTTTTATATTTGTGGTTAAAAACCTAGCAGTTTAACCACAGTGCCACCTGATGTCAAGTGACAGTGTGGTCGAAGACGGTAATATTAGTGGGATGATGAAGTTGTCCAGAAAGTCACAATATCCTACTAATATTATAAATGCGAAAGTTTATATGTATGTTTGTTACCTACTCTTTGACGCAAAAACTACTAAACGGATTTGGATGAAATTTGGTATGAAGGAAGCTGAGGCCCTGGATTAACGCATCAGCTACTTTTTATCCTGAAAACATGTAGCGGGTAACACCGCGGTACGCAGCTAGTTGTAACAAGTAATACTTAGTTACTTTTTAGTTCAAATTTGGTTTTTACACATCATTAATATTTTCTCGGACCATGTTTACTAATTTAAACAATCGGTTTACTTCGAAACGGTTACTCAAAGTTTTATTAAACAAACGTTAAATCCGTCTAAAACCAGTTACTCATAAAACAATATTTGAACAGGCACCTGCTCCAGTAATAGTGTAGGTAGTAGTAAAATGAGACTGAAACGTAGCGATATTAAATTTACCTTTCAACTTGGCTATAGTCTGGCGCGGATTAAAACCGACGCGACGATACAACTACTAAATATGTACATACATTAGAACAACTCTAACCCGGCTAAAAGGCAAGACCTGCACTTAACATAAGGCGAGCTGTGGTCAAACACCTCGCCTGTCTACTATAAAAAAAAGACAAGCATATTTATGACTAAAATGGCACAGTATGTACGCCAATTACAATAGTCATTAAACATAATTATAAAAAACATCTAAAAAAAATTCAAAAGAACCATCTAAACGAGGTTTGGCGGGAACGCGGAAAGAATCGTGTCGCCCCGTTGTATTTTTTTCCAAAATTAGTGTTGTGTCGAGTGTTTATGCATAAAAATGGTGGTATTTTATTCACAAACGCGAGTGTGGGAAAATTATATAACGCGGTGAAACATGACTTTTCGCGTTGCTTCCAAAGCTCCATCGAAGCTTTAAATAAAGTCGCCACTACTTTACTAAAACATGACTAGACTTGACTGATACGGACTGGACTTTGGCTATAACTAAGTATAGTTGCGAGGCAACTTATTTGAAAAGAAACTTGTAAATATGAACTAGTTGATACTGGCAAACGCCCAAAATGCGACGCCAAAATTAAAAAAAATCTAAACAAAGCCAATATTCTTATAAAAATGACATGACGTTTAATCTAGTATTACCTCTTTACAAGGTTTAATAAAAATTGCTCTCAAGTTAACGCAGCCTTGTAAAGAGGTAATGCAAGATTAAACGTATTTATTTGTATGAGATTTTTTTTAGACGCTGTACAAAGTTATATCATTAAATTTGTATGAGCTGTTAAAAAGCGGTTACCATAGCGGCACAAAGTATAGATTAGATTTGGGTTACCACAAAATCTACCTTGAAAAACTATATGAACACTCATTTTGTAATCCAATGACCTGCCAAGTAGCTTCTCCTGTGCGATACTTGTTTGGCCCGTGTATTTGGTTATTAATTTCATTGTACTCCAGTTACCGAATATTTGGGCCAAGAGGTATTTGGAGGTCGTAATTTTATCGAGATGGCGGCAGGAATTCCCGCTCGTTAGTGGCATCAACTTATCAAGATTGGACGTTTCCGAGGATCGAGCTTGGCTTTCATTTTAACCAGAGAGAAAATATTACAAGTTACATTATAATAAACTCATATTGATCCGAAAGAAACGCCAAACAAACCGATTTAATTCTTTTCTAGGCCACGAAAAACCTAAACAGCGCAAAAATATAAGTTGCTTTCGCCACTCGCTTGATAAATCGACGTTTTGACTTACGCTAGTGCTTCAAAGCTAGCAATATTGCTATGATATTTATTTTACGAAACAAGCTAGATGTGTAACTTATGAGATCTTTCGCTTCCTTAGTCTACGGAATGTTTGATTTGCTCATGATTTTGCGGAGATTAACCGATTGCCAAAATATATTAGAATAGAATATAACTTTATTATACACCAAAACAAATCACAACAACATACAAAAAGAAAACAAAAAAAGAACAGATAATTAACATAACAAAACAATATTATAATAGATATTTGGTGTATAAGGGCGATTTTATCGCCTAGAGCGATGTTATGTTATGGCAACAATGTTCGTCTTTGTTTTTGGCATGGTACTTTATATATCCAGCCAATGACAATAATTCGAATATTTTTATCTTTGATGATATTTACTGGGCTATTGAGACCAATCATCAAAGTCTCAAAGTAATGACGGTGCCATAGACTTTGTTTTACTACTCAAAGTTATGTGTATCGCTGCAATGGTCATGGAGAAGCGTTATCTCTTACCATCAGGAGAGCATCTCATTACATTTACATCAAAATAATAATAAGTTAACAGACAACGTCAAACACACGGTACGGTCTATTGTCAGAAAAAGAAAAAAAAAAGACATGTGGTCATGTCCAATTTGTAGAAGGCCAATCAACAGACACGGAACGCATCCTTGTCCTTAACATCCTTGGCATACAGTAACATCTATTTCACGAACAATTTGGCAAGGATCAACGTTGTACGTCAAGTTTTTGCTTGTGGTTTTGCTCGGATAGCTCTGGCATATTATGAAATTCTGATTTACTTATAAAAGCAAAGAAAGAAACCTTTGTCTAAATTCGAATCCCTACATTCTGACCAAAACTCCCGTGTCAGTACTTTTACGACAAAAACACTTAGCATGTTTCTACTAAAGAGATTTTAAGCCAAAAGTGAAATTTCTGACACTAATGTAAGCGAATGCATGTGAAATTGTGTCAAACCTAGCAAAGCGTTGCGAGTCGACGGGCAGAAAGTCATTTGGGAAGAATTTTCGGTAATGGCTTGGGTTTTTAATTATTTTACCTGGGAAATATGCCGTTGTAAAAGTAATCACACTAAAATTTTATACGAAACTGCTGTCCGACTATTTTATCTTTTAGGCAGACTTGATAGTTATTGCATTCTCATTTACTATCTTTAGTAAAAGATAACGCCTGTCCATGACCATTGCAGCGATACATAGAACTTTGTGTAACAAAACAAAGTCCAGGGCATCGCTGCTTTGGCACTCATTACTTTGAGACTTTCGCTGGTTAGGCTCAACAGCCCAGTAATTTCGCTAGCTGCACCCTTCAGACCGGAACACACTAATGTTTACACACTACTGCATAGCGGCAGAATAACTGGTACTGCGGTGGTACCTACCTAGACGACCTCCTGCTAAGGAGGTCTACGACCAAGTAAAACCCTACAAAAAAGATTAATACCTACGTTACAAAAAAGATAAATAATGATTAATCCATAAATTAGATTAAGTTTTTTGTATAATTTTTGTAAATAGTATTAATTTAAGGTTTTTTTTTTTATATTTTGTTTGTACTTATGAATACTAGTTTTAATTTAAGATATTTTATTTCGTTTAATAAATTCTAATTAGAGAAAAATAAACATTTAACTTCATCCATAAATTAATGTATCTTATAAAATATTTGAACAGCAATGAACGATCAATCCAGCCAGATTGCGTTCGGAAGGGACAACCCACCGTAACCTCGCGCATTAGCATCAGCCAAATTCAACCCGTGATTTATGCCTCAGCTGCGTAATCTTACGAGTTAACTTATAGTAGAGGAGGTGGCACCTAGTTTGAGTTCATTGGTTTAAAGAACTAGCGCATTATTAGCGAAAATAGTTTTTTAAGTTGCATGTTTTATAGTTGGGAGACAGTTTTGCTTCCAATCTGGAGGTTCTGGGTTCAAATCCCATAATCCCAAATCTATTTTTTTTCGCTGTGAAATTATGTGCGTATTGTCGCTAACTAAAAAAACACTAATTCGGATTTAGAGTTATAAATAATCTATACGAGGCGTAAATTCTTAGCATTTATCCGTTTCATCGTGCGCATGCCACTTCACTAGGACGGGAACCCGTACAGTACCTAGGACTTGCAACCTAGGTGTAGGTTTAAGGGACTTCTAAGGTACACATCAACGCTTATCATCACTTCCCATGTTTAACCAAATTTGATCTGATAGTTTTAAATATTTTTTTAAGTCTTACTCAAAAATACCATCTTCCTCCCCGTCTACCCGTTAAGCCTGTGCAGACGAGCAGCCCTGTATTACGGGATAATCCTGGATTCCCAGGGATCCTACTATCTCTTACTGACACGTGACTCGTGGTGTTCGTCTTGGTTGTGAGTAGTGCCTACTTCAGTTTGTCTAGTTTTTGTCTAAATTGCACCTACCGATTTGGCCGCGACAAAAAAGGGCAATGACATATTTCTTGCTGATTTCACATTCGAAGTTTCGTAAATGAATATAGAGTTATTTAATTGGAGACTTTAGTGACTGTTAATATTTTTGATTTGTGCATTAATAAAATTGCACAAAGGAGATATTCGCAACTTAGTACTTTATTTAGTAAACGCATTAATTTGGAAATAGTTTCTCCTAGTGCAGGGTCCACTAGTAATACCGGGGCGGGTCGCTAGTTTGTTAATAATTTTTGACAGCCCTGTTGGTTTATTGGTAGTATGTCTGCTTCGAGAGCTGAAGGGTGTGGGTTCGATTCCCACTCAGGACAAACATTTGTGTGACTAACATCGATGTTTGTTCTGTGTCTGGGTGTACTGTATGTATTATAAGTATGTAATTACATAAAAAAAAAGTATTAAAGTATTCTATCAGTTATCTGGCTTCCATAGCACAAGCATTGCTTAGTTTGTGGTCAGATGGCGCGGTGTGTAATGTCCTACGATATTTATATATTTAATTATGTAATTATTTTTGACATTAATATTTATATACCTATAAGAAATAACTATATTATATGACATAAATTACGTTTTTACTTCGAAAAAGTAACGAAGTGTTTAACCTAAAGTGGAAATCATTTTTGGGTGCAACGTAGTTGTAACGAAAGTTACAAATTAAACGCTCGGAGCGAATTTAACATAAAATAAAATACAATAATCAAACTGCTTGAAACAAACTCCGTTGTGATATAAAGCTTTAAGTTACTAAGAGATGTTACGCTATATCCAGAAGTCAGAAACAAGTGTAATTATTAACAAGAAGTCGTAACTGGTTCTTGTTTAAAACGAGCTTATTTTATGAACAAACGACAAATTTAATATTAAATTCAGTACCATTGTCTGTTCAGAGTGTATGTGGTGTTGATACGCATCTATTTCGTTTACAATAGAAAGATCATCTGGTAAAAGTATGCCCAAATAAATAATAAATAAATATCATAGGACATTACACACAGCGCCATCTGACCCCAAACTAAGCAAAGCTTGTGCTATGGAAGACAGATAACTGATAGAATACTTAAATACTTTTTTTTTTTGTAAATATATACTTATAATAGATACAGTACACCCAGACACAGAACAAACATTTGTTTATACCACAAAGTTTGTCCTGGGTGGGAATCGAACCCACGCCCTTCAGCTCTTGAAGCAAACATTCTACCACTGAACCAACAGGGCTGTCTAATATATACAGTCTAAATACTTACAAACATAATGTAGTTATATTACAGGACCAAGCTAAGCTAAGCTCTTGTCTTCAAAAGTGTTTTGATTTTGACAAAAATTTATAATAGCAATTTGTTTCGTTAATAGTATTTGTTTTCAATTTCAGTTATCCAAAGCAATATAGTTATGTTTGTAAACTGTAGTAACATTACAGTAAACCTAGTTATTTTTGTCGAAGTATTACATATTGTATTTAATGTGTGAAATATATAAAACTGTGATATAGAATGGTATTTAACTTTATTGTACACCAAACATACATACATACATTATTATAAAGAAAATAGATAATAATAAAACAAAAACAATATCGTCTAATGTAATGGTAGTACAACGGCGGCCTTATCGCTTAGAGTGATTTCTTCCAGACAACCTTTAAATGTATGGTAATGATAGCGGTGTAAAAAAATATATGAAAAATATATTATAAGAGTACACACATGATAACAACATACTATACATTTAAAATACTTGGTGGTAGATCTCCTTAGCAGGAGGTCATCTAGGTAGGTACCACCGCAGTACCAGATGTTCTGCCGCCAAGCAGTAGTGTGTAAACATTACTGTGTTCCGGTTTGAAGGGTACTGCAGCTAGCGAAATTACTGGGCTGTTGAGACTAACCGTCGAAAGTCTCAAAGTAATGAGCACCAAAGCGGCGATGCCCTGGACTTGTTTTGTTACTCTAAGTTCTGTGTATCGCTACAATGGTCATGGACAGGCGTTATCTCTTACCATCAGGAGAGCGTCTCGTTCATCTCATTACTTTTTACATAAAAAAAAAAACTTATCTTAACATTGGTTAGGAAATAATTTTTGTTACTCAAAGTTGTATCGCTGCAATGGTCATGGACAGGCGTTATCTCTTACCATCAGGAGAGCATCTCGTTCGTCTCATTATTTTTTACATAAAAAAAAACATAATACAATAAATATATATACCATAAAATGTTCGAACATTTCAATCCAACACGCAATTTGGTCTGCCGTTTTACAGAAAAATAAATAAAATGCCCTATAACAGCAAAACATGGGGTCTATGGGGAGAAAGATCGTGACGTACATTAAGAGGCCCTATGGGGACGCTTGATCGATGTGACATGTGACCTAATTGGCTAACCCGATCAGAATTGCGATCAAATTTGACTTGGTTTCTGCTTAGATTCAAACTGAATCTACATTTAACAATGTTTAACCTAATGCCTAATTTATATTCATACACTTTGAATCATTTATGTATGTCACACATATTAAGCAATAGTTACAGTCAAAGTCATATAAAGCAAGCCGCAGTCAAGTCCAGTAATGGTGTCCCTAGTCAACTAACGGTGGCTTTACTAGAGTTTTAGAAACAATGCAAAAATATAATTTTTTTTCGAAATTTATTACATCACTGGAAAAAACAGACGGATTTAGAATATAACTCCATGTAGAGATATAATTTTCCCTTTTGTTAATTCGTCTATAACTGGATATGGAGTCTTAATAGTCATGTTTGTCGAACAGGTTGAGTCTTAGTCACAGTCAAAGTCATACGTATTAAGTAAACAGGAACGGCAATTAACCGATTTAGATTTTCTCTGACCTTGTTAGTATTTACAACATAAATATGATTATTGCTCGAATGATAAAGTATTTTTGATTTGGAAGGGTAACATTTATAGAATTCTAGTAATGAAACTCTTGACTGTTGAAGACGTTCGTTAAGCTTGTAAGCAGTTCGTACACAAGGCAATGCAATATAAGTTACTAATACATAACTATCATAGGTATTTCCTAAGAATATTTTGGATAAATAAATAATACACTAAAACTACGAGTATAGAATAATATGGTTATCTACCCCAAACTTTGTACTGTAATTACTAAGTACCTACTATGGAAATAAAATGTATGATTGACTAGTACATATTTTAAACTAGCATGCTATTTTTACATTGACATATTTTTATATTGACATGCTCTATTTTGACAATATTTTTTTTTATATCGACCTACTTTATTTTGACATTTTTGTTTTTTTATCCATTAACATGTAATCAGTGTTATTGACATATTTGAAATGATATTACGAAATTTGATTTATAACTTTGGTGTTATATTTAAAATAATTGTATTTGTAAACTAAATCATTTTTAAAAGAGTGTCAAGTTCCTGATGGTAAGTAAGCTCACCGCCGCACTGCTTATGTCCTACAGTCCTACAGTCCTACAATATTAATTTGTCTTCTGTTGATGGTGATTGAACGCGACCCTGATTGTTATATTTGTATACGTCCTTTTAGGTATCATTTGTTTTCGGATAAGTTATTGACTTTTTTTTTAGTAGGGTTGGTCTAGTATACGAACGATTTCTCAAAATGTATTGTAAATTAAGCACTAGACAATTTCAAAGATGGCGGCGCTCAGGAGATTCTGTCCTTAATTGTTTTAGGAGATAAATTTTGAGCTTAGAGCCTATTTCATAGTTGTAAGTGGTGAAATTCATAAGATATTGCTGAACAGAAGCTTTTTGGCTAAGTGTTAATGCACAACTGGGATCGTTTAGTCATATTTCATAAGCAAATGGTTGCCTGAAATGTATTTCTAGACTATTAGTGTGCTAATAAGTCTACCCTATTTCAAATTACTCTTGTGTTTAGTGTTTGAAAAAGATCTCTTTATGGCCATTCGTGTCCACATTTTTTTATAAACTCAAAAAATGGAGGAGTTTCTCAATTCCATGTTTTTTTTGTATGTATATTACATGATCATTCCGCCAATTGTTATGAATCGATTTTGACGATTCTTTTTTTGCTTGCTAGATCATACTTCAGAAGTAGTCCAAAATAGAAATTTTATCGAAATCGATCGAGTGGTTTTAAAAAAACCTATTGTATACATCGATTATATTTTCGTTTATTCTGAAATCTCCTTGTTTCATTCGAGCAGTGCGTTTAGTTAGCAAGGGTCATGGAGACGGATTTTTTAAATTGTTAATTTACGTGATGGCATTAAGAGTTTACAATAAAATACCAGAATATCTTAAATCACTTCCTTTTCAAAAATTTTGAACTCAAGTTTTCAGATGGTTAAATGATCGTTATTATTATACAATCAAAGATTTATTAGAATTTAATGCAAACAGATACAGTCCAACCTTAAAGTAATTCAGAAATATTTGTCATAATTTTAATTTTGTTTATAAATTTTAAATATTTTTGTTGTCGTATTTGATATTTGTGCCAGACCAATGTAACATATTTTATATTAGTCTTATAATTACTGTTTAATATTATCTAACAAATGTCGCATGCTTATTAAAGCGAAAATTGTGTGTACTTATAGCATAACTATAACTTTAAGACCTAATGTAACCACAACTTAACGCGATTAAATGACTTGAACTTGAACTTGAATATATTATTATAATATAAAAACGAAACGATCTTACTACGGAGCTGAAACGTGAACATTCACAGTTCGGGCGGTCTTTAAGCTTATACGCTCCGCGAGCTATGGAAAGAGCTATGCTCGGCATTTCTCTAAGGGATCGTATCTGGAACGAAGTAATTCGCTAGAGAACTAAAGTCACAGACATAGCTCAGCGCATTAGTAAGCTGAAGCGGCAATGGGCTGGACATATATGTCGCCAAACCGATAACCGCTGGGGTAGACGTGCATTGGAAACCGCGTATTGTATACGTTCTGCAGAATGCCCCGAGACTCGATGGAGTGACGATATATACAGGACATCTGGCAGTAGTTGGAAGCGAAAAGCCGAAGATCAGGCTGAGTAGCGTGTATTTTGATAGGCGTATGTACAGCGGTGGCGTGTGTTTTAGTTTTTACCCACGACGGAACGGAGACTGTATATGCGTTTGGGGTGAGAGGATGTTTGTTTATGCAAATAAATGTTGCCATTTTTCTCCAAAACTACTAGTCGGATTTTGATGCAGTTTTCAGTTATGGGTTCGGGTTTGATTTGTGCATGTTCTTAGATAAGTGTTACGGTGACAACTCACCAGGGGGCGCTGCAGCAAACATTTTTTTGTGCAAATCCATGTTGCCATTTTTTTCCAAAACTTCCAGTCCGATTTTGGGAAGCTTTTTGGTTGGGGAGCTACACTATCCCCAGGTGACATAGGCTACTTTTTATCCCTGTGTTTGGACGGGAACGAGAACTACGCGGGTGAAACCCCACGGCGTCCACTTGTTAATTATAAAGAGGAATGATTTGATTTTTTGTTTGTACTGTTTTGGCTCCGAAATTACTGGACCGATCTGAATAATTCTTTCATCATTAGAATGCTACATTATCACTGAGTGACATAAGCTATATTTTTATTGTTAATCGAGTTTTGTTATCCCGTGCAAAGCTGGGACGGCTCGCTAGTATTAATTATCTAATAATAATTACACTTTACAAGCCTTGGATAAAATTATCTCCTCAATTTGAAGTAAATTCAAATTCAAAGTGACGCCCCAATAGTTTTACAGACGATCGGCATCTGGAGACCAGTTATACATTCTAAAGTAAAAGTCTGTTCCCAACGATATTCTGTAGAGCACTGTGGGAGTACTTTCTTTAAAACTTGATTAAATTTGTATTTATTGTCAAAATTTATTTGTCAAACAATGTTTTAGCTTAGGTTAAAAACTAGACTACTAGTTTAGAGTTTTTTTTTTGGTTGACAGGCTAGATGTTTGACCACAAGTCATCCGATGTTTAGGGACGGTGTGGTCGAAGATGGTAAAACACACCGAGCCTGGAATGGAACTGGCTTTCAAGTGAGGCTGTATAGAGTATATCTAATATCATATACACAATCTACCACCACGCTATGGTTTCCTCACGATGTTTTCCTTCACCGGCAGCTCAAGCTCATTGTTGGGGGTTGAACCCACGCCCTTCGGCATGCGAACCGACCACGCTAACGACTGAGCATCGCTACAATCGTTTGACTTCCAATCTGGAGGTCCTGGGTTCAAATCTCATGACTCGCATACTTGTCTTTTCTAAGTCATGTACTTACGTATTGCCGCTGACTTTAAGCATAAGAACCTGTACATTGAGTATTGAGTATTGACTTCAAACGGAGAAGGTAAACATCGTAAGGAAAACTGCACGTCCCAGAGTTCTTAAAAAAAGTTCTCAAAGATATATGAAGTCTACCAACCCGCACTTGGGCACCGTGGTGGAAAAGAGGCCCGCACCCATCAGTGCGATAGCTTATAAAGCAGGCCTGATTCTGAATATCGTATTATAGAGTCAACCTGTTCGGTAGTTCTAAGTTAGAGAAGTTTTTAACTCTTCATTGTGAACAATTTTTGTTATAAAAATTAGTGAGCGCCAAAGCAGCGATGCCCTGGAGTTTGTTCAGTCATTCAAAGTTCTGGGTTCCGCGGCGATGGTCATGCACGCGGTACCTCTTGTCATTCTGAGAGTGTTTAGTTCATCTAATAAGTTTTAAACAGAGCAATTCTAAAATCACAAATTAAAATTAACGAAACGTAATTTCACTTAAAATGAATTACAATATCTTATTTCTTCAGTATTTTACCTTATTGTATTTTCTTTAATTAGAAAACTAATCTGTGAAATAAAAAAATTGGTTCATCGCAAGCATCACAAAAAGAGGCATGTTGCACCACATTATGACACTTTCCCACATATAATTCGGCACTTTCTGAATATGTTACACGAGAATTGGCATAATAAACAACGTGCCAAGACCGAAGGAAAAAAAATCCACCATTCGTCTTCTTTCATTTTGACGTGGAGTTTTGGCGGGAACGCGGGAAGAGTCGTGTCGCTCCGTTGTATTTTTTTCCAAAACTAGTGTTTTGTCGAGTGTTTATGCATAAAAATGGTGGTGTTTTATTCATAAAGTGCCGAACTACAAGCGCGAGTGTGGGAAAATGATATAATGTGGTGAAACATGAGTTTTCGTGTTGCTTCCAAAACTCCATCGAAGCTTTATAGTAAAGTCGCCACTACTTTACTAAACGATGACTGGAATTAACTGACACGAACTGGATTTGACTAAGACGACTTTGATGATAACTATAGCTAAGATACAGCAGAAATAACACTTAAGACAAGGCAGTATGGCTTTATAGCTTTAGCCTGCCCGAAGGGGCAAATTATAAAAAAAAAAAAAAAAACATTTTGACGTCGTGTTTTGTGCATTTGCCTGTGTCGTGTTTTGATAATTTCATGTTTAAAAGTTGTCAAAGTTCAGTCTTGGTCAAGTCCAGTCCATGTCGGTCAAATCCAGTTATGCTTTTGTAAAGTAGTTGCGACTTTACTATAAACTTCGATAGAGTTTTGGAAACAACACGAAAAGTCATGTTTCACCACATTATATCACTTTCCCCCACCAGAGCGTATAATTCGGTTCTTTATGAATAAAACACCACTATTTCTGCACACAAACACTCGAAAAAATACAATGGGACGACACAACGCTTTCCGCGCTCCCGCCAAAGCTCGATACCCACCATTTTTATGCAGCGATATTTTTTCACATTCCTGCCAAAAAATCCGTGCTTCTAAGTTGACATTTTATGAATGACATGATAAATAATGTAATATTATGTGTCCGATAAAAATGTACGCTGTCAACCGCGCCGCTAAATAAGCAGGATAACAATATCAGCGCGAGGCGAGGACATGGCTATTCCATCTACTTTATTTGGTATACATCGGTCCACAGTCTGGCCATCCATCTTGCTTTCACTCGCCGGTGACACGTCCTTGTCACCTGGCAAGCATTCAGGTGAATCTCGGGTGAAAATAAAGAGATATTATTTTATAGAGAGATGCTCAAGTCGAAGTAAATATCCCAGCTACATATGAAATCTTTATGTAATATAATTATGTTTGTAATGTACTTGGAATGCATTGTTGTAAAACTTTTCACTGTAATACAGGGCTATTGAGACTAATTCGAATGTCTCAAAGTAATGAGCGTGAACGTAGCAACGCTCTGTTAAACCAATTGTTACTCAAAGTGGATACTGTCGCTATGGTCATCGTTACAAAATCAGTGGAGGTTTTTGTTCAATACTTGTACGCGAAATATAATTAGTATTTGCAATAATATGGCTAAGTTGGAGCGAATTAGGGAAGGTGTTCATCTGTCTATTTTTTAGGGCGTAGGTCTAATTTATATCGTATGTTACTTATTTTAGAAGACATATTATTGTTCATCAACAGTAAATAATTTGTTTTCAAATTATAATTTTTTAATATACTATCTTACTTATTCTATCTTTCCGTGGGGGCCGGCCGCTCTCCAACTATATCGGGACCTGGCCAAACGTTTAGAGGAGGCTTCAGGTGACCAGAATGCTGGTATCTACTTTGGTCAAAAGCTTAGCATTGCCATCCAGTGTGGCAATGTTGCCAGCATTCTAGCTACACATCCCTCTGACGGACATTTAGATTAAGTGTTTTGTTTAAATTTGTAAATAGTATTAATTTAAGATATTTTATTTTGTTTACTAAATTTAGTAGTTTATTAATTAAGTTACAATTAAATAAAAACAGATATTTGATAAACTTATTCTATTATTTACATACATATACATTTCTTATTTGTTACAAAAATTGTTCATAGTGATATTGGCGCTGTCCTACACAGTACCCTAAGCGTACAACCCTGTTTAGCTTTAGTTTTCTCTACGATTTGAAAGCTACCGAAATAAGTCGACATTTTAATAAAACTAGCTGTACCCCGTGGTGTTACCCGCTACAAGTTTTCGTGATAAAAAGTAGCCTATGAGCTAATACAGGGTATCATCTACGTCCATACCAAATTTCATCCAAATCCGTTCTGTAGTTTTGGCGTGAAAGAGTAACTAACATCCATCCATCCTTTCATCCATCCATCCATGCAAACTTTCACATTTATAATATTAGTGGGATTATCCATTTATATAGGTACTTACCACAGACAAATTATAAATGTTGTGATTTTACTTCATGCACAAATGCACATACAGTTGGCTCAGGTGCTGAATCTTTGGCCATCTACAGAATGAAATCTCTGTCGATAAATAGAACCTCCCGTCGTCTCTCGCACCCACCCCCTGGTTACCGCCTGAGTTTTCAATGTACCCATGAGTGAATGGCGATCGGAGGCGAGTGGGGTGGAATTGTTGTAGTTTAAATAACACTTATTGTCAGGAATAAGTAAACAAGCAAGAATGAAAGTAACTTTCAAAGAAAGTTTGACTCAATGACATCTTGGAAAATATTATTTAGAATATCATATCAATGATTTTTTAAATTATAATAGTACATAGAGGTGTAATTGATATTGTTGTTATTTGACCTTGACATTTTTTTTAAAGGTTATCAGGTTATGTCTGACTACATACATATTAAGTGACGTTGGTGTGTTATGTGGTTAAAGATGGTGAACGTACCTGGCCTGGAAAGGAACTAGCTCTCAATTGAGGCTGCCGGATTACACCGTAAGATGCATGCCAACAAATTTTCAACATAAGTGTGGTAGCTAACCAGATGATTTTTCACAATGTTTATCCTTCAACTTCACGCTATTATTGTGTGATCTAAAAATGTATACAACTAGCTGCGCCCTGCGGTGTTACCCGCTACATGTTTTCGGGATAAGAAGTAGCCTATGTGCTAATCCAAGATCTCAGCTACCATACGAAATTTCATCCAAATCCGTTCAGTAGTTTTTGCGTGAAAGAGTAACAAACATTCATCAATCAATCCATCGAAACTTTCACATTTATAATATACAACGTATTTATTATAATATATGTTTATATTATAATAATTAATTAAAAATTGGTTTTTAACATTCATAAACCTGAAATTTACATTTACTTGATGGTAGATCTCCTCAACAGGTTATCGAGGTAGACCACCACCAAAATACCCACTATACTATCGCTCTAGGCGATAAGACCCTTAAGACACCCTTAAGATCAAGTATCTATTATGTAGCGATGATAGCTCAGTGGTTAGCGCGGTAAGTTCGCATGCCGAAGGGCGTGGGTTCAAACCCCCAACAATGAGCTTGAGCTGCCGGTGAAGGAAAACATCGTGAGGAAACCATAGCATGGTGGTAGGGTACT